>CM077645.1:189875002-191075002 GCA_039707465.1 Rhabdophis nuchalis
ACCTTTTCAGATTTGTGATCAAGTGCCATGCATAACTAATACATATGCAGGCACAGTTTTATAAACAAATTGGTTAATTGTTTTTATAAGTTGACCATGATTTAGGGTTTCTAAATCTTATATTTATTTTCATATTGTAAAGTATATGTGATTTCTTGTTTGCTCTGTAAAACCCTCAATTTTTTGTGTTGGTTAGATAACAGATAGAAATGCAAGTCAGGTTCTTGAACAGGTACAACTTCTCATAAAAGTTAATATTCTTAAGCAGAGATGGCAGCTTAGAGCCTTGCTGACACAAGTGTCCTTCAATTCATTATTTTTGTAGTTCTTACAGCAGTACTGAAATATGTTAATACAGTTATTCATTATTGGTGACTAGCCACAATTTCCAAGCTGTGAAAGCTAAATTTAAAATCAGTACTTGAACACTTAAGCCATTTTTGAGAATGATATTTTAAAATGTTTCTCTGATCCCAATAGAAAGTAAATTATTCATACCTCTCCAGCTTTTCTTGCTAAAGCAATTGCATAGTCCATGCATTCTTCCCAAGGATCAGCCATCTTGATCTACCTAGAATATAATATTTTAGTTATTTTTAAGTTGTAAAATAGCATACTGTACTGATGCTGAGAAAAAAAAAATTTCTAGAATCTTGTCTTTAGTCTTATTAACTTCATACTCTGGATTTCCCTTGTTCAGATTTTATATTTACATGCAAATAAAGATTAACTGGTGTGCCTGGTATCTTTCTTAGAAATTTCTTTGACTGAAAAGCTTAAGGATTTTGTTTGCTTTTAAGCATTGTTTTGTTCCAGATTTTGGGATCACAGCTAAAAATATACATGCTTGGAAGTAAATCCTATTGAACATGAAATATTTTGCTATTTATGCTTAAAGATACAATAAATACACTTTGATGTATTAATTGATTTTTTTACAAACAGGATTTGAACCTAATATTGGGGCAGAAATCTGCCCAGATTTCTTGATAGTGAGATTAGCAGCATATACATTTAATACATAAATAATGATGGAAGATTTATGCCAAAAATGGGGAAAACCCACCTTCAAATCTAGGGAGAACTCAATGACTAAAATAATTAAGCAGATTAACAACAGTGAGAAAATGCAATTTATTGTACAGCCCAGGGGTGGATTTCAAAATTTTTGGAACAGGTTCTGTGGCTTGCTGGCCATGTGACCGGGTGGGAGTGGCTTGCCGACCATGTGACCGGGTGGGAGTGGCTTGCCAGCCATGTGACCGGGTGGGAGTGGCCAATTTGGAAAATGTGAAACTCACTTAACAATGGTCTTGGTTAGCAACCAAACTTTTGGGCTTAATTGTGGTCATAAGTTCTCTCTCTCTCTCTCTTTCTTTTTCTTTCTTTCCTTCTGTCTTTCTTTCTCTCCTTCTCTCTCTCTCTTTCTTTCTTTCTCTCTCTCTTTCTTTCTCTTTCTCTTTTCTTTCTCTCTCTTTTTTCTTTCTTTCCTTTCTGTCTCTCTTTCTTTTTTCTCTCTTTCTCTCTGTCTGTCTTTCTTTCTCTCTTTCTTTCTCTCTCTCCCACCTTCTTTTTTATCTTTCTCTCTCTCTGTCTCTCTCTCCTTTGTTTGCCCATCTGTCACTCTGTGTGTGTGTGTGTGTGTGTGTGTGTGTGTCTGTCTCGCATTCAGGCACTTAAATCACTCATTCTGTGTCTCTGTCTATCTTTCCCTCCCTCCCACTCTCTGTCTCTCTGTGTGTGTCTGTCACTCTCTGGTTCCCCCCTCCCTCCCTGTCTCTCTGTGTGTCTGTGCCTCTCTCTGTCTGTCTGTCTCCCCCCCCCCCCCACAAACCTCCTCAGCTCCAGGAAGTAGCCTGACCGGCCCGCCAGCCCGCTGGCTGTATTTACTCGCTCTCTCTCTCACCCATCCACCGGACGAAGGAACCTGGCGTCCGATGGGTGAGCAAGCGAGCGAGCGAGCAACCGCGGCCAGCGGGCCAGAGGATTTTTGGGCGCTGCCGCAGCAACTTTCCTTACCCGCCCGCCGGCCACAGTTACTTACTTCCCTCCCCAATCTCCCTCCTGGCCGCCCACGCCAAAGTCAGGGACCCCTTCTGCACCCCTTTCCCCCCCACAAGGCCAGACCCCCCTCCCTCCCCAGACCCCTCCTCTTCCCCTTCCCCCCCCCCTCCCCTTTGCCCGGGACCCTCCGGGCGCCGCTCACCTTCTGCAGGGCGCGCATGTTCTCCTCGCCCAGGAGGCCGCTGGCGCCCTGGTAGACGCCGCTGGCCGCCCTGCAGAGGCTGTTCTGCTTGTCGGCGCCCCGGGACCCCCGCGCCCCCGGCCCGCACAGCAGCAGCAGGAGCAGCGACAGCAGCAGCGCGCCCCGCGCCGGCTCGCCATGGCGCTCGCGGGTGGCTCGTGCGCTCCAGCCGGGCGCGCTTGGCTCGGCTCGGCGCGAAGCCCCTCCAAGCCTCTGCATTCGCGCCGGAGGTTTTGACGGAGCGAGCCACGTGTTCCGGAAGTACCGTAACTTCCGGGTCCATCGTCCAACGGGATCGGCCAGGATCTGTAAATTTTACCATCGGGCTCGCGCGATCCTGGCCAATCCCCCAGAAACCCACCCCTGGTACAGGCTGAACATTTTCTAAAATTGGGAATGTATAAATCATCTTTCCAGCATCCTTTGAGACAGCACCTACTGAAAGCACAATTCTGCCTCTGTTAAATCCAGAACACAATTCCGATGCTGTTAGATCTAACCTGTTTATCTGAAGGCTCCTTATTACTTTATCTTTGCAGGCCCTTCCTTATCCTTTGCCAGCAGATGAACCTTGATCATCTGTTGCGGTCATAGGGAAGTACTGATCAGAACCCCTTCCTAGCACGCCATAGACTCCCTATGTGCATCTACCCAGTGTTGCTTTAGAGTACCTGCCTACTTCCTCCTTAATTATAATTAGAAAACACCAAATGGCAAAAGAGCACCTTTGAGAAAATGGAGACTTTTCACCTTAGCTTCATTAGAGCACTCTTTTTCCTATCTTCAAGCAGAGATGATTCCCTCTATGTCAAGAGGCACATTCCTCCTCCAGCCAAGTTTGCAGATGGCTTTTCATGACCTCCTTCTGCCTTTATCCTCCTTTTCTAGCTTCCCCACATCCTAGCGGTTCTGAGATATGTCTGCCTTTCCTCATCCATCCTGCTGTTCCATGCAGAGGAAAGCCACCAGGAAATGAGATGGGATAATGCAACAGGATGGGAGTGGCAAGGCTGTCAATGAACGCAGACTTCTTTACTGTTTTATTGGCAACAATATAAAATAGCTTGCCATTTCCTTTTTCAGAATTATATTTTCTGAATTTCCCATTTTAGCATAAAGCCCTGGGATCTCCTGGTGGTCTCTCATCCAAGTACTAATCATGTCTGAGCATTTAGGTCTTCACCTTCCCCTGGGCCAGGGGTCAGCAACCCGCAGCCATGTGGCTCTGTCATCCCTCTGCTGCAGCTCCGTTGCTCAAAATGTGCGTCACAACTGCCAATGTGTGATACCCGCCGGCACAATTTATTGAGCTTTTCGACCCCCAAGTATGCCAATCATAGATAAATCCAAGAAAAGAAAAGTTTCGGAAGAAAATAGAACGTTTAATTCAACTATATATGCTAGTTCTGTAGCCGTTCAGGAAATAGTCAGGCACGGGAAGGTTTTTGTGGTTTCCGGTGTTTTCTTTTCTGTGGGAAACTGATTCAAATGGCTCTTTGAGTGTTTAAGGTTGCCGACCCATTCGCTGGGCAATCTTCCACATCTCACTGTCCACATAAAGTCAGCAAGAGGATGGAACTGGAGTAATGATCCTCTTCCTTCAATACTACTTGAGTCTTGGAGATAATTCCTGACTGAGAAGGATCCTTTGTGCCCTTGAATGTCATTTACTGTCTGACTGCCTGATCTAGCCTAGTGTACATTTTCTTCTAAGTAGAAGTGGCACATCAAACAGTCCTTTCTCAGTGCCTATTTCTAAATAAATGTAGCCAGGCCTTTAGGGGACATTTATACAAGGAACGATGGTGTATCTATGCTAAATCAGTTTCCAGCATCCAAGAAGGACGTTTGTAGCTTTTGAGAATTAAAAAAAAAGGGTGTAGGATTGCCACTTCCTGTTTTATTTGGCTGCTGTTTAAAACAAGAATACAAATGCAAAAGAGGACTACAATTATGCTTTTTGAAAGTTCCAGCCTTGCATATTTAATGGATCTGTCCGGAGGAAAAAAAGACATTTTCCTGCTTCCATTAAATCTAGCGTCGGTTTTTCTAAGATCCAAGGCTCGACCTAAACGTACATGACACCGTGATAAGGGAGTTATCAACGTGTTGGAGCGCAGTCGACTCTGAACCCTACGAGTTGTTGTGTCAAAGCAATAGAAGCAGGAGAAAGAACAAAGAAATCCTAGAATCAAATCAGATCACCGATCACAACAGGCAATCTCGACAGCTCGGGTCTTACCGTTAGGAGGCCAATTTTTTTTCCAGCAGCTCCCGGTTACTGGCAAAGCCGGTTCATTAGGCAGAACCCACTGCGCAGGCGCTGCAAAGACTTAAGCCGTCCCCTCTGCTCCTGCGCTGCCATTGCAAATTGTCTGATCGTTCCAGGGCAGTGCGAGCCTGAAAGAGCGAGGCCGGGCTCGTGTTTTCATTGGTTGCCTAGGGTTCGGATGTTCGGGGAGGCGCGGCGAAATTCCACGGCGCTTTCCCGGGAAAATGAACCTTCCTTCCTACGCGTATTTAACCCGAGTAGCTGAACAAAATTCTGTCATGTTTACGTTTCGAATTCGCACCTGCCTATCAGCCTGAATCGGGCATACCAAATGGGCGAATAGATCATTTGTACTTTGCTTGCAAATACGAAGGGAGAAATAAAAATAGTTTTGATGCAAAGGTGTTTTTTTTAAAAAAAAATCAATTTGCGCCTTTAATTGGAATGGGTCGTTGAGCGTATTGAGGAATGAAGATAAATGACGGTCAAAAGGAGAGATCGTTATTCTTTGATTGTAAAAAATACTTCAATCAGATGTTACGAAAAAATAGCATTGGGTATTGTCTCGCCCTAAAAAAAGGAGCTGCTGGGCACACTTGCCATGATTTCCTTCCCCAGTCTTACATTACTTCAATAAATATAAAAGCGAAAGTAGTTAACCTTTCTTACCAGTGTATTTCAACACGGTGCCCCTCCTCCCCAAACCCCCCATAAGCAATTAGTATCTTAATATTTAAAAGTTATTTTGAACATCCAGGTATATGTCTAACTCTCGATACTGTGATTCATTGGGTTTCTTTGAGAAACATGGAAATATTTATGTTGTGTACTGAGTAGCCAAATGTACTGTATAGCTAATCTACAATATCACCTATCACCAAACCAAATTTCAAATCCCCTTTTTCATAAAAAGAGAAAATATATTGGAATATTTTAACATGGCATATAATTTATAAAATACATATAATTTATAAGAAAAAATGGCCTGGTTGTTTCAGGTTTTGTATGACCACACACAGCTTATAACAGAAATAGTTCTACTTCCATAGCTGATAGAATTGCAAATTTACTGTAATAGTGTCACTTTCTCCAGTAGTGAACTTACCTGGAAATATTAATTACATTACTTAAAATATTTTTGACAAATAAAACAGGGCTGAAAAAGATTAAATTGTTAATAGTTGATACAATTGTAAGACACAATCATGTTTCATTGACATTTGAACCATTTAATTGATTCCAAATCCAGCTAACATCAAAATTAAATATACAAGTGAACTGTAAACACAGAATTTTTAAAATAAATATAAATGTTCCAAAACAGCATCTATGACTGACTGACTTTACATAAGGCATTGTCAGAATCTTCAGTAGATACATTTGAAGAATTTGTGCAATTAAAATTTTCTTTTGGTTGAAACAGTTCCTGAATAATGCTATAAATTGACTTTGTAATAAAAAAAAAAGTACCACTACTGTGGAAATTGTATGTGATTTACCTTCCATTAATTAGATCACAGGAGTAGAATGAGCAATACTTATTGAAATACTCTTTTTAACCAAAATTATCATGTACGGTATTTCCATTTTTGCCATGAATTTTTTAGTCCCTATCATTATTTGATAAAAAATATTTACTTAAAATATTTATATAGTAAACTAGGGGTGTCAAACTCACGCCACGGCGGTGTTACATGATGTATTGGGACTTTTTTTCTCCTTTGCTAAACTGGGGGTGGGCCTGGAGTTTGGCAGCCTCGTAGTAGACCACCTTTCAGACAACTCTGGTGCCTAAAATATCTTTTTCAGGACTATTTGTAGCAAGACATAGTACATAAGCAAAATTTTGTGACATAAAGTAGCATAATTTTCTACTACGTTTAATAAAGCCCACCTTGTTTAGGGGTTTTATTTCAACTTCATTTATTTTAACTGGTTCAGAAAACAACAGGCAAATAACACAATCACCTGCTGTACTTGAATACTAAGTTTATAATAACCCATATGTAGGAATGCAGCAGCACAGATTTAAGCACCACAGGTAGACTTTTCAGTTGAGTAACTGTCAGTCTGAACTCAATTTTCAGAACATGGAAAGATATGTATGACAAATGTTTTTGCCCACTTTGGAAAACAACAGACTCAATACAGATTTATTTTTAAACTAAATTTCCATTTCACTCTTGTACCATAGAGCTAGCAAAATAAAGTCTTCTCATGTTTAATCTGAAACAATAAATACAAAAACAGTATCTTCCATAATTATTATAGATAAGAATCTGCATCTGCCAAAAATTCAACGTCATTATCAAGATATTCCAGGATTACATTTCCACCATTATATAGCGGCGATTCTTTAGAGTTTATCCACGATTCTACTGTGTGATCCAAAGGCAGGGCTTCTCCAGATGCCGCGTGACAAAGTCTTAATTTCTGAAAATTGTGAAGGGAGGAAGTTAATCACTCTTAAATCCAAATATTTGGAATACCCACAATATTACTTCAATTGATTTACCTTGGCTGTGGTTTTGTTGTTGTCATTTTTAAGGCTTGCTAAGCAAGCTGCACAATCTACTGCTTTGCCAATGCTCCATTTGCTGCAAAAGTACATGGGTATACTTTTATTTTTGCTTCCTTTGGGTAAAAATACTTGGAAATAGATTCTGTTTGTCTATAAGAGAGAAAAACAAGGTGCAGTGTTAAAATAGCTCCTAGTGGCATATTCCATTTACTTTATTGCTTTAAAAGGAACTTTTGCATTTTCCCCCCAGTGCATAATTTTTTTTACCCCAGAGCTATGATTTTAAGACAAATTCCATCTTCTGCCTTCACTTCAGCAAATCTACATCTTACATATAAGTAACAGTGCCCCTTACTACCCTTGAAACAAGTTTGTAGGATTAGAAAAAAAAATATTAGGAGAATAAATACTGCAGTTATTCAGAAATGTATTTGTCTAATCCATATACATGATTTACCTGTGGTACAGACTTCACCCCACATGCATGCATTTTTAGTTTCATCAGGGCCACTTTTGCAGCTGTTTCGGGGTTCTTGGCTCCTCTGCATTTTTTCATTGCAACGGCTTCTTTTTTAGAATCTAAAAATATACAGACATTCACTGGGTTGAATTACCTATCCCTTTTTTAAAAAAAATGCTGAGCCCAGTTATCTTGGAAGAAAGTGCTGCCTCTCCCTGCTTGTGTGTTTGAGATGCAGCCTCTTCCCTGATCTTCAGATCCTGATAGTTGCCAATATTCAACATGTGTGACTGAGAAGTGACAGCAATGAAACCTAAAGGAAGAGATGCTTAGGAATTCCTTAGTATGAGAAAAGAATCTTCTATGGTACTGTGTAATTATTTTAATATAAAATACTGTGGAATAGCAGTATCGTTATTGAAAAAAGGCTTTGAGTTTATACTATGATCTATTCTTGCAGATTTCAATGTGTAGCAAAGATAGGGAGCATGATATTCATGGAGACCCACATTTGCAGAGATGATCTGTCTTGCTGCATGCCAGGCTCAACAATCCATGTGTTTCTTTTCATTTTTAAAGTTTTTTAAGTAAGTGGGAAATTGCCATGCTGCAGAACAAATTCCAGCCTCCAATGTCATCCTTACTTCTATTGTAAATACTATAAGGGGATTATAACTTTGGGCATACTTGGAAAAAAAGTAAACACTGGAGTATGAAGTATGGAGTACTGTTTTGCTACAGTATATCATTCAGTTCAAAAGAAAGACTTCAAATTCCCATAATCAACCGAGCTTACAGAGTTCAGCTTAATCCCTGCAATTCTTTTGAAGCAGGATTTATTCAGCTAAAGGACATGGATCACTGGATATGTGCTCTATTCTAACATGGAGTTCTGAACACTCTATTAGAGGAAACAATATTTTTAAAAATCCTGCTCTTACCTACAATATCTTTAATCAGTTGCTGAGTGACAGTCATACGAGCTTGAGGGATTTCCAGTTTCTCACACTCATGGTCTGACTGATGACGGTGCCTGAAAATAATAGATTGTCAAATATTCACTAGGTACTTTACACAACAATAGGATAAGATTTGTTTAGATCATTGTCTTTGCTCACCTTAAGCAAAATTGTTTTTCACAATAAGCACATAAGACAGGTACAAGTTCTCTTCCATCACAATCTTTATACATGCACGGAAATGATTTGTGATAATCCAGTTTCATATTTTTGTTTTTTAGATTTGCCTAAAGGAATTTAAAAAATACAATTTAAAATCTTATTTCAAAAATCAAATTATATATTGAAATTATTAAAGTTCATAGTTTAAACTAAATGTACACTATTTAAACTACCTGGTGGAAACAACCTGAGAGGAAGTAGCTAGTTCAAATTTAGGTATAATGCCAAACTATAGTACTTAATCCTTTGCTTACACGCTGCTTTTCTCTCTGTGAACTCCTGGATATAAGAGCCAAGAAAATAATTTGCATACTATCCTATAAACCTGGAGCACAACTTGACTTAATAGCTCTTTGCAGGGTAGACACAATCCATAACTAGACTACATAGCAAAAACAGATCTCTTGCAAACCATCTTTTGCAAATCCTGGTGGCACACTGCAAGCACACTCTGCCACAGCCTGAAGTTTGATCGGGGGGGGGGGGGTCAAGATTGACTCATCCTTCCATGGTTGGTAAAATGAAGACCTAGACATATTGCCTGGAGGCAATATGTTGACTCTGTTAACCACTCAGAGGATGCCGTAAAACACTATGGATTGATATATATGCCTGCTCCTGCTATTTACTTGAAGCCTTTGGCTTTACACTCTTACTTTTTGGACCAATTCCCTGACTCCAATTGGTCTCCCTATGGTGCTGTCTATCCAAATTGCTAGCTAGAACTCCCTCAACTGCTCAACAGGAAAGTATACCATAATTAATAATAAAGGAGGCCAGCTAATAGTCAACCTCCAACCTATTTGTTCTTCCCCAAAGATTAGCCACAGAGCATCAGAAAAACACCACCACTTTATAATGCTTTACAGCCCTAAGCAGTTTACAGAGCCAGCATATTGCAATTTGGGTTCTTGTTTTACCCACCTTGGAAGGATGGAAGGCTGAGTCAATCTTGAGCCAGGTGAGATTTAAACTGTCAAATTTCAGGCAGCCTCCAGTCAGCAGAAGTAGCCTGCAGTACTGCACACTAACCACTGAGACACTTAATATTTTGAGCCTTAGCTGAAAACTTTTCTTTCATTGCAAACAGACTTGTGTTCACAATCAGTCTAATTCACAATAAGGTTTTCACTTGGTCAGCCCTTCTAAACTATGTAATCTAAAAGAGCTTTTTTTGCAGGCATAATTTGTCAATAAGACAACCTGGATAATAAAGTTTTGCTTGAAAAAATATTCCAAACAAATGTAAAGAATATGATTTTCTCTTATTAGGTAAAATGTTCATAAATGTAACTTGCAACAAATTAATTATGAACTATTTGCTTACCTCAGAACAACCATGAGCAGACAGACTTCTGTGTTGAATGCTTAAAAATGTTTTACAGAAACAAAAAAATGCCATCAATATGTGTAATTTAGGATTTTATGAAAGAGTGACTTAGTCTTTCTTAAACTCCACTTGAAATGAAACAGTACTATGTAATATTTACTACTTAAAAATTATTCTCTTTACTTTCTCATTTCCATATTATTTTCTCTGCCCTTTACACTCCTATCCCAAATCTCTAAAAAGTCTATATTGCTAGACTATACCTTAATAATTAATACAATTACCAGAAAACTCCTGAGCAGCCATCACAGACAAAAGGGAGGAAATCTAATATAAAAGAAATATTATAATTATATTCATACTTTCATAGGTATAATTATCATACTGATAGTAAGTTGGAAGAACTATTCTTTATGAACACATTACTGGCCAATTTATATGCTAAATGAATAAACTTGAGGCCAAACTGCAGAATTAACTAAGTATTCTTAAGCACAGTTTTTAATTTGTTGCATTTAAAGAGGTTTCAGTCATACATTCTGAGCAGTATACTGGCATTTGTAAATCAGGTTTAAAAAGTTTCAGTAATAAAATTGAAAAACAAATGTCACAAAATACAGTACAGTGACATTACAGAAATACAATTTACTAATTTAACTGCAGTGTATCGTGATTTTGTCTTTAGAACTTTCAAATAACAAAAAAGTGAAAGGTCATTGGTGTTTCCATCTTGCATGGAGTCATGGTAAGAAAACAATTTCTCTGACTTTTTGTTTCCTAACTTTATCTTTTTACAGTTACAGGAATATAATTTTTCAATAGCTCTAAAATCCCTATGGTAAATTCTCACAGCGTTGTAGTTGTTGTGGGCAGCATTGTATAACTTTCTTGAAGAACATGCGGGTTATGCACCTAATAAGACACCAAGAGAACTTTCAATAATATAAAAGTGCATATTGAAACAAAATAACACTAAACAAGTACTAACAAATAACGCTAAAGAACAATACATTATGTTAAATGTAAACTAAGTTTGGAACATTTTGCAGAAAGGCAGGATTACAATGTCATATATGTGTGAATAAAACTCTTCTCTCTTTCTCCAATTTCCTAAAACCTCTGGCCCACAAGCGCTTTGTTCTTGAATGACTGGGATGATTTTCAGTAGATCAGAGTTATAGTTATCAATAGGTAGAAAAAAATGGATTTTTCATATCTCTAAATTAAGCTAAAGATGGAAGCAAAATGAAATTTTAATGGTAGACAGATAAACACATCTCTGCTAAAAAGGCCTCCTTTGGGACTACTAGACAGGCAGATTTCACTTTGTACCTTAATTCTAGGTTTTACACACATACCTTTTACACACATAAATTACACACAAACATCAATTCTTTGTTCTTAAGCACTGTTTAAAAGATTAAATATAAAATACATCGTCATACAACGGATGGTTACTCCTCGTGTAAGTTTCTTTTTAAAAAAAAATGCATTTCACTATGCTTTTCATAACCACAAACGCCCTTCATAACCACAAATGCATTTATCCAGCAGGCAGGCAGGCAAATTCATAGAAAGAGCCCTCGGCATTTATCCTCCTCTTTTCGATCGCCCGCTCTTCCTGCACCCTGGTCTGCACTCGAGGGAAAGGTAGAAGCACCAAGCCAAGTGTGGGAATCGCTTGACGCTGAAATTCCCAAGACGACAGCCAGCCAATTCAGATGCATAATGTTTCGCGGTAAAAGTTGCGAGCCCTCGAAATACTTAACGTGGGTCCGACTCCCTCCCCAACCTGTTCCCCCGCCGATCACTCTTTTCATTCTACAGTCTCTCCTAACCTGAACCTCCCAACAAAACGCTCTTACCGAGCTGTTTA
This sequence comes from Rhabdophis nuchalis, assembly GCA_039707465.1. Taxonomy (NCBI): domain Eukaryota; kingdom Metazoa; phylum Chordata; class Lepidosauria; order Squamata; family Natricidae; genus Rhabdophis; species Rhabdophis nuchalis. The sequence continues at coordinate 189,886,888 of CM077645.1, forward strand.
CATTCTTCAACCCCGCAATGCTGCCCGATTTCCAATTCCGCCATGTTTCCCAACAGCGCATGTGCGCGCCGCCAACCTTCTTCCGGGGATACTTGTGGACTTTATTCCACCCCTTTCCTTTTCCCTTCCCCTGTTGATCTAATAGGACGCGGGATCGCCCCTGGCGTCAACAGAGGGGTGGAGCTTGTGCATGAATAATGAGCATGAATAATCCATATGGCTAGCCCAGCAACAACAGCGAACCTATTTTGTTTCCTCCTGGAAGTTTTTCGGCTTCCCATTCAAGATTTCAGTTTAGGATTGCTTAGAAATCTCTCGTTTACTTCTGACAAACTATGAAATGAACTTGTGATGCAACAAGAATCCATTGCCCTACGGATTGTTTCTATTTTGTGAGCTAAAAAAATAAAATTTAATAGACATTCAGAATCGCTTAGGAAAAATGCGTATGTTTTTGTTTTTTTCTGTAAATGAGCAGATAGCTGGCTTGTTAATAGCATATGCCAGACGGGAATCGGGAGAATTTGGGATTGTGGTTAATCACAATTAAATATGAGACAGCAGCAAAGCCTGGCTGCCTTGACAAAATGTAGTTTGTAAAAGGTGGGAAGAGTTCTACTATATTATGTACTAGTCAACTTTCAACTCAACACATTCTATATATGCCATATTTTAAGAAAGATTTACAGAAATTACTGAAATAAATGTAAAGGTGCAGAAGTAGATGATCAGTGGACTAGATATAAAACCATGTAGTCTTTGAAAATAATTTAGAAAAAATATGTTCATTTTTCTTGTTCACTTCTCTATTTTGCATTAAAGGAGCCTAAACATATGTTGTTGCTTTGAAGAACTGCATTATGACCCAACTCCTTAAAGTGGCCCTTTAAAGCATTGAATCATAGAAATACATTACTCTGTTTTAATGTCCAGGAGAGATAATAAATAAAGATGTAATAAAATGAAAACTATAGAGCACCTTTTTCCAAAGTGCACAGAACATCAGAAGCTGTTTTTCATTACCGTAAAACATATAATATGGAATAATAGTTTAAACTTATAGGAACATCCCAGTTAAGTATTAGGGGGACAAAAATAACTTTGGTAATTGTGAGAGCAGAAAAATACCCTTGGTAATTATGAGTTCCCTTTTGTGCATGTATTCAAACAACTTGGACAGCCATCTGTTAGGGACGATTCAGTTTGACTTCTTAAAATACCTTCCGTTCCGTTACTACAGTTCTTATAAAAGGTTATACATTTTCTTGCATTTTAAACACATTAATTCTAAGAGTCTTTCATGGACTTTGCTGTGTATTAGACAATGTTAAAGTGTTTTGTAGTTTTTGCGCAAGAGAGTCAACATGGCTACCTGCATGTAATCTACAGAATCTACCAGCCTACCAACAGCTGGTAAAGAAAGTTATACCCATCATAAATCTTTAACTTTTCAGTTAGTATTTCACTGAAGACTGATGTTGAATGCTTTTAAACTCTTTTATTCCAATGGCAATCAAGTTTTACTTTTAGTTACAACGTGGGTTGGACTTTCACATCATGTTCGAAGTTTCAAAGTAAAAATGCAACAATAATGGATTTGAAACAGGACTGTAATTTCTGTGAATTACAGCAAAAACGTATTGCCATTTTGAATATGCACCAATAGGTCTATACATTAAAATGAACTTTCATTGCAAACAGCTCTCAAGTGTCACCACCTCCGATATACACAACAACAAACTCTATACAGACTCTCTAAGTATTGCTCAACTCTGGAATAACCTGCTTCTGCACCTATAGTGAACATACATTATTATTCATCCAAACTTCAGGAACGGGACTTTGGTTACACTTTGGGACGGCATGTTCCAGTGGGGGGAGCAAGTCCAGACTTTTCACTTTACAAAGTCACAATTTCTCCTTTTCACTGGGCGCGCTGCTTCCTTCCCTTAGTTTCCGCGTTTGAGGATGCCTCTCGAGAAAGGGTGAGCCACACATCCCCGGCTTGCAGCACCTGTCGCAGGTGCGCGTGGGTCACGTGACTCTGCCGTCGGTCTCGGGAGCCGCGCCAGCTTCCTTCCTTTTAGGCGTTTCTCCGATTGCGCGACCGGACCAGATTGGGGAATGCGGATAGAGTTGGCCGTCGCTCGTTAGTTTTCGGGGGAAACAACAAAACCCCGAAGGAGGGAGAGGTGTTCAGGCCGCCTTCCATTAAGTCAGTGGCGATACGCCGGGCCGAAGATGAGCAAGATCCAGAAGTTTTTCAAGGGCGGCGGCGGCGGGTCTGGCTACTCCAAGGGGAAGGGGAAAGGGGGCCCCACCCCGCAGGAAGCTTTGGCGCGGCTACGGGAGACGGAAGAAATGCTAACCAAGAAGCAGGAATACTTGGAAGCCAGGGTCGCCAAGGAATTGGCCCTGGCTAAGAAACACGGCACCCGAGACAAGCGAGGTGGGTTTTCTCGAGGAAGCAGGCCTTAATCTGGCAAATCAAGGTGATAAAGAGTGCCTCGCTGAGACGTATGGGCTTTGGGAAACGAGCCCTCTGATCTTGAGCAAAGTACAAAGCCTCATCGGGATAATTATCGTTCGAACTCTTGGTGTTAAGAGAGTTGTGCCCGACTTTAAAAAGTATCGTTGTATTGGTATGGGAAAGGGCAGAAAGTGACTTAGTATTGCAAAATCCTGCCTCTAGAGCCGTTTCCTTAACTCCGTGAGAGACTTTAACTTTACTGTTTGGTTCAGTGGCTTCTTTTTATACACTTTAGAAGTTGGAGGTTGGTCATTGTTGTTTTAAATTCTGGTGCTTGAATTGCATTGCTTTTACTTCGTTTTAAAATTTGGCTGCAGTTGTTGAAAGATATTTGTGTCACAGTAAGAATTGTCTTTGTTCACATGACTGAACAAAGTTATAATTTGAGCGCTGGAAATTGGTGTTTTTGTGTCAGTGAGTTCAGATTTGGCTGTTGCTATATTTGAAGCTCACCCTCCCTTTTCACAACCATATGTGGCTCTACCTAGGACCGTGATGGCGAACCTATGGCACGGGTGCCACAAGTAGCACATGGAACCATTTCTTAGGGCACGCGAGGCGTTGCCCTGTCAGCTTCAGCACGCATGTATGCGCTGGCCAGCTCATTTAGGCCTTCTTTTGAGGCCATTTTTCGCCCTCTGGAGGGTTCAGGGAAGCTCCTGAAGCCTCTGGAGGTGGGGGGGGGAGGCTGTTTTCACCCTCTCCAGGCTCCTAGAAAGCCTCTGGAGCCTGGGGAGGGTGAAAAAGTGCACCAAAATCAGGGGGTCGCGCACATAGCATTATGGGTATGGCATGCTCACGCATGACCCCCCTGCGCTCCCCCCGCTTTTGGCATGCGAGCCAAAAAGGGTTAGCCATCACTGATCTAGGATGAAAATGCTTTCTTTCCTATGTATGGTTCCTTTCTTGTTTTCACATCTCATAGGGCAGGGGTCTGCAAAGTCGGCTCTTTTAAGACTGGTGGACTTCAACTCCCAGAATTCCCCAGCCAGCTATGCTGGCTGGGGAACTCTGGGAGTTGAAGTCCACCAGTCTTAAAAGAGCCGACTTTGCAGACCCCTGTCATAGGGGATATCAGCCTCAGTGAAATAAATTTAAACACCGAGTTTAAAGGTGTTGTGTGCCTTCTTATATTTAAGATATTCCATTGTTGTGCTTAATTCTAAAGGTAATCATAAGATTTTTGTCTTCAGATGGCTTTTAGCCAATGCCACTTTCAAATGCTACCCTGAGGGCTTTATTGTCAGAAATCCTTCCTGTGTTGTTCCCCCATAAATTTATTTCCCAGGAATAGAAACTTCCACAAGCAACCTTTCCTCTGAGCAATTTTGGATGCTTCTATCATATTTCTTTCCAGATTGCTTTGTATGTGAGTTTAATACCTGCTAGGAAGTTTTGATTGTGGATGGTTCAATAAATAAATTGACAAGCAATTGCAGTAATATAACTTCTCTGTGTTTAATGGTATTCAGAATGAGGTTTTGTTTTTTTAATAAAGCTTTTAAGGTTATCCACCAATTACCACATCTGTTTTGATCTTGTTTAGGGCATTGCTAATGCTGCCTTTGTTACGGTTCCTTATGTAAGGATAGTTGTGCCTTAACAAATCCAACTCACTGAGTAGGACTTATTTCTGAATTGATTATGTGCCATTGAGATGTTTTTGACTCCTGTGTCCACATAGATATATTTCCAACTCATGATCTGTCCCTAACCTGGCCTTTCAGGTATTCCAACATTCTTTCTAAATAACATTTGTTCCTGGTATAATAAACAAAGTTGAAGTAATGGAACATGTAAGTTTTTAGGATTCAGGTATGAAATTTTACATGTATGCTTAAAGTGTCCCTAGTGTGAAAATTAAGTAATGTAAGAAATTAAGTAATTCATATAAAATTATATAAGTAAATGCATATATCATCACACCTCCCTTTTCTGTTTCAAATCATGAGTTGAATAACTCCCTCCAAGTAAGACATCTGTGGGAGTGGGGTATATGGAAAAAGTCAAGGTGGCATCTGCCATCACAAGATTGAAACTCTGCCTATTTTGTGCATGTGATGAATGCAAAAAATGCTTGTGTAATATATAGAAAAAGGAGAAGCTTTATTTACATATCTGCCATATTATATATTTTTTTTACCCCTGCCGCTTTTATCAATTTTCTTTTAAAGTAAAGAGTTGCAAAGCCTAAAAATTTAAAAATCTGGAAGATAATGTTGAAATTGGGGAAATAAGCACCGATTTAATGCAGATATGATTAAGGATGATGTTGGACTCTCTCACTCATGGGCTAACGGCAAAGTCATTAGGGCAGGAAAGAAAAAAAGAATCATCAGCGTATATTTGTATTGTGGTTAGGTGCAATCAGGAAAAAATATGAAAGAGATATGTTTTGAAATAAGTCATTGTGTTTTACATCATGCGACTAAAGTAGCCGTGTAAATGTGCAATATTATGGTTCAGGGCAGTATGGGGATGCTGCAGCAATCATAAGGCTAAAAAATGGTTGTTTCAGTGATGTTGTAAGTTCAAACAGTCATTAAACTAATGGTTGTAAGTGTACAGTTTTTAATTAAAAGATAGATTTATTTAGCTTCTCATTAAAGTGGAATCAATGCTTTTGTTATATTGAAGCAGGGGGTTGTTCTAGAAGACCTCCAAGGTCCCTTCCAACTCTGTTATTCTGAAGGTAACTAGCAGAGCATTGTCGCAAGCCATTTTTATAATATACAATTATATAAATTTAGAACACACTTCCTGAAACTATTTTTATTGGCTAGCAAGAATGGATCTGCAAGCAAAGAAAAAGCAGCTGTAGAGTTCTAATTTTAGATTACCTTTTATCCCAACTGAAAGCAGAAACTATGTGACACGGTATGTTACAAAATGGTAATCAATTTCATTTTAACCAGCAGGCTTGGTTAGTTTTTAACTGTACACTGGCCAGAGTCATTCAGACAGGGAGATAGATGGTACCTGCATTGCCAAATAAAATAAAATAATTGTTTGCCCTCTAAGGATAGAGGGGAAAATTTAATTGTGTAGTGGGAAGTCTGAGATATTCCCTGCATGCCTCTTGGCGATTTGTGTCCTAGTTCAGAAAGGCCTGACTTTAAAAACTCTTAAGGGAATCTTCTGAGATTAGACAGGGCAAGAGAGCAAAGTCTTGGATTCAAGACTTCTCAGTTTCCTTTATTCTTTTGAGTCCTTTTTTTTTTTGAGCTCAAAAACCCACCTCAACCATGATCACCAAAATCTAAAGGTATGGTTTCCTGTCGTATGAGATGAGAAAACCATAATAAAGCTACATCAGAAGGGTTTTTTTTTTAAAGGAAATTTAGGAAAAGTATGCAGAACATTGTTTCTATCAGACAGATTTACCTTCATTGGCCTTGCCAGCTGTCTGTAGCAAAATAATATATCTGTGTATGTGTTTTTCAGTTATCGCTTTGTGCTATGTCTTTATGCATTTCTCTGTATGTATATGCAGGAAAGCACTAGGTGCACTACATATAAACTTCACTGGGTCACATGACCTTGAGGAAAGAATGGGGAGGGCTTAGAATGATGCAGGGACCATCTTTCAGAGTCACAGACCAGTTGTGTCTCCTATAGAAAATGTTTTCAGCATTATTTTGTCTTTTTCCAAAGCCCAATGGTTGTGTTTTGCTGATTTTCTCTCCACACCAAATTTGGTTCCATTCTGTTCAGTTCTAAATGTATGATGCAGACAGAGTCCCAACTCCCTTTACATAATTTATTTTCAGTTTTAGTTAGAACAACTTACATGTTCAACTTTATCTTTAATATCATCAAACATCTGCATCTTCTCCTATCCCAGGTCAATAGGTGGACAAAAATGTCAAATCCAGTCTGAACATCTGATTGACTGTGCAACGAACCATAATAACAATAATGGATAGTCCCATCAACCTTTGCTGGTTGATATTGACCATTTTGGAAAATCCTGCCCTAAATAATGGATAATATTCTAACATCAAAGCTCCTGAAGGGAGGACAAGAAGCAATGGATGAAACTAATCAAGGAGAGAAGCAACCTAGAACTAAGGAGGCATTTCTTGACAATGAGAACAATTAACCAGACATTGATTACTGTCCCAAGAAAATGTTAACTCATTGAGAGAATGTTGCAGTTTGAAGACAAGATTGTTATTATTACTGTTATATTATGCTATAATTACAAAAGAAAGTCTGAGTGGGCAAACCTACATTCAAGAAAAACAATATTTACTTGTGTGAGTATGTTTATTTGTACAACTATATTAAAAACTGTATTGGTGCAGTACTTTTTGGTTCAACCATAAATCAAGAAGAGAATATACTTTGTGAGCCATGAAAAGGACACTAAATCTCCCAGGTTTTTTTCCAGTTTTGTTTATGGGGTTTTTGTGTGTGTGTGTGTGTGTGTGTGTGTGTGTGTAAATAAAGGAAATCTAGCATTGTATGCAAGTTGTAGATTGAAATATAGCAACATAAGTCTCAGACAGATCCAGGGCAAAAGATGTTCTTTTTTCTTTTCTGTCTATTGAAAATAACACATCAGTAAATAGAAGAATGTGGGAAAACCCAAAATACAGGTAGTCCTCAAATTACAACCACAGTTTGCATTGGAATTTCCATCACTAAGTCATGCGATGATAAAGCGAGATATCACACAACTGCTTCATTTAACAACTGCAATTTCAGCAGTCCTTATTGCCATTTTAAGCTAGATTTGTGAGTTGTTAAATAAGTACCCGCTTTAATCAAGTCATTCCAGGCCTGAGCCTCTGTAAGGTAAAGGACTTCATCCAAATCCTTCACTGTTCCTATCTCCCTCCATTCGTGCCCTTTGGCAAGCCTACACCTGTGCGCTAGAATGCCACAATGACCCCAGCCTAGTATCAGCCACAGTGCAATTGCCAACCTGCAGTCTGAGAATCTTGCCCCCACATTCAGACAGAATTAAATTTCCATTTGTGTAAAACACGCAGAGGCTGTGGGTGAAATGCACACAGCATTAATATATCCTGATAACGCTCCATACTTCAAAAGATTTGAATATCTAAAGAGAATTTAGATGCTTTTGTAATCCAGGAAAATGTGTTCTGATAGGATAATTATTATATTTCTCATGAATACTATCAACAATTTTGTCCCAAAGTGACATAGTAAATTGCTTTTGGTAAATTTCAAGAAAATACTGGGTGGGTGATAGCAAGATAGCTATGGGTGAATGTGTTGCAAACCTCTTGATGATGATTAGCATCCAAGTGTATGACGACACTGCCATAACTTTACCCTATTTGAAGTTGTGTAACAACAGAGTAGTTTCAAGTTACTACACAACAAGCCTGTCTGCACGTTCACAAGCAGAGATTGCAAAGTAGAAAGATGTGTAGCAAAATATTTCTATGTGCCACTTTTCTCCTAAGTTTTCCAGGCAATCTGAAGACTTTAAATATGTGAACAGAGAAAATACTTTATTTAAATCTTATTATAAAAGGCATAACTTCCCTCTTCATTTACATCATTGATGTACAAAGTCCAATTTCAATCTAAGATGAAGATACTTAAATAGATTTTTGGATGCCACATAAAAGTCTTGTTAACTGCTGACTCATTTGCTTATGTTGTGGGAGATTCAGCTTTGGATCATTATAACAGTGCAACAAGATTTAGCTTTAATATACTCCAAATCCTTTCTATGATTTGTCACCAAAGGCAAAAATGGGTAAATAATAGGAGTATTTTGTTTTCTACTTTTTGAGAAAGGACTTTACTTAGGAACACTGAACAAGTACCTGAATTGTGGTCATGTGACTGCAGGAACTGTGAAACTGTTGTATGTGCAAAGACCAGTAATATGTCACTATTCAGTGGTGTCATAAGTTTGGGTGGTCACTTAAATTAATGAATGACTTTAATTGAGGATTATTTGTATATCTGCTAACTGCTGATATTTCCTTCAGTTTTCCAACCTTCTATTCAAATGCTTTTGGAATCTAGCACTGTCCTATTACACTGTTTTGTTTTAGCTTCCATTTTTTTTTGTTTTTTATTGTATTCAGTTTTGCTATACATTGCCTAGAAATTCTAGAAATTGGGTGGTAATTTTACCTTAAATATATATTTTTTCATAATTATTTTTCCAGTTCTAGCAACTGCTGCATTTTTGTCTCAAAAACACAAGATAGAAGCTAAAATGAATGTATTGTTTATTAATATCTATGGAGATTTTCAGTCATCCAGGTCATGGTTGTCCCAAAAGTTCTTTTTAAAGAGGCAACTGAACTTTCCTGTTTTGTTTTTTTTGAAGACATTTTGCTTCTTATCCAAGAGGTTTCTTCAGCTCTGATTGGATGGTGTGGAATAGAAGGATTTATATTCCTTGCAGACTGGTCTGCATTCTTTTTAGAGCGTCATTGAGGCCACTTGGAGGTTTATCTGTGTCCTCAGGGTCACCTGAGTAGTGCAAATGGGCGTGGAACATCTTGAAACTGCTGAAAGGACTGGAGATAGATGATGTTGTATCCCTCCACATCTGTTGAGAGAGGGTTGTTCAGTTTTGACATAGATGGACTCTTTGACCCCTCTTTTAAACCAGAGGTCCTCTCTGTCCAAAATGTGGGCGTCATCTTTCTCCAGTCTACAATACGGTCCTTTCAGCAGTTCCAAGAAGGCAACCACCACGGGAAATGCTTGGAGAAAGGAGACCCAGAGCTGGCTGCCCAGGGTTGTGCTCCAGCCGGCGGATCTGCTGCTGCTGCAGCCACCAGAGACTCCTTCCCCGCCACAGCACTCATGGGAAAGGAAGAAAGGGTGCCCAACTCCACAAAATGGACAGGAGAGATGAGGAGCAGCAGCAGCTGCAAATTTGGAGGCAGAGTGGGGAGAGAGGGCGGAAGGGACTGGTTCATGCTGGCGATCGTCCTGGCCGTCACAGTCGCCAAGCTGGAGCTGATCTTTAGGGTGAAGGAGGGATAAGTTTCCCAGAGACTCTCCAGCCTTCCCTGCCCCCTCCTTTCACACCCGGGCTCTCTGGTTTGCAAATAAAGAAAGAAACATACAGGAACTGAATCCCCTTGCTGCCTGCTGTCCCTCCAAAAATCAGGACTGATTCGGATTGGTGTGTGTGTGTGTGTTGTCTTTGCCTGTGGGCGAGCAGGCGGAAAGGAGATTCAGCTCCTGCACATTCTCCTGTAGCCACCTCCTCCTCCTTCGCAGACTCGCCTTTTCTCCTGGCCAGATCCGTTTCAGGCGGCAGATCTGGCCAGAAAAAAAGAGAAGGTGAGTCTGCGGAGGAGGGGGAGGGTGCTTGGCTCTTTCCACGATCGCTTTTCAGGCAGTGGCTCCTGAGGAGGCTAAGCCTTCCCTGCTCACAACGTCTTCACCCCGAGGGCATCGCTGACAGCTGCTTCTCATGGCTCGGGAGGTCCACATTCTCCTTGCTGCTGCTGCTCAGCCTTCTCAATGTGCAGAGGCAGAAGAAGGAGGAGACCATGACCCAGGTTTCCTTCGCTGCCTGCAGGCTCCAGGAAACCAGCAGCAGAGCTGGCAAGCTGGCAATCAGCTGGCTGCCTTTGATCTGCCTGCCCTGTTCCCATGCCCAGCTCCTGCGCTCTCGCCGGACCGATGCGCAGACCAGGTGGGCGAAGCTACATTCGGAGTATAAGACGCACCCAGATTTTTGCCCTCTTTTTTGGGGGAAAAAGGTGCGTCTTATACTCCGAAAAATACAGTAATTTAATTTTCACTTGATAAAATTTTCACAGGTAGATTTAAAACTGTTTGGCTATTAATTTCCAATATTCTATTTAGTTAGTTTTAGGAAAGCATGAAATAAATGCAATCGAAACTTGCAAATATTAATGGAAATTGGAGAATTCCAGGTCTGTTTATGTAAAGGAGCTTTTTTGTCCTTTCTCTCTGGAAAACCTGTTGCTGTGTCTTGGCAGTCCTCCCAGAATAGTCTAATAATCTAGGGATTAAGGTAGTTTCTCACTTCGCAGTATGGATTTTATTGTGGGAAAGAATATTTTCACTGTGACCTGACTGAAGACTATTATGGTTACAGTATTTGCTTTTCTTTTATATTACTATATTTTGAGTTTTTAAAAAATCCCATCAATACAAAATGTGTGTTATTTAGAATATTCATAGTTAAAGCAGCCTATAGTACTAAACTATAGTACTATAGGCTGCTATAGTTCCTCCATCCTGGTCCTATTAGACCTCTCAGTGGCTTTCGATACCATCGACCATGGTATCTTATTGCATCGACTGGGGAGGTTGGGGGTGAGAGGCACCGTTTTACAGTGGTTCTCCTACCTCTCCGGTCGGTCGCAATTTGTGTTGGCAGGAGGGCAGAGGTTGACTTCAAGGCCCCTGACGTGTGGGGTGCCTCAGGGGTCGGTCCTCTCGCCACTCCTGTTCAACACATACATGAAGCCGCTGGGCGAGATCATCCGTGGTTTTTGGTTAGAATACCATCTGTATGCTGACGATACGCAGTTGTACATATCTACCCCAAACCACCCCAACGATGCTGTTGAAGTGATGTCCCGGTGTCTGGAAGCCGTACGGGCCTGGATGGGAAGTAACAAACTCTGACTCAACCCATCCAAGACTGAGTGGCTGTGGTTTCCGACGTCCTGGTACAACCAGTTGGCCATCACTGGCCATCGGGGGTGAACATCTAGCCCCCGTGGATAGGGCGCGCAACTTAGGTGTCCTCCTGGATTCCCGGCTGTCCATGGAGGACCATGTGACGGCCGTGGCCAGGGGGGCTTTCTACCAGGTTCGTCTGGTACGCCAGTTGCGCCCCCTACTGGACCAGGACGCCCTTCGCACAGTCAGTCAAGCACTCGTGACATCCCGCCTAGACTACTGTAATGCTCTCTACATGGGGCTCCCCTTGAGGGGCACTCGAAGGCTGCAGCTAGTTCAGAATGTGGCTGCGCGGGGAATTTTGGGAGCCTCAAGGCATTCCCACGTAACACCGCTCCTGCGCGAGCTGCACTGGCTGCGTGTGGCCTTTCGGGTGCGCTTCAAGCGCTCCATGGCACGGGGCCTAGTTATTTGCGGGACCATATCCTGCCCCATACATCCCGGGTATGGATGACTTCTCTGGGTGCCATCCACCAGGCAGTGCCGGCTGGCGACGCCCTGGGGAAGGGCCTTCTGTGTGGTGGGCCCAACCCTTTGGAACGACCTACTCCACGAACTTAGAAGTATCACGGACCTCCGCTCCTTCCGCCAACATCTGAAGACATACTTCTTCCATCTTGCCGGCTTGGCCTAATCCCCACAATCAATTTTATAGACTGAACTCTAAATTGTTTTTAATTGGATTTTAATGGGTAAGAGTTTTAGGGAATTTTAGCACAGGGTATAGTATTTAATTGGTTTTTTAGTATTTATTATTGTCTCGTTTTATATTTCTACAGTATTTTAATTTCCTGTGCACCGCCCTGAGTCCCTTTGGGGAGAGAGGCGTGGTTATACAAATTTAATACAATAAAATAAATAAAAAATAAATAAACAAATAATGGTAATTAAATATTATGGGGATTTAGGAAGTTTTGCCATATTTGCAGAAATTAATGAAATAATATTTTTTTATGTATCTTTTATGGCATCTGCCTTCTATTATGTCATGAATAAAGCATTGATTATAGTTATAATTGTAGTTTTAATGTACGGAATTATTTGGGAAAACCCCTCCCCATTGATCTCATTTTCTTAACAAGAGAAGTACCCAAAATGTCTATAAATATATCTCTACAGTAAATCCTGTTTTTGCTTGATACCCATTTTTTAAAGAAAAAGTTTGTCAGAAAATATGTATAAATACATGCACTATGAAAATGTAAATCATAATCTTATACATTTTATAATTTTATAAAAGTTAAAGATTTTCAAAAGGTCACAAATCACTGGTTTAAAACAAAATTATGTAGAATTATGACCTGTGGCATTATGTTTATTTCAGATTAGTGTCTGATTCTCCTTATCTGGCTTTCTACTTTTTCTGACTGGAGTGGGGAATCTTCTTTTTCCAGTCTCAGAGTTTCTCTGATGTAAGTTTATTTCCAGTACTGTCAAATCTAGGGGTTAGGACTTGGTTATGTTGCTAGTCCAATAAACAAGACATGCACATTTACCATATAAATAAAGTAGTGGTATTGTCAAAACTCTTAGACTAGTATTTCTCCATATCAGCAACTTTCAGATGGAGTTGAAGTCCGCAGCACTTTTGAAAGTTGCAGAAATTGAGAATCATTGCCTTAGTAGACTATTGCTGTCAGCTCATACTTGTGGTGACTCTGAATTCAACAGTTCAGTTTTTGACTTTGCAGTGCTAATGTGTTCATTAACTGGTATTAAAACTTTGGAAGCCTTGAGGTTAGTATTTATTGCATAAAAGTATATTCTTATCCATTTATAGTTCAGAACAGGGAGTGGCAGTATGGCACTCCTGTTTCTCACAAAATGATACTTGTGGTCCAATTACAATTTCTAAAATCAAATTTACACAAATCATGGTAAACAATTTATTTACAGTAATATAGATTTTATGACAAAATTATTAAAATCTCAATTCAGTTTGATGTTTAGGAATTTATTCAATATTTTATTTATTTCTTAAATTTATAGGTTTCCCATCTCATTGTCCTGTAACTCTGAGTATTCAGTTTTGACTGAATGGCTGGGGAGCTAATATGTGAGATCAGGAAATGTAGTCTATCCTAAAAAGAACTACAGTTGTGTTCAAGTTAAAGTAGGCTACCATTTATTTCTAAATTTTTTGAAGTCACAAGTTAAAGTACTGTAATGCTTTGGGAAAATATGACATGACCTCAGGATATGTGGTAGTTGCTTACCCAGTCCAATAGGACTAAAAAACTCTTGAAGTTTAGAATTCTCATACTTTGGATCTTAGAAACCTAGGAGTTCCATTGATTTTCCATTATTATTATTTTTTGAGTGACGGCGGTAGTCACATTTGACTCATCTTTCCAGTTTTTAAATGTGAATGGAGGCGATATTTCTGCACACCAGTCTTTGTCCTAAGCTGTTGTACTTTTCCAACCAGTATGTTTCGAACATCCCCCTTCCCCACAAAATGAGATGCTCAACAGGGATGGATTCCGGACGCCATTACTATCAGTTCGGAAGTAAAAATATTTGCGCATGTGTGTGCATTTTCATTTGCAACGATCTCAACCTTAACAAATAAAAATTACATTTTTAAAGTGAAGATTGTTCTGCGCATGTGCAGAACAGAAAATCAAGATGGCGTTGCTAATCATAGAACTGGTATGGTCACATGTCTGCCGGAGTTACTACCTATTCAGCTGAACCGGACCGAATAGGTAGGAATCCACCTCTGATGCTCAAGGATGCTAGAATTTGGCTTTTTTGGGAGAAAGGGTGCTATTGTAACTTTTATAGGATGGAGAAAAAATTCAAAATAACTTTGTAACAAAGAGAAGATGTTCCATATAGACATTGTGCATGTAATACATATCCAAGATATTTTCAGCTTTTAGCTAGCTTCTTCTCTATATCTCGGTCTCTGTTACAAATTGCTTCTGTGTTATTTCTTCTTGCTCTCTATATGCCTCCCCATCTATACATGGCCATTATAACAGAACAATCTTTTTCTTGTAATTGGGAGGGGGGCTGCTACTAAATTTGTTATGTTGATTTACAAAATTCCACTCAGCCCCAATAAGAAAATTTATTAATTAATTAAATTTATATATTACCCATCTTGCTATCCAAAATGATCTTGGATTCTTCCTTTCCTCCATTTGTTTTAAACGTAACCTGATCCCTTGAGTCACTACAGCCAATGGGAAGATATTATATTGCATCTCTATTCTAATATATATGGTGGAGACCAACATCTATTAACATTTACCTTTTACAACCAAAGATATTGCTGATTGATTTATAGCAGTAATTTTATGGTTAAATAGTAAAAAGTTAATAATATAATACAATGCCTTTCAGAAGGAAGAACAATTAACCTGCTTTGAATCACCAAATTCTTTTGCTATTGTAGTAAGCTGAGAAAATGGTTTTGAGTTTAGTACGGCTTTCCTTAACCTGGATGTCCTCCGGTTGGGTGTCCTGATAGATTTCCCAACTTTCTGTTTATTTAGCTTCCCTGAATTTGCTTGTTCAGTAAAAGTGGCAATCTGTCTCTGGTTTATAGTTAAGAACTAAAGCAGCCGTATAGGTATCTTTTGCATTGGCTTATGAGATACTTTCTCCTGTTCTTCACCAGCTGCACTGCAGGCACTGAAAAGAAAAAAGAGGTATGAAAAACAGTTGACCCAAATTGATGGGACTCTTTCCACTATTGAATTCCAGCGTGAGGCTCTTGAAAATTCCCACACAAATACAGAAGTGTTCAAGAATATGGGCTATGCTGCTCAGGCCATGAAAAAAGTACACGAAAACATGTAAGTGGAAAATGTTGTCAAACTCCACAGAAAATAATCATAGCTCTTACATTTACATCTATTTGGTGGATTTCTTTCCTGCATAAGAATCAAGATGTTCCATTCTTGTATATGATGTTAAGGTTTGTCTTCATGTATAGATAAAGTTGCTTGGATTTTACCATTACACATTAATCTAAAATTAAATTCTTTTCTTGGATTTAACTGTCCTGCAGCAGGTAAGATTAGTGTGGCCTGAATTATAGATCACTGCAAGCTATACATATTGCTTCAACTGAAATTTCTGCATGACTATCAATAGGCATCTTTTTTCCTTTTATACCCTGTTTCCCTGAAAATAAGACTTCCGCGGATAATAAGCCCAATTGGGCTTTTGAGCGCATGTGCTAAAATAAGCCCTCCCCTAAAAATAAGCCCTCCCCAAAAATATTGCAATGCAACAGCAGCCATGAGGTGACCATGCTCACCTCCTGCACCTCAAAAATAATAAGGCCTTCCTGAAAATAAGGCCAAGTGCTTATTTCAGGGGTCAAAAGAAAATAAGACCCTGTCTTATTTTTGTGGAAACATGGTACTGCCTTTCTCCATATTTAATATACCTGAAGTTAAATGGACTTCAAATTCCAAAATTCTTCTGCTACAATGATAATTCCTTAGAATTACAGCAGTTGAAGTTTGTACACTCTGGAGAAATAGAATATTCCAGAAATATTCTGAAAGTTTGAATCCTTCTGTAAACTTTGCCAGTTCAGCCATTTAAAAAAAAATACAATGACTTTCCATAAGTAAATCCTCAAAACCGGAAATGGTTCATGATGTTCTGGGCATGAAACATAATCGTTTTATGGCTTGATCCTCTCTAGGACATCATGTTTAAGTTCCCAAAAAGAGTTCTCCAAATCTCCAAGCAAACTGCTTGAAAAATAATTGGGATTGTTCTTTATGTACATATTTGTTTTGCTTATGTTATTCTATTATTCTATTCACTACTGTTTGTAAGCAGTTCAAGGGCTTTTATAGAATTTAAAGCCGTTAATGGAATTTGGAACTTGAATACCAGAAGGAATTTTCCTGTAACGTTAACCTTACCACAGGCTAAACTTGTCTTTGATGGCCCTTTAAATGCCCTAATAAGCTAGGATAATGGCTTAGAAAGAATTATGCTTCATTTTATTGAAGTGTTTTATTAAATTAGATAACTTAATAATATATCTTTGCTATTTTCCTAGTGTTTCAATATTCCTCACCCCAAAATTTAAATTTCTATTTTGCTGTTGCTTTTTGTTTTGATGATTATTGATTTTTATGAAAATTTCAGAATTTTACTGGAATCCACTATGCCATCCTATCTATATGCAAATTGAGTAAATAATTCTTTCCTTCTTCTATCCTTAGGGACTTGGACAAAATTGATGACATGATGCAAGATATCACTGAGCAACAAGATATTGCACAAGAAATCACAGAGGCTCTCACAAGAAGAGTTGGTGATGACTTTGATGAGGTATGTTTTGACATCTAAGAACAAAAAATGGCCCTTAATATTACTCTAATTTTAAATTTCCTATAATTGTTGTCTAGCTTTTTTCTAAGCGCTTCAACATTTCTCCTTCAATGCACTCGAATTCTCAGATGACTGAAGAGACATTTGTTCAGAAATAATCTGTACTGTCTTGAATAAAATATTCAAAAGAATGCAAATTGCTATGACAAAACAATGCATATACATAGCCTCTTTTGGTATGACAAAAATCACGGGATTTCTGACATCGGATGGAATCTACATACGTAGTAGCAATGTGTGGTACATTCCTAATTTTACCCTAGCTAGTCAGTCATGCTTTCTTATAGTACACTGCATTGACCTCATCTGGCATTCAGATAAGCTGTGTACCACCACATATAAGGAAGGAAGATTACAGTCAAGCTACTATGTTTTTCTCTATTTCCATTTTCACCATACTTACAAACCAGCACTTCTGTTTTGAGGGCCTCATCTATAGGTTATATTTCAAGCCAGAAAATAGAAGAAATTTCCTATTTTAGCTTATGAAGAAGATAATGAAAAGTGGAATACAAGATGGACCCATCTTCTTTGTATCTTGTGATGAATAACTGTTGGCACACTTCAAGAGGTCTTGGTCCATTCTTCTTTCCCCACTTTTCTCCTTTTTTCCTTCATTATGAACACATTTAGTAAACATGCTGAGTGTACATTGAGTTATTTGGAGTGGAATTCATTAATATCATTTAAATTGAGTAATCTTCTACCACTAAACTGAAGCAATTGTTAGCATATATCAATAGCTTCCCCTTTTACAAAACCAGAAAGACTGAAGCCATTGAGCCATTTTTGGATAGTAGAATGACCACAAAATAGAGCAACTCTTTTTTTTAAACACTTGTAGCCTATTTTGTATTCAACTCTTTTAGTCAATTACTGTAATATAATTTTGATATTGTTGATGTTATTTCATTTTATTCTTATCAACCAATAGTTACTTAAAATATTTGGTTGAGAACTTGTCAGGTGCAAAAAATCAGATACATACATAAGATAACAGCATAGACGTTTTATTCATACACAAGAATCTGGTCAATTAATGGTCAGGACTAAATTGGCACTAGATAAGGGTCAATGAAATTCAAGGGGGACTGGACTTGGATATCTTGTGGCAATGCAAGGATTATAAACTGATGACATGTTTAATTGTGCCCATCAGCTCCGCCTGCTGTTCTACAAATTTCCAATAAAATTTATTTGTCCTAAAAATATCCATTTATATAGGTCCTTGGCATGCTGAAAACCCAAAATAAAATTTCTTTTATAAAGTTTGTATAGGCAACTGTACATAGTTGGCTACAATTGTGAAACTGTTGTAATTAGAGGTTCTTTTTATTGTTTATTAAAATATAACCTGCCAAATTCTAAAATTTCAGGATGAACTATTGGCAGAATTAGAAGAACTGGAGCAAGAGGAACTCAATAATAAGATGAAAAATGTTCATTTGCCAAGTGTCCCAGCTAACCCATTGCCTTCTCATCCTGGTAAATTGCTTTCTTATATTAATTAGTCTGTTATGAAAATAGGCTATAGAAATATTGAGAAAAGGAACAATCACAGAAATTTAATATATCTGGATATAATAGTAGCTATCTTGACACACAAGAATGATACAAGTTCTTGATGTGATTGAGGAGTACTTATGACTGGTCCTCATAGTTTTTGTTGTTGCAGTCTCCCCATGGTCACCCACTACCAATTTGGACATCTTACAACCAGCTGACAATTATGACATCACAGCATCCTGTGTCATGTAATTACTATTTGCAAACTTCACTCCCAGCTTTCAACAAGCAAAGTCAGTGGGGAAGCTGGCAGAAAGTTTGGTGATCACTTGACTACAGAATACTGCTACTGCATGGGATTTGCCCAATAATGGCAACTAGAACGGCTATCATAAGCTGGTACAGTCACATGATGTGTATTCCTTGCTTAGCGATGGCCTTCTCAGTTCCAATTACAGTTGGTAAGTGAGGACTACTAATAGTAATTGGACTTTGGTAAAAGAATACATTGGTCACAGAATGATAATTTGGCGGTAGCTGAAGCTGAACTTGGATTTGGTCATCTGAATTCAAGTCTTATGATATGATCTGGATTCATGTCTTATGATCTGATGTAAAGCTATGCAAACAATTCTTATTGAATACTGTGTTTCCCTGAAAATAAGACAGGGTCTTATTTTCTTTTGAGCCCCGAAAGAAGAACTTGGCCTTATTTTCGGGGAGGTTTTATTATTTTTGAGGTGCAGAAGGCGACAAGGTGGTCATCTCATGGCTGCTGCCATGTTGCAATACTTTTGGGGATGCCTGTAATCCAAATACTAAATCAGTGGTAGTCAACCTGGTCCCTACCGCCCACTAGTGGGCATTCCAGCTTTCATGGTGAGCGGTAGGGGTTTTGTCTGATTGCTGAAGCACTTCCCTTTTTAAAATTTAATTGACTTCCCTACTTTATAAATCACCATTATTGTGGAACTGGTGGGCGGTTAGAAAATGTTACTATTAACAGAGATACAAAAGTGGGCGGTAGGTATAAAAAGGTTGACTACCCCTGTACTAAACCTTTCCAGAGACAGCAAAACTGTATCTTTGTTGTTCCAGTATGCTGAACAATTATTATCTTTGGTTACAGCGTCTTCAAAGAAGAGGATGGAAAATGATGATGATGATATGCAGCAACTGGCAGCATGGGCATCTTAACAGCGATTTCTCACTGCCTTCAAGGGAATACTACGGGAATATCATGGAAGGACTTCATGGAAATGCTTATGTTTTATACAGAGTGTAGCTGCGTGGAATAGAGACCAAAATTGGTCTCTGGTGGAATATGTGTATATATTTTATATAGTCTTGTATATAATTTATTTTTGTTTTGTTTGTTTTAAAAAGCCAGCATTCTCAAGTATAATCTTTCTCCTTCAGGTATATCTCCTGACATACCATTTTTATGCTAAAGAAACTAGATAACAAGCAAGACTCAATTTTAATTGTTATTCTTCTTAGCTGATACTTTTTTAATGCACAGAACATGTTGAGGTTGCAAAACCTATTGGTGCAATAGTGAGTATTATAGTGATTTGAAAGAAAATTAAAATTGGCTTGGTTTTGGAATCTCGTTTCCAAATATTTTCCCAAACAAAATTATTAAAACCCATGGTCCATAGGTTTGCACTGAGTTCTTTGTTTTCTGTGGTTCTTCTATAATGCCAATGGCTTGTTCAGCATACAAAGCAGAAATGAAGATTACCAGCTATGTTTAGATGATTGGTATGCCTTGAAATTGGTTGCTCCAGGAGCAGTTCATAAAAGAGCTTTTGATTGATTGACTTTCAGGTTGTTTATAATTCTAAGAAGTCTCAGGGAGGAAAGTCCACTGGCCATCTGAGAGCTGGAATAATTTATTTTCCTACCCCACTTTTAATGGATTGGGAATTAGTGATTCTGAACTATGTTATATCATGGTTTTTTTTTTTTAAAGTTTCCCCTGCCTACATAAGTCATTAGAAAACTTAAGAGTCCATCACTTCTATTTTATCCCACATGCACTTAAAACTAATCTAGAATATTTATATTTTATCAAGAGCCCACTTAATCACTAAATATAAAAGGTGATAGAGGCATCCAGGGAAACTTATGACACACTATGCAGTCTAAAATATACTGGGAGTATGATATGGTTTACTCAAATTTAGTAGAACCAAACTTTTACTGATTTTTTAATGTAAGTTAGATTAATTTGATTTTATAAAAGGGAAAAAAGTAAAATGAATTTTTTGGCTGAGTGATCAGCAAGTGATAATTGAGTTTATCAGCCTCTTTAAAAATAGGAGATCATAATTCAGTAAATTAGATGGGTTACATTCAAGTAATTGTGTGCTGGATTCATCTTCCAACTGATTCATTCATCAGTTGGAAGATCGTGGCCGATGGTTACAGGTGGTCATGCGCTCCAACTCCCCTCGACCCCATTGCAGACTAGGTGAGCAAGAACCACAGACCCGGGGCCTTAGGCTGATGCTATGCAACGCCAGGTCCGTGGTACAAAAAGCCCCTCTCATACATGACCTTGTGTCAGAGGGGGACCCGGACCTGGTAGGCATTACGGAAACCTGGTTGGGTCACGAGGGAGGACATCCCCTCGTAGAAATGTGCCCACCAGGATACCGGGCCTTCCATCAGCCTAGGTCCCTAGGGAGGGGTGGGGGGGTGGCGATTATGGTTAGGGAAGGTCTTGAGCCAAGGGAGACCACAGTCCCTCAGACGACCGGGTGTGAGTCCCTCCTTGTGAAGTGGGGCCTAGGGAGGCAGTTGGGCGTGTTAGTTGTATACCTGGCTCCTCGCTATGCAACAACAGCCCTGCCCAAGCTGCTTGAGGTTATAGCCGGGGTGGCGGTTGAGACCCCCAGACTTTTAGTCATGGGGGACTTTAACCTGCTGTCAGCAGGCGAGACCTCTGGTGCAGCTCGGGAGTTCATGGTTTCCATGACAGCCATGGACCTGACCCAGGTAGTTCTGGGCCCTACTCATGAGGGCGGACACACCCTGGATCTCATCTTCGTCTTGGGACAGTGGAGTAGTGATCTGGGAATAGGGGATTTAGTCATCTCGCCCCTGTCATGGACAGATCACGCTCTCCTTCAGCTCGACTTTCCGATCGCTACACCTCACTGTGGGGAGGCGGAACCGGACATTCCTATATGGTTCCGCCCCAGGCTCCTGATGGACCCGTTAAGGTTCCAAAGGGAGCTTGGGCCAATTCCTGTGGACTTGCCCCGCGACTCGGCTGAGGACTTAGTGACCGCATGGTTAAGTGCGGCCGCGGGGGCCTTGGACCGAGTCGCGCCCTTGCGGCCTCTCCTGCGGCGACGAACCACCTGGGCCCCTTGGTTTACCGAGGAGCTCAGGGGGATGAAACGCCACAGGAGACGCCTAGAGAGCAGATGGAGACCATCTCACTCTGAAGCCGACCGAACACTAGTGAGAGACCACATTAGGACTTACTTAGTGGCGATAAGACTGGCCAAACGTGAGTATTGTGCCACCCTTATTGCATCCGCAGATAACCGCCCTGCCGCTCTGTTTAGGGTGACCCGCTCCCTCCTCCAACAGAGGCCGCGGGAAGCCCCTTTACAGGGTCGAGCAGAGGAATTTGGGATTTATCTGCAGGAGAAAATCACTCGGATTCGGAGCAAGTTACCCTCCATCGTCAATGGCCCAGTCGAGCGTGCCGAGGCAGTTCTTGTGACACCATTATGGGAGGAGTTTGACTTTGTTACTACCAAAGATATGGACAAGTTGTCAAAGAGACTCAGGGCCACCACATGTTTATTGGACCCGTGTCCCTCCTGGCTTATACTGGAATCCTGGGAGACGACACGAGGCTGGCTTCAGGGCATTGTCAACGCATCTTTGAGTGAGGGATCCTTGCCTGCCGTCTTGAAAGAGGCGGTAGTGAGGCCCCTCCTCAAGAAGCCGTCCCTGGATCCAGCATTATTAGAAAACTACCGTCCTGTCTCCAACCTTCACTTTTTAGTGAAGGTTGTTGAGAGTGTGGTGGCTCAACAGTTTCCGCGACACTTGGATGAAGTTGATTATCTGGACTCACGCCAGTCCGGCTTCCGACCCGGGCACAGCACCGAGACGGCATTGGTCGCGTTGGTTGATGATCTCTGGAGGGCGCGGGATAGAGGATTTTCCTCTATCCTAGTCCTATTAGACCTCTCAGCGGCTTTTGATACCATCGACCATGGTATCCTATTGCGCCGACTAGAGGGGTTGGGGCTGGGAGGCACCGTTTTGCGGTGGTTCACGTCCTACCTCTCTGGTCGGTCACAATATGTGTTGGCAGGAGGGCAGAGGTCGACCTCGAGACCCCTCATATGTGGGATGCCTCAGGGGTCGGTCCTCTCGCCCCTATTGTTTAACACATATATGAAGCCGCTGAGTGAGATCATCCGTGGTTTCGGGGTGGAATATCATCTGTACCCTGATGATACTCAGTTGTACATATCCACCCCAGACCACCCCAATGATGCCATCGAGGTTATGTCCCGGTGTTTGGAGGCCGTATGGATCTGGATGGGTAGTAACAAACTCAGGCTCAACCCGTCCAAGACTGAGTGGCTGTGGCTTCCAGCACCCCGTTTCAGCCAGATTATTCCAACTCTGGCCATTGGGGGCGAAACACCGGCCCCCGTGGAGAGGGTGCGCAATTTGGGTGTCCTCCTGGACTCCCAGCTGTCTATGGAGGACCATGTGGCAGCCGTGGCCAGGGGGGCGTTCCATCAGGTACGCCTGATGCACCAATTGCGCCCCTTACTGGACCGGGGAGCCTTACGCACAGTCACTCAAGCACTCGTCACGTCTCGACTTGACTATTGCAATGCTCTCTACATGGGGCTTCCCTTGAAGTGCATCCGAAGACTACAGTTAGTCCAGAATGCGGCCGTGCGGATAATTACGGGAGCGCCCAAACACTCCCATATAACACCTGTCCTGCGCGAGCTCCACTGGCTTCCTGTGGTCTTTCGGGTGCGCTTCAAGGTCCTAACTACCATCTTTAAAGCGCTCCATGTCTCGGGGCCTAGTTATATGCAAGACCGCCTCCTGCCCCATACATCCCTTGGACCGATACGCTCCCACAGGGAGGGCCTTCTCAGGGTGCCGTCGGTCGGGCAATGTCGACTGGCGGCGCCCAGGGGGAGGGCCTTCTCTGTGGCGGGACCAGCCCTTTGGAACGACCTGCCCCCTGAACTCCATACCATTTCTGACCTCCGCCTCTTCCGCAAGTGTCTGAAGACACACCTCTTCCAACTAGCCGGCCTTGCGTAACCTCCAACACCGCCAGTTTAAATGGGGATTTAAAATGGTTTTAACACAGGCCCTTAATATTTCTGTATGTATGTTTTATTGATTTAATTCTCTGTTCGCCGCCCCGAGTCCCTTTGTGGTGAGATGGGTGCGGGTTATAAATGTGAAAAATAAATAAATAAATAAATAAATGTATATTTTCTAGATGGCCAACAAAATAAGTATCGTGTTAGGCAGAACAATTGTAATACCTTATGATTGTGATTTTTAAACAAACCTTATTCATTCTATTTCTTCATTTTTTTGTTTGAGTAATATACAGTAGTTTTCTTTCAATATTTCAATACTATAATTTATATGATGTTTATCTATCTTCTTTGAACTATCTTTTTTAAAAAAAATCTGGGAAACAAATCATATGAAGAAATTTTTTTTAAATTCTTAAAATAGTAGACAAATTCCAAAATTATTATGTATGTCAGTATTTTTTTCATCCTTGAAATTAGTCTCTGCATATGCAAATTTTTTCCTAGCCCCTCTCCCTTCTGAATTTTAATGTAAGATGACATTACTGTTACTTTCCTGGAATATAAAAGATTTAAGTATTAAATTTAAGTATTAAATTGTGCAATTTAAAATCTGACATTGTTTTTTACAAGAAACAGTCCACAAAGGAAATATATATGCAGGACATTTATTATTATGTATTTTTGTGGAAATTCAACATTTACTAGGTCTATAGGGTCTCTGATTTACTGTTCAAATCATAAAACAATAAGTGATCCAGAACAATTTTTAACAATGGTCATTAAATAATGTGCTACATGTACTGAATTTAAGGTCTAAGGATTATCCAGATTTATCACACAGGAGGTTTTACATCTTTTTACTTTAGGACATCAGATAATTTCTTTATTAAATCACAATGTTATTTTACCTAACTTTAATTCTTGAAATGGAAAACTTTACAAATTTTTATATTAGAATTTAATTTAGGGATAGGACCTTTAATATTCACCATAGCAAGGGCATACCAAACTCCAGATTTGTTCTCAATTGTTATTTAGCATTTTGGTGTTTAGTTGAATGAATGGATAAACATGATTTTTCTCCCTAGATTTCCCTACATTCAGTAATTTATAATCTAGTGACTATTTGATACACCTTTAAAGCATTATGGTTGTATTATTATTCCATGAAAAAATTAATTGAGAAAAGAAGACTGAATATTTTTGAGTGCAAAGGTAATAATGCATCCACATTACATAAAGGATTTTCTGAGTGTAGGGCAAGAAATTAATTCCCTCTATGCACTTAATACATATATTGGTAGTGAGAAGAACGAGCCAATAAACTACTGGCTTCTTGATAAATGCAGTTAAACCAATATTTCTATTATCAAAAAAGTTGGGATAAAATATTTAATAATTCCAATTCCAATTTAACCAAAATTAGTGATACCATTACATCAATGAAAGGAAGAAAAGTTCTAAGCCTGATGACTTACCATGTTGACTATCACATACATACATATATACACATTGAAACTTCCAGTACAACTGGAGTTTTAAAATACTTTTCTTGAAAAACATTTTCCTAGCCTTTCTTAGCCTTAAATAGCTGTGATTTTGATAGCTTCTAAAGAACCTGCTGATTATACAACTTTCTTAATACTGATGCCAAAACACCTGAATGTGACTCCGTTATGCAGTTTTCAGATAATATGATTATTGATTATCCATCTGGCACAATCTGGATTTATAAAAAGAGAAGTATCTTATAATACTTTGTTACTAACATAATGGATACATACTTCATAAAAATTGAAATCATAATTGTAAGAAAAAGTCTTTGACGTTGATATAACTTGTTCATTGAAAATAAACATTCTTTAGATGGCTTGTGTAACCGATTATAACCAATACACCAACTAAATCAACACAAAAACAAAATCAGTAACACTGATATCAATCAATTCCACAGCTGTTGATCTTCCATTGAGCTTTTCTCTCAAAAGACCCTGTAGACAATATTTTTTAAATAATATTCTGAATGACAAGAAGGTACTACACTGACTTCATAAGGCAAGATTTCCCCCTTTAAGGTTCTGTGACTGAGGAGGTCATCTACTCAACTTCTCCCTCCTTAATGTGGAAATTACAGCATGCTTCATAAGCTTCAAGAATTAGGTTAACAGAATCTACCTAAGATGGATGGTACTGAAGATAATGAGGGCTTAATACAAGATGGGTGCGGCTTATAAATTTGAAAAATAAAATAAAATAAATAAATATGATAACCAGCAAGCACCTTGAATTTTCCCCAGAAGCCAACTTGTAACCAGTGCAACTCCCATAGCATTAGGGTGCCTCTGCTATAGGAACTATTACTCAGTGGTTGGAAAATTTCATTCTATGCCAACTGTAATTTTCAAGCGATCTTCAATAATAGTTCCATGTAGATTGAATTATAGTTATTTTAACTAGGACCTGATGAAGGTATGAGCCACTATTGCCATGACTCCTAGTTCAAGAACATTCACTACTGGTGGAACAATTTGATGTAGCCAAAGATTCATCTCACCATGAAACATTGTTTTCATGGGAGGTTTTGAAACTAAAGAGAATCCCAGATTGTGGCCAAAATCTTCTGGATTATCTCAGCCAAAGCTTTCTGAACTACTTTGGTACAAGAGGGCCTCTTTTTGTAATAGTAGCTCCTCCTTACTGAGGTCCTCCTGAATCTGTTTCTCCACATGGATTCAGATGAAACTTTTGAAAAAAGATTTGGTCAAATACATATTTTTAATTTAAAAAAAATTTTTTGATTAATATATAGTTCCTAAATCTGCTAGCATTGTTATGACAATGAAAATATTTTCATCAATATGTGTTTATTTATTTATTTATTATTTAAATTTCTATACTGCCCTTCTCCGTTCCGGGACTCAGGGTGGTGTACAGGCAGCAGTAAAAACACGAATAAAAACATAGAAACCCTTAAAAATACATTAAATAATGGAGCCTGTCTTAAAACCTAGTTAAAATCCCTACTAAAAACCATATAAAACTATAACATTTAAAACTGCCAGTTTAGAAACTATGCCAGGCCGGCCGCACGGAATAAATAAGTCTTCAAAGCCCGACGGAAAAGGCGCAGGTCCATGATTGTCCGTAGGTCAGGGGGTAGGTCATTCCAGAGGGCGGGGGCTGCCACAGAGAAGGCTCTCCCCCTAGGGGTCGCCAGCCGACATTGCCTGGCCGACGGCAGCCTGAGGAGGCCCTCTCTGTGGGAGCAAACTGGACGGTGGGAGGTATTTGGTAGCAGGAGGCGGTCTTGCAGATAACCAGGTCCCTTGCCACGGAGCGCTTTAAAGGTGGTTACTAATACCTTGAAGCGCACCCGGAAAGCCACAGGCAGCCAGTGCAGCTCACGCAGGAGAGGTGTCACGTGGGAGCATCTAGACGCCCCCAGAATCCCCCGCGCAGCCGGATTCTGAACTAGCTGGAGCCTCCGGGTGCACCTCAAGGAAAGCCCCATGTAGAGATTACAGTAGTCCAGGCGGGAGATGACGAGGGCTTGAGTAACCGTGCGTAAAGCGTCACGATCCAGAAAGGGACGCAACTGGCGTATCAGGCAAACCTGATAAAAAGCCCCCCTGGCCATGGCTGTCATATGATCTTCTAGAGACAGCTGAGAATCCAGGAGGACACCCAAGTTGCCAGCCCTCTCTGTAGGGGCCAATGACTCGCCCCCAATAGCCAGAGATGGTACCAACTGGCTATATTGTGATGCCGGAAGCCACAGCCACTCGGTCTTGGACGGGTTGAGTCGGAGCTTGTTTCTCCCCATCCATACTTGCACGGCCTCCAGACACCGGGACATCACTTCAACGGCATTGTTGGGGTGGCCCGGGGTAAAGATGTACAGCTGAGTATCATCAGCGTACTGATGGAACTCTGCCCCGAAACCACGGATGATCTCGCCCAACGGCTTCATGTAGATGTTAAACAGGAGAGGCGAGAGGACCGACCCCTGTGGTACCCCACAAGAGAGGCACCTCGACGTCGACCTCTGCCCCCCTGCCAACACAAATTGCGACCGGTCGGAGAGGTAGGAGAACCACCATAGAATGGTGCCCCCCACCCCCAGCCCCTCCAGCCAGTGCAACAAGATATCATGGTCGATGGTATCGAAAGCCGCTGAGAGATCTAACAGGATCAGGATAGAGGAATAACCCCTATCCCGAGCCCTCCAGAGATCATCCACCAACGCGACCAAAGCCATCTCTGTGCTGTGTCCAGGCCGGAAGCCGGACTGGCGCGAGTCCAGATAGACAGTTTCCTCCAGGTGCTGAGGGAGCTGCCACGCCACCACACTCTCAACAACCTTCGCAAGAAAGTGGAGGTTGGAGACAAGACGGTAGTTGGCCAACACAGCCGGGTCCAGGGAGGGCTTCTTGAGGAGCGGCCTCACCACCGCCTCTTTCAAGGTGGCCGGTAGGAACCCCTCACTCAAAGAAGCGTTGACAATTCCCTGGAGCCAGCCTCGTGTAACCTCCCGGGAGGCCAGTACCAACCAGGAGGGACACGGGTCCAATAAACATGTGGTGGCGTTCAGCTGCCCCAGCATCCTGTCCATGTCCGGGAGTCACAGAATCGAACTCTTCCCAGATGACTGACTCAAGACTTGCCTCCGTCAGCCCGTCTGAACTAGTCCAGTCAGAGGCCAACCCGATCCGGATCTGATCGATTTTATCATGCAGATAACACCCAAATTCCTCCGCACGACCCTGCAGAGGGGCATCCCGTGCCCTCTGATGAAGGAGGGAGCAGGTCACCCTAAACAGGGCGGCAGACCTGTTATCTGCAGACGCGATAAGAGCGGAGAAGTAATTACACTTCGCCGCTTCTATCGCCACTAGGTAGGTCTTAAAATGCGACCTTACCAGTGTCCGGTCAGATTTGGAGCGGGTGGACCTCCAACCGCTCTCTAGGCGTCTCTTCCGGCGCTTCATCACCCTCAGCTCCTCGGAAAACCAGGGAGCCAAGGTAGTTCGGCGCTGGGTGAGAGGCCGCAAGGGCACAACCCGGTCCAGGGCCCCCGTGGCAGCACTATTCCAAGCGGCCACTAGGTCCTCAGTCGAGTCGTGAGTCAGAGTCTCAGGTATTGGCCCAAGCTCCCTCTGGAACCTCTCAGGGTCCATCAGGCGCCTGGGACGGATCCATCTTGCCACTTCCGGTTCCGCCTCCCCGTGGTGGGATGCAGTGGTAGGAAAGCACAGCCGAAGGAGAAAGTGATCTGACCATGACAGGGGTTCAACGACTATGTCCCCTAAACCGAGATCACTCACCCACTGGCCGGCATGTGTCCTCCAGTGTGGGTGGGGTCATGAACTAATTGGGTCAGGTCCATGCCGTGTTGTGGAACTCATCATCATTATCTTAAAACTGCTACTGGATATTTATTTTTCTCCTCCCTCCCTCCTTCTACCCCCCCCCCTCTAAAAAATGGGCCACAAAGAGCAGAGATGCTTTTGAAAATTCTTCTATTTTCTACAGCTTCTGATGACACCTCTGTTGAGAAATAATGGTAGTAATTGACAAGAGGAATAACCCCTATCCCGAGCCCTGTTGAGAAATAATGGTAGTAATTGACAAGAGGAATAACCCCTATCCCGAGCCCTCCAGCAATCTCTTTCAATATGTTGCTCTTCAAATGACTCACACTACAACTGTCATTACTCCGAGCCAGCAGTCATTGGAAACAGAAACTGATTTAGTGATTAATGCAAGAAACTGGGAGATTGTGAGTTCTAATCCCACTTTAGGCAAGAAGGCTACTTTCTCAGCTCAACCCATCTTACAAAATATTTAAGCATTCATAGCCATCCTTTAAAATGATGCAACAACAATACTATCTAACCGTACTCTTCTCCTGCTTCTGGAAATTGTATCCAGAATTTTTTTGTATCCAGTTTACGGACAGCTTGTATATGCAGTTTGTCCATTATACCTGGAGTATGCTAAATTACTCTGTTAAACTGAGAATTTGCTTATGCCACCATAATCAAAGGACCTACTCTAAGTATGAATAAACTTGGATCTAATTCTAGACTTTATTGTACATAGAATCATAGGACTGGAAGGGATCTTGGAGATCCTTTAGTCCAACCCCTTGCCCTTGGCAGAAGTCCTTATAACAGAATAACAGAGTTGGAAGGGATCTTGGAGGACTTCTAGCCGAACCCCCTGCTCAGGCAGGAAACCCTATACCATTTATACTATTTGAGACAAATGCTTCTCCAATCCCTTCTTAAAAATCTCCATTGTTGGAGTACCCACAACTCCAGGAGACAAGCTGTTCTACTGATTAATCACTCTGAATGTCAGGAAATTCCTCATTTCTTCTGATGAGCTTTCACCCATTGCTTCTTGTCCTACTCTCAGGTACTATAGAAAAGAAGTCAATACCCACTTCCCTGTGACAGCACTTCAAATATTGGAAAACTGCTATTAGGTCTCCCTCAGGCCTTCTCTTCATTTGGTTAAATATACTTGTTTCCTTGCCCACTCATCATACAATGTAGTCTCCACACCCCTTATCATCTTTCACTCATTCTAGGATCTCGGATTCTTTTTTATATCATGATCAGAACTGGACACAATATTCCAAATGTGGCCTCAGTAGTGCAGTATAGAGTATTGGCAGCTGCAGTCAACACTCCTGACTCATAGTTAAGTGGTGGTCCAAAAGGACACTTAAAAGTCCTCTCATAGACACTATTGTTGAGCCAAGTACTGCCTATCCTAAACTTGTGCATCTGGTTTTTCTTGCCTATGTGAAGGCTCTTACTTTTCACACTGCTGAAATGCATCTTTCTGAATTCTGAAGCTATCTTCCAAAGTGGTAACAATTCGTCCCAGCTTTGTGTCATCCACAAATTTTATGAGTGCCCTTCAGTTTCCTCATCTAGATCATTTATGTAGATATTGAAGAGTTAATTCCCACATTTAAATTTACTTTACAAATCAAATGAAGTAATCTGTCAGAAATGGAAACGCATTTATTCTTACATCAAATCATTGTGAGCTGTTCTGAATACAATCCTCACTTGATTTACTTTAATTCAATAATTAGAACTGCAGAAAAAACAATTGCTACCAACCTTCCCTCCATTGAGGACCTGTATGTTGCATGAGTCAAAAAGAGGGCTGTGAAAATATGTACAAACCCCTCACATGGACATAAATTGTTTCAACTTCTACACTCAAAACAACACTATAGGGCACTACAAACCAAAGCAACTAGACACAAGGACAGATTCCCCCCCAATGCTATCACTCTGCTAAACAAATAATTCCAACACTGCCAAATAATTTACCACAACTGTATTACTATTATTTTTCTCTTCCTTCCTTGTATCTATTTCTCCCCACTTACGAATATAGCCATGTTGCTTGTATCTTTCAATTTATATTGTTTTTGTTTCCTAGTATGATTTGATAGCTTATTAGTAACCTTGACTATCACTAAGTGTTTTATCTTTCTATTCTTGATAAATGTATTTTATTCTCCTTATGTACACTGAGAGCATATGCACCAAAGACAAATGCCTTGTGTTTCCAAACACACTTGGCCAATAAATATCCTATCCTATCCTATCCCATTCCATTCATTTTCAAACTCTTACAGTAATTATTTTCTATTAAGCATTTTTAGATATTTACTTAACTATAAGGGAAAGTCTTATATTGCTTTGAGTGAAGGAAGAAGCCCTCAGTAGCATTCCTAGAATTCCAATAAAACTAAGTCAGCTAGTCTCTATTATTTATTCAAACAATCTTTTAAAATGCAGGCCAGAACAACACTCAAGATATTTTGCTGTCTCTAGATGGAGCTGTGGATTCAATAATATTCTGTAACTTGTTTGACAAAATCTACTAAAATACCTGCTGTTTCATGCTATGCTCCTCCTATGAGGAAATCCATAGCCCTGGAAGTCTTTGAGGATATGTAAATAGTATTTACTGTTTCGCCAGGTTCATTGCTTTGTGAAATCTATTTGAATCAGCTGTATAAAGACTGCTGTAGCGATAAATCTCCACTCCACCTACCTTGTGGCCTTTAATGCAGCTATTGAATTTCAGCAGCACAGGGGAAAAAAAGGAGTACAAATAAAAACCTGTTTTCATTTCATAGAATCTGTTCAGATGAATAAAGGGAACATTTCCTGAACTTCTTTGTATTCTTTGTTAAAATGTATAAGCGCAGAAACCACAAGCAACTTACCAGGTGAGTGACATTACTTTGGAAACAGTGTACAGAGAAAAGGTTGGACTTTTAAAAATGACACTCATCTTCTTCTCCAAGGAGATTGGAAGTGCATGCAAACCATTCTTCACACTTCAGGGCTATTTAGCTCACAAGCGTTTTTCTGAGCTAGTTTAGGATTACTGGCGCAAAGTCAGATTTGAACCCCCATTCCCCCCATTCTTTTTATAATCTAGTCTTTCTGTGCTGGGAATGATAGGAATTGTAGTATAATGGATGTAGGATCAAGATGTATTGGTATTGTCATCAACACTTCTGGAAGGCCTCAGAATAAGGAAAGCTGCTTTAACCACTGAACATACCATTCGGTTGGTATTCAAAGTTAATAAAAAGTATTATTTATATTAGGAAAAATCCTTACTCCATCTATTGTATCATCTTCCCTCTGCCAACTATGTCACAGAATAGTAGCTCACCAATACCACACAGGCAAGAGTTGGCATAGGCAGCCTGAATACCCGGTTTGCACAAGGAAACATCTTGGGAGGCAAGGGAGAACAAGCTTACTAATGACTCTACTTATAAATTGGAATTTTCACAATGGTCTCGAGTGCTTGAACAGACAAAGTGCTTGTTTCTGTAAGGATCACCATTGCTTTCTTTGGACAAAAATTGTTTTTAGTTATATCGCTGCTCAATTTTACATCATCCTTTTATTTTTATATTTCTTAAGAATGCCTTAATTGAAACAAATTCTGAAAAAAATCAGAGAAATAAGAAGGAAATATTCCTTCTTGTCGAAGAAATTATATAGGAAAGGAATATGGTTTAAATGGTTATTTCCAGAGGGAATGCTGATCTTCTGGGAGGGGAGTAGGACAAAAATTAAAACATTAACTGAGGCAGATGCCTTTCTTCAAAAACATTCTTCCCTCCTAGGGGACAGAGATAGTGAGGGAGGGAAAAAGGACAGCATTACACAAGACTTGGGAATGGTGACAGGGAAGAAGAAACGATAGAGAAAAGGCTCAGATCACAAAAATGATTTTATTTGAAATGTCATTGTAATTGTTGATATAATAGAAAATGGAAAAAAAAGAGACGGTTGAACACATGGTACACAATGCAACAATTTTGTTTATATTTGTCCTCTAATTTTTAAAAATTGTAACCTTGTGAGGTTCCGGGGAGGGGGGGGGCTACCAACACTGACATGGGAGCTACCAAAGTTGTTTGTATACCCTATTCCCTTTCCCATATATATTTTGAAAAACCAATAAAAATTTTATACAAAAAAAAAATGCCTTAATTGACTTTTTGCAGAAAGGCAATGCAAAAACATTAATTATCAAGAAATATAAACCAGAAATATGTGTTTAATTGTTAAAAAGCTAGCTGTTAATGAATTTGGGGGTTTATGAAAAAGATTGGTGTAGAATTGTGAAACGGAACATAAAGGTGTTAAAAGTTTAGTATTTTTACTAATGTCTCAAACAACTTTTTAACTAAGTTAAAAAGAATTCCTGATTATACTTGAACAACTCAAATAGGGATTGATTATTTTTAACTCAGTCTGCAAATGTCAGCAAAATGTCAATTAAAGAGAGGGACTTGCTGTAACATAAGTAATCCCTGCCAATGTTATATAGATTTATTCTAGTAGTTACAATAGCTGCTGGATTATAAACATATTCTGCCACACACAGAAACATAGTATTAATTTTAATATTAAACTTCTTAGAGGATTTACTTAGATATTTTTACCATATTTATCTATAGTTTAAAGAGCCAGAGATACTATATTACTATAGACAAGTAGCCTTAAGTTCCATTATGTTTAAGCACATATTAACTCTCCGTCAAGGCAATGGGACTTCAAGTATTTTTTAAATTTTATCTCATTGTTAATTGCATTTTCTGAATCCACACTGTAAGCACTGAGTTTTAACAAAACCAGTATTAAACACTGAAAAGACCAAAGCAATTTGCTGTGTAGAAATTTGCACTTGCTAATTTATTGGCGAGGATGCAAGTATACCAAATTTAAGCATCTGTCTGGTTGGGCAGTCCAAGAATTGAAAGAGTTGTCATAGCCACTATTACCTCCCTCGGATCAGTAGTTCTTCTTACTCCTTAAGGTCTCTTTTGTTCCTTTGTGAAATGGCCACTGTGTTCAAACACACTTCTTTGAATTTGCATACTGAAATTTTTATGCCTCCCTGATCAAGAGACTTGAGTACATTAAGTGAGAACATAGCTATCTCTCAGAGCTTCATTCTCACTTTAACATCTCACACGGCATCATTTAAATTACCATATTTTTCAGACTATAAAATGCTCCAAAGTATAAGGTGCACCTAACTTTTGGGGACAAAAACAAGAAAAAAAATCTGCCACCTATCGCTGCCTCTGCATGCCCCATTTTCAGCCAACCTGTGTCCCATTTTCAGCCCATTCCAGGTGGCAAGGTTCGCCGTGCCTATTCCCTCTGCCTGGAACAACCCGAAAATGGAAGGAGGCCAAAAAGGGGGCGCCTGGAGGCAGTGATAGGTGGCAATGGTGATGGGTGGTGATGGTGCCAATGGGAAGTGGCGATCCCTGCAGCCTGGAACAGCTGATTGGTGATATTCCGGGAGGAAGATTCAACTGCCAATCAGCTGCTTGTGCCAAATCAAGCTGTGCTGAAGCTGGCCACACTGCTTGCTGTTTGCTGCAAGAAGGCAAATTGCTGGGAGGCAGAGACCGAAGGGTGGCGGCCAGCGGGTGGGTGATTTGGCAATATTTGCTGTATAAGACACACAGACATTTCCACCCACTTTTGGGGGGGAGAAAAGTGCGTTTTATACTCTGAAAAATATGGTAACCAAGTTTCTTCCTCAGAGCCACTGAAGGACTCCTTTCTGAAATAAAGAGAAATAAATCTATTTTTTGAACATGAAAAATAGTATTTAATAGTAAGTTTTGGCAAGAGTTAAGGCCAAGGGAGTCTTTGAAGAATGGAAAAATTCTAAAGGAAGATTTTCTTTAATTAATCATTTTTCCAGCTTGATTGGCATTCAGATTTAGTGGTCTCCTGACAATCTCTCCTCTGATATTGTATCAAATATTAAATTTGATAAGACACCCTGTCAGAACAATCTCATTCTCTTTCAGAACTCAATTCTTTTGATTTCTGAAATTCCTTTGATGGTCAATTGCAATTCCCTGGGCATTCCACAGAGTGTTTTCCGGCATTTTAACATGGACAAAGCTCTTGTTTCTCTCGCCTTCACCTTCCTCTGAGTTACCTTAAGTTCTACTTCAATAAACAACTGTAGGAAGTTAAAACCCACCCCTCTCCTAGAAAAAAGAAATATCCTAGGAAATATTGAAAAGGCAGAATATTACATTTCCCTGGATGTAAAAAGGGAGAAGCATGTTTTAATTCCTGCAGCTTCCTGCCACCCCTCTTTTGTCAATGGGCCATTAAGATGCCAAGCCAGTCTATTTACATAACAAAGACCCCTCCCCATCAGCTCCTGGGTGATGGAACCAAGGCATGCTAGTATTAGTCCTTTACCCAACTGACCACATGGCATCTGAGAACTCAACCAAACCTGGACTCAGCCTAGAGAGTTGCCCCTGCATGGCCCCATGTGAGTCTGACAACCAATCAGAATACATTTCTTACATAGGAATAGGAAAGAGATAGGTGGGGCCGAACAGATTATAAAAAACCCTGCAAGCCCCTCCCTCAGCACTTCTTCTTCACCCAACACCTGGAAACATGTGATCACCTTTTCCCCCAGGGCCTCAAGCCACGTGGTTCTGTCCACTATTCACCATTAAACCATCTTTCTAAGCAGCCTCCATGTTTCCAGTGTCTTTTTCCCCACTTGGAATTGAACCCAGATGGACATTTCTTCCAACACAACTTACACAAGGAGGCAAAATATGCAATTCCAACGGGATTTTCAGATCTCAGTAGTGGACTGAACACGCTCTCACAGCTTCATCTGAAAGAATGATACCAATTTTTGAAGACTTGTTGGAATGATTTTTGAGAAACCATACATGATGCGTTTTAAAACATAGAAATGTGCTAAAGAAATGCTTTCTGCTAGGAGTGCATGGTATTATACAGCTATGCTAATAGTATTTGCACAAAATAGGCATCCCAAATGAAGAGATTTACAAAACATAGAATGTAGAATCACAGGGCTAAAAGGAACCTCAAGAGTTCTTCTGGTCCAATCCCCTGCTCAAGGCAGACATCGTACATCCTGGGTCAAATAGTTGTCCAGTTGTCTATTTTTGAAAACCTCCAGTGATGGAGCACCTGCAACTTTGGGCAGCAAACTGTTTCACTGATTGTTCTTTCTATCAGAAAATTTCTCCTTACTTCTAGGCTGGATCTCTCTTTAATAAGTTCCATCCATTCATTTTTGTCCTACCCTCTGATGCTTTGACAAATAAGTCAATCCACTTTTCTTTGTGACTGTACTGGAAGTACCGGAAGACAGTCGATCTTTCTCTTCCTTGACCCTTCTCTTCAATAAGTTAGACTTACCTGCCTTCCTCAACCATTCATCATACAATTTGACTTCCGGACTTTTATCATCTTTGTTGCTCATCTCTGCTTACGTTCTAGGCTCGGCATAAGTTTGTATCGTGATATCAGTGCATCATAGAAAGGCCATGGAACTGTATCAACACTATTGTGGTTATTGCATTCTATAGAAATTCATTCCTATAGTCCATTGTTTTCTATAGGAATATATTTCAAGTAAGTGAGCATGAGCACATTTGTAACACCAAAATAGCAATTCTTAATGAATCAAGACCAATTGCTAAGTCGAATAGTATTTCCACAGTTTGATAGTGGAATATGTTTGATTTCAAATCTTGTCCATTGAAGCTCGTCATATTGCAAACTGTTGGGAGATCAAGTCCCTCCCCACAGAGCAAACCTCCATTTTGCTGATCCTCCAAATTACTGTCACTGTAACAATTTACAATCCACTGGGTAGCTGGTGGCAACTGAGGCAGGGTGCCAGATCCTCCAATGAGAAAACAAAGCAGAGGAAAGAATGTGCACAAATTATCATTTCCAGAGGAGAGAGGTTGAATTTTATTTGGGAAAAAGAAACTACACATTTAAGAAACGGATATGCTCCTGTGAGATTTTGTTGTCCCAATGTAAAATGCTTTTTGTTTGAACAGAGCAGAGATCACAGATGCACGCACTGCTAGTGATATGACATTTAATATCCATCTGTTAATGCTTTGTCCAAAGGCATTATTAAAAAAAAGAGGGGAAAAAGACTTCCAGCATAGAGAAAAGAAGGGATTCTGTGGAATTTGGAATGTTACAGCATGTAGAAAGTGGAGCGTTGAAATGTTGCAAATCCTTTTTCCTGCTGGGCAATCAAGCTGAAAAAAATAATTGGCGGCAGTGAAAGCATTTTTTCTAAACTTAATTGCTTTGTAAGGGTCACAGGATAAAGAGGAAGGTTACCTTTCCCTTACAAACTTGTACACTTATGCTTTGAAATTCCTCCCCTACTCCCCATTGCAAATTAAGCTTTAACAAATATTTTCTGTTGGCACATTCTTATCTGCCCTAGTTTAAACACCATATAGAAGGAATTTTTGGAAATTAAAGCCCTGGGCTTTAGCTTCCTATCCCAACTGTAACCTTCCCAAGTTATTGGCACCCGGGGATCTGTCGGAAACAGATTTGGGACAAGGGGCTATAGACTTCAAATTGAATCCCTGTAGGGTCAAGCCTAGTAATATTGATTTGCCAAGCATAGCTCCCCGAATTAATTGTATGGGGAAAGGTCCACACCCACTTTTGTAGTTTCCTTTTAGCAATTTGATTACCTTTCTATCCTTTTAATTCCTCAAGGAGCAGAACAATTTTATTCTGGCTCTAAATGATTAGAATAGTGTTTCCAAAGAAATCAGATGATTTGAAGAGTTAGCAAGGCTGAAAAAGAAGAACGCATATATTTACTTCTTATTAAAAGTGAAATTTGGGACTTATACCAATTATTATATGATCCAAACAATCCACCAAACCACACTTGGGAGGATCCTGAGATTTCCACCAAGCATAAAACAATTAGAAAAACAAATCAGATTGAGATAAAACACTTTTTGTGAAGAAGAGGAAAAAGTCAAACAAATGAATGCAAGGACTATTCAGTTAACTTGCCTAGGCAAATAGAGTGAGATGTAGGATAAAAAAGAGTATAGAAGACATGGGGTTTTAAAGAGGTACACCTCAATATGAAATGATCACATTCAATCACAAAATGACTATTGGTTAGCAAAAAGATTTTAAGAAGCAGGGTGCATCTAGAAATGTTTCCAGCAGCAAGGTATTGCCATGCCCGCGCATGCACAGGGGGGGGGGGGAGCATGCACGCATATGCACGCTTGCGTGCTGTCAGCCCTTGGGCTGTCATTCAGTGGGGACCCCGTCCATCGCCACACCCGCTCGGCCATGCTTACGTGCCACCAATGCTGCTGCGTTGATGTTGACTCTCTGATGTCGGCGGAGCTGCATGCGGCTCTGCATGGCTTCCCTCACTACTCTGCAGGTGCACCTCCTGGACAACAGCTGCACTTCAGAACCTACTCTGATGTAACTCTACTACTTGGGTGCACCTGCCTACTCAGAAGTAACTCTTCTACTCGGGTGCAACTGCCTACTCTGATGTAACTTCTGCTCAGATGCAGCTGACCAGGAAGGAGGCTATGACAACACTGAATAGGGGTGTGGCTGAGGGTGGCTGTGGGTCATGGTGATTGGTGCTGGTGGTTGGGTGTCACCTAGGTGGAGTTATGAGTGGAACTGGGTGGGATAATTATATGTATGTATGTATGTATGTATGTATGTATGTATGTATGTATGTATGTATGTGATGGTGTTAACTTGGTTAGAACTTGACTCTGTTTGTGTTAAATGTGAACGCTGGAATGTGACAGGTGCACTATAGCATGTGCGCACAATGCTATAGTCACACCTTTAGAAAAAGGTTAGCCATCACTGAACTAGTCATTCAATTCATCTCATTCATTCCAGTTTCTCACATTAAAAACTTTTCAAGGGAGCTGATCTTCTCATGATTTCTCCAAAATATGAGAGTCTGGTCATTTGTATCTCAAGCAATAATTGATTTGTTTTCTGAATTATGCATGCAATTTCCATGAGTCTTTTCCAGCATCAAAGTTCAAAAGTATCAAAACTTTTTCCACATTCTCATCTTTATCATCTTCTCTTCGTGAGCCTATCTAATTATTTTATTCTACCTCTCTTCCATATTGATGCTCAGCACTCTCTTTTCCAGCTGCTACATCCAGCTGCTACAAATAGAACTTTCTGGCAACTAATGATATCATTTTGGAACTTTAAACAATGTCTACCAGGAAATAAAAGTTTAGCTTTTAAAAATAATCAGTCACAAAACATTAAAAAAGCAACCAACTAGCAATCTGGTAAACCTGGATCCTAGCTAACATAAGCAAGTTTTGTAAAAATGATTGATGAAAGCTTGGAAATGTATTTTTTGATACATTTAGATGCTGTAATCTTATAAACTAAATTGCAGATTTCTAATGAAGACAGTTATTCTACTTAGTTGAGTTTTACAAAAGACAAAAACCAGAAAAGTTCTTTAAAACATGCTTAAAACATACAGAGCTTCGATTCTTGAAGGATAACAGAAAAGAGGAAAGCAGTAATAATGAAAAATCAGAATGCTGTATTATTAGTAGATAAACCAAAGAACAAATGGTATTTTGTCATAATGCATGAATATTTACAATTTATCAATTCCAATAAACTGCTTTAATTTCAGATTCAATCATTAAAAATAGTTTTTAAGCAACTGTCCATAACATCCAATGAAGAAAACTAGTTTTCGTTATTATTCTTCAATCATTCAAATACAGTGTATAATTGCAGTGTAATGTAGTGATGATTATATACTGCTTTACACTCTCAAATTGCTCTATCAACTGTTTGCACAAACATTCAAGAGAGCAAAAATTACACATTGTGTTTAAATTACCTGCATGTTTGCTACACTATGATAGGATGGAAGGTCACAGAAACAAATGTGCTGCACTTTAATTTTAAGAATTTTGGGACATTATAAAGTTATAAAACCTTTTAATGAGTACAAACATAGGTCTCCATTCTTCTAAATGAGTAGTCATTAACATGGATAAGAACAGGGGTAGTCAACCTTTTTATACCTACCGCCCACTTTTGTATCTCTGTTAGTAGTAAAATTTTCTAACCGCCTACAAGTTCCATGGTAATGGTGATTTATAAAGTAGAGAAATCAATTAAATTTAAAAAAAGGAAAGTGCTTCAGTATCAGACAAAACCTCTACCACCCACCATGAAAGCTGGGATGCCCACTAGTGGGCGGTAGGGACCAGGTTGACTACCACTGGATTAGAATCTCATATAACCCTATCTTTAGTCTTCCAGCAATATTAAAAGCATGTTAACAAAGCTGGCCATAAAAAGCATAACCCGAATGGACAATATGTCGCTAAAGCTTAATAAAGTATGTTTAAAGTACTGTAGCTTTATGCTGCAGATTACACACAGTTACACTGCTAAAGGTTTTGATGCAGTTCAAAGTGTGGAAAAAGATGGCCTGTTTTCTCTCTATATTGCAGAAACAAATGGGTACATACAAAACAGTGTAGAACAGGTCTATGCATACAGTATGTTTTTAGAATTAAACTCCCAGTGCAATTACCGTGAAGTGCAATCCATATAAAAAGCTCTGTATTTTAAAATATTGATACATAAAATAGATCTGTCCAGAGTGATACTATTCTGATCTTAAATGTCTTCTGTCTTTGGATAATTGTTTGGGGACTCAAATAAAGGATATTTTTAATGTATGGCTACTAAGCGAAAGCTTACTTGATTTTCTCATTTTAACAGCTAAGATTTTTTTTACTATATAGGAGAAACTTTTAAGTTCCTTTAAATTCTGAAATTAAATGCCTCTAGCATCCCTGTCCCAGTTTACCTGAAATTGCAATTCCAAAATAATTTCCTACTCTGCTCAATTATACTCCATTTCCTTTTCATACTTGCTGTGCCTAGTTTCTACATTCTCTTCTATGTAAGAAAAGATTGCATTTTCCCCTGCATGTCTTTTTCCCCAGCTGAGAATAATATTAGATGTAAGCCAATAGTACAAAGAAGTGGTGGAAGTGGGTAGTTTGAAGGAGAAGCGAGTAAAAGAAAAAGTAAGATTAAGAGAAGTAAAGAGCTTACTGCATACCCTGTTAATTTCGCCAGCTGTCTATTTACCTTAAGTTATAACATGGGAGTAGAGATTCATATAAGATCTTCAGTGATACAAGGAAGATGTGTTAAATTGGTTAAACAAATTGTATGACTATTATTGATATATTGGCTGCGTAATGGAGTGAGCTCATGTTACTTGTCCCAGCTTTTGCCAACCTAGCAGATCATGTAAGATCTGACATTTACTCTGTTCTTCAAATAGTCCCATCTTGGGAGGCAATAACACTGTATAGTAAAAGCTACAACACTATTTCTATGATTTTGAATCTTTCCTGTGTGGAGATGCCTGAAACAAACTTTTCAATAATTAGTTTGCTGATGCTAAAAGACCAGCCCTATAAAATTCTCATATAAACTCTTATACCAAATATACCTTTTTAAAAAAAATCTTCAAATCTGAAAATTGTATTTTGCAACTATTGGATATAATGGGATTTCAGAATTTAAACATGGTGTATTTGCCTTTGTGTGTGTAGGGAAACCTGAATAAATATTAATTAAAGTTTTCATACAGTATATGGAAATATCACACCCAAATGTTTATATGCATATGAACAAAATATCTGGTGCATCAGATATTTTGCTGTTAGGCCTGTTTTAGGATTTTGGTAGGATTTTGCTAAAAAAAAACCTCACAGGAATTATTTAAAAATATATCAACATGCCAAGTAATACTTACAATACAAGACTAGATCCAGCCATGTCTTTTTCATGGAGGATCTATGTCCAGTGGAAATTCATAAATGAGAGGAAAATAACTATTCATTATATCTCTTCAATTTCTGAAGAATGATTTAAATACTGAGAGACTTTATGATAAATTTGGAGAAGGCAATAGAAGTTGTAGGAATAATCAGTAATTGAAAAATCTGTATGATACCCAAAGTATACCTTATGTTTTCATACAATGAATATATTTGAAACCTTGATGTCCAAGCGTGACATGGGTGCATGAATCATATAAAAAAATTATATTTAAATTTTTAATTGGGTTTTTTAGGGGGTTTACTGTTTTAGGTCTTTAGGTTTTAGCGCAGGGTTATTGTAATTTAATTTGATTTTAGATATTTATATTGTTGTATGTTTTTATGTGTTATATTCCCTGTGCACCACCCCGAGTCCCTTCGGGGAGAGGGAGCGGTATACAAATAAACATTTGATTGATTGATTGATCACTGAAGTCAACTTTAATATGAGGAAACCTTTTTACCATTCCTTTGGATTTTGAACGTTTTTCCACAAAAGACGGCAAAAGATCTTATGTCCAAATCTTTATTTTCTTCAGACAGCTTTATACAATTCTACAGAGTGCTTTTCCTCAGACCCCAAAATTACAAAGTGAACATTGAAAAGTCTAAGCACATGGAGACTCGTGTGCTAACAACATTAAGACAAACAAAGAGTAAATGGCATAAAGAAGAACAAAGCTTGCTTTCTTTTCATGGGAAGAGGAGACAAAAGGCACTTTGAGCAAACAGCCGCTCAGCAAAATGTTTCTGAAGATTCCATAAAGCTGACCCACACGACAGCCAACATGTGTAACAAGCATAATAGAAAGAGACATGATTGTGCAAATCACTTCACCTTTCCTTAATCAAAAGGTATGCATGGGTGTGTGTGTGTGTGTGTGTGTCTGCGTATGCCAATGATATTGACACAAGGTGTCTGTTTACAATAAAGTGCATTGTTGGGCATAACACAATTTGTATGTAACCACAGAATCCCTGGTATCTTCATACAAACTGCAACTAGATTTCATTAACGGTGCAGAAGTATGGCTTTAACAAATGGCCATTATCATTCATATACATATTGAATAGGTATTAAACAGCACACTTATGCATAAGTAACAAAGTAGGAGGTAGTGTTTTTTTAAATATATATATATATATAAGGCAGTCATTGATTATGTAGCAAAATTATCATGATTTAAAGAAAAAACAAGTACAATGTTAAATCAGTTTTTACATTATTTTCAAGTGTATATGACTATCTACAGTATAACTAGGCTATTATTCTCCCTCTCCCATTATAAAAACCTCCCAAACTGATTCCTATTTCTGAAATATTATTTTGGTACTATAAGCTTTTCTAGTTTATTGCATTAAAACATACATATTTAAATTTATCACTTTAAAAACATGAGAGGTCATATACTGTTTCTGAAGCCTGATGGCAGAATTATATTTCCAGAGCATAAAACTATATCCTATATAAATCTGCAAAATCAGATACCAAAAGCTGCCCATACAAAATAGTCACATATTAGTAGTAAACAGGTGTGACAAGCCAAATGATAATTGACATTTAACCTTTATCTACTGCTAAATTATACACATTACTTAGGAGTCTAGGCATAACATAAACTTAACCAAAGTTTTTTATATATTAATATAGTTCTCCACATATCTATATATCTTAGATAACAAATGAATTAAAGCAGCAGCATTGATTATTCTTTTTGTGTCAAAAATGTATCGTGAGTGATTTATGTAAACATTCCTATCATCTTCAGTTCTACTGCTTTTGTTCAACAACTTCCAGATAGATCTTCTTAAAAAATGAAATAAAATAAAGCAAAACAAGTCATGCTTACATCTCTATATCAGCAGTATATGCCACTTCGGCTACTTCAATTTCTGGCACACAGTTTTCTACCAGTGACTCACTCCAAGAGGTTTTCCAATCCTCTTTTTCAGACCTGCAGATTCAGATCAATATATCATAAAAACATGAGCCAGCAAGGTCTTTCTATCAGTCCTAATACGTGCTATGTTTTAAAACTACCAGTTTGGGGGACACTGTCTATCTGCAAATTGCTGGGCTCATATTTTATATAATACTCATATCCTATGAGTTATAATGCTGTGCAATTTCTTCAGCAGACAGCCAACTGGGGAGCTATCAGCATCAATTAATCGACTTTTAATTTCAATTTCACCCAGTGACTTTTGAACTGTAGAAACGCATTGGAAAACCCAAGTACATGCTGGTATTATATAGAAACTTTGAAGACAAGTAATATAAAATTTACTATGTTGGATTATAATAAAGGCACAATCCTATGGAAAATATTTCCAGCAAAATGCCTGAAAGGTCTGCAGCATGTTACCCCAAAGGACTGTTCTAAGCTTGCAGATGATTTGCATTTCAGAGCTTAATTTTAAACAAAATTGCTCAATGATCATTTACCGGCTGTCTTCTTCCAAGGTTCTTTGATCTGCCTCTGTTGCGGATGACTCCACTTCTCCACTGCATTCACTTCCCTCTCCTGACAACTTACAAGACTTTGTTTCCACTAAATTTAAGTCCCTGCAACAAAATCAAGGCAGGTCTTTTATTTTAGTTGGAAATTATTATAAAAATGTCTGGGAAAAAGCTTCCTTCGTTGGGGAAAGCTATTTAAAAGAGCCATTGCATTCAGTGGAGTTTGCTCCTAGAAAA
This sequence comes from Rhabdophis nuchalis, assembly GCA_039707465.1. Taxonomy (NCBI): domain Eukaryota; kingdom Metazoa; phylum Chordata; class Lepidosauria; order Squamata; family Natricidae; genus Rhabdophis; species Rhabdophis nuchalis. The sequence goes on from CM077645.1 coordinate 189,931,320, forward strand.
TGGGGATAAAACTGCAGCCTTAGAAGAATTTTCTAGGAATAATTACATTTCATTATTTTAAAGTGCAGCTTTCTACTGATAGAACCAAAGCAGTAATTTTCATTATTATTACTATCATCAATATTACATACTGAATGTATGCTGAAAAATGTTCACTGAAGATAAAGTCATCTCTGATACCATTTATCTTGTGTTTGGGATTGTAAAATTGAATATTTCTGAAATTATTAAATATAAACGGAATATTTAATTCTGAAAAAGATCTTTGCCAGAAAAGCATTCCCCAAGAGACTGCAAGCTCTGTTGCAATTTTCTCATTCTCCTTTTCAAAAAAAAAAAGTTAAGACATGATATGGGTTGTATCACAAAGTCTCACACATGTTCTTGGTGGAGAGACAGAACTTAAAATTTCCTCTTTGATTACAATCTCTTCAAGTATTTCCTGCCTTTTGGGGCCCCCTGGGGAACTGGCCAACAGTAAGATGGCTCTGTTATTATTAGTATCCCTTTGTAGATGTTTGTTTAGCTGGGTTTTATAGTTTTTAATGCTTTTAATAATTATAATTGTTATTTGTGAACTATTTTTTAAAATTTTGTTGTAGGCCTCCTAGTGTCAGGTTTCCGAAAGATGCTCATTTGTATTGTGAGTTAGGCAGCTATAGAAATTTGAAAAATAAGTACATACAAGGAAGGATTCAGAAATCCTAAAATATTAGATTCATATCACTAGCTATGATAGTGAGATTTTGTAGTGAGCAGCTTTGTTTCGGTCTTACCCAAGTCTCTTCTCCATTTCATTTATGTACAATTCTTTTTCATTTAACAACTTTTTCAGAGTTTCCACCTCTTTTTGTTTTTCATTAAGTTCCTTTTGAAGCCGGTAGTTTGTTTCCTCCAAAGTTTCACAAAAAGCCTAGAAGGAAATTTAAAATTTTGAAAAGTTGGGGTTTTTTTGTAAAAAGCAACATGCAGACATTGGCTTGCTCTTCTTCTATGAACAGTTATGAATTATTTTTACATGTACACAAATAACATCATTTGGATTTGGTTTTCTTTTATTGAAAAGAATATTCTGATATCGTATAATGTGATCAAGCTATCATTCCCTAATTATTGGGCAAATCTGTAATGAAAATGTAACACCTTTAAGGTTTTCTTTTGGCCTCTGATCACATATTGCTGAATTATGAATTTCAAACTTCCATTATAATAGTAAGATATAAACTTGTAGTACTGACTACCAAGATTTATTCTTACTAATACAGTTAGTGATTTTAATGGAATCTCACTTAAATCTGATATAATTTTTTTACACTCTGCACACTAAGGCACACAGTACTTTGCTACAGCATGCATTATTTTCAATGTTCTACTGATATTCCTGTACTAAAAAAACTAGAAAATTAATAACCTGTGAAATCATTAATTTTTCTTTTGGATAAACCTTTGATTTAATCAGTTAATTTCATCAAAAGGGTGACAAGATAGTGTAACTGCCTCAAACATCTCTATTTAAAGATAAAAATCAAAACTGAGATTAGATATACATTACTTACAGTAAGTAAATAAGCCTAAATGATATACCGTATATTGTATGGCAGTTCTGCATTTTCATTGCATGTAAATATAGCTCTGAAGTGCAGAATTCTTCCCTTACAGCGAAATATTATGTGTATACAACTATTTAGTGTAGAGAATGAAGTACTGACCAATAAACAATTGTTCTCTTAAAAGCAAATCTATAGTTAACAGTGACAAGTTTGCAGTTCATGATTTATCAGCGCCAGAAATCATTAATTTGGTAGGATATCTTATTTGGCATTTTAGCCTTTTCAGTTAATTACTGAAGTTGTTAGGTATATTTTCCCAGTTCTTCAATTGTAAAACACTCTTGAAAATACTATTTATATGCTACAGTTAAAAATATTTGGAAGTTGGTGTTGGTTATAAAACAGGTTCAATCTTATTTAGAAAAGTCCAAATGAACATCAATAGCCTTATGTCCACTTTGTAGTACGAATGTATAACTGAAATATCTATTTTGTGTATGAAGACTCAGATGGAGTCAATGACTTCGACGAGAAAGTTCTCAAGATGTCTTTTCACACCTTACCCTTACCTTATGTATGTAAAATTTATAAAACCCAATAAAACTTTTTTCATTAAAAAAAAAAAGCCTTATGTAAAGTTATTATTCTTTTAAGATTGCTAATAAATCCATTGTAATGTCAACGTTAAGCTGTTTCAATCATATTTGCTTGAAATAATATCACATCATACATCATTCTATATCCTTTCTGCTTAATAATAATAATAATCTTTATTGTCATTGTAAAAATTACAATGAAATTGGTTAATAGTAGCAATTTTATGAATTCTCAAAATACTATTTGTACCATGTCAAAAAAAATCAGTGACTAATATATTCACAAAAATATGACCAAATACTTTTTTCTCTTATTACAATAACAACAGTAAGATAATTTAAATGGAAAATTATTGATAAGGCATATCAACTACCTGTGATAGATTTTTACAATATTTCATACCTGGCTTAGTATTCTACAATTATACACAGGGCAGGGAAACACATTAAATTTAATATTTATACAGAGAAAAAGAATAAAGAAGGCTCCTTCAATTGTTCATCATGACTGAAATGGTTTAAAAAGCCTATAAGCAAACATACAAATAAACCACATTTAATAGAAATAGAACAAAATAGAACATACAAATAGCATGAACAAATCTGTGGAATCTCTGTATAGTTAATTATTATGTTCCTCAAATTCTTTCCCCCATCCTCCAGTGGTGGGTTCCGGGCGGTATGGCCTGGTATGGCCGTACTGGTATTACCCGGGAGCAGCAGTCGTACTGGTATGGTGGCTCATTTGGCCCACCCACCTGCTCATGTTCCATTGCTGTTTATAACATGTCTGGCCAACTGTGTACACATGCACAGCGTGCAGCACTTGTGCGATCTCTGCCGAGCATCTGGGTGTCGCAGGGCAGTTGCGTGCACATGCGTGCACAACGCACATTCCTGACTAGGATGCCTAGCCCCGTGAGCAGCATACCGGTTGTGCCGGGGTCTTGGACCCATCACTGTTACCCTCTTGTTCTTTTCACTTTCACTCTTTTACTAGATCCATCTCTTTGCATTTTGGTTCCCAGCTCTGTTCATATACAGTTCATAGATTATTCATTCAATCTATTTTGCTACATGATGATCATGTTTAATCTATAGTTAGGGAAAGAACAAAAAGTTGCTGCTATTCACATAAAGACACTAAGTGATAAAACATAGGTCACCGTGCAATTAAAATCTTCTCTTCTACGGTAAAAGCCAATTCCTCTATTGCACTTACCCTGCTCTCTTCAAGGCTATCAAAGGGCCCCGGATGTTCATCCAAACAAAGAAACTCTCTTACTGCAAGGCTTTGAAAAGAATGGGAAATAAGAGCAATTGACAACGCAAATACAGGGCAATATGAAATGCATACTGGTAATATGCCAAATGTTGTACTGTAATGTTTTCCCAAATAGGAATTAACTGCATTATTAAAATTTATAAAGACAGATGCAAACATAATTAGAGGCTTGAAAAGGTTTGAATGTAATTTTTCTCTCTAGTAAGTATACATGTTATTAAAAAGAGTGAAATATTTTGAAAAGATGGTTCAAGATAAAAAGAAAATAAATAGTTCAGTTGCACATCACTTTCTTTGAATATGACAAGTCATGTGTAATTGAAATTTAAAATAATCAACATTTAAGGTACTGGTATGCTATAAATGGCCTACTTGACACACCACCCTTTTTCTTCCTGCCTTTTTGTTCAATTTATGCACTACATTTATACAAAAAAGTTCCATATAAGTATCAGCAGTTATAGATAAGTATAAGTCCTCATTTTTTTCAACAGATTGCTACATAACTCAATTTGTAGAATTATTTCTTTTAAGAAGTCTATTCTAAGATTCCAATTAAAGCCCTAAATAGCTGTGGCTACAGCATAAATACTATCAAAATGGGGAAAAAACCCTCACATTATAAGAAATGTGAGTGAAGACATTCATTTCAGTATATCTATTATAGAAGATATTCAGCACGTGTGTGTGTGTGTGTATGCTTATATATTTTTATAAATAAATTATTGTTTTTTAAAAATCAAAGTTCTAAAAAAATAAAACCCTGAATATTGACTGTTGTCAGCACAAAATTCCTACCATAAAGTTACAAAAATCCTTTATTTTATTTTACCATCAACCATCCATTTGATTTAGTCATGTAGAGGCAAATTTATATTATAGTCCCCCTCCCCACAATTTTATTTTTAAAAATTAACCAATTTATGGGATCCTACTGTAGATGGTCAGTTTTCACTTTGGTAAGGCAAAGAGAAGGAGAAATACTATGGTACTAAAATCTACCTAGAAAAATGGAAACAATACTCTTTTTCTTCAAAAGGTCACCTTTTTAAAACATGATTATGTTACAGTGGATATTTTTATTGCTAGCTGAACTGCTGTTTTGAAAAGAAGTGTGATGGAGCTGCAAAAGGCCATCTCAGAACTACTTCATCTTTTAATGAAGTACTGCTGCTTGTTATTGTCCGATTTATCCTGGACTTTACTTGTTCTGTAACACATTCAGAAAGAACTGTCAAGTTAGAAGGACAGTTCAAAAAATATGTAACTATAAAACTGAATATTTAGTAGCCAATATCAAAGCATGATAATAAAGCGTACATTTCTATGTGTTTATCTAAGTATGTCAGTTGCCTTTACAATAAGACAGGTAACTTCATTAACGATGCAGCTTATAGCCTGTATAACAGTAGTCATCCTATGTGTACAAGAAGCAAAGCTTTCATCAAGAAAAAAATGCAGCTTAAATGCGCAATTCGGTAACTCTCGCACAACCACATTTGAAAATAAGCCTCAGATGGCAATATGCTTCTAGGTGCTAAATAAACAGGGGAAAAAACATCCACACAGAACTTTTGCCCTCACGCCTTAGTACAGAGAACCAACTAGATCTTATTCGAAACAAGACGTAATGTAGCAAGCTACTTTAATTAAACATATTGCGTGTAATCTAACCATATAGTGGAATGAGGTGGCCAATAAGTGGACTAAAATCTGGTTGATTTGGGTTTTTGTTAGCAGGATTTCAGGGAATTTTAGTTTTAGATTTTAAGGCACCTGAGAGCCGTTACAAACTACTGTACTGAGATTACAATTTAATAGCAATCACACTTAAGACTTATACAGCTCTCTCTGGATGGTTTATAATATCAGCATATCGCTGACCACAATCTGTGTCCCCATTTTATTGACCTCAGAAGGATCGAAGGCTGAATCAATCTTGTTATTTTTTTTTAACAAAAAAATAAGATAGTAACAATTACCAGTTATTACTTATGTGTCTTCTACAAAAAGTTGCAGTTATAGCAGTAAAAAACATTTATGCTTGTACTCATATCTTGCTCAGTAACTATGCTGAAAACGGAAAAAAACACTGAACCCCATTTTTAGATTTTCCTGCAGCAGCGAGCAATTAATATCGATGGATTGAGGAAATGAAGAAGAAAGAAGACAACTATATAGATTCTGTTTTAAATATTCACACATGGGCAAAACTCACTAATAAAATCCTACCTATCATTATTATCATCCACAAATGTATCACATACAGCACTATAGAATCAGTACAGTATGTTTCACTATATTTCATGCATACCAGAAAAAATATAAAGAGGAACATGGACTCATGATTCAGGATTAAGAATTGTCTTTATACAATTGGAAACCAAATAGCTAATCAACAATGCCTTCATGTATGCCACGCCTTAGAAGTGAAATCCGAACTTTTAATTACTGTTCTTTTTTCTTAATAATTTTCTTAATAATACTTGAGGTATTCTTAAAAGAAAAAAATATTTAATATCCACAAAAGCAGCAAAATCCATAGATTTAAGTCATAGTGTGCCTGTCTGGTATTATTTTGTTTTAGCACACTATGAAAACCAAGCCACTGTGTCATATTCAACAAACTATGGTTAAGTAAAAATAAAGCTAAAAATGAAGCCTTTTTTTACAAAAGTGTTCTGAAAGAAGTTTGTGCAGCTGCAATATTAAAGGCTGAAACATCTGGGATAGACAGCAAATATGCTCTAAGATTAGCTAAACCAAGTGCTTATGTAGCAGAGATGATGGTTGTCTACCAAGTGGTATCTATTTTTGTCACTACTGTTCTGTCTCTCATTTAACCATTCACACAGTCCCTGCTTCTGTATTGAAATATTCAACAAGAATACATAAGGTACAACTTTTCTCAACCAACTTTCAATCCTTATATCCATTCTACTCTGGCAAGACATTACAATCACTATTCTGAATCTCTACTATTAAAAAAGAATAAAACCTCTGAAATTGAACCTTTCGGTCTCAGAATTATTTAAAATGTAATACATTGTCAAATTCTTCTTGTCTTATTAAATATGTTTTTTACAGAAGAAAATTATTTACACCCTCTGGAAAAGTAACAGGGCCATTTAAATGAGGAAAAGGAGAGCTGAAACATCTGCTAATATGAGAATAGTGTTTAAAAAATTACATACCAGTTGGCAATGTCTTTGTGAGCTACTAAATTCTGTAGAAATGCTTGGAGTCCTAGCTGTCTATCTTCTAGGAAGTCAGGATTGTAATTATCCTTGAACCAACGCTTTGGAGGCAATGCCAGTCGAAAACCGGGAAACATATCTTTCAGCTGAAAACATATATCAGAAGGTTATGGTATACAGAATCATAATTTCTGTAGATAAGAGGGAATAGTAACATCATACTATCAGAGTTATAAAAAGTCAGTGGTTAAGGCATCAGGCTAGAAACCAGGAATCTGTGAGTTCTAGCCTTGCCTTAGGCATGAAAGCCAGCTGGGTGATTCAGCTCAGCACACCTCACAAGATTGTTATGGAGAAGCAAGGAGCATTATATATTTTAGTTGCCTCAAGGTAGTTATAAAAATAATAAAAGTGGTATAAATAAGTAAGTAAAGTAAGTAAGGTAAGATAAGCAAGTATATAAATAGGTTAAGATAAAGTGGGGTGGGTGGAAAGCAGGTAGGCAGCTAGGCAAAAAACTGTGAATTCTAGTCTAGTCTTAGGAGTGAAGCCAGCTAGGTGACTGTGGGACAGTCCCGCTCTCAGACTTAGGAAAAGAAGAACGGCAAACCACTTTCAAAGATCTTGCCAAAAAAACAGTAGAGAGGTTTTTAAAAAAAAAAATCCAGGCAGTCATCAAAAAACAAAGAGTGAAGGAGCATTCATGCATGACATGCCCACACTCACACCAAGAGTTACAGCAGTTTAGCAACGATGCTAACATTCACTTTGTATTAACATTAGATTAGCAACATTTCCCAAAGTTGCACTTTCCAATTTAGACAACTTTTCATGCTCTACTTTATTTTACTCATTGATTCATCTTATGAACACTGTATGTATATTCAAGGAAGTTAGATATGTAAAATTGAAGGTAGCTATATCATATCTAAGCTGCAAAAACTTTTCTTTTTACCCATCTACTGTATAGTAGTAGTTTCCACATATTTGCAGCCTACCTGTGGTACGCCTATTAAATATATATATATATATATATATATATATATATATATATATATATATAGATAGATAGATAGATAGATAGATAGATAGATAGATAGATAGATAATTGTTTCCACAACTTCCTGTAAGGGCCCCAATTAAGGGAGGAGACATGCTGTTTCCCTCTCTGCCTGTCGGCTCATCACCAGAGACCATCTAGATAGAGAACCATTTTTTAGTTACGTTGTGTAATATTTTTTAGATATGTGTTAGTTTTTATGAGCTGATCAATAAATTTAAATTTTGAGATGATCTATCTTGGTCTCTCAAAATTTAAATTTATTGATCAGCTCATAAAAACTAATATATATATATATATATATGAACTCTATTATAAATCAGTTCACTTTCTCTCAGAGTTTTTTCACATCCTTTGATAATTATATGTGAACTGTTGAAATAGAAACAGCATTTAATTTTCATTCATTCAGTTCAACAGTAAACATGTCAGGCAAATGATTTAGGACTCCTATCCACATTTATTTTCTTTGAAGGCTGCAAGCTTCAATTTCATTTAACTCATTACACAGGATTGCTATAGCTCATTTCCACAAATATATTCAGTGTCAGTGCAATGTGCTTGGGAGCTTGCATCACTTGAACATAGCTGGAACATGATCATTCAGCAATCAAAATGTAAGCATTGTTGACAATTACCAAAAATGTTATCTGTAGTTTCTGGAATACCAATTGTTAACACTTTTCTGTAACTGGAAACATTTGAAAAGAGCACAGGATATACTAAATACTATCTTTAGAAAAACTCTAACTGCAAAATGCTACATTTTTAAACAGGTACTGTGAATCTTTGCTTTAATTTTAAACAACAGCTTACTGTTCGGTACAAAAGCTGAAAGCATCTATACACATTGTTGAATTCATATGTTTTGGTTTCTCATCCAATCAGATTATATAGAACTTATCTTTACAAATTAGCTTTTAAATCAAATATATATTGTCTCTTTGGTAAATAATAGATGTACTTTCATGCAATCTTTTATGCTGATTTTCATATGTGTTCATTTTTATTAACTTTTCAAAGTAATTTATGAAACACAGGAATAATATTAAATTTGTAATATTAATTACTGATTGACCTATTTAAATGCATGTACCTTGTCATTAAGCCTGGAGAAGTCTGTATACCTTCTGAAAACTACCCAGTTTTCTTCTGGATTTTTCTTCACAAGTATTTTGTAAACCTATTAAAAACAAAAAAGACAAAGCCCTATTAAAATAGTTTCAGGAAACAGCATGTGTAGCAAGCTTCTCATATTTCACTATTATTGAAGAGTTCTCATAACCATTCTTTGTTTACAGAACCAAACAACCATTAACAGATGTTGCAAACTTTACAGAACTTTAAAAAAGAACTTTTTCATACAAGTTCAGGATAGATATGGTTTCTACTAGCTAAGATGAACTAATTAATAGTTTCAGCCAGTACTTTTAAAAACTGATTTCATAAGCACATCAGAGTGCTGCAAATTATATACATGTACAATTTATTTAAATTATATTTAATCTGAAGAATGCTTAACTATAGTCCTTGTTTCCTGGGATATATTATTATACCTTATCCATGCCTCAATTCTGAAAGGTATTGCGCTGAATGAGACAAGATTGGAGAGTGTTTGTCATTTCATCAACTTGCATTACATGTTTATTTTCAACATGTAGCTTTTATTGATTATATTTGAGAATAAAATGGCAAGAAAAAAACAAACGGGATTGGAGATTTTACAATATCCTTCCCCTGCCACGTCCACTAAGCCAGTGGTAAAAATATCTGAATTTCACCACTGGATAACATTACTTTATGTAAATCTAGACATGCTTAAAATTACCCATGTAGGTAAAACTGAACAGGATTAAAATATACAAAGCTAAAGCATGTATGATATTCAAGAACTGTGCTGAAACTAGTACATTTTACAAAAGTTCAGCAGTTTCACATAGCAAGCCATTTAAGAGTTACTAGAAAATAAGAACTGGTGTCCCATACACCTGGGAAGCTGTATTCACATTTGTAAAAGGCCAATGATTAAATGAAAAATACAATATAATTTTCAGAAGAAAAAATTATTTATTTATTTTTATTTATTGAATTTATATAGCCGCTTATTTGCCCATGGTGACTCAAGATAGCTTACAGAATATAAAACCCCATTTAAAACAGCACAACTAATAAAAAGAATCAAATAATTGAATATAGTATAATATAATAAAATCACACACACCGCACCCAGCAGATCTCACGAGCCATTTAATGGGCTCTGTCCATATTACTACAACTTACAGTGAACTTTGCTCTCTCTTCCATTACTTCATAACCAAGTATTGTAGGAGTAGCGGGTCGATCTTCCCAGTTCTCCAAGGTATTTTGATCAGTTGTTTCCAATGGTTGAATATAATATTCCATAGAAGTGTTTAAACCTAACATTTTAGTCCTAACAAGTGGACTACTGCAAGGACATGGAGTAGTATCAATCTCATCGGGAATACTCATTTTTTTAAAGTTACTTTTAGACGACTCTTCTATCTGTCCCTTTGAAGAATCTGAACATGTTGAAATACTCCCAAGAGATGATCTTCTTTGGTTTCTATTTATAGTAAAATTAGTAGAACTTCCTATAGGAATTGGAACAGGAACATATGGAGTAGTCATCCTTCATCAGAAAGTTTCAGAAAGTTTATATATGTCCAAATTGTTGATCTTAAATAATTATCTCGTATTAATTTTTTTCACAGGTATCTGGAAGGATAAAGAAAGTTTAAAAGTATTTCAATTGTCCTTTCATGAAAAAATTCAAATTAAATGACAAAAAAAGTATGGAACATTACATATAAAAATATATGATTAAATAATAATTCTTCAAGTCCAGAGTATAATTTAAGCTTATTAAATATCATAAAGTATTTTAATAGTTAAGTATCAAAAGTAGAAACCTCAAACCAAAGCTTACTAATCTAAAGAGAATCAAACAGGGATATTAATATGTCATACCTGTATCTTTCCAAATATATTCCCATAGCATATTAAAAAGTAACAACATAAGAATTATTTCAATCAGCTGATGAGCACAGAAATTTGCCCATTAAAAAAAAAATTAACTAACTGAAATGGAATGCCATGCCCTAAAACTCATTTCACCACCCAGTACAAAATAAAGTTTTGATTTTGAAATTATAAATATAGTACAATTTAATATCATCTAATTATGTTTTTATGCTTTAAGCTTACAGCAATAAAAACATCAGCACTGGTATTCTCTATCATGATTGTCATCCCAGAAACATATATGGGCTAGATTACCAAATTATATACAATATTTAAAACTGGATCACTCCACACCTCCATCTACTACTGGAAATTCTCATAATACTCCCATTGTTTCATTACAGGCAAAAGTACCTAATATATTTGCCCTAAACTGAGAACTGTACTGACATAAAACCATTAAAAGCAATTTCATTTAAAAAAAACCAATACTTTGAACCATGTCTCTTTTTTTGTAACCTCCCTTCTCGTACTGTAATGCAGACCTTGCAGTTCCTTTTACTGCACCAGATCTCTATTAATTTTCCCTTTTCTTTCAACTTCTTCCTCTTTCTTCTGCACCCTCACTCTTTGTGCAAAAAGTAATTTGTGCTAACTTAGCCATTTTAATTGCTATCATATGTCCGCCTCCTTCAAGAGAGCCAAGTGGAACTCTGGGAATGCAGACATGAACGTGGCATTGTGTGTCGTTCTCAGCTGTGTTTGGATATACCTAACAATAAGAGTATACATTTTTTTTGACAGTTTTCCAATTTAGAGTAGAACATTTGGCTATCCAGGAAAGTTATAGTTTAAGAAAGAAATTGCTTTCTGAAATGTGCACCTACAGGTAGTCCTCAACTTACAACCATGTATTCAGCAATCTTTCAAAGATAAAATACATTGAGAGAGGTGATATGATTGGCCTTCATATTTATGTCTGCTGTAGGTCATGTGATCAAAACTCAGGTGTTTGGCAACTGGCATGTATTTATGATGGTTGCAATGTTTTGGGGTCATGTAATCACCATTTGTTATCTTTCCATCCAGCTTTGACTAATGTGGAAAGGTGGACTCACTTAACCACATGATCCATTCAGCAACTGCCATAATTTCCTTCACAGCCATGGCAAAAAGGTCAAGGTTGTGAATCCCTAAACAACTGCCTCACTTAGCAACAGAAATTTTGGTCCCAAATGCAGTTGCAAATGTGGATTACCTATACTGCTTTCCAAAGTATTCACCAGGAACATAGAAAACGAGGACTGCATTGTGAAGAAGCCTTACAGTTGATTATGCATTGTTCCAGCACTGTACTGAATGTTTCAGATGGAGCTATTGATAGAACTTAGTGAGTTCCGGCATGCTTCTACGATAGATCACTCTTATGACCAATGCTGAGCAAAGAGAATTAGAGGATGCAGAATTGGTCATTTTATCCCCCCTCCCCCCCCAACTCAAACAACTTTTAAATTCCAGTGTACCAACCAAGAAGACAACGCCGACAAAATATGCAGAGGTTAGTCTTTTAAAAACCATGACTGAGTAAAATAATAATTGTGGTCAACTTCGTATATAAAATTTGTTCAATAGAAAACCAAAAGTACAGTTGTGTCTGTCTGGCCCAAAATCAAGAATGACAGATGGTAATTTTATTCAAGCTGAGTTCTTTATTGTTTCATACCTATAGGCAAAATCTTACTGGACTCTGATATCTGCATCTACCATGTTCTCTTAAGATATACTGGATAGGGGTTGTTTTCATCTTTTTGTCACACATAATAGCTGGACTGAGATGCCTTTTACTCCTCTGGAATGCACACCTCCCTCCTGAAAATCCATCTCTTTACTACCATCACCTTGTCCAATATTATACTAGAAGTACAACAGCTGCTACTACTTGCATACTATCAATATACTTTCATCACAACTCAACTCACAGGTTGATTTTGTGGGGGAAACAGGAAGAAAGAACATTACCGGTATGTATGCCTCCTTGACTTATACAAAATGAAGGCAAGAGAGAAATGTAATAATCAATAAATAACTGGGCACATAGAATCAAAAATGTCTTGTGGAATTGATTTCAAAGTCCTGGACACTTGAAAGATTCTCAAGGATAAAGTACCGTAGGTTTCAAGGGTTAAAGCTACTAGATAAGCAGCAGAAACTTCTACAGGAAAGTTATACATCAAACTTTAGCAAAGGTAGAATTATGTGTATAAAGCACCTTATCTTCAGTTTCATTAAAGATTAAAAAAAATATTGTGAAGGAAAAAAAAGTCATCTTGGCAACTTTAAGATGCATCTTAAAATTTTGGACCTAGAAAAACTAAGCAATGAATTTTGCTCACAATATCTAGAATCAGTACAGTGTGAATTTCTAACTTTTTGAACTAGTGGATTTATTTGGAATCTAATAAATATATCTATTTACTTAGTTACTGCTTTATTTTCTTTGCCACTCCAATCATAAGGCTGTTGCGTGGCTGACATTAGGCACTCAAATAAAATGACTGCCAATAGAAAGATGTCATTATGGGTGTGACTTGTTACAAAACACCAGGTATGAGAAAGCAAACTTGTGACCCTATCCAGCTTCTTAAGAGTGTGATCTACCACCCTAGCTTGCATGTCTTTTTCACTGATTAGGTGGATAGTCTTCTAAATAACCAAGTGTATGCACTCATTGTTTAGTTTTTGAAGACTATGCATGAAAGACCAGAATCTTTTTTATAATAAACATTCTATTTTACTCTGCAGCATGGCTATTTTGGTCTCTTATTTTTTAACTGAAAGAATCAGCAATAACAAAAACAAAACTAAGAGGATCAAAGGCCTTGATGGCTGCAAAAGCAGTATTTTCTGAGGGTAGTGTTAGCAATTGCAGTAATACAGAAACTTCTCAAATTGCTTATGCGTTTCCAATCCAGTATTTTTGAACTTTAGCAACTTGAAGAAACTGGCTGGGCAATTCTGGGAGTTGAAATCCATGCATCTTCAAGCGGCAAAGGTTGAAAAATGTGATTTCTAGATAATACATGGTAGAAGATCCTTTATAAACCCCCCCCCCCCCCCCCCAGGTTAAGGCAATTATGGGTGCTTGCTTCTCATCTTAAAGTTAAAGAAAAGGCAAAATAATAAACCATGGAAAAGAAATGCAGTACCTGTATTTAGTATTCAAGGCAAATATTCCAGATTTGTGGGATATATATTAAATGCATGTAAAAAAATTTCAAAATGAAACATAACTTTACCAAACTGACATTAAAAGATATAACAATATCAATTATAAGAGAAAGATGAGAAAAATGTATGTATTGATTATAAGAAAAGAAACTATGAAATGTACCCAAGGAGCTGGGAGAGTCTCAAAAATTATCTGAATCAGGCAAGTTGCTTCATAATTTTGACTACTCACAAATTCAAATATCAAAAGGATTAAGCTGAGAAATGAACATTTCAATCTGCAAATTCAGAAAATATGATACACCAAAGAGAATAAAACTTGTCAAAATAATTGTTTATAAATACAATTAAAACCTAGAAGCCTAGAAGTTATTTCATGATTTTTAAAAGAAATCTTAAGATTATTTATTCCTTTTCTCTTCAAACTAAATAACCATCAATTCAAATGGGACAGTCTAAAAAAGCCAGTGATGCCAAAAGAAAGAAAAGATAGACAGTCTTACCAATAAAGATATTGCACAGACTTTGCAAAACTTAAAAAAAAAAAAATACTATGCATGTTTTAGGACAAATCCAGGCTGGACAACAAGGTCCCAAAATACTGTGGAAGATCAAATTACATCAACAGATGGAATTTATGGGCAACTGGGAATTGGGCAGGGAAGCCATGAAAAGTGAAAGAACCACAGGTGACATTAAGAGTGGCAAACATAGTATGCCCATTTCCTCAGATACATCCAATTTTATATATTTAGTGCCGAAAAATATAAAAATATAAAACAAAGATATGCATGCAATATCTATCTATCTATCTATCTATCTATCTATCTATCTATCTATCTATCTATCTATCTATCTATCTATCTATCTATCTATCTATCTATCTATCTATCTATCATCTATCTATCTATCTATCTCCCATTTATAATGAGACGGAAAAGATCTCTACACGTTGAAATTGTGTTTTACTTTTGATTTTCACTTCAAGCCTTCCTAAATACCTTTTCCACCCTGGATTAGCGCATCACATGATGCTGGGTCTAAACCACGAAAGTTTATGCCGCAGTACAGCTCTTAGTCGTGAGGTGCCCGGACAATCTTTCCATACTTGAGTAAGTTAAGCAATTGTTTCTCTCTTGGGAGAGGAGTCCGTGGAAAGCAAGCAGCAAGCGAAAGCAAGCGACCACGAAGGACCGGGGCAAAACCCCGCACAATCCCTGGTGAGGAAAGGCACGCGCACCCTCCCGACGCAGTGCGAGGTTCTCTTCTCCGTCCGAACGTTGGCTCACCCTTACCTTGCGGTGCAGCAGCTGGGCGCTTCGCCCGCCTGCTTCGTCTCGCGTTTCGCGGGCAAGTCCCAGAAGCAGCTCGCTTCCCACCCCGCGAAGAGGCGAGGAGGAAGGGGCCGCGCAAAAACCTGTTGCGAAGGGCGGGAGGCTGTTTGGACGCGGCGCAATCCCTGACCGCCCGAGCCGCCACTGGTTTGGTCAGGCCGTCACGACTACATCTCCCGAGATGCATCACGGCTCCATCCGAGAACGCTGCCTTTTTTGGAACTACAGAACCCAAGAGACATCGCGGGCAAAGAAAGCCGTGAGTCGGCGTATTCGCGTTAAAGCCTGTCAGCTTAAAAGTCACACCTCCTACTTTTCCCTTCGGGTAGAGCCGGCTGCTGCTGGGATTTGCAGTTCTGTGGGCGGAGCAACATTTGCCCGAAAGGTATTAAAAGGTAAGGTTGGGTTCAGGTTGAATCCGATTCTTGCGTCTTATGTCGCCGCCTTCTGCTGGGAAATCTTTAGATAGGGAAAGCAAATTAAACACACACCGACACAGGAACACAAAAGGTGGGCTGGAGAGTTAGGATGGGAGAGAAAAGAGACTCTTTGCATAACAAAAATGTTTTGGGAGGAAGGAGATAAAAATGTTAAGACACAATAGAACAGAGATGTTTCTGATCTGAAATACGATTTTGTTTTTAAAGTTGTATTTCTAATTAATTCTTCCAATCATTCAGGCCATGGTGACGCAGTGGTTAGAGTGCAGTACTGCAGGCTACTTCTGCTGACTGCCTGCTGCCTGCAATTTGGAGGATTGAATTTTACCAGGGTGAAGGTTGACTCAGCCTTCCATCTTTCCGAAGTCAGTAAAATGAGAACCCATATTGTTGCGGGATATTTGCTGGCTTTATAAACTGGTTAGAGAGGGCTCTAAAAGCACCATGAAGCGATATATAAGTCTAAATGCTATTGCTATTTTGGGATATGTATATATTACACAAATACATACTGTCAAATTTTGATTCCAATCTGCAGTACAATCTAAATAGCAGTACAAGACTTGCAACCATCAATTTAGTGAGTGTTCAAACTTAACTGAAAAAAGTAACATAACCATTTTTCACACTTAATGGCCATCACAGCATCCCAATAGCCCTGCGATCAAAATCGGATGCTTGGCAACTGGTTCATATATTTATGACAGTTGCGATGTCCTGGGGTCATATAATTCACCTTTTGACAAACAAAGTCAATGGGGAACCCAGATTCAATTTACAACTGTGTTAACCAACTGCAAAGATTCACTTAAAGGTCGTGGCAAAAAGGATGTAAAATGGGACAAAACTTGCTTATCAATTGTCTTACTTAGCAAAGGCCATTTTAAGCTCAATTGTGGTCATATGTTGAGGACTACCTTTATGAAATCATTTCACAGGACATTGACTTCTTGGTAAGCCAGGGCAACAGCATATTTTATAGCAATAGCCTTTGCTTCTGATTCAAAGAAAGGGGGAAACAAACATATTAACCTGCTTGTGAAGAAAGGGCCTTATTGATTTATTGTTCAATTCTAGATTGAACAAGAGAAGAGAAGACAATGTATGTAGCTCAGAGATGGATAGTCCTAGATTTTCTCTGAGCCTGGTTGCTTGTTGCAGACTTTTCATTACCCAACACTACATCATCAGTGTTAGATAACTGATGATGTTACCTAGTTGGATAATTAAGTAACCTAGCTCAAAAAGTACCAATGACTTCAAATATATATTTCTAGGGAAAGTAGGCAGGCTTTTCTGTGTGGTGACTGTGCTTTAGTGCAGTGTTTCCCAATCATAGTGACTTTTAGATGTATGAACTTTCTCCATACATGTCCAGAGACCATGCTTAATTTTGGCATTATATTTTGTTGCAGTGTGTCAATAAATGATCAGGATAGTAATGATAGAAGCATCCTAGTCTAAACAACGGCCTAGGATAGCCCCTACTTCTGACTTTTTAAAAATAAATTAATTTGGTACGGTTTTAACATGGGTTTTAGCACGGGTCTATTAATTTAATATATTTTAATTGATATTGTATTTTGTGGTTTTAATAATGCCTGTGCGCCGCCCTGGGTCCTAACAAGGAGAAAGGCGGGGTATAAATTTAATAAAATAAATAAATAAATAAAAATAAACGAAAACATATAATTCTTTTTCTAGATTCTTGGGTATCAGTTCAAGGCAGCTATACTGTCAAACTTTTTAGCTGTCTATATTTTTTTAATGAAAACAATCTTCATTAAAAAATACAACATCTGAAGTTCACTACTTTACTCATAAGTAGTTGCATTGAGAACTGTCTTGCTAGAGCTCTTAATAAACAGTAAACAGAGAAAGGGAATGGAAGATTAAATGCTATTTAATCTTTTTCTAGAAAACAAAATGAAGCCCTCTGGTGGCCACATAATATATTTTACAACTATTATGAACATTATGCAAATAATCAGTTCAAATTTGCAAACTTCTATCCACAAATGGGTAATGCTTTTCAAGTGTCTACAGCTATTAGATTGATGGCTTCTGTTACATATTTTCCTTTTTAATACATTTTCTGTGATGAAGAAAATGCAAAGGAAAGGAGGAACATAGGAGCTACGCAGGAATTGTGGACGTATTGTACTTCATCCAAAAAATTTAATGAATGAGGCAGAATCACTGTACCATGTATACATTGTTTGGAAACACAGATATTTAGGAATAAGATACATAATATTCAGTACAACATAATCATCCTAATCAAAATGCCAATTAAATTCAGAATGACATTTGATTTGAAATTTCATCCTTTAAAAATATGCAAGGTATAAAGGCAGTTGATTGGGTGTAGGTAGAGATATTTTTCTTCTGGCCTCACCACTACCCATAAGAAACAGGTATTTACAGCAGCTGCATTCAGAAAAGTAGACATTTGATGAATTAACAGGTTTTCACTAGTTGTGACACTATGTTGTGATAACTTCCTGTAGCAGTTTCCCAACATGTTAAACAGTAGACCTCTAAATACTAGGCCTCTACTTCTTTTAAAAATGCTGCATAAAGTACTGTATATTAAATAAACCACATCTGTCTGAAGAATTAAAGCAGATGTGTACCTTGAAAGACTTATGTTTCTGTTTCAGAGGCTGTCCTCATTGATACATTGTATGATTATGCACATGGAGAAAACTAGGACACTCTTTGAAGCAATCGTGTGAAACTTGCAGAGGACATGGCCCTTTTAATACTTTGAAGAAAGATGTTCTGTTTATGCCAACCTGCTTTCGAAAGAACTTAACTTGAATGCACATTCATAATGTTTACTATCTATATAAATAAAAATGTAAAATAGTTTGTGCAAAGTCACCGCCTCGAGTCCCTTCGGGGAGAGAGAGTGGTCCATAAATTAAAATTATTATTATTACTAATCTCAGAAACTACTGGACCAATCGACACCAAACTTTCACACAATGTTCCCAAGGACGTCCGAATCAATCATACGTACCTTTTGTGTGCCTGGCACACGTGTGTCATGTGCACAGTACACAAACGTAAAATGTACCCACTTCTCAGATTTTCACCTCCCTGTAGCTCCTCCCACCCGGCTGCTTCTTACATTTCCAACAGTCGTTTCCTCAGCAACCGAATAAGCCTCGAAAGTTCCACACTGTATGGAGGCCTAAAAGGGCCAAAACAGTGCACAGAGGATAGTAAACTCCCAGGTGGCCCATAGAGAGAGAGAGGGAGAAATACAGTAGGTAGATAGGTAGGTCTGGGTCCGCCCGCCGCCCTGGGTCCTTTTTTAGGAGAAGGTGCGGGTTATAAATTCGGTAAAATAAAAATAAATAAATAAATAGGTAGGTAGGTAGATAGAGGGACAAAGGAAGAAATTAGGTAGGTAGGTAGGTAGGTAGGTAGGGGGATAGATAGAGAGGGAGAAATACAGTAGGTAGGTAGGTAGGTAGGTAGAGGGATAGAGAGGGAGAAATACAGTAGGTAAGTAGGTAGGTAGAGGGGAAAGGAAGAAATACAGTAAGTTGGTAGGTAGGTAAGTAGGTAGAGGGATAGATAGGGAGAAATACGGTAGGTAGGTAGGTAGAGAGATAGATAGAGAGGGAGAAATACAGTAGGTAGGTAGGTAGAGGGATAGAGAGGGAGAAATACAGTAGGTAGGTAGGTAGGTGGTTGGATAGAGAGAGAGAGGGAAAAATACAGTAGGTAGGTAGATCGAGGGAGAGAGGAAGAAATACAGTAGGTAGGTAGGTTGGTGGTTATACGGTGGTTGTGTGTATGTGTGCAGGTGTAGATCTACACACAGATTGGTTGGCCATTTAACCAGACGGCCACAGCAATGCGTGGCCGGGTACAGCTAGTTTAATTATATAATCCTACCATTATGCAAAACAAGCCATGTGCAGTAGGTATAACGTAGATGTTGGAAGGAGATGACAAAATAGCAATCTTGAGAGATTTGCATAATCCAAATTGTCTTGCTTCAGTACAATCATAGAGAGTTCACTGTATATATTCATGATCAAGAAGCTATTAAAGACATGGCTATTTTCCCAAATTCTGGGGCTGGGTGAAAGTTGAAGCCCTGATAGTCGGCTTCCCCTTTCCCATCTTTTTGATTGTATCTGGATTTTGGGGAGGGGGGGTGGATGGACTTTCATGATCTCATTTTTTTCTTTTTAATTTTTTTAAAATTAAATTAAAATTAAATTTGTATTGGGGGGACTTTCATGAAATTTGTTCTTACATTTAAAAAAATTAATTTTAATTTGCCCAGAGTTGTTGAAAAATGGGAAGTCTATATATTACATAGATAAATAACTAATCTCTCATTGTTATTGTGCAAACAGTATTCAGCTATTAGTCCAGTAGCTTTTCAAAATGAACAGCATCATTTTGTTCATGTCAGGCAGTAAAATACACTACATATTTTGGGACAACTCTGCACATATTTAGCAAATACAGGGGATCATTACCCTACAACATAGGAATACTGAATAAGGAGGTCCACAGCAACAATCATCCTAAATATAAGCAGACATTTAAAGTATCAAAAATAGTATAAAGAGAACATGACTAGATTAAGAGAATTAAAACTTGAACAGGAATGCAATTCTTTTGGATATCAGTTTTGTATGAAAACTGTTAAAAACTGGTATTTGAGCCCTTTGGTTTATTTCCATAGTTCATACAACAGTATTTTTATTAGGTAAGTCTGGATTGAATGAATATGTTGCATATTCAAATGCAGATGAGAAAGTCTTCGTATTCATTTTATCTTCAGAAATACTCTATTTAAATTCATTGCTGCATGCTACAAATGTCTTTTTCAAAAAGTGATAGATGTATGAACTTTTTCTTTGGTGTTTAAATAAACCTGTATGTTAAAGATGCTGGTGACTATCCAACTGTATTAAAAGCAAATAGTTATCTGACAAACATACAAAGAAGCCTTTATAGAAGACGTTAGGGGAAAGATAAGAGGATTGTCTGCAGTACATGATTGTAAAGATCCCATAGAGAATTCAGACTGAGTGGCAGATAGGATTGGACAGCATGAAGCAAAGAAGAAATAAAATTGTATGAATTTCTTACATATTATAAGAATCTGTAGACAATTTGCATATTCTACATTTCAATTCCCCTTGGTATATGTATTTTCAAGCCTCCGCTCTGTTTCCTCTTTTTTCTTCTCCCAAAAACAAGAATGAATGAATGAATGAATGAGTACGTACGTATGTATACACACATACACTCACACTCACACACTTACTCATATCAGTGTGCGGCAGCTGCCAAAAAAGCCAACACGTTCTAGGCTGCATAAACAGAAGGATAGAATCAAGATCACGTGAATTCTTAGTACCACTTTATAATGCCTTGGTAAGGCCACACTTGGAATACTTTATCCAGTTTTGGTCGCCGTGATGTAAAAAAGATGTGGAGACTTTAGAAAGAGTGCAGAGAAGAGCAACAAAGATGATCAGGGACTGGAGGCTAAAACATGAAGAACAATTGTAGGAATGCCTAGTTTAATGAAAAGAGGGACTAGGGGAGACATGATAGCAGTGTTCCAATATCTCGGGTTGCCACAAAGAAGGGGTAAACCTATTTTCCAAAGCACCCAAGGGTAGAACAAGAAGGAATGTGTGGAAACTAATCAAGGAGAGAAGCAACTTAGAACAGTTAGAACAATTAATCAGTGGAACAATTTGCATCCAGAAGTTGTGAATGCTTCAACACTGGAATTTAATAAGAAGATGTTGGATAACGAATTGTCTGAAGTGGTGTAGGGGTTCCTGCTTAAGCAGGGGTTGGACTAGAAGACCTCCAAGGTACCTTCCAACTCTGTTATTCTATTCTATTCTATTCTATTCTACGCTACGCTACGCTACTCTATTCTACTCTATTCTATAATATTCCCTTTGATGTATCCTGTGGAACTGATGAAGTGGCTATATTTCATGGAAGTTTATTTCATTTTAAAAATGTTAGCTTTTAATGTGATACCAGATTCTTTGTTGTTTTTGATGACAACAGAGCAGTAGGGCTATTCCTTCCAAAATTGTTGTATTTTGCTGCAAAATTACGAATGAGAGTACAGTAGATTCAGCCCATAGAAGCTTAAATAAAAACAGAAGGTTAGGGTTTCATATTGGAAAATTACCTTTTTCTATTTCCTGAATACTTAATTCGCATGTCAACTGGGATGGCTCTGGCTGCAAAGATGCTTCTATATGTACTTGGAACTTAACTCAATGCAATGGCCTAGTGGAAGAAGATTAAGAAGAAATGTATTTTTCAGTAGAACATTTTTCTTATTAAAAAAACCTTGTGCCTTAGTCTCAGTATGCACGTACTCTTGTTTCCGTTCTTTATTCTCAGTACTGTTCTGTATGCTGTTTGAGTAATTTGAAAGGAGTGATGAGCAATCACCGATAACTTATTTCTTCAGAAGTTTTTAGTAATTTCAGACATGGAATTTTTTTTATTATTTTCCAGCTTATAACTTTTAGCATCATTTTAAAGGCAGAATTCATTTCTTTGATGTATAATAATTTGTTGCAGAAGGGAGAATTTTCATTTTGCTGTATCGAGCCTAAATTAGATTTGATGAGCTCCATGTCAAAAAGAAATGGCAAGGAATTATATATGCTTTTTCTTTTGAACATGTACCTTGCATTGAAGCTACAGTGCTACTCTTTGAACTGTAATTCTGGATTTATTAGACTGACAACATTTTAATGAAGGATAGTAACTATATAGAGGTTGGAGCATGCAATTTTATTACAAAATTTGTCTTTTTATAGTATCCAACTTTGATTATCTGTTCTGTTGTCTGCATAGTCATTCATCTATACTTATTTTATATTTTCAGACATAAAAATGCATGAAAATATTCATATTGTACTACTCTCAAAAATATGTTGAGCTTCCTATTTCCAAAATCCCAATATCACCATTGTTTTAGGATCAAAGCAGGTTTTTGTTTAGATGACATCAAATTAGGAGAAGGAAAAAATAATTAAGAAATATCTCTGATTTTTAAAAATTTCCTATATATTAAAAGATTAATTCTAAACATGAGATAAGAATATTTATCCTTCGGAAAAACAAGTTTCATTTAGTTCCTTCAGAATGGATTATTTAGCAGAATCCACCAACATATGACCGTCAATTTCAAATTGTACTAATACTATTGAAAGTATTCTGTAGCTTTATTCAAAGGACAACCATTAATTCATTACAAAGTACACCAATTATTTATTGTGAATATAGAACTAATTATTCTTATTTTAGGAAATATTGCCTATCTGTGGCCCTCTAGCTGATCTTGAACTGTGCACATATCTCATAATTGATGAGGAGCTTGGGTTGCTGGAATTTAGAGTTCAATAATAGATTACTGATAGATTACCCATGTTGGCTAAAGAGTCTACCTGCTACTTGTGATGGAATGTCTGACAGTCCATGAGAACACAGAGGGACAGCAAAATAGTTAATGGAGGAAAGAGTGGAATGGGAGAACTTGCCCTGACCAACTCACCATGACCAACTTGCTGTGGCCAATTTGCCTTGGCCAACTCGCCAGAGGACAATTCAACAATTCAATTTAGTTATTTCAAATAATTTAAAAATTATTTAATCTTTTGTCAATCACATTTCATTTTGTCCCTCCCTTTGCATCCTTTCTTTAATGTTTGCATACCACCATTTCTTTGATATTAGTGTAACTCTAGTCCCATGATGAGTTGTCCTGAGGTGAGTTGGCCGTGGTGAGTTGTCACATGGTGAGGTGGCTGTGGCAAGTTGCCATGGCGAGTTGGCTGTGATGAATTGCCATAAACCTGGAAAAAATGTCATTGCAGAAGAGATTCTTGAGTCCAGAGGAGAGGTAAAAATTAGAAAGAGAATAGCTTCACCCAAATTTTAGAAGGTATACATTATACAGGAGAATGACTTTAGTAGGCATTCAGTATTCTGGTATATTATCTTATTAGCAATAAAGATCTTTCCAGTAATCCAAGCGGTTCTTATTTCCTGAGTTTGCCAGTCCTGAAGATACTATCCTATAAGGCCAAAGATGGTTCCTCCAAATATTAATATGGTAATATTACTTTTACACATTATTACAGTATGCTACTGTAACCTCTTAGGATGGATATATATCATCAGAGCTGGTTACAAGGATTCATTATGACTGTGCCACAAGTGGATATAAAAGCTATTTCCATTGCCTTGTGAACAGATTATGCCTTATGTTCTGACAAATTACAAAATGTCATTCATTTTACCTGCTGCTGAGTTAGAAAGCTGTGGCATTTGGGTCCTTTCAAACGCCAATTGAGAGGGCAATTCAAGAATAAGCACTGTTGATTTTAGGACACTTCTGCTTACTGATTTGTGGCCACTCTTTCCAGTGGAAGTTCCTGAGCATCTGTGCTTTGTAAAAGGTAATGAAAAGGTTTTGATTATATTCTTTACTGGCAGATGAACTTCCTGCTGAAGATTAGTAAACAAATTACTTTGTACTGTTAAGACTCCTTATGTGGGCGCCAGATGTTCACTTGACGTGCAGGGCAGCTATTAAATAAAAGGTAACTAACCATAAAACAATTGATTTTTCTATATGGAAGTTTACTATGTGTGAGAAGGTACAGGAGCAAGAAGCGGTGTTACTTATTGAGTACGCTGTGAAAATCTAACCAGGTTAAAAAAAAGGTACGTTCGGTCGAACTGGTAAAACTGATTAAACAATGCATGAAACCTCATGTAACCATGTGTACTTGGAAGTGACTCCCCCCCCCCATGTTTTTAAATTATTCATTAACTGGAATATGCATGCTGAACACTGCAGCACATGTCCCCATAATATCTATTCGGGGCCTTAGACATTAAGCTGATCTTACAATCTACAGGAGAAAGTCGATAGCTTTATCGCTGGTCTGATAATTTGGAGGAAAGGTTGTGCGAGACCGCATCCTACCCCATACATCCCTTCGGCCGATCCGCTCCCACAGAGAGGGACGTCTCCGGGTGCCGTCCACCAGGCAATGCCAGCGGGCGATGCGCAGGGGAAGGGCCTTCTCTATGGTGGGCCCAACACTCTGGAATGACCTACCCCCTGACCTTAGAACAACTACGGACCTCCGCACCTTGCGCCAGGAATTAAAGACACTCTTGTTCAATCAGGCCGGTTTGGCCTAAGCTATTTACCTAGCCTACAGTCTGTACCATAAATTGTTTTAATTGGGTTTTAGATGGGGTCATGTTTTAACTGTTAGATTCTCAAGCGATGTCGAGAAGGAGTGAGTCCAGACCGGTAAGATTAACGGTTTTTATTTAACTGTAGATAGGTCAAAAAGAAGTAGGTAACTTTAAAGAACACGCGCCTTCTGTCTGACAGCTCCTTTTATATCGAGCTGTCAGACAGCGAACCAATCGGCGCGACTCCCGCTCTTCGGCTGCAGCCAGTCGCGTCTTGGCCAATCAGACGCGACTGGCTGTTGCCGGGGAATTCGAGCGGCTGTCAGAATGCAACACTCCTTCCCCCCCAGTGAGTACGCATGCGGGCCCATTAGCATACGTACTCGCTGAGGTAGGCGGGGCTGCGTTGGCTCCGCCCCGAATGCCTCAGTGTTTCTGCTGGAGTCGATGGAGGAGGACGTGCCCGTTGCAGCTCCTCCCTGATGGGGGTGTAGCTCCGGGCTGCGTCATCGCGGCCTTCCCTTTTGCCGGAAGCCATCGGAAGAGGTAAGCCAATGCGAGGGGGCGTGTCGCTCGGGGTGGAGTTGTACTTTAGTCCCTGGAAGGCAGGGACTGGGTAGGCCGGGCCTGGATTGACGCAGGCCCGAGGATGTGTTGTGGTTTGTGACTGTGCTGCGTCGGATTGTGGGCGTCCCGGCAGGAGCTGTTCGGGCCTCGGCAGCCCCGGGAGCCGTCCAGGGGTGATGGAGGGAACTGGCGGCCAGGACGCCTCAACGGTAGGCTGGTCCTCCCGGTGGGTGGAGGCATCGACGTCCGGCCGGCCAGGTGGTTGCGTTGGCTCCGGCAGGGCTGGAGATGGAGGGCAGCGCCTCAGTTGATCCAAGTGGCGCCGCCACTCGGATCCATCTGGTCATTCCACCCTGTAGGAACAGGGGCCCGTTAATTCCCGGACGACTGCGGGGACCCATCGTGGATCCCCTGCAAAGTTTCTGGCGAAGACGGAGTCGCCTACGGTGAAGTGGCGGGGAGGGGGGACCCCCAGGTTGCACGGCTGCACCTCATTGTAGAGGGGGTGCAGTCTGTCCAATTTGGTCCGCAGGCGGCGGCCCATCAGCAGCTTGGCGGGGCTTTTCCCTGTAAGCCTGGCAAGGCGTAGAGTGCTGACCCATGAGGTAAGCATCTACCCTTGCATGCCAATCTCCCCTATCCATCCTCCCGAGGGCCTCCTTGGCTGAGCGGACGGCTCTTTCCGCCCGGCCATTGGCGGCAGGGTGGTAGGGGGTGGTTGGCGCATGCCGGATCCCCTGGGAGGCCAGGAATTCCTGGAAGGTGGCAGAGTGGAACTGGGGCCCGTTGTCGGAGACCAGGGTGTCCGGCAACCCGTGCATAGCGAATAGGCGCCGGAGCACGCGCACGGTACTCTCGGCGGTGGTCGAGGTCATCAGGATGACCTCGGCCCAGCGGGAGTAGGCGTCTACCACTACCAGGAAGGACTGGCCATGGAAGGGGCCAGCGAAGTCAACGTCGACCCTGGACCACGGAGACCTAGGGGTGTCCCAGTCCCAGTGAGGGGCGGAGGGAGGGGCGGGGCGGGAGGTCTGGCACGTCTGGCAAGCACCGACCCAGGCGGCCACCTCGTCATCCATGCGCGGCCACCAGACATAGCTCCTGGCAAGTGCCTTCATGCGAGCTATGCCCGGGTGGTCAGCGTGGAGGGACTCGAGTACCTGACGGCGAAGGGGTGGGGGAACGATGACCCGGTCTCCCCATAGCAAGCACCCGCCGTGGAGCGACAGCTCCAGCTGGCGGGTCTTGAAGGGCCGAAACCCGTCCGGTAGTGAGCCCGGAGGCCACCCTCGCAGGACCCAGGTGGAGACCTGGGACAGGACAGGGTCGGCCTTGGTCCGTGCGGCTACGTCCGACGAGGTGAGAGGCAAGTCGGAATCGGCCACGGACAGGACGGACAGGGCCGGCACCGGCTCCTGGTCCGTCCGGGGAGGGGGCAACGGCTGAGGGCGTCTGCGTGTCCCAGCTGCTTCCCCGGGCGGTAGAACAGCGTGTAGTCGTACGCTGCCAGAAACTCCGTCCACCTGGTCATCCTGGGGGAGAGGATGGGAGGGGTGGGCCGGTCACCCGCCAGAAGCCCAAGGAGTGGCTTGTGGTCGGTGAAGACGGAGAAGGGGCGGCCGTACAGGTATTCGTGGAATCTTTTAATCCCGGACACTACAGCCAGGGCCTCCTTGTCAATCTGGCTGTAGTTGCGCTCCGTAGGAGACAGAGTCCGGGAATAAAAGGCGATGGGGGCCTCTGAACCATCGGGCCGGAGGTGGCTGAGGACGGCCCCCAGGCCGAAGGGGGAGGCGTCGGATGCTAACGTCAACGGCAAGCTGTCAGAATACTGGACCAGCATGGCCCTTGACGTCAGCATCTCTTTGACAGCCGCGAACGCATGCGCCTCGCGGCTGCCCCAGCACCAGGCTGCCGAGCGATCGAGCAATTGATGGAGCGGCTCGGCTAGCGACGCCTTGTGGGGAATAAATGGCGCGTAGAAGTTGAGCAGGCCGAGGAAGGCCTGCAGCTCCGTCTTGGAGGCAGGGGTGGGGGCGTTGCGAATTGCCTCGACCTTTGAGGGGGTGGGGTGAATTCCCTGGGCATCAATCAAGAAGCCCAGGAATTCGACCTTCGACTCAGCAAACCTGCATTTGCTGAGCTTCAATTTGAACCCCGCGCCCCTAAAAATAGTGAGGACCTTCCGGAGTACTTTGGCGAGGTCCGAGAGACTGGAAGCAGCTATCAGGAGGTCGTCAAAGTACGGAACGACGCCCGGGAGCCCGTGGAGCAGACGCTCCATGAGGCTCTGGAAGATCCCCGGAACGGAAATGCCGAATTGGAGGCGACGACAGCGGAAAGCTCCTTGGTGGGTGACGATGGTCTGCGCTTCAGCCGCATCGTCGTCCACCGGGAGCTGCTGGTAGGCCTGCGCCATATCCAGCTTGGCGAAGATGCAGCCCTGCCCCAAGGAATGGAGCAGATGCTGCACCACCGGGACTGGATATGGGTTCGCCTGAAGCCCGCGGTTGATCGTCGACTTATAGTCGGCGCAGATGCGTATGGAACTGTCGGGCTTGATGGGGACCACAATGGGGGTCTCCCATTTCGCCTGGTCGACCGGCTCCAGAACGCCCTGCGCCACGAGACGATCGAGCTCCGCGTCAACCTTTGGCTTCAGGGCGAACGGCAGCCTGCGGGCCTTGAGCTGAATTGGAGCAACCAGAGGGTCGAGGTTGAGGGAAACTGGGGTGCCCTTGTATGAGCCGAGATGCCCATCAAAAACATCGGGAAAATCCGCCCGGACAGCGTCCACCGGGGAGGCGGCAGGCACCCGGTGGACCCGTTGGACTGAGAGGCCCAGGGCGGCAAACCAGTCCAACCCGATGAGAGCTGTCAGGGGACGTTTGACTACCAGAATGGGCAGGAGACCCTTGAACCGTCCATAGTGGACGTGGGCACGGAGTAGGCCCAGCACCTCAATAGGGTTGCCCTGGTAGTCTTTCAGCAGAGTCCCGGGTTGGGACAGGTCGGAGGGCTTAAGCGTGGGGCAGATGCTGGCCAGTTGAGGCCAGGAGATGAGGGACCGGGACGTGCCCGAGTCGACCTCCATTGTCAGTGGCCGGCCATTTAGGAGAAGGGAGGTGGAAATGCGCCTACGGTCGTCCGGCGGTAGTCCTGGAGGTCCGTCATGGCGAAGCAGTCGGCTTCTGCCCGCGGCCTCCGGGCTGGGCGGCGTTGGCCGTAAGTCGGGGCCGGCGTGGCTGGAGCTGTCATCGCGCGTGGCGCTGGTGGGGAGGCCAGGGCTGGAAGGCTGGCTCTGCAGACGTGGGCAATGTGGCCCTTCCGATCGCAGCGGCGGCAGATGGTGGCCCTGAAGGGACAGTCGTTTCTGGCGTGGCTGCCGCCGCACCCGATGCAAGCCGCGGGTGCTTGGCAGGACGGCGGAGCCCTGGCGCGGCCCCGGCCCGAGGCTTGCAGGCGCGCCACCTGGTCATAGGGCTCGAAGTCGTCCGTCGGGTCGAGGGGGGCGTGCTCGTCGATGAGGCAGGCCCTCATTGGGGGCGCCGGCAGCGCAGGCTGTCCGGGGCCCGTTTCACTCGTGGCGTCGGCCAATTCGGCGGCCCTGGCTTCTTCCATGGCCTGCTCTAAGGTAATGTCCGAGCGGGCCATAAGTCTGCGCCTGAGCTTAAGGTCCTTCAGTCCGCAGACGAATTGTTCCACTAGGGATTCGTCAAGGAAGGGTGCGGCGAAGTCGCATAGTCTGGCTGCGGCTCGCAGGGCCTGCAGGAAATCGGCAACTGACTGGGTGAGCAGTTGGCGGCATTGTCGGAAGGCAAACCGCCGAGAGATCCTAGATGGAGCTGGGGCGAAGTGGGCCTTCAGGCGGGATTGGAGCGTGTCCCATGCCATGGTGTGGACCGCTGCTGGAGCGGCGATGTTACGCGCCACGGCAAAAACTGTGCGTCCGCCGCAGCCTAGGAAAAGCCCCAGTCGTCTCTCCGGGGTGAGCTCCCCGTGGTCGCCCGCGAGGAGGAAACATTCGAAGCGGGCGAGGAAAGCCTCCCATGACTCTTGTGTCGCGTCGAAGGGGGCGTATGGTGGAAGCGTGGCCATCGCGCGCGGTTGTCGGCCGAAGGCGAGCACGCTGAAGTGATAGCGAGAGGAGAGAATGAAAAAAAAATGTGACAAAGTGTCTCTTCGGTCCCGTAGGGAGAAGAGCTTCTTCAGGAGTAATCAGTACCGGTACCAATCCTCGTCGCCAGTGTTAGATTCTCAAGCGATGTCGAGAAGGAGTGAGTCCAGACCGGTAAGATTAACGGTTTTTATTTAACTGTAGATAACAGGTCAAAAAGAAGTAGGTAACTTTAAAGAACGCGCACCTTCTGTCTGACAGCTCCTTTTATATCGAGCTGTCAGACAGCGAACCAATCGGCGCGACTCCCGCTCTTCGGCTGCAGCCAGTCGCGTCTTGGCCAATGAGACGCGACTGGCTGTTGCCGGGGAATTCGAGCGGCTGTCAGAATGCAACATTAACATTTTTAATTTTTACCACAGGGATAATTTATTTAATCTGGCATTAATTATTTATATTTGTGATATTGTGTGTTTTAATTTCCTGTGCACCGCCCCGGGTCCCTTTGGGGAGAGGGTGCGGTTATATAAATTCAACAAATAAATAAAATAAATAAAATAAAGTGTGTACTGAGGAAAATAGGGTATGAACCATTCTTTCCATAGGCATGGAATTATTTTGCATTGAGTTCTTGACAAGTAATATATATTCCTAAATATTTTACTATGCATAGACTTTTGCTTGAGCTTCCAAACAATGAAAAGGCGGCTGCTGGCTTTTACACAAAAATGTGGTTGTGTTTTTAAAAAAATAATCTGTCAATCAGCTCCTGTTTCTGGCTGTCGGATAAAAAAACAAACAAAAACCTGACACTTAGCATACATATTTCTTTCTTTAAATAGAGAGAGAAAAATAGAATGCCATCAACAAAAATATAAGATCTATCTATTGTTCAGACTATTTGCAATGAACTTTGCTCATATTGCCACAGGGAAAAAGAAAATCCCATTCTGTGTTTCCTTAGGAAGAATCTACTTTATTCCAAGTCTGATAGCATTCCAACTGAATCAGTATAATTGTTTACAATGTATTAAAACATTTTGTTGAGCCATGTTTTGCTTAACTGTTTCCTTCAATAAACCACAACTGGCTTTGTTTACATACCACAGTAAACTGTGAACCACACGTTAAAATTTACAGTCTGATAAACTAAATGAACCATGATGTGTGAAACTTGCCTGTCATTCAGAATTTCCTCAGGGTTTTAGAGATAGATTTTTCTGGGCTAACCTAAAGGTAATTGTCTTTGAATGTGGAGACTTTTCCACAGAACTAACAGATCATATGGGGTTTATATGGGACTATATCAGAGGTGGTATTCAGACGGTTCAAAACGGTAGCAGTGGCTGTGGGAGGCTCCACCTGCCCACCCCGACATAATGCGCAAGCACTGTGAATGGAACTGGGTCATATCTAGTCTTATGAAAAGAAGGACTAGAGGTGACATGATAGCAGTGTTCCAATGTCTCAGGGGCTGTCACAAAGAAGAGAGTCAAGCTATTCTCCAAAGCACCTGAGGGCAGGACAAGAAGCAATGGGTGGAAACTAATCAAAGAGAGAAGCCACCTAGAACTAAGTAGAACTTTCATGACAGTTAGAACAATTAACCAGTGGAACAACTTACCTCCATGGGTTGTGAATGCTCCAACACTGTAACTTTTTAAGAAGAGATTGGATAACCATTTGTCTGAAGTGGCGTAGGGTATCCTGCCTAAGCAGCAGGTTGGACTAGAAGAACTCCAAGGTCCATTCCAAGTATTCTATTCTATTCTATTCTATTCTATTCTATTCTATTCTATTCTATTTTTCCACTACAGAGAAGCCCAATTAAAATTTTTAACATTAATACCATCTGGGATTTTTAATCACTGACAGAAGCTAAATTTTTTGGGGTACCTTTTAAAAAAAAAATCTAAACTCTGCAAATCTATTGTGGGATAGGGCCAAGCAGGTAATCAAATAATATATTCTTGATGAATCATAAATTAAAGTTAAGTTTGTTTTAAGCATTTTACCCTGCTTTATAACCCTATAAGTAGTGTAGCTTGCAGAAATCAGTTGTAAGACTGTCTGTGCTATTAGGCTTGTAATCTAAAGGTTATGATCTACAAAAAGTCTCAGAATAAATTTATGTTGAGGGCTGCAAGGTTGCTTTCAGACAAGGCTTTTATTGCAAAATTCTCATGCCTTATTAATGGAATTTTACATAGAACTATGGAGGATGTAACCATGCATTGGGAGTTATGCATCTTTTATGTTTGTTTTCAGTCTACTTACAGTGAAGTTCTGAAATTGTGAACAAGCGACCTATTTTTATTTAAAAAGTAAAAAAATGAGATATGGAGATGAAGAGCAACTGAAGAGCAACTGTCAATCTTAGCAACTGCCTTCATTATCTTACATCTTAAATGAAGAGAGCTTGGGAACAATGAGCCTTTCAATTCTTGAAGAATATAATTAAATATTAATATTCTTGTCCCCCCGTGAAACTGACCATAATAATGAAGTGGTAAGTATGAAATTAGACTAATCATATAGGCAAGCTTTGGAGCCATATTATGAATATGATGAGAAAAAGTTGGTATATTCCATGTTTAGTTCAAACTAACCTACCTTCTGTTTAATTGTTCTTAGCACACGCCAAGCTGTTCCAGGCAACTTAGAGACATAAATGGCTACAGGCATTTTGAAACAACAGTTTTCTTGTTGAAAAAAAATAGAAGGTAACTCAGGAACTTTCCCTCTTCCTAATACTACTTTTACCCTAGAGATCCTTCTGTATTTTTGAGAAATTATGGAGAGCAGGCTTAGTGTCAGGGAGGATTGGAGAAGGGCAAATGTAATTTTTCAAAAGGAATAGAGACAAAGAAAACTTGGATTACTGCAAAACACTGGAAGAAATTATTATACAGATGATAGATAAGCATTCATAAAAGAAAGCTGTGCTTAGAAGATAAAAGCATTGTTTTATTAAAAATACCTGATGCAAAAACAGACTTTTTTGTTGGAAAAAAAAGACACGACCAATTTATTTATTTGTTCGTACTTTTATACCGCCCTCCCTCTCAAATGGGACTCAGTTTAGATTACCATGATAATGTGCTGCACATTTGATAACATTTCATTTTGATGTTAGAAAGTACTGATTATAGTGTATTTCAGGGGTGTCAAACTCTAGGCTCACGGGCCAGTTCCATCCCATGGGACGCTTATACCTGGCCTGGGGGGGCCACCCTGCAAACAGCGAAGGACAAAAGGTAGGATAGATTGTGCTAGTATTAAATAGATACAGGTTTAGTTGAATTGTTGTACCCATTGAATGTACATCACTGATTCTGTGTCTAGCTGGAGAAAATATTTCTTGATGTCTGCAGGGTTACCGTATAAGTTCTGTGCTTTTCAACATATTTGTAAATTACTTAGATGACAGATAGGAGGAAATGAGCTGAATTCAGTAAGATAAAATGCAGGAGGGGCAAATATATTTGGTTAGGTAAAAAATAAATATATGAATAGGATGTGGGAGGAACTACTCTTTTAAATAGTAGTTCATACAAAAAACCAAACAAAAAAACCTCTTGGGTTCACTCATGAGTCAACAGAGCAATGCAGCTATGGAGTGTATTCCAGCCTCCAAGTTTTGCTATTGTTCAAGTGAGAGTATCTGATTTGATTTCACATTGCACTACTCAAACTTCTTGTTTGGAAAGTATGTCTAGTATGCAAAAGACCTATGCTTTTATATGAATGAAAGATAAAAATGCTGTAAAGAGTGATAAGTCATTGAGAAATTTTTTAGGTTGGATGTCGGTAACTGGATAGATTATCCACAAGTTTTGCTTCACCTTTTTGCTATTTATTCAAAATTAATATTTAATATCAATGCATATAAAGGTTAATAAAAAGAAATACCCCACTTTATACAGATTTTCTGCATTGTTTTGTAAGAAAGATTAGACCTACTTTTCTGGTAATATTTTTATTGTCAGACTTGCTCCTGCAGTGCATTGCTCTTTATAGACACTTGAAGAAGAAAAATATTAGACAACACAATATAGCTAGTTTCTCACCGCAGTGGTGCTATTGCTTTGTAGACTAGCACTTACACCATGCAGTAAATAGTCATTGATTCTTGCCTGAGTCTTTAAAGCATAGTTCTTTTAGGAATAAATACAGGGGAGCATCCACATTTTCTGTGTTTTTAAAAATGGATTTACTTTAGAAAGCTTTCTAACAATGAGCCAGGGGGTAAGTTCTCTAAGAGATACTTGATTATATCTTTTGATCTATCTTTCGGCTAATGGATGGCTTTGGCTTCTCTAGTCAAAAGCACTTCCTCAGCTCAGTTTAATTCAGTTCTTTCTATTCAAACTCCCTTTTAGCTCAAAATTAATGATGCTGCCAGGCACGGGCTCTATGATCTAGATCCATAAATTCTCCTTCTTGGTATCCTTTGCCAGGCAACCTGGTTTAAAATTGGCAGAGGCTTCCCAGACTCACAATGCAGCAGGACTAAAAAAGGATCTTTCTTGAATATTTGGATAAAACAATTTGAAATACTATAATTTATTGCCATTTCCCAATGTGAGACTGCAGTCCCCTCATATTCCCATTGCAGTTTAAAACTGGGATTTTTTTCAAACCATTCCACGGTTTAATAGCAATTTTTCTTTCCCCTTTTCCCTTTTTTATTGCTACCAGTAAAAGACAAAAATCCACATGACCACCAACAAGAGGAAAGTGATTATACAGTGGAGAAAGGAAACCTAAACTTATTCTAGTGATCAATATAAATTAAATGCGACAAAAGAAAAGAAGAAGAATTAACAGAGGTAAAAAGAATCATATAATAACTTCATATATTCACAAAAATAAATTGTGTAACCACCTCTTGACCCTGTGAACCGAAATCTGTAACTAGGGAGATCCAACGTTCCTCCATTTGGGAAACAGAGTAATTTCACCAGAGATAAATAGATTCAAATTTGATTTTTCTAAAAACCAGACAGAGAGAAAGGGAGAGAGAGGAAGACAGAGAGACAATGTAAAATACCTTTTCAGCTTTCGGTACTTATGTACAAAACATTCAGTGGTAAAGGCAATACTGTAAAATCATAAATTGCATGTATGTATGTATGTATGCATGTATATACCTGTATTTTTCAGAGTATAAGACACACCAAGGTTTTGAAAAGGCAAATTTTAAAAAAAAGTAGGTTGGTAGATAGAGGGATAGAGAGGGAGAGAAAGAAAGAGAAATACAGTAGGTAGGTGTGTAGGTAGATAAATGGATAGAGAGAAAGAGAAATAGATAGAGATAGAGAAATATAGTAGGGAGGGAGGGAGAGAATGTGTGTAAGGTAGGTAGAGGGATAGAGACAGAGAAATAGAAAGAGATATAGAAAGAGATACTAGAAACAGATACTAGAGAAATAGAAAGAGATACTAGCTGTAACCTCCGAGTGCACTTGAGGTGCACTCGGAGGTTACAGCTAGTCCAGAATGCAGCCGCGCGGGTGGTCATGGGAGCCACAAGGCAGTCCCACATAACACCTCTCCTGTGCGAGCTGCACTGGCTACCTGTGGCCCTTCGGGTGCGCTTCAAGGTGTTAATGACCATCTTTAAAACGCTCCATGGCTCGGGGCCTAGTTACATGCGAGACCGTATCCTGCCCCATACATCCCTCCGACCGATCCGCTCCCATAGAGAGGGCCTCCTCCGGGTGCCATCGGCCGGGCAATGCCGGTTGGCGACACCCAGGGGAAGGGCCTTCTCTGTGGCGGGCCCAACCCTCTGGAACGACCTGCCTCCTGAACTCCGTACCACCACAGACCTCCGCCTTTTCCACCGGCGTCTTAAAACGCATTTATTCCAACAAGCCGGCCTAGGATAATCACCCGATTTGGACTTTTTAGTTATAAGTTTTAATTAGAGAATTTTAAAATGTTTTAGCACGGGGTAATTTAATTTAATTGGGTTTTAATAATTGGTTTATTTATGTATGTTGTGTATGTTTTTTAATTCGCCTGTGCACCGCCCTCGGTCCTTTTGTAGGAGAAGGATGGGGTATAAATTTAATAAAAATAAAATATATAGATAGAAATACAGTAGATAGGTAGGGAGAAAGAGAGAGTGTGTGTGTAGGTAGGTAGTAGATAAGTAGAGGGATAGCAAGAGAATGAAATAGAAAGAGGGAGAGAGAAATACAGTAGATAGGTAAGGAGAGAGAGTAGGTAGGTAGAGGGATATAGAGAGAAATAGAAAGAGAAATACAGTTGGTAGGTAGGGAGAAAGAGGAGGTAGGTAGGTCGATGTTTCCAGGTGTATTTATCCATGTCCTGGAGAAGGAAATCGCTGACAAATCTTAAGACTTTGTTTCTACTGGCACAGCATTTGATCAATGTAATTCTCATCCGTTAAAGAGCTTTCCAAAAGGAAAAAAAGTTTTTGCATGTCGCAAACCTCCAAAAAATGGCCTGTTTTTTGTGAAAATGGCCCATTTTTTTTCAAATAAAAGGCATGAATAGCCTGGGGGGGGGGCTTGCAGAGTGCTCCTGGGGTGGGGGGCAAAAAAGAGCAAAAATGTTTTTTGTCAAATAAATTGCATGCATAGCCTTATGGAGGCTTATAGAGTGCTGCTGGGGGCTGGAGGGGGGGGGGACAAAAAACGGCCCATTTTTTGCTCATTTCTGCCCTTCCAAGCCCCCGGGAGCTCTCTGCAAAGCCTCCATAAGGCTATGCATGGCCATTTTGGTGGAGGGGCAGGGCTTCAGGAGGCAAAAAAAAATGCTGTATTCGACGTATAAGACGCACCCAGATTTTCAGCCTCTTTTTTTGAGGAAAAAAGGTGTGTCTTATACGCCGAAAAATATGGTATGTTCTGGGCAGACACAATAATAATATGATGTTGGTCCAACCCTAATTTAAAATTTTGCTGTTACATGAGTTACAAAGCACATAGTTTATAGATGTGCAATGTAGAGCATCAGTACAACAAATAAGAAAGAGTAACAAAAATATCACTTCAAAGTTTGAAGTCTAATGCATTACTTTTCTTTTCCCTTCTCCTCTAGAGAAAAGGCTGGCCTTGAACCAAATTTCCTCTTTGATTGTTAGCTGGAAATTCTATTTTAAAAAGCTTTTGGATGGAGATGATAGCTTTCTATCTCTGCTCCCCAAAAAGGAACACACCTTTTTGTTCCTTTTCGCCACGTGGTCTGATGTCTGCTTTCACAGAAACAAAAACTCTTCCACCTGAAAGGAGACGGCTGGGGTGTGGGGGTTTTCTTTTTCCCCATGCTCAAGGAAGCAGCTCTCTCAAGACGACTCTTCTAACATTTGTTTCAAATGTCTGAGCTGGCAGTTTGTCATCTGGCATGAGGGCCTATCTGGCAGACTGTGAGAATAGAATTTTGCTGCCTGCTAATTCAGTACCCCATAAAATAAGAATTCTTCACTAAGGTATTTAAAAAAAAGGAGGTACAAAACAGACTCCCTCCCCGCTTTGCAGATTAAGACTCCTTTCTCTTTGTAGTTTTAGGTGGATGGTTTAGGTCACAAGAAGGTTCTCTTCCTTGCCCAGATCAATTCTGAGATTCTATCATATCTTTAGGGAGAGTCTTGCAACAACATGTTTTTAGATTTCCTGAGAGAGTGAAAGGTATTTGGTTTATTGTTACTGTATTTTTACTGTGAGAGTGGTGACTGTTTGTGGACTCTTGTGATATTTGTTCCCCCCTCGCCCAACCAAAATAACTAAACTGCTTTTATGCAGCAGAACTGGGGAAAAAGATAAGAGTATTTGTTTGTCTATTTCAGGTGGCAAACATTTTGGACTGTCCAGTAATTTTACTTAGTCCGGTCTAGCTAATTTTTCAGTCTGATGGGTTGCAGTTGCATTGGCCAAAAGTCAGGGTGTTGTAATGGTAAATGAGAAATCAAATATGCAATTTGATTTATCTAAGTCTCAAAGAAAAACAAATTAACTAGTAGTATTTTCAATTCCTGCTTGGTAATGGTATCTATTTTTTCTATTTGTATAAGACAGGCTTTTGGCAAATCAATTTATGGGTTTCTATAATCGTAATTTGATTTCTGCCTTGCAGTTGCTACTGTACTTCAGGAAGTCTTTGACTTACAACCACAATTGAGCCCAATTTTTTCATTACTAAACAAGATAATTAAGTGAGTTTTGCCTCATTTTATGACCCTTCTTGCCACAGTTGTTAAGTGAATCACTGTAGTTAATTTAGTAACATGGTTAAGTGAATCTGGCTTCTCCTTTGACTTTGGTTGCAAGAAAGTCAGAAAAGGCGACCACATGATTCTGGAACACTGCAACCATCATAAACATGCTAGTTGCCAAGTGTTCAAAATTTTCACCATGTGATGATGGGGAGGCTGCAATGTTCATACATGTGACAAATGTCATAGGGTTTTTTCCATGCCATTGTAACTTCATAAGGGTCACTAAACATGAGCATTAGAAATCCTGATTACTTAACCATGTAATAGTTGCAATAGGTACAATGTTGTGAATAAAACATTGTGGACATTTCAGTTTCATAGGAGGGTCCTGGATTTTTCAAGTGTTGTTTAACTTTGCAGATTTTAGGTATCTTGACTCAAAAACGTGCAAAATGCATATGAGGTAATTTGAGGGTTCGAACAGACAAATATAAACACAATAAGAGTTTTAATAGTAGTATATAAATAGATTTTCAATATGCAAGTGAATCTTTAAGTCCATTGCCCCTATTTATATGTGGGCAAATTCCTAAGAATGACCATTTAATTAAATTAAGATTTTTTCTTTTTAAAAAAGTGACAATCCCTTGCCTCCGAACAATTTTGAATACAGTCTTTTTTTTTTAAGGAATGTAGATCTTGTAAGACCTAATGGAAGATTACATAAATTCCAACCTGCTTTTATACTTGGGCATGCTCAGAATAACACTTCCAGTGAGGTAAATTTTGAGATGTCAAAATGCAACAGCTTTGCCAGGTAAAGACAGAATCCTGGAGGTAGGTAGAAGTGGAGATCAGCCCAATGAAGAGAAATGATGTGATTGGAGAAAGTCCTTAGAATTCTTCATTCATTGTTACAGAGGATGTGTTCTAAGTGACAAAAATGCACTATTGCAAGCTTGAGTCTAGAAAACAATGGCCAGGAATTCCCAGCTGTTCTTTCCTGTAGTCTTTGAATTTCATAGGTGCAGTCAGCAAAAGTTGGCAGTTCAGTTTCTTGACATGTTAACTGTAGTCTTAAGCACTAACAGATGTTCACAAGATTAAAATCTTATTTTTTTTCTTTAAAAAACATAAAACATAAAAGGCACCACAGTCACTTATATATGAAATAGTCCCACCTATATCCCAATGGTGCTTTTTCAAGAGTCAACTGGAATTTCTTGTTTTTCTTTGAAGACGCTTCTCGCTTCTCATCCAAGATCACCATCCAGTCAGAGGTGAAGAAGTTTATTAGATGAGAAGTGAAACATCTTCAAAGAAAAACAAGAAACTCCAGTTGCCTCTTGAAAAAACACCTTTGGGACAACCATGACCTGGATTATGAGAATCTCCATAGACAATGTCACCTATATCTGAGCACAACCCATAAACCCATGTATTGCAGACATTTTTTCTATTCAAAAACCTTAAAAGGAAATGAATTATGGGGTACTTTGATGGTAACATTGTTATCTTCAGCTTTGCAGAGGCTTTGCAGAGGCTCCCATTTTGCTGTTTAAAACCCTACAATGCTGCAAAATGAGATTTTATTTTATTTTATTCCATTTCTATACCACTCCTATCTCCCCAATGGGACTCAGGGCGGTGCACAGGAAAGTTTAAAAGAATACAAACATACAAACTGAATAAATACAGACACAATGCTAAAATATGAATTAAATTAAATATAACCTGTGCTAAAAAATATAAATATAACCGATAAAAATTAAAATCACTAACTAAGTCTGTAGGAAATTACCTCAGGATCTAAGCTAGGCCGGCTAGATGAAAAAAGTGGGTCTTGAGTAATTGGCGGAAGAGGCAAAGGTCCGTGGTGGTACGAAGATTGGGGGGTAGGTCGTTCCAGAGGGCTGGGCCCGCCACAGAGAAGGCCGTTCTCCTGGGGGCCGCCAGCCGGCATTGACCGGTAGACGGCACCCTGAGAAGGCCCTCCCTGTGGGAGCGGATCCACCAAAGGGAGGTGTGTGGTAGGAGGCGGTCCCGCAAATAGCTAGGCCCCGTGCCATGGAGTGTTTTAAAGATGGTTACCAACACCTTGAAGCGCACCCGGAAAGCCACCGGTAGCCAGTGCAGCTCGCGCAGGAGAGGTGTTACATGGGAATGCCGTGAGGCTCCCAAAATCCCACGCGCGGCCGCATTCTGTACCAACTGGAGCCTCCGGGTGCACCTCAAGGGGAGCCCCATGTAGAGAGCATTGCAGTAGTCTAGGCGGGACGTAACGAGTGCTTGAGTGACAGTGCGGAGGGCATCCCGGTCGAGAAAGGGGTGCAACTGGCATACCAGGTGAACCTGGTAAAAAGCCCCCCTGGCAACGGCCGTCACATGGTCATCCATGGATAGCCGAGAGTTCAGGAAGACGCCTAAGTTGTGAGCCCTTTCCACAGGGGCTAATGACTTGCCCCCGATGGCCAGTGATGGAGTCAACTGGCTGTACCAGGACATCGGAAACCACAGCCACTCGGTCTTGGATGGGTTGAGTCGAAGTTTGTTACTCCCCATCCTGACCCGCACGGCATCCAGACACCGGGACATCACTTCAACAGCATCATTGGGGTGGTTAGGGGTAGATATGTACAGCTGAGTATCATCAGCGTACTGATGGTACTCTACCCCAAAACCATGGAGGATCTCGCCCAGCGGCTTCATATAGGTGTTGAACAGGAGTGGCGAGAGGACCGACCCCTGGGGCACCCCACATGTGAGGGGCCTCGACGTCGACCTCTACCCTCCTGCAATACGAACTGCGACCGACCGGAGAGGTAGGAGGAGAACCACTGTAACACGGTGCCTCCCAACCCCAGCCCCTCCAGTCGGTGCAATAGGATACCATGGTTGATGGTATCAAAAGCCGCTTCCGGAGGCGACGGATGTGTCCTGGGCTCGTTCGCCACTTGTTTTCCTCGGCGGCACCTTCGGGGGCACGGGGGTCTCTGCAAAAGAGCCCCCACCGCACGGACGACTCGCGGTGAGCCTCCTACCCTGACGGCGGTCAGGGGGTCACTCCCGCCTCATCCCAGGAGTTGGGGAACGGATCACGGGGGGAAGAGTCCCTCTCGCCAATGGAGCGCTGGAACAGCAGCAATTAAAGAAGTGGGTGGAAAGCCGGAGCTGGAGGAAACACCGAGGCTCCGTGGTTGCTGAGTGGATTGTGAGTGGTTTTACAATTTTAATGCTTTCAACTTTTTTTTCAAAAAGAAGAGAGGGGGGAGTTTGTAAACCCTGGGTCCTAACAAGGAGAAGGGCGGGGTATAAATTCGAACCCCCCCCCTCGGAACTAAGCGGCGTTTTAAAATGCTCCCCGGGCTCGGGGAGGCAAAGGAGAAAGTAACATCTGATTTTTTAACAACTGAAATTGAAAGTCTTTCAAATGCGGATTTATCGTGGATACTTTGTATCTGTGCCTGGTAACAACAGAATGGACTTTCACTAACTCTCCACGACTGCCAAGAAGGTGGAAAAAAATGGCGCTTCTTTGTTCTCAGCAAAAACTTTTTTCTTTGTGATGTGCTGACACTCCTTCATTTCTATAGGACTGGAAATTTTACATAGAAATTAACACAAATTACTCTTAGGTTCTTCTCCCAAGTGTGCCCTCTTCTTTTTGTTATATGATTTGATTGGACAATTGTTTTCTCTCTGGATTTTATGTAAGCTGTACTTTCAATTTGGAAACTGACTTTTGCCTCTCTCTCACATCACGGATTGCTCCTCCATCAGACGCCATATTAGTGACAAGAACTTAACTTTTTCATAATGGCTTCAAAAAAGCAGCCACAACAGCCCAAGATTACCTCAATGTTACAAAAAGAAACAGTGGGGGAAACTACTCAGCAATCAACAATAGAGGAAACTCTTCAAAACATAATGAAAGAAATAAGAGAAATTCGGAAAGATATGGTCAGCTCAAAATTGGAACTTTTAGAGACACAGAAAACACTAAAGGAAAATAAGCAAAAAATTGATGGACTGGAGGGGGGGCAGCTGAGATGAGGGGGGAGATAAGGAATTCTCAAAAAGAAATAGTAGATCTTACTGGTCATATGTCTAGAATTGATTTTGAAAGAATGTCTTACTTTTTAAGGTTTCAAAATGTTCCTGAATTAGACTCTGAAAATTTGAAAGATTTAATGAGCACGATTTTAGCAGATTATATCAAAAAGAGTAAAGAATATATCTGGGGGGACATTGATATGATTTATAGAATTAACTCAGCATATGCCAGAATAAATGAGGTACCCAGAGAGATACATATTAAATTTGTAAGAAGGTCGACAAGGGATGAGATCCTGAGAGCACAGAGAGATGGTCCTATGATATACCAGCAGAAAGAAATTGCCATTCTGAAACAGATCCCGAAGAAGATTCGAGAGATAAGAAGGAAATATTCCTTCTTATCCAAAAAATTATATAAAAAGGGTGTGTGGTTCAAGTGGTCGATGCCTGAAGGAATGTTAGTGTTCTGGGAGGGGGGGAGAGTAAGAATTAAAACAATTGAAGAGGCAGAAGCCTTTCTTAAAAAACACTCCTCAATCCTGGAGGACGAAAATGGGGGAATGGGAGGGGCCATGGCTCCGCCCACTGACGGGAAGGGAGAAGAGGACACAATAGCTAAAAGACTCAGATCACAAAAATGACTTTCCTTTATATAGTATAACTTCTAAACGGATGTCTATGGAAACAAATGATTGATTGCATTGAATTTGTGATATGACATATATATGTATCTCTCCACTTAGCTTGAAAAGAAAAAAAATGGATGTTTTATATGCTTTTTGTATAAAGCCTCGGAGGCGACCAACATCTCCGACATGGATGTCCCCACAATATCTTACCTATATCCTACAGACCCTTTTCCTATTATAAAATTTGTAAAAACCAATAAAACTTTTTACAACCGATAAAAAGCCGCTGAGAGGTCTAATAGGACCAGGATAGAGGAGCAACCTCTATCTCGGGCCCTCCAGAGATCATCGACCAATGCCACCAATGCTGTCTCTGTGCTATGCCCAGGTCAGAAGCCGGACTGGCGCGGGTCTAGATAGACAGTTTCCTCCAGGTGTCGGAGGAACTGCTGTGCCACCACACTCTCAACAACCTTCGCAAGAAAGTGAAGGTTGGAGACCGGATGATCATTTACTAACAATGCTGTGTCCAGGGAAGGCTTCTTGAGGAGGGGGTCTCACCACCGCCAGTTTCAAGGCGGCTGGCAAGAACCCCTCACTCAAAGAAGCGTTCACTATTTCCTGGAGCCAGCCTCATGTAACCTCCCAGGAGGACAGTACAAGCCAGGAGGGATACGGGTCCAATAAACATGTGGTAGCATTCAGTCGCCTCGGTAACCTGTCCATGTCATCTGATGTAACAAAGTTGATCTCTTCCCATAATACAGTCTCAAGACCTGCCTCGGATGGCCCGCCTAGGCTAGTCTCGTTGGAGGCCAACTCGTCCCGGATCTGAGCGATTTTATCCTGCAGATATTGTCCAAATTCCTCTGCTCTGCAACGGAGTTTCCCGCAGCCTCTGTTGAAGGAGGGAGCAGGTTGCTCTAAACAGGGCGGCAGGGCAGTTATCTGCGGATGCGATAAGAGCGGCGAGGTAGTTACGTTTCGCCGCTTTTATCACCACTAGGTAGGTCCTCAAATGGGACCTTACCCGTGTTCGATCAGATTCGGACCGTGTGGACCTCCAAATGTTCTCTAGGCGTCTCTTACGGCGCTTCATCACCCTCAGCTCCTCGGAAAACCAAGGGGCCAGGGTGGATTGGCGCCACATGAGAGGCCGCAAGGGCGCAACCCGGTCCAAGGCTCCCATGGCCGCACTATTCCATGCGGCCACTAGGTCCTCAGTCGAGTCGCGGGTCAGGGTCACAGGTAGTGGCCCAAGCTCTGTATGGAACCTCTCTGGGTTCATCAGGTGCCTGGGGCGGAACCATCTAGGTATCTCTGGTTCCGCCTCCCCGCAGTAGGGTGTAGCGGTTGGGAAGTCAAGCCGAAGGAGAGAGTGATCTGACCATGACGGGTTCAATGGCTAATTTCCCTACTCCTAGATCGCTCTGACACTGGCCAGAGGCAAAAATTAAATCCAGTGTGTGTCCCCCCCCCCCCTCCGGTGTGCGTATAGAATAATTTCTCCCACTTTGGACAATTGGATGAGGACAAATTACAGCCTTCACCATAACATATTATACACACATTATAATATTTTTACTTAAGGCAGGAAAAACATTGAAACATTGTTTATTTTGTCTCATTAAAACAAAAATTATTTAAGCTTGCTATAGATAGTACTCAGGTCCATTTCATGCATACCAAACAGGAAAATTATTATGTATGGGCAATTTCTCCATAATTTACAGATAGTACTTCAAACTCTATCTTGGGAATTTTGTGTGCAATAATTAAGAACATTTAAGTACATTTGCTTTGCT
Organism: Rhabdophis nuchalis; assembly: GCA_039707465.1. Classification (NCBI taxonomy): domain Eukaryota; kingdom Metazoa; phylum Chordata; class Lepidosauria; order Squamata; family Natricidae; genus Rhabdophis; species Rhabdophis nuchalis. Next base: position 189,975,594 of record CM077645.1, read on the forward strand.
GTAAAGTTCTTTGTTTTATGCCTTATAGGCAAGAAAAAATTGCATTTAATAGTTTATATTCTGTTATGTTTGTAAAAATGTCTAAGCTGCAATGCATTCTCTATTATTATTAAATGCTGAAATATTTAGCTGCATGCAGAGTTGGCACTGAATAGCTAATCGAATTTCTGATTCTAGAGGAACATTTTTCCATGTTATATAAAGGATTCTGTTCCATTTCTATAAATGTTATTCATGTGCCACCTCTTTCAGGGTCTAGTGGCCATTACCGATATGCCCTTTTATGGCTAGCATTTAGAAAGCAACTGGTGACTTAAAATAAGATGCATGCTTTGCCCCCAAATTATAGTAGAATGCATGGCAGAGGCATATTTTAAGCAACTGTATGTAGATATCATATGCAAACTAACATGGAGCAATAGTTAAAAAAAATATTTTAAAGTAGAATAAATAATTTCTGATATAATTTCTCTTATAACCATGTAGCTATGCTGTCATGAAAAAAGGGGCAATAGAGAGTAAAAATGATACAATACAAGGTTAATGGACTCAGTCTTATCCGTTGAGCCACTTTTCCTGAAAATAAGGACAGCTGCAGAGACAGCTGCACCTGAACAATAATGCAAGTTATCACATCACAAGTTGTTTGAGAGACCAGCTGTTTTACTAGAAAAATTGCCCATCCATTTTACTAGAAAAATTACTGGAGAATTAAATTTCTTTGGGAGAAATTTGCAGACATTGCCTCTAACCACACATTGGATGGAGAATTTTGATGCACTATTACAGACTGTGATGTTAACAACCCAAGCTGACATGAACATCTTAATGCTGGGTTGTTAACATTACAGTCCGAAATAATGTATCAAAATTCTTCATCCAATGCCAATCAGAGGCAATGCCGGCAAATTTCTCCAGAGGAAAAGAGAAATTATCCAGCAATTTTTGAAGAGTAGCATTTCCTTTTAACACCCAGGCCCACACCCAAATACTTTTTGATCTTTTATCTAGGATTTATCTGGAGCGTGAAAATCCAGGGAGGTTGAAAGCTACTGGAGTGGTGATCACAGGATGAGAGATAAGACAATCACATTCATAAACTTGTCACCTTGCAGTTTGTCCACAGATAAATATTTCTCCAAAGCCTCTTGTCCTTTAAAACAATTTCCAAAGTGAATTCTCTTTCATCAGAACTTGCAGGAAAAAATATATCTATCTGGCACAATTAAAAATGAATGTTTAGACAGAATTTTTAACATGAAGTATATCCACTCTCCCTACAGGACTGGTTTATAATTGCCTGGGATGTACTTGATAAAGTATTTATGTACTCAACCACATAAGTGGACGAGCAAACAAACTTTTCCATTATAGAATGGTCAAGGGAGAGATGTGCAAATTAGAGTCTTGGAATGGAGGGCAGCGGAAAAAAGAAGACAGGGAAGAAAAAGATTCTTAGGCAAAACAGAGTCAAGTGTCTTAATGTTTTTATTTACTGAAGCCCAAAAGATGACCAAGCATATTCCTACATTTTGTGTGCTGGCTCATCCAGAAAAAGAAATGGAAAATAAAGAAAATAAAGATAAAATATATAATGTCTTAGCACGAAATTGTGTATGACTCCAACTTGCACCCATTGTTCTAAATACAATTATTAAAATTATTATTATTTTAAATGGATTTATATAATTGCAAAAAGGGACGCAGTGGCTCAGTGGTTAAGATCCTGAGCTTGTCAATCAGAAGGTCGGCAGTTTAGTGGTTTGACTCTCTAATGCCATGTAATGGAATGACCTCCCATTACTTGTTCCAGCTTCTGCCAACCCTGCAGTTCGAAATAATGTAAAAAATGCAAGTAGAAAAATAGGGACCAGTTTGGTGGGAAAGTAACAATGTTCCATGCGCATTTGGTTTTTAGTCATGCTGGCCATATGATCATGGAGATGTCTTCGGACAGTGCTGGCTCCTCAGCTTAGAAACGGAAATGAGCACAGCCCCTAGAGCCGGAAATGACTAGCACACATGGGGGAACCTTTACCTTTATATAATGCAAAATGCAAATAAATAAAATGAAGGAGGAAGGAGAAAAGAAATTATTTCTGGAAAGTTTCTCTTGAAATTATGGGTTTTTTTTCTTATTGTGTATCAGTTTAATTTATTGTACAGATAGTATAGTATTAGTTTTAATCACATTTGATTGAAGAAAAGAATTCATAGCTTCATTTCTCGTCCTATGAATTCCTGAATGGTAGAGGAAAATTAAATTAGTATGGACTCAAACTGGGCATATACCACAAACTGGGTAATTCTGTACGCCAAGAAATGTGTGCTGTCATGATGCATCCTCAATATGACGAATAAGACTGCTTTTTGCTAGCATAAAAACAGCAGAATATTTACAGTATGTATGTCTTAAGTGTACATGATATATAAGTGATTGATTAACTATCCTTACATAGTAATATTCAAAAGTGATAGATAATCAGTTAATTTGAATAGCATATAATTACTAGTAAAGAATGAGTATTACTTTAGGGTCTTTTCTCTCAATTGAAACTGGATGCTGCTAGTATATTTTTATTATAAACAATTGTATTCTGACTCAAGGGGACCTTATAAATAATTATATTAGGATGGGGAGAAATTTCTCTCCTCCACTCGGATTTTATGTACAGAGTACTCATCTCAAATGATCTAAGTCCCAGAGCTCACTGTAACAGCATTGCCAAAAAGGCATTAAGAGTTGTTAATCTAATTTTGTGATGCTTCTTCTCCGGCAACATAGTACTGCTAACTAGGGCATACAAAACCTTTGCCGGACCAATTCTTGAATACAGCTCGTCTGCCTGGAATCCACACGGTATATCGGACATTAATACAATCAAGTGGGTCCAGAGGTTTTTCACAAGAAGAGTACTCCACTCCGCTGCTCACAGTAGAATCCCTATTTCACTAGGCTTGAAATTTTGGGCTTGGACAATCTGGAACTGTGCCGCCTGCAAAAATTGTCTGCTACAAAGTCCTACCTGCCAATGACTACTTCAGCTTCAACCTCAATAATACATGGGCAAACAATAGATAAAAAACTCAAGGTGTAAACCGCTCCAAACTCGACTGCAGAAAGTATGACTAGTAACAGAGTGGTCAATGCCTGGAATGCTCTACCGTTATTGCATCCTCAAACCCTCACAGATTCAACTTAAACTATCTACCGTGGACCTCATTTCATTCCTAAGAGGTCCATAAAGGGGGTGTGCATAAGTGCACCAACGTGCCTACTGTCCCTGTCCTATTGTCCCCATTTATTTGTATTCATTTCCTTTGTTCATGTCCATGTTCATATGTATACGTGCTATCTTGTACATGTTTGACAAACTAACAAATAAATAAATAAAATCCCTAATCCATTTCTCTTTTTTCTTGCCTCTTCATCTCTCCCAATTTTTCCCTCTCCCAATCATGCTTTATTGATTCTTTTGTGGTACTAAAAGCTGCAGTAAGCTATATATACTCAAAAATTGAACTTCCCTTTGTCAGTCAAGCTGTTTTCATGTTATATCCCACAAGACTAAGCTACGGCATCAGCAACTGTGAAGTGTACCGCCATCGGGTATTTAAAGCAAAACAGAGCAATTACAGTGTGTGTATATTCAAATTAAAAAATGACACTGTGCATAGAGCCTGATATTGATTTTTCAGATTTTTTGCCTTCTCCTGTATAACTTCTTGCAGTAGAGTGGAAAGGTGATTTTTTTTTTTGGATGGAAGCTTCTCCTTTCCTGCTTCTGAATAATTGCTTCACATTTGCATCTGGAGGGAATTGGCTGGAGGCAGAATGACAACCCGAAATGTGCTTATAGATTTCAATTTCTTTATCATTGTGCTTAAGTGTTAAATCTAGGATTTTCTGCAGGCCAGTTGAATGCTAACAGGTTCCAGATGATGGAAACAGATTTGCCATTTATGTTAGGCAGAGAATCAGGATGATGGTAGGGATTTGCAAGTGACAAAGGCGAACAGAAGGTTTGAACAAAGGATTGCACCATTAAAGTAGCAATGCCATGGCAGACTTGGTAAATATACTTGATGAAAAGAAGTCAGCCAAGGAAAATACTGTTAATAGAGCATGCCTGCTCTTTTGTATTTATTAGGGGATGTGCCTGTTTTTCTCCAAGAATAGACAGTGATAGAATATATATCTTTGAAAGATGAAAGACCAATAATTATTTGCTATTCTTTCATCATAGCAATCTGAGTGAACCCTAGATGCAACCAAATACAATTTCTGCAGTCAGTAAGAACCAATTTGTAAATATATATATACTGTACCATCTCATGGACAATCTTGGATTCACTGAGTGCATCCATGACTTGATGCTAGTTTTGTTCTTTCATTTCTCACTCTTTTGTTAAACTTCTGCATTACTTTTGTTTGTTAGTTTGTGTTTTTGGAAAGGAATGGTGCAACAATAATTTGTACAGAAGAATATTTGTATACTTCTGTATGCAAATTTGTATACACTTGTATTTTTGGTCCTCAGTTAAGAACAGTGTGGGATTCAAAAATTTTACTACCAGTTCTGTGGGCGTGGCTTGGTAGGCATGGCAGGGAAAGGATCCTGTAAAATCTCCATTCACACTTCAGTCCAGGGGAAGGATCCTGTAAAATCTCCCTTCTTTCCCAACTCCAGGGAAAGTTGCTGCAAAATTTCCATTCTCTCCTGATCATCTGGGACTCAGGAGGCATAGAATATATGGGGACACGGCCAGTCAGACGTGGTATTTACCGGTTCTCCAAACTACTCAAAATTTCTGCTACTGGTTCTCTAGAACTGCCCAGAACCTGCTGAATACCACCTCTGGTTAAGAAGTATAATTGGAAGAAGACAGGGCTTAATTTGCTTGCTTTCATTGAATACTTTCCTGGTGGTTTGTGGAAGCTGAAGATTCCCTCAATTTGTCCATATTAGGGCTCAGTAAATTAATCCTTTCCTTTGTTTCTGTTCCTTGGTTCTGCTCAGCAATCGACTATTTAGTCCACATGCACATTAGGGTTAACCACATGAGTGAAATACTGGAATTGCCCAGTATACTAAATTTGGATGGTTAATCTTGGGCTATTTCTTTTTGTGTAACCTGTTAATGCAAACCCAGCCCTTTTTAGTGATTTCAACAACTTTATCAGGCATTTAAAGAAGTGAAGTGTGAGCAGTGTGTTGCATAAGCAAAACACTTCTTAAAGTCAAGATAACTGCATTCTCTTCATGTGGCTGCTTTGAGGGCTTTTCTAAGTTGCTAGCATGTGCATGCACAGACCACTTTCCATGGGTTTAGGACTGTTCTCCTCGTACCCTTCGCAGCTCCTTGTTCGGCCCCAGGGTTCTGCCCCCAGGCATTGACCCCTACCATTTTGCCTCTGCTGAAAGGACCCTAGCTGTTCACCCTGGGCAATGGGACCCAGCCTCTTTAGTCCAGAACCTTCCTCATGGGCCATTCAGGGAAATACTGCTCACCTCTGCCTTTTGGGCTCAGGAGACAGTTGACCGCCAGCCAATCGGAGGACCGGAAGGGAGAAAGAGGGGGGGGGGAGGAGGGATAAAGTGTTCCATGTCAAGTTTCCTCTCTAGGGTTTGTTTCTTCACCCAGTCACCTTGTCCAAGCTAGAAAACCGTTTTCATCCACCTTATCTGAAATGTGACAGGACAACACAAGGGCCATAGGAAAATTAATCCAAAGGCTTTTCAAGCAAGTATGGAGGGGGGAATCGAAAGGCTTTTCCAGAAAGTGGAGGGGGAATCCAAAGGCTTTTCCAGCATGGGGGGAAGAAATGCAACTTCCAAACCCCAACCTGGTTGTGTTTAACTTTCCTGTGGCCCTTGTGTTGTCCTATCACATTTCGGGTGCGAGCTGTTTTCTAATGTGGATGAGGTGACTGGGCAGACAAACAAACCCCAGAGAGGAAACTCAGCACAGAACACTTTATCCTTCCCTCTCTCTCTCTCTCTCTTTCTCCCTTCCATTTCTCTGATTGGCTGGTGGCCAACTGTCTCCTGAGCCCAAAAAGCCGGGGTAAGCAGTATTTCCCTGAATGGCCCGTGAGGAAGGTTCTGGGACTAAAGAGGCTGGGTCCCATTTCCCAGGGAGAACAGCTAGGGTCCTTTCAGTGGAGGCAAAATGGTAGGAGTCAATGCCTGGGAGCGGAACCCTGGGGGCGAACAAGGCATGGTGAAGCATACAAGGAGAACGGTCTCATTCTGCTTTCCACTGGGTCTGCACATACATGTGCAAGCAGATACAACCTGGGAAACCTTCAGACAGCCTTCTGGAGGATACAGCTGCTTCAGAGCTTCAAGAAGGGGACTCACTCATCCCAACATGCTTCACCAAGCAAGTTTGCATGCGTTATACAATCCTGCTCAGATTTCTATGTGTGGCATAGCCCCAAAGAGTTGTGAATATAACAAGCAAATTGACTGGAGAATAGCAGTGAATATAAGATGTCCTAGTGCACGGATTATTAATAATGAGCAAACAAGCTATTATTCCTATCAGAGCTCTGACTGTTCTTTTTCATGGGGGTTTCAAGTGTGTCTAAAGGGTACATTCTTTTTAAATGACTTCAGTGAAATCATATATTTTATTGCCTTTTCCTGGAAGCTGTTCTTCTGTCATGAGAGTGATGGCTGAATTGTTAGTGGTCTTGACAGATTCCCAGAGTTTCTGAGATAAAAGCATGATAGTAAGTTACATATTGATCAATTTATTTTGTCTCCTACTTTTCCATCTTGTTATGCTGTAAAATACGTTTTTGGTGTTTAGAATCGAATGAGCTGGAAGGGACCTTGGAGGTCTTCTAGTCTAGCTCCCTGTTCAAGCAGGAGAACCTATGCCATTTTAGATAAGTGACTCTCTAGTCTACACCCATGATGGTGAACCTATGGCACGCATGCCAGAGGTGGCACACAGAGCCTTCTCTGTGGGCACGTATGCTGTCGCTCCAGCTCAGGCAGCTGTTCGTTTGGTTTCCGAGGCATGCATGCACGCTGGCCAACTGGTTGTTGGGTTTCCAAGGTGCACATGCATGTCGGCCACTGGTCATCAGGTTTCCAGCACTCTGGTGCACATGCACCTTCCGGTTTGGGCACTCTGTGCCTAAAAGGTTCATCATCACTGGTCTAGACTCTTCTTTAAAACATCCAGTGATGGAGCGCCCTTGATTTCTGGAATAAGCTGCTCCACTGGAGCACTGGAATTCTCCTTAATTCTATGTTGCTTCTCTCTTCAATTAGTTTCCAACCATTGTTTCTTGTCCTTCCCTCTGGTGCTTTGGAGAATAATTTGACTCCCTCTTCTTTGTGGCAGCCCCTCAAGTACTGGAATGCTACTATTATGTCACCCCTAATTCTTCTTTTCTTTAGACTAGCCAAACCCAAATCCTGCACCCATTCTTAATATGTTTTAGTCTCCAGGTCTTTGATCATCTTAGTTGCACTTCTCTGAACTTTTTCTAAAGTCTAAACATCTTTTTTGTAGTATGGGGACCAAAACTGGTTGTAATATTCCAGATGTGGTCTTATAAAGTGATACTAGTACTTCATGTGATCTTGATTCTATGCCTCTGTTTATACAACCCAGGATTGTATTAGCTTTTTTGGCTGCTGCTGCACACTGCTGGCTCATATTCAAGTGATCATCCACTAGGATTCCAAGGTTATTGTTTTTGAGCCAGATTTCACATAATCTGTACTTATACCTTTGATTTTTCCTGTCTAAATGTAAAGCTTTGCTTTTCTCTACATTAAAATTCATTCTGTTGGATAGGGTCCATTGTTTAAGTTTGTCAAGATCTTTTTGAATTTTGGGCTTGTGAGGTGTTGGTGATTCCGCCCGGTTTAGTGTCATCTGCAAATTTGATGAATTCCCCTTCTATTCCCTCATCTAAGTCATTTATGAGGATATTGAAGAGTACTGGCCCTAAGATTAAGCCTTGTGGTACCCCACTACTTATTTCTTTCCATGTGGATGTAGTGCCATTAAGGACTACTAATTGAATACAGTTTGTCAACCAGCTACAAATCCATCTGGTGTGATGTTGTCTATTCCACATTTTTCTAGCTTAGCAAGAACTGGTTGTGGTCTACTTTGTCAAATGCCTTACTGACACCTAAATGTATCATGTCCACAGCATTTTGCTGGTCTACTAATTTAGTGACTTTATCAAAGAACGAAATAAGATTGGTTTGGCATGATTTGTTTTTAACAAATCTGTGCTGGATACTAGTTATAACTTTATTTGCTTCTAGTTGTTTGCAGATCTGTTTTTTTAATTATCTTTTCCAGAATCTTTCCAGGTATTGATTTTAGACTGATTAGTCTGTAGTTTCCTGGGTCTGTTTTTTTCATTTCTGGAATATGGGAACCGCATCAGCCCTTTTCCAATCCTCAGTACTTCCCTGGTACTTGAGAATTATAGATATATATAGTGTATACATAATATAATCATTCTTATAGGTTCAAAGTTGGTATGTAAGTATTTTCCTATTCTTTTATTATAATTTCATCTGAATCATACCAGTCCTGACTGATTCAAGGACTTGTTAATAAATCATGTTAATAAACAGAAATATAATTTTAATCAACTCTTATTCCCTAAGACAAACAGATTAATTGAGCAGCTCCTTATACATTTACGATTCTACGATGTGCTATTAAAAGCAGCAGTGTTGTTGTTATTGTTCTTTTATGGTTCTTATTTTCCACATGTCTTTTTAATTCTGATACATACAGATTCTTAATTACATTTAATATTATTTCTTGAAAGGGAACCAAGTAATATTAATTAGGGATCCTTTGCTTGTTCCAAGGGGGACAATGTGTATATGGGATAATATTTCTCTTATTTTTCTTGTGTGATTCCTATACAATTTTGTGGTAGTGGTTGCCAATGGTAATGATGATGTTCCCAGGACCTGGTTTTGGATATAATTGGCAGTTGATATTATTAGAAATGCAGTTCTAGAAGCACTAACTTTTATAGTGCTTCTTCTTCTATTTTACTGATCTCTAGAGAAGTAGTAGTACCACCAGCAAGCAATTAATATTTTTTCCTCTTTATCTGTGATATACCGTTTCCTGAAAGGTAGGCAAATAGTTCTGTGGAAAAGTATTTGACAACTTTTGGGTTTTCTGAATTTTCATATGTCTTTTGATCATCATCAGAATTTCATGTAGGTGATAATGATGTATAAAGGGAATTTGAGTGCACAAATAAAATACTAAAATGCTGGAATATGTTTCTTTTATTTCAAACATCATCCCATATCCACAGCATGGATAACTATGAAAAAGTAATTGCTTCTCTAATTCAATCAATCCAATTAATAGACTGATATGAACATGCAATTAAATAATCAAGGCTGATTTGAATCAGCCTTGTCATTTATACATTTCACAACTTTTGACTCTCCTCATCAGTGAAATTCTTCAGGCAGATTCTAGAGGCATATTATGCTCAACAGAAATTCCTGGTGACTTCCACTAAAATGTGACTTGATACCTCTCAATTCAATTCAGGAAGTCACAAGAACCTCAGAAACATATTTGTATATTTGCATGTCTCAAATATGTGTTCATGATTTAATCATTTAAAAAATATTAGGAACAATATCAACAAGGCAGAAGCCATTACTTGCTAATAACATTGATGTTCTTCTCATGATGATTTTGCAAAAATAATTAATTACCCTTGTAGTAGAATGTATTATTTTCAGGTGAATCAAAAGTGGTAGTTGTCTTGCTACATAGTTGTGAGAGCAAATTTCCATGATAGAAAGAAATAAGGCTAATAATAGATCAGTCAATTACCAAAATCAAGAAAACTATATGTTAAAACAATACCTCCCATCCAAAATAAAGCCTTCTGCATTTAAGGACTGAAAGGAAGATATACCAATATTTGAACAATGAATTCATTATAAATTGAGTTTACCTTAGATATAAATCATTTGATGAAATTCTTTTGTAATGACTTCATAACTTTTCTACAACAAACATATTTATTTACTGTATTTTTCGGAGTATAAGACACATCTTTTTTCCTCCAAAAAGAGGCTGAAAATCTGGGTGTGTCTTATACATTGAATAAAGCATTTTTTGCCTCCCAAAACCCCACCCCCTTCACTAAAATGGCTGTTTATAGCCTTATAGAGGCTTCCAGAGAGCTCCTGGGGGCTGGGGAGGGCAGAAAGCAGCCTAAAATGGGCTGGTTTTGCCCACCCAACCCCCAGCAGTACTCTATAAGCCTCCATAAGGCTATGCATACAATTTATTTGACATAAAAATGCTTTTTTGCTCACACACCCCCAGGAGCATTCTGCAAGCCCCCCTCTATTCATGCCTTTTATTTGAAAAAAAGCGGGCCCGTTTTTGCGAAACGGGGAGGCTTGCAGAGTGCAAAAAAATATCCCCCCCCCCTTTCGGAAGGCTGTTTAGTTACTTGGCAACTTTAAGACTTGTGGACTTCAACTCCCAGAATTCTCCAGCCAGCATACAGTAGCTTGTGGACATAGCTGGCTGGAGAATTCTGGGAATTGAAGTCCACAAGTCTTAAAGTTGCCAAGTTTGGGAACCCCTGAGTTAGAGGGATTGATGAGAATTACATTGGTCAAGTGCTGTGCCAGCAGAAACCAAGTTTTAGTACAGTGATTTCCTTCTCCAGCACATGGATAAATACACCTGGAAATATCTACCTACCTACCTACTGTATTTCTCTCCCCCCTCTATCTACCTATATACCTACCTACCTTCTCTCTCTCTCCCCCTACCTATGTACTGTATTTCTCTCTATTTTTCTTTCTCTATCCCTCTACCTCCCTACCTATCTACACACTCTCTCTCCCTACCTAACTACCTACTTTATTCCTCTCTCTTTCTCTCTCTCTATCCCTTTATCTACCTACCTAACTACACTCTCTCTTCCCCTACTTATCTATCTACTGTATTTCTCTCTCCCTCTCTCTCCCTTTATCTACCTACCTACCTACCTACTTACCTACCTACCTACCTACCTACCTACCTACCTACCTACCTACCTACCTACCTACCTACTCTCTCTGTCTCTCTCCCTACCTACCTACTGTATTTCTCTCTCTCTCTCTCCTTCTCTATCCCTTTATCTGCCTACCTACTTTTTTTTAAAAAATTGCCTCTTCAAAACCTGGGTACGTCTTATATTCCGGTGCTTCTTATACTCCAAAAAATACGGTACTATTAGTATTTTTACCTTGTCCTGTGAGGGAAGACTGATAATGTCAGTTGTTATGTCTGGTGGAAACCACAATATATTTTGCACTAAAAACCTGATACCATCTGACAAGCATTGAGACAATAATGTCATGGTTTGTGGTTATTCTGCTGTGTCAGGAGCTGGACAATTTGCTATCAGTGGAGGAAACATGAATTCTGCTTTGTATCATGAAATTCTACAGGAGAATAGCAGGCTGTCTGTCAGTTGCACCTAAAGTATGGGTAAGCCAAGGAGTAAGATAAGAATACTAAACATGCAGTACATGCAGTGCTAGCAAAGAAGAGATCCATCAGGAATGGATGAATTGAAAATTTAATGTGCCTGCTTTTCAAGGAAAGGAACTATTATTCTTGATAATATTTATCAGCATTTAACTGTGGAGGTGGTGAAATTTATATGCATATTTACCCCCCCCCCCACTTTATGCACATTTCTTTTGTCTAATTTTGCTTTGTTTTTGTATCCCTCCCCATTTTGGAGTTAGTATTTTAACATTGTAAATAAAAAAATAAAAAACAATTGAAAAAAAAGAGAATTTGAAGGTTTTGAATACAAGGTCAAAAGCCAATTGCAACTTCATAGAAATATTGTGGCAGGGCCTGAAACAAGTAATTTATGCTAGAAAATGTACAGGTGTTCCTGGGCTGAAGCAGTTCAGCATTGAAGGGATGAGTTCAAATTCCCATACATTGATGAGAGAATAATCACCAATTACAGGAAACATTTACTTTTAACTGAAATTGTGGCCCAGATCTGGCTCAGTAGAGCAATCAAATTGTTTTGAAGATGCAACATAGTTTTATTAGCATGCATGCTGCAACGATGCACCACGATTGGGCTCCAAGCCATGCATTGGCAATTTGTTGAGCAACGCTGATCAAAGTCGTAGCTTATATTATATTGGCCAAAGGAAAGGTAGAGAATGTAAATTACAGCACATCATTGGAGTATGTTTGATAAACCCATCCATATGATCTTATCTATCAGCTGTGGCCCGCCAGTGGCCAGCAGGGCTGGCAGCAGATTCAGACAATGAGGAGTTGGGGAAGGACATGGGCCAGGAATGCATTGATGAGGGCTCTGTGTCAGAGGCAGAGAGGGGGCCAGAGCCATATGCCGGTTATCAGCTGCTTTCAGAGTCAGACATCAGTGAGGCAGACAAACAGCTGGAACCTGTCCCAATGTGCACATGCACAGAGTTGCCAGACGAAGGGAACAGCTAAAGAACAGGGATCGACTTGGGAGTAAGGCCACAGGTGGATGATGAATGGCCCCTCCCAAATAAAAGAGGAGCGAAAGGGGAGTGGAGTTTGCAGGAGACAAACAATGCTTAATTGGTTTGTGACTCTTGGAGACTCCTTGCCAAGTTCTGCAGATATTGGCCTGTCAGTTCTCCAAGCCAGATAAGATCTGTGACCGTAAACCCTCCCTTGAAAGACTTTGATGGATGTGAATGAGCAGAATTCACAGCAAATTAATAAAAGGGTTTTTTGTCGGGACAAGGAGTATGCTTTATGCTCTTGGGGAGCCTAGGTCAGAATTCATTCTATCTATCTATCTATCTATCTATCTATCTATCTATCTATCTATCTATCTATCTATCTATCTATCTATCTATCTATCTATCTATCTATCTATCTATCTATCTATCTATCTATTGGATCGGGACGCCCTTCGCACAGTCACTCATGCTCTCGTGACATCCCGACTGGATTATTGCAACTCTCTCTACATGGGGCTCCCCTTGAGGTGCACCCGGAGGCTTCAGTTGGTCCAGAACGCAGCCGCGCGAGCAATTATGGGCACCTCTAGGTTTGCCCACGTAACACCGCTCTTGCGCGAGCTGCACTGGCTACCTGTCGTCTTCCGGGTGCGCTTCAAGGTGTTAATTATCATCTTCAAAGCGCTCCATGGCTCGGGACCTAGCTACCTGCGGGATCGGATCCTGCCCTATACATCCTCACGGCCGATTCGCTCCCACAGAGAGGGACTTCTCCGGGTGCCGTCCACTAGACTTTGTCAGCGGGCGACGCCCAGGGGAAGGGCCTTCTCTGTGGCGGGCCCAGCCCTCTGGAACGACCTTCCCCCCGATATCAGGACAACCACGGACCTCCGCTCCTTCCGCTTAAAATTAAAGACACACTTTTTTCGCCTGGCCGGCCTTGGGTAGTCTCTTTTTAGGTTAGGGGTTTTAGGGGTAATTTTTAGTTTAGTTTATGGGTTTTAGCGCAGGATCAATTTAATTCATTTTTTATTTTGTATTTTGTATTTTGTCGGTGGTCTTATTTGTATTTTTAATTGCCTGTGCCCCGCCTCGAGTCCCCTTGGGGAGAGAGAGCGGGATATAAAATTAAATTATTATTATTATTATTATTATTATTATTATTATTATTATTATTATTATTATCATCTATCTATCTATCTATCTATCTATCTATCTATCTATCTATCTATCTATCTATCTATCTATCTATCTATCTATCTATCTATCTATCTATCTATCTATCTATCTACCTACCTACCTACCTACCTACCTACCTACCTACCTACCTACCTACCTATCTATCTCCCTTCTTAAATCAGCATGCTAACCAAACTCTGAGATATAGCCAGTGAATATAAACAATTTGCTTTACTGGACCACAGGTTCTTGACTGATTTTTTCCCCTCTTATCATTCAGATTCAGTTTAGTGTGTTGTAAATATTTTCTTACAAGGGAACTTTAGTTTACATATTTACATGTAAGAAGGGGCATCTCAGAGGTTTGATAGTGAATGTAGCTTACATATTAGTTATTCGTACATTTACTATTAAAGATGGTCTGACCAATTACTGCATCTAAAGATATGATTACTTTTTCACACTGTCACAAGCTAAATGATTTTTAAAGTAATAATTATATAGTATAATATAAAAGGTATTTGATCATCTTTGAATCCCCTAAAATCCATATGGTGTTCTTGGTAACTTTCAAAGCTATGTTATTCAGCAAATCTATAGGAGATATAATAATTTACACAAATCTATAGGTTTCCCCCTTCAACATATAATATTTCTAGGGTTTTCCATGTTTTCCTTTTTCCCAGTCATTAAGAAAGAAAGTTTAAAAATGGACAGTTTTTTTAAAAAAGCTGACATACTGACAAAGCACCAGATTCTAGCATCCTATTTCCTTGTAAGAAAGCCTTTATGTTATCTCCATTATATAGAGCAAACCAAGAAATAAACTCCATGGAAGTCTAAACTCATTTTAGGTATCTCAGCTAAGGTGGATTATAGTAACCGAATCTTGCAAGACAGATTATGCTTTACCTCCTTCCCCTCTTATACTGATGTGAATTAGAGGGCTATTTGTAGCTTTGGTAATGGAAGTCTCCTATCTTGTCAAGGACATCTTCCCTTCCCTCTATACTTTGACTAAGGTAATAGTGTTCTCAGTCATCTAGATTACCTTTTGGTAACTGGATATTTTATGACTTGCCATATCCACTAGGGCGGCCATTTCGCAGACAAGTAAATGTCTCTTGCCATCTATTTTTAGAGTGCACCTTTTACATGCTCTCAAATTCCAATATGCTTCCTAGCTGCAGAATAATGAAGTCATTCTGCCCTGCCCCCCATAATATATATCCCAAGATGGGAAGGGGGAATCAGGAAAACTTTAACTTTATCAGTCCAGTGCAAATATACTTTACATCCCCTAATCTGTTTTGGAAATTTGATTTTATTGTGGTAAATAAGAAATTTTCTGAGCTTAGATTTTGATTTCTATGTTAAGAACATTTTTTCATCTTCGGAAGGCTAGACAATAACGTCCTTGTGCCTTTTAGAAAAGTAAATATTTGACAAGAGCTGTATTCTTTACCTAAGCAGAATTCATGTACAGATTTAGATATTGGAGGCAATAAATCAACTGTTTGTTCTTCGGTTCAGTAAAAAAAAATTCTATTACTGTGAGCTGTAGTCAATATAGGACTATAGTCTGTAAGGATTTAGAATAATACAAATGTAGCCAATTGTGTTTATAGTTTATTTTAATATTTCTAAAAATCAGATTAATCGGTGCTTCCCTTCTGCAAGAGAAAAAATAGCATGTAAGGCAAAATCAAGCATTTGTAATGCTGGCTGATTTGCATATATCTGTGCTTGGGATATATTAAAATTTATGTTATGCTCCTCTTGGAGCAGGATGTAAATCTCCATTATTAATTCTGGCAGCTTTCATGTATTTAAATATCTGGAACTCTTGCAGATATATTCCTTATGATTATTTAGCTTATCAACTCCACTGTTGAAAGATGGTTTACTGAGGGAGGTTATTGTGCTTATTCCAGGAAAGGTGGAACGATCACTACAAAATAACAGAATAACAAAGCTGGAAGGCACCTTGCACCTCTTCTAGTCCATCCTCCTGGTCAAGCAGGAAACCCTATATCATTGCAGACAAATGGTTTCTCCAATTTCTTCTTTAAAAACCTCCAATGATGGAGCACCCACAACGTCTGGAGGAAAGTCTTTCATTGTTATCTTTTTATAATCTATATATATATATATATATAAAAGCGAAATACTACTCACGTATCATCACAAGATCTCCAGAACCGTAAAGCCTGCAAACCTCAAATTTGCCACGTATGATCCTCTTGGCTTCTCGGTGCTCACTAAGAAAGGATTTTTTGAAATGACTATCAGAGCATTGGTGTTTCTTATACAGTTTTAACATGTTCTGATGCTAAGGAGTTAGACATTCTACTCCCCCTCCCCTTTGGAAAAGACCTCCATTCCAACTGCCAGTTGCAGTTGAAACAGAGTTTCGGAGTGAAGCATGGGTATCCAGCTAGCATATCAAAACATAACACCACATCACGCTATGCCACGCCATGCCAGGCCACACCACAACATATACAGTATACTTGTATTAAATATATTAATATTAAATAAGTTAATATTAATTAATAAATCAAAATAATAATTAAAGAAAATCTCTAACTTTGGTGATTATACAAGGTGTGTAATGAGTGTTCACAGATGGCTTTATGGAACAGTAAACTGAAAACAATATTGTCAAGAGGGCTTTGAAAAGTATTAATCACAACTATGAGAAGAAAGAGATATATTTTCCATCTTTCCCTCTCCCACGCTGTTTTCCTCCTATACATTTTCAGTATTTTGAATGCCGTTGTGAATACATTTTTATGGCCATGAGTCAGTTAAATCTTAGTTCTGTTACAATGACATTTCAAATTGCCTTTTGAACATTTGGATCAAAAATGGAAGAGAAACTCAAAAGTGGCTTGCATAAAATTGCTTTGGATATTGCTACACTTTGCTACACAATGGTTTCCTCTTTGTAGTCATTTTGCCTTTTTTTTAGACCTTCAAGATGATTTTAAATCAAGGACAACCTTTTGATATCTTTAATTTGAAGTTTTGATTTGTTTAGCATTCATGAGGGACAATTCCTTGAGGAGCTTTAAGCTTAAAGTTTTTGGTTTGTTTCTGTTAACAAAAGCTTTAAAAAAATACAAACAAAAATCACACTAGAGGAAATATTAAGTAATTAATTTGTAAAGGTGTCCCGGGGATAATCTGTACATTCATTTTTATTTTTTTTATGAAGCAATTTTCTTTAAGAAAACTTAGTGGCTCATCAGTTGAATCTTTTTTGTTCTGTTTTATAAAGCAATTGGCCTGACTTTTTAATAGAAAATCAATATGTGTTGTATGTTCCCTCAGTTGGGAACAGACTGCGCTTCAATGAAACACCAAAAGTACCAGAATCAATATTTGGTATCTTTAACTAAAAGGCTGTCAGCAAAGGTTGGAACAGATAGCGGCCTTAACTATCAAAGCAGTCAGTCCCAGTTCACATTAGTGATCTGAGACAAATGGGGACTTACACATCCCCTTTCCATGTTCTGTAAGGTCAGCCTTTCACAAATTGCTGCATATTTCAGGCACAGAAACACCAACGCATATATGCCTTTGATTATTGCCATAAGGCTTCAAACACTTTCTCTCTGTCTATATTGAACAGATAAGGAGAAATGGGTTATGTTCACTAATCATTCCTTTATGCCCCAGTGTTACCAGATGAGGAGGAAAAGGATATCACAGGCAAGTGCCTCCTTCCAGCACTTGCTAATAACACTTGTTGATTCAAAAAGAGGAAGTAATTTTTCTGGGTGGATTTCCAATATAAAATCTTGTATCTCCATCTATCTATTCCCTCTCCCCCACCACCACATTTCATAGTTGTAGAAGAAATAACAGTTCATTCCCTGGGTCATGATAACCAGTATCATAAGGCCTTTTTTTTCTAGGCTTCCTTTTCCCAAAATCATGTTGTCTTTCCATTTTACAATGGTTCTTTTCCAGCTCTTTATAGACATGGAGTTTGGGTTATTTGTTCATTATTTACAGTATGCAAAAGGATTGTCCCCTACCATAATATTTCCCCCCTTTTTTTCTGAGATGCCAGAACTGAACCTTAGACCTTTTTCAGTATATATGTGTGTGTGTGTGTGTGTGTGTGTGTGTGTTAGTTTTATGAGCTGATCAATAAATTAAATTAGAAGAGACCAGGATAGATCTATTTCGAGCTTATTAGCTCTCATCAGCTGGCCATACCCCTTACTGGGATTCGAACCGGGGCTATGTTGCATGCAAGGCGAGGAACCTCACATTTAAGCCAAACCAGTTCCCCTATTACATCAGCTTATATATATATATATATATATATATATATATTTGTTTTCGTAGATTTTCACGGGTGTAGGTATGCTGGCATGGCTGGCTTCGGGGATTTTCCCGAATTCCCGTGTATATAGCATGGAGATGTTATTGCAACGTTTCGACAAGATCTCACTTGTCATCATTAGGCAGGTTTCTGTCTGTGACTGTCACAGACAGAAGCGTACCTGATGATGACAAGTGAGATCTTGTCGAAACGTTGCAATAACATCTCCATGCTATATACACGGGAAAATCCCCGAAGCCAGCCATGCCTATATATATATATATATATATGAGAGAATATTTTTACAGCTCCTGTTTTTAGGCCCGTTTTTTAAGGGAGGAGACAAACTGTCATCCTTCTTTGCCCTTCGACTCAACCTAAAAAACAGCAGCAATCTTAATGGGTCTCTGTCTGGATGATCTCTAGGTTGAGTCGAAGGGCAGAGAAGGATGACAGTTTGTCTCCTCCCTTAAAAAACGGGCCTAAAAACAGGAGCTGTAAAAATATTCTCTCATCAATAAGAGTCCTGTAAAAGGCTGATGTAATCAGGGAAAGCCGGTTAGCTCAAGGCATAGGAAGGCTTCCCTGAAATGCTGGAAAGTGCCGGTTCAAATCCCAGTAGATGAAGTATGGCCAGCTGAAGAAGACTAAAAAGCCTGAAAAAGATCTATCCTGGTCTCTTAATTATTAAATCAGCCCTTAAAAAAAAAATCTAACATACACACACACACCCACACACACACACACACACACACACACACACACACACACATATATATTGATTGCATTGTGAATACAGTATACTGGCATTAATCATGGTAACGTTTTGATCAGTCAGTGCTCCTTATAACATTTATTTTGGGATATCTTTTTCCACTCTGATGCCCTCCAAGCTTGAAAAATGCTTTCTTAGAATACAACATCACTTTGTTATGCACTGTAGATGAATTTATGTTGCAAATGATCCTTTGGGTGGCACTATTCAGTAAGAAGATAACAGGGCTGACTGCATTGAAGCTGAAAAAGTTTGTTGGTTTGTTCAATTGTTTGTAAGGCTCCCTTTAAAACTTCCTAGAATCTCCTCTGTTTTTCCCCAGTGCTGGTCAAAAATATTAATTATTTATATATATTTAGTATCTGATATAATTTTATTAATTTTTATTTGCAAGGTACACTTTTTTCATCAACCTTACCTTGATGTATATGCTTTAGTGTAGCTTTAGTATGTAAGTGCATGAATGACTGTGTGGGTGTGTATATATCATTTTTAAAGCAGCCCGGTTAAACATTAAAAAACATGATTTTCTCTCATAAAGACTTAAAAAAAAATCAGGCATGGTTTTGTCTTCTTATGTTCCCAGTGCTTTATAAAGTTCTATATCATCTTTGGGTGATTATGATCCATTAAACTGAGTGAGACCTCTCTCTCGTAGTAGACATAAAAAGGATTGTGTTATTGTGGTTCCTCCCTGTTGCTTTTCATTATGTTTTACTTTACTTTCATGGTGTTATTTGAATTTTGAATTTACTTTGAGGGTAGCTCTCTGTATAACCCCAAATCCCACAAAACATAGTATTTGTGGTACCATGAGAAGAGAATACATGTAGCTCAGGGTTGTCCTTGGTGCTGCATGAGCTTGATTGTTTTCCTGCAGATGTTTTGTTACCTACTTAGGTGAGCAGTAAAGCAACAGCCTAACCAAGGAACTATCAAGGAGAAAATAGCATTTCAATCAACGCTGACAAGGAAATCTATTGCTATACAAACAACAAAGCCCACTCCTTCCTAGCACGGAAGATGTTACCTAGATGGGTAAAGAAATGCCTGCAGAAAGCAAGCTCAGAGAACACTATGGACTCCACAGTATTTCTGTTCACACTGAATGCATTGAGAAAGGAGAAAGCAGAGGAGGAAAGCAGTTGCAAGTGTTGGATGATAGAGTGTAAGGAGAAAGCTGCCTGCACAGAGATGATGGTGGGACATCTAAGCCATTTTTAACTAAGACCTTCAGCTTGTAAGACAAGTAAAACAGGTGAAAACCTGAGGAATTTGGTTGTCTAATCCAAATATTGGGTCTGGGTTTTCTAGAATTATTCAGATTTTAAAAAAATCAAAACTGAGATGAATGACCTGCTTAACTGAAGTCATTTTGACTTTAACCAAAATGATTTGTAGTTGTACCTTGGTACTCAACAGCTTTGAAACGGAAATTTTATCTTGGTTCTTAGTTCTTGGCACTATCTAATAAAATGAAATTCAATTGTGAAAAAAGTAAGGTCCTACATATAGGCAAGAAAAACCAAATGCACAAGTACAGTATAGATGGTACCTTGCTCAATAGTAGCAACTGTGAGAGGGATCTTGGAATCCTAGTGGACAACCATTTAAATATGAGCCAGCAGTGTGCAGCAGCTGCCAAAAAAGCCAACACAGTTCTAGGCTGCATAAACAGAGGGATAGAATCTAGATCACGTGAAGTGTTAATGCCACTGTATGGTGCCTTGGTAAGGCCACACTTGGAATACTGCATACAGTTTTGGTCGCCACGATGTAGAAAAGACGTGGAGAATCTGGAAAGAGTGCAGAGAAGGGCAACCAAGATGATTAGGGGACTGGAGACTAAGACATATGAAGAACGGCTGCAGGAGCTGGGTATGTCTAGCTTGATGAAGAGAAGGACCAGGGGAGACATGATAGCAGTGTTCTGATATCTCAGAGGGTGCCACAAAGAAGAGGGAATCAAACTATTCTCCAAGGCACCTGGAGGCAGGACAAGAAGCAACGGGTGGAAACTAATCAAGGAGAGAAGCAACTTAGAACTAAGGAGAAATTTCCTGACAGTAAGAACAATTAACCTCTGGAACAGCTTGCCTCCAGAAGTTGTGAATGCCCCAACCCTGGAAGTCTTTAAAAAGATGTTAGATAGCCATTTGTCCGAAATGGTATAAGGTTCCTGCCCACGCAGGGGGTTGGACTAGAAGACCTACAAGGTCCCTTCCAACTCTGCTATTGTATTGTATTGTATTATTGTTTGGTATTCAGTGCACAAGCTAGAACTTGTTGATGTTGGCTGCCTTGCGATTCACTACATTATTCCTTACAGGAAAAAAATGTTTGGTACTCATAGTTTTTGCTACTCATTGTTCTCTCTGATGATGAATACCAAGGCACCATTGTACTGTAAGCTAATTTAAATATTTTACAACAATAATAAGGTACAAGTAAATATACAAATAAATATCTATAATAACAAATCAAAATTTTGTAATGTTGAAATTATTTGAGCTGATAAAACTAATAGAAAAATGCCACAAACATATTTATTTTGTATTTATTAATTTGTCAAACATGTACGTGATAGCAGGTATAGATATAAACATGGATATGAATGAAAGAAATGAATAAATGGGGACAGTAGGATAGGGACGTAGGCACGCTGGTGCGCTTATGCACGTCCCTTTTATGGACCTTTTAGGAATGGAATTATGTCCATGGTAGACAGTTTAAAGTTGAAGCTGTGAGATTAGAGGATGTAACAACGGAGTTGGGTAGAGCTTTCTAGGCATTGACCACTCTGTTGCTGAAGTCACATTTTCTGCAATCGAATTTATTTAATTGATGAGAGCATTCATTATTAAAAGTGTTCTAAATTTCAGGGAGGATGACATCATACTGTGGATGCCACAACAGAGAATGACTTTCTTGCATTCTTAGAAGTCAGCTGTGGCACAATAAGGCTTTCTTTGTGCAACAATGACAAACTTGTTTTAAGGAAGATAGTTGCTTGAATAACCTGTCCAGAGCAGATTATGGCCTTTTAAATTCCCGATAGAACATGGGCATGTATTGTTATCTAAATGTACACTTCAAAACATTCAGTGTTACAAGGTGTTCCATTGAGCAATCTAGTTGTTGTGTTTTTGCTGCTGTTACTAAACAGCCAGTAACTATACAAAGAAGAATGGCTGAGAATGTTAAAACACTAGAGTATTGCAATATTAGAATATTGGATCTTATTCACCTTGTAGTATTTTGCTTTTTAATGTCCATTATAATTATACTATTGTATGTGGGTGTGAGAAGAAATTTCATAGGTGCTTGAGTAAAAACTCTATTTTGAAAAAAATGTGGAACACACCAGATTTTTCTTCTCTGTGTCTATCTACATGTAAATAGTATGTAAATTATTCAAGTAATTAGCAAACTTTTAAATAGGAATATTGTGGGTTGTAATTCAACCTCATATGCTCTGCATATATAACGTTTACATATTAAAAAATAAAATGTGCATAAAATAATGCTTTGTCCACACAAACTTGCAGAATACCTTGGACTTTTTTGGGGTTTACAAATATTTTTTTGTGATTTTCTTGAGAATCATCTCTTTCTAAACAGGCTATTTTTGACATGAATCACATGAATCTTAGTTTTTCTGCATCACTTCTGCTGCCCATGATTCTGCCTTCTTTCATCTAATCACCTTCTTTTTTCCCATCTAGTTGCTTTAGTGACGCAAAATTAAAAATAAAATCCCCAAATCCAAACAGAAACCAAGTTTGCAAATAGGGAAAAAAAATACATTGAAATGTACCTGTGCAAAGGTGTCCATCGTTTTTTGTGTCTGTATATTGTGTGTAGAAACTGGAGTATTTTGTAAACCTTGAGGTTCAAATTTTAATAAGATCAAAAGTGAGCTGCATAACTGTAAGGCAAGGCATGAACTCAGTTAAACAGTTCCAGATGGTTGTTGCAAGACAGACCTTTTTTTTCATAGGGTAATGCATACATTCAGTTTCAAGAAAATTATATGTTCTATGCCACATTCCATTTTTGTTGCTATTTGAGGAAATAAAATCCTGTTCCGTTATCCTGATGACATTCATTAATGAAATGCTAAAATATTTAGTCATCCACTTGCTCATCATTCTTCATCTTGATCTTAGATCCTGTTATTTCTAACCTAATTATATTCTGTTCATGTCTGGTTTGGTTGGCAATTTCTCCAATGAAACAAGTTAGAGCATCTGGAGCTTTTGATCTTCTTTCTCTTCTCTGGTGCATCCGGGATGGGTGGGAAGCTTGCCTTACATTTTAATTATACTATTGTATGTGGGTGCCTATGCACTGCGCATAACTAAGCGGTTGCAGAACATAATTGGGTCAAGGAGTGGCTGTATTGTATATTTAAAAAGGGATTAAGAAACAAAATATTGAAAGATGGTTTTACATTTAGAGACTACAACCTGTGTATACAGAATATCAGGGACCTTTGCAAGTAGAATACAAATGGAATCAAAGACTAAAGGGGAGGGGGTCACTGTTGCAATGATTACACCTGCTAAGCTAACTATCTACTGTACTGCTATTAAGATCAGCCACCACCCATGGTGGAGAGTACAGAAGGTCTATCATAGTGTACTATAGTGCATTTCCTCCTTAGAATTTTTATGAACAGCCTCATTTTAGATTCAAACATGAACTTGTTGCCTTTTTTTAATTGAATAGTTCATACTATTTTGCCTGTTGAGACATACTTTCAGTCTCTAGCCTCTTGGGTTCTATTAAAATTGTTGGTAATATGTAATATTTATGAATTTGTTTTTGATACAGTCCTGCATTGTTGCAGGCTTCCACAGGAAGATAATGTTCTTGAGTGATAGTTGAGTAATTTAGTGACTAAACAAAACAAAAAATAAAAACAGTGGAAAATAATGAATATAATAGGTATGATATGCAATTTGACGAATTCACACATTTCTCTAGTTCTTTCTCCAGACCGTACATGTTTCCCACAAATTAAATATTTTTCAATACATTTGAAATGTAAAGCAAAAAAGTATATCATTGAAACAGAGATAGATTTGACTTTTCTCTAATTCTTATTTCGCTTTACTTGCAATTACCTTTTATACCTTCTGAACTTGCATTGCACTTTTGACCTTTCATGGTCCTCCTTGCTTCTTTGAACATCTGTAAAAAAAAATTCCCTCTGCATTATGCTTCTCCTTCAAGCCATATTAAAAAAAACAAAAAATAAAAACAGAGGCTAGTGATTAGTAGCTTAATAGAGCATCCCTTTTCATTGTTCTTCATTAGGCAATGTATTTGCCTTGTGTGTCTCCAAATGCTTTAACAATGTCCTTCCAAGAGCAGGAAGTCTCCCATTTGTGTTTCTACCATGATTAGTTTTCCTGCCAAATATAATAAATGAAGGTTCAGAAAGGGCTTTCTCTATTTCAGATTCCCATTTTATTTTTCTCATCACTGGTAGCCCTTGAGAATGCACTGAATTTGATTTCAGGGATTGATCTTACTTTTTAAAAAAATAATTGACTTTGCCAAAAATGTTATGGGAACGGATTCCTGCCATTGTTAACCAACAACAGCAAGTATTTAATTAATCAGAAAGTACTCATTGTTCCTTTCACTACATTATTGGATAGAATAAAAAAAATTGAGGTTTTAATTTCATTCTCCTTTGGATTGTATCCATACTGAACAATTCTCTGTAATTTTTTTTAATCCTAGTTCATATTGGTCTGTAAGTAATGCTATAACTTTTGCCAATTTCAATAAATACTAAAATTCAATAAATACAATTTGACTTTAATGTTTCAATGTTTTGTGGGTGAGGAATATATAATACTTATTTAAATGACAAACTCCAAAAATAATAACACTTTTCAGTTATGACATCCCTTCTCTAGAAAACACTACTGAAATCAAGTATGCCCTGTTTTTAATTACAGTTTATGCACAAGTTTAAAACATACCTTTTTATTTGAGACCTCATGACTCTGCAGCCAACCTAATTATAGACACCTTTATATTCTTTGTTCTTCTGTTATATGTTGAAAGATTTACATTGTTGTATTGCAATAAAAATGTACTTTTACTTTGTGTAAAAATGCATTGTATGATTCAAAATCCATAAATATTTTAAACATACAAACAAAAGACTAGTATGAACCTTAAAAGACTAGTATAGTTCATCTGGAGGGTTTTTCATTGTCCACTCTAGTTAATGTGCCCTTTGGTATTATCCCACCTAAATTAGGAGTTTTAAAATAATTCAAAATTATTTCATATCCTGCATGGTCACACTTCCTTAAAAATTTATATCTCCCTTCTCCCTTGGCTAGCACTTTGTCTTTCAAGTTTCTTAGGTTTCAGTTTACTGTATATTCTTTTTTTATTTTGTTACTTGTAGTTTTTAACATGATTTATGGAGTACAAAATGAAAAAGTGGAAACATCAGTATGTAACACTTAGACATAGCACTTAGACTTATATAACGCATCACGGTGCTTTACAAGCCTCTCAAAGCTGTTTACAGAGTCAGCATATTAATGCATTATGTGGTAGCCATTGTTTCCAAGAAGAAAAGACGATCAATTTTTCCAATGCATAGGTTAGGAAGTGCCCTTAAATAACATGCATAAATCAAATTCATTACTGTTCATACAACCAATAGATTTTTTTTTTAGTTTTGTTTGTAATGCTTCTGCAGATCTCCAATAACATGGTTGACCCTCCAGTTCAGATAGCCGTGATTATCATCTGGGTAACTTGAAGGAATAAAACAATTTCTTTGAAATCAAAATGCAAACCCAGCTTCTCTATGTAACCATTCCAAATAATGTCCCCATAGAAAAAGAGAACTCTGACGCAGGTAAATTCCTCAAAGTACAATTTATTGGAAACATCATATTGGCACAACTGGTGAAAGCCAACTCTAAAGTTCCTGTGGCTTTCACCTTATTAAAAAGTAAAACTTTCCTCTTTCCCCCAAGTTGCTGGTCACACTGTCCAATCCAATTGTTGGCCGGTTACTTGGTTACTTCACTCCTCCTCTGGCCAGCCACCTGTGAGAATGTTCTTGGTTCCCAGATGAAACCTTTGGCTATCAAACCTCTGTCTAAATATTTCCCTCTTCCCTCTGTTGTGTGGCAAACCTTGAAGCCTCCAAGATGACCTCAGCCAGGTTCACTTCAGGGTTGACACTCTACTTATGGAGACATCTAGGGTTTATACATACTACCTGCTTGCCTGTTGCCACAATGGGGCAGCAACCATTTTTTGAGGAAAGAAATGGATACTTACTATCCTCTTGTCACAAAATTGACTTCCAGATCTATTTTTCTTCTGCAGTTTGGAAGCAATATTTTCTTCTAATGTCACCTCAAATGCATTTTTCTTTGGGCTCATGCTCCTTACTTCCTATTAAAAAATAGTTAAGTCTATTCATGTTGAAATGAAGCAGTTTTCATCATGTCTTCTGACTGTCTATTGGTGTTCATGGATGCACTCTGCAAATCTTCTGCCCGCTTGTCCTTCTCTAGGTTCTTGGGAAGAACTTGATGCATATGAAGACCAGGTAAAGAATAGATAGGTGTGACTTCAAATTATTGTGAACAGATAATAATTGGCATTGACAAAATCACCATCAGTCAGTTGCAAAATGCAACTTTACTCAGAGTAGCTTGCATCCTGCAACAATACCATTAACACTATCAAGCAACATCTGGCTATCCAGATCCTTGGGAATTATTCAATAAGTGGATAAAAAGGCCAGCTAAAGAAGATTCTAGTCTTTTTTAAAGATATCCA
The DNA here is from genome assembly GCA_039707465.1 of Rhabdophis nuchalis. Lineage (NCBI taxonomy): Eukaryota > Metazoa > Chordata > Lepidosauria > Squamata > Natricidae > Rhabdophis > Rhabdophis nuchalis. The sequence goes on from CM077645.1 coordinate 190,002,250, forward strand.
TGGTGGAATATAATATGCTGAAGGCAACAGTGGCAATGGAATGCTTTTGTGGCTCATGGGGACAACCCGGAAATAAGTGTGTGTGTGTGTCAGAGAAGAATTTTTTAACACAGGTATGTTGTACATGCATAAATTTGGATAAACTTTGGAGAAATCTCATCTCTTTTAAGTTTTATTTGGCATCATTCAATAGAACAAAGTCTGAAAATGAATCTGCGTGCTACTGTAGGAGTCCAACAGTTTAGCAAATAAAAAGGGAACTTAGTGTTCCAGGGAGATGAATTTAAACTGCATGGAGATGATGAAAGGCTGTGCACATTTTCCTTTGGAGTGTCACAAAGGCATTTAGGGAGTGTGCTACGAACTGTGAGAATCAACAATATTTGTCAAGTAATAGCTGGATAAAATAGTGGGTGAAAAAATAAATCCAAATTCAGTGAAAACTTCAGGTTGGCACAAACATTTTCTGGCACATATTGTGATTGCGATTAGCCTTCAGAGAACTGCTCTGAATGAGAAAGTGAATTGAAACACAGCATAAAATAACATTATATCTTTAGAGGTTACAAGTGGCAATCCTAGTTTCCCAAGGAGGACTATTAAATCTTCTAATGTAATCTGAAATCTGAGTTTCCTCTCTGCAGGCATGGAAGCATTCATTGCTGCAATAATAGAAAGCTGTGTTACTATTGCATGTACTGTCTATCCATCGTCTGTCCATTATCTATCTATCTATCTATCTATCTATCTATCTATCTATCTATCTATCTATCTATCTATCTATCTATCTATCTATCTATCTATCCATCCATCCATCCATCCATCCATCTTCTATGCCACTCCCATCATTCCAATTCTAAGCAATTTTAAAAAATAACATGGATTTTAAAGAACCTTTCTCAAGATATGCTAATTTATGTGAACCCTTCTACCAAAGAATGGCAGTGAGTAGCATACTCTGTTGTCTGTTGCCATTTATGCTGTAGCAGAATCCACTTTAGCAAATCACAACATTTCAAGCTAAAAGAAAACTAAGGTGGATTTTTCCCTACCCTAATATAATTCACAACAGCCATGATCCCATGATCCACATTCAAATATGGAGCAGGAATTATAGTTATCATTCATCTTGTTTTTTCCCCATAATAGTAGTCCAAGATTGTGTATACATAGGTCAATATTGGATTCAAAAATTTACTGGTGGCTTTCTCATACATGTTTCTTGCAGTTCTTTGAAATATTTCAGTTAGAACTGTATTTATGAATAAACAGTTACTGGATCAGTTCACATTGACGCAAGCTAGAAATTTTAGCAAAGATGCAAATCCAATTATAGTGACATAATTTGTGTTCCTTTGCCTTGTTTCTGTTTATTAAACTGAACTGTGAATACTTGATTATTTTTAGCTGCTGCCATTGTCATATCTTTGAAATGACAAGAAAAATGACTAATTTGTGGACTTTGAATTAATGCACTTCAGATAGTAATTTTATATAATTATGTGTTTGTGTGCAAATTACTGGTTTTAAGTGATCTGGTTAACCACCACTATATATTTCTTTGATGCTGTCATATCCTATTAAACTATTAATATGGAAACACCTGGAAATATTTTTTAGCTTTATTGTTGTGCAACGTGGCATCAGTAATACTTCTGATATTTCACAATGAATACATTGTGCTTAAATAATTTTTCTTTTTAGCTCTTAAATTCTCTTCTCTGGTTACCATTCTGTTTCACGTGAAAAGTCCATTATCACTAATGAATAAACTCTTCTCCATTTGACAAAAAAATCAAAACCCCAGCAATGATAACTCCTTCGCTCTTCCATCCCTTTCTCTCTGTCTTATACTGACTCAGTTCATTGTCTGAATGTCTATTTCATTGTCTAGTCTAGTTCTACATTTCTTCCTCCTTTCTGATGTTGTACAGATGAGGCCACAATCTCTCTATGCTTTGTTCAGGCAATTGCTTAAACCAAAGGGCTACTTATCTCCCATTCTTTTGGTTGACAAAAAATGTAATCTGTCTGAAATAACAGAAACATTATAATTATGAGTAAGAAGATGGAAATATATCCATCTATGCATTCATGTCTATAATTTTGAATAGCAAATATAAAAAAATCTGATATCAAGTTGGCAAATTCTTATAAGAGGGGAAAATAGGGAAAATATTAATGGCTTTATACTTTTAAATGATTTAGCTACCTTTCAAAATTATGATGGTGCTAAACACGGATTTAAAAAAAAAACATTTTTACACAGTGTCTTTGGGTACAGTTAATTTTAAGAAATAATAATCATAATAGTAACAATAGTGATAACATTAATAATGATCATCACATAATAAAATAGTATTTGCTTATCCGTTGTAGTGATCATTCCTTATGTAGTCAATCATTCTCTTATGCTTTTAAATTTCTAACTTCTGTTTCTGCCAGTTCGCCATTGATAAAATAAATCTCCAAAAGTATTTACTTTCTTCCTTCTTAATTTAAAATGTTAGTCTATATTTCTGCACATTCTAATATTCTTAATTAGAATAGTCTCCTGTCGGGATCTCTTTGTTTTCCCACTATTGTGCAAACACAATTCTAGCTGCTGTTAACACATTAAATATATATTCTCTTTATTGTATTTTTCTGTTAAGATACCCAGAAAAAATATTTCTAGCTTTAGATTTATGTGCATTTTTTTCTAACCATGTTTGTATTTTTGTCCAATTTTTTACCTTTGAACACGTCCACCACATATGATAAAATGAACTTGGTGTCAACACAGGGGATTTATGATGGGTCCTTATAGTGGTAACTTTCTCAGTAGTGGTCCCACGGTCACCAGATAGCAATTTGAGCACTTGGCAGGCAATTATGATGTCGCAGCATCCCACAGTCAAAGATTCACCGTTTGTGACCCATCATTTCCAGCTTCCAATAAGCAAAGACAATTTATAACTGCCATTGTAAATTGACACAATCATTTGACTGCATAGCTTAACAATGGAATTGTCGGTCCAAACTACTATCGTTAAGTGAGGATTAGCTGCACTTATTTCAGGATGGTACAGCATGACTCTTAATAGGATGCTCACAATTCTTATGCAATGGAATTATACTCTTTTCTCTAGAACTTTCGAGGAAAAATTGATTTTAAACATTGTTCTGGGCAATTCATAAGGAATGGAGTCACTACATGAGTCCCAACTGTTACTGTATACCAATGCAGGTACTTCAGCAAACCTGAAAAGGGAAACATTATTCTTGCTGAAACATTACACACAGTCTGAGGGTAGTTTCAATGCGACTGCCAGTTCTAAAAGCCTTTCGGTGAAAGGACATGATCCCCAAACACAACATGATCCCTGTGAAATCAATGACCATTTTGATCAAGGGCATTTTCATGGAATACTTGAATCAGAGGTGGGTTGCTCCCAGTTTGGCCTGGATTGGGCGAACTGGTAGTAATGGCGGTGGGAGGTTCCACACACCCAGCTGGATGCTTCTGCACATGCGCAGAAGCATCTTGCGCCCAAACTGGTGTAAACAAATTGGCAACCCACCACTGATTTGAATCTTAGAGAGTAGACCGACCAGAAAGAGTAGGGCTGGTAGAATGTTTTGCTGTGATGTGTACTTTGCCTTGATGGAATGAGTTTAATTGCTTTATAATAACAGATAAAGCTGCTGCCTTGTTTTTCCAATTAGTCGTGTCTGTCTCTGCATTGAGAAAACGCTCCTGGCAAGGTAAATAGGACCAGCAGTGAGCATTACTGAAAGCTGCAGCTGGCTGACAGTTGTAATTTTATGAAAACAATTTTTTCGCCCTTCAGTGTTTCTGGGAGGTGGAATAGAGAAGAGGATATGAGTTTTGGTAGTAGCTGCCTGCAGCTTCCATCAACTTCCCCTTTTAATTAAAAAGCTTAATTGGGAGTAATAAAAACTTCCAATTAAGCTTTTTAAATAAAAACTAAAAGCTTAAAATGGCTGGGTAAGGAGATAGTTGCAGTTGAAATCCATAACTGGCAAATTCATTAGTAATAAGTGGTGCTTCAGCAAGTGAAATGTTGCAGTTTATGTTTCTTGACTGCCCACTATCAGAAAAGAGGATAATAGATCATCTAAGTAGGAGAGAGTGAGTATGTCTTAGAAAGCAAGACAATATTTTTCTCCTTTTTTATATAACTTGATTCCTTTTAAATTCATATCCTTATGATTTGTCTTAGAAATGGGATGATAAATTGCTAAGAATCACTAGGCAACAAATTTCAGCCTGATATAATTGGAATTTGATCACAAGTACTTAGATAAATTATAGAGATTGCACAGACATATTGATTCCTTCCTGTTTACAGTATCCTGCTTAAACTTTTGGAAGTGGAATCATTTTAAAATTTCGGCAACAACTGCCTTCTTTTTCCTCTATTTTATCCATACTAGCCTCCAAGGCTGGACATTTTCTCAATATTGGTCCTGCAGTAGAAGAAAAATAATAATAGTATGTACTATGAAGTATTACACTCTCTGATAATTGCCTTTTTATTTTTCTCTTAACTTAAGGCTGATATGTTGTTTGCGAAGCAAAACTATGGATGCCAGTTGGCTCATATCCAGAGAAGTTTTTCTCCTTAGAATTATTTTTAAAAAGCAAAGTGGATGGAGGAAGTTTGTTTCTTTATTGGATGACCTCTTCTAGCAAAAAGTTGGGAACCTACATATTGGATAGCTCCTCTGGAAGGTACTTGATTCCCCTAATTTTTTTTTACTGTTTGTGTGTACAGCACCCTACTGCAGTGCTGATGTTGTTTTTATGAGTGAATGCGAACAGCTTTATGCAGCAGCATCTTGTTATATGGAAAATGGAGTTATTGATTCGTTTATATCACTAGCTTCACACACAATGCGCTATATTGCATAAATTAGAAATTCTCCTGGCATTAGTTTGAAGCAACCTAATGTGACCTGCACTTTAATAATCTCTTAGTTGGATTGTGGCTACACTATCTACATATAGCAACCCTTTAAGATATTCTAGAATTGGGCAGAATGCAGCTAAATTGAATCTCATAGCACTGCTTCTGAAAATGCTGTAGCTCTATTATAAATGGCTGTGAACTGATGGCTCAATTTAAGGCATTTTTTCAGTCTATAAAATCAGACCTAAAGCTTAGGCAAACATAGTTTGAGTCCTGTGAAAGTGGTCCTCGGTAACCATTCCCCTAAAGAAAAAGTTAATCTAATATAACGTACTATGCATTATACTTTTTTAATTAGCATATTATGTGAACTTGACCATCTGCAAAACTGTGGTTAAACAAATTAAGATTTAGCATGATATATGAACCCATTCTCTTTTTGCAAGATTTGAATAAAGTTAGTATTTATTTGTAGCCTCAGTACGTTTGGAGCATACATATTAGTTATTTCCCATGCATATATATTGCAAGGAAGAAAAATTGCAGTGTTGGTAGGTGAGATATACTTTATAAAGAATTCTAGTATTCCTTGCAAAAAGTTTGAGAGACACCATTTTGTGACAGCCATAGAGCTGCCTCAATTTATGCAAGTTAGCTGTCTCCTGGATTATAATGATACACTGTGACTTTTGCATTTGATTTTCTTTAGCTGTAACTGAGGAAGTCATGATTGTTTTTGAAAGGTTGTGCTTCCTGGCATCATCTGCTCATGAAGTCAGCTTTGCAGATATTCATCAACTGAAATTCAATTCCCATTGTCCTGTGATGGTACTACTGCCTTTATTTTCTGCTCTAGCTATTTCTGACAGAAGGAGTTAGATCACTAGATTCTAAAAAAAAAAAGAATATTTAAAGCAAGGTAGCAATAAGTAGTTATTGGTTACTAAGTTTACATTTTGAATATAAAAGGAACATTCACGTTTTATTTATTTATTGAATTTAAGTGCCCTCCCCATCTTATAAGAAGTGATTCTGGGTAGTGCACAGAAAAAAGTATAAAAACAATGAACATCTCAAAGCGAGTTATCTTTTTTTAAAAGCACATAGAAGATTGATCAGTAATGGAGTCCTCAGAGGGCCCCCATGCTTGCCAGGCATTTAAATTCATTTTTTGTTCATTTGGACAGGAAATTGTGTAAACAGAGTGCTAGATATATACCTTGTTTCTCTGAAAATAAGACAGGATCTTATTTTCTTTTGAACCCCAAAATAAGTGCTTGGACTTATTTTGGGGGAAGTCTTATTATTTTTGAGATGCAGGAGGAGGTGAGTGTGGTCACCTCATGGCTGCTGCTGTGTTGCAATATTTTTGGGGAGGGCTTATTTTTTGGGGAGGGCTTATTTTAGCGCATGTGCTCAAAAGTCCCATTGGCTTATTATACAGGGAGGTCTTATTTTCAGGGAAATAGGGTATATATCATATAGTGATGCAAAGCAGTTTGACTAGTTTTTAATATCATTTCAGATATTACAGTATTACAATTCTAGCTTAAAGCATCCTCAGATATTGAGTTGAAAATTGTTCAGTCTAAGGTTCAATGGTGCAGTGGATATGCTTCACCAAGTTTTATTTTCTTCTAGATAGTAAAAGCAAAGCTTTCCTTTCATTGCATCAGCTTTTGATTCATCTTTGAACCCTAATTCTGTACAGGATTTTCATTTCTTCAGTGTTGATATCTTAAATTACAAGAAAGGAAGAAACAGTCATTTTAAGACGTGGCTTTTTCAGCACGCTGTCTTCCTTCTTATGAAGCTTATCCATAATAAAATAAATTTAACAACTGAGGGAGACCTTTAAACTGATTTTTTTTAAAGTATCAAGGTCTTACTGAACAGTATTATCTTCTAGTTCAAATCCCCTTCAAGTCACAGACAAAGAATAATAGCTATATTTAGTCATCATGAGAACTCTAGAGCGTTTGCTGACTTTGGGTTAATGAAAAGATTTTCCTGCTATCCGAGTTTTAAGCTTCATTTCTCAGTCAGTCATTCCTGACAAGACCAAAATAAGGTGCTAATAGCAATCCATGTAAAAAAGAGTTCTTTTCTCCACTGGATGCCCACTTAAAAAGTGTTTGAGATAAAGTTAACAAGCCCCTAAATAAATTTAGAATTTTTCACTGATTATCAGAAAGGCAATATATACTATAGGTCCTTTTTCTTTGGAAATAAATTAGCCTAAGCAAATCCCTCTTACTTTACAGCTTATGAAAATGCTTGCTTCCCCTCCATCCCCAACTGATTGTTATGTTTTAAAGGTGCATATTTTCAAGAATTGTTGGAAAAGGTTGTTATTTAAAAACCCACAAGATTGCAATAAGATATTACTTAAATACAGTGAAGACCTTATTGCTTTATTACTCATTTAAAAATTAGCTTCTAATATTTAGATAAATATATAATGTTTAATAATATTCTTACTGTATATTGGGAGATTTATTCAGTCTGCTACAAGGTAGAGGTAGTATAAGCTATAGCTCTCCTATCTGTTGCCAAGGATGATATGTGATCTCCAGGGATTTTTGTATTGTTTACAGCTCTCTTCTCAATTGTCAGTAATTTTCAGTGTGCAAAATAAAATTAAACTTAATTGCTGTAAGAAAGGATAAGGAGAAAAAGTGTGAACATAAGTAGTCAATGGAATGTAATCTAAGAAAGAAATTCCGAATAACATTCTGCTTTGACACTCATTTTCCCCTTGTCTGGCTCTTACACGGTTCTCAATGTAAGAAAAGTCTTTGGATAATGACTATGGCATTTTTGTTACCATAAAAAGCTCTGATGAGCATGACACAGTCTGAAACCCATTTCTCTATTTAACAATGTGTAATTCACATGTGGTAGGGCAGTGGTAGTCAACCTGTTCCTATCGCCCACTAGTGGGCGTTCCAGCTTTCATAGTGGGTGGTAGGGGTTTTGTCTGATACTGAAGCACTTTCATTTTTTAAAATTTAATTGACTTCCCTACTTTATAAATCATCATTACTGTGCAACCGGTGGGCGGTTAGAAAATTCTACTACTAACAGAGATACAAAATTGGGCGGTAGGTATAAAAAGGTTGACTACCCCTGTGGTAGGGCATTGTATAAACCAGTCCTTTAGAAAACTATGGGCTGCATAGGATGCAAAATAGAAGTCTCTGCATTGTCAACCACTGGTTTTAAATTAATTATGCCATAAATATATTTATAGTATCCTTTTCTGTAATGACCACATTCTAGCAGGAAAGAGATTGATTAGAGAACCACTTTCCTTTTCTTGCCAAATATATTCTGTAACATTTTACAATTGATTATGCAAACATTCAATAGACAAATATAGGAAGAAAGGAAGCTTGAGAATAAGATATTACTTCAGAAGAAGGGCAGGTTTTTTTAAAATCCTAGTACCCTTTTTGTTATCATTGTTGGGAGCAATATGCTGACTCTGTAAGCTGCTTAGAGAAGGCTGTAAAGCCCTGTGAAACGGTATATAAGTCTAAGTGCTATTGCTATTTCTCTTGCCTATTCCTCTTGGAGACTAAAAAAAACACACTAATGATTATTTAGGATACAGAAGATTAGAAAGAAGAGACAGGAAAATAAATACTCCTTAAGTGAATCTTACGCCAGCACTTTTTATTAGGCATAACAACAAAACTCCTCTGGTACTGCAGAAGCTAGCCCATTTATGATGGAAATGTTTTCATAAACCATGAAAATTAATACTCAACATTATAAAAGGGACACATGTTGAGATTCTAACTCTTTATTTGGGAATCCACTAGCTACTAATAGACAAGTTATTTATGTTTATGTTGATTCAAGGTTGACTCAGCCTTCCATCCTTCTGAGGTGGGTAAAATGAGGATCTAGATTGATGGGGGGCAATATGCTGACTGTAAACTGCTTAGAGAGGGCTGTAAAACACTGTGAAGCGGTAAATAAGTCTAAGTGCCATTGCTATTATGTACCATGGATGCAAGAGCACCATTAACAACAACTACCTTCACTTACAGCACAACTGAACTTGAATACTCTCCCTTCCTTTACAAAACTCACCTGGGTGCCCCTACTTAGGATTTGGAAACTTTGATCCAACTATATCAAGCCACTTCTTGGCAGTGATGAAAGTAGGATTAATGGGCTTCATGAACTGTTGTATTCAAAGTTATCTTTTGTAAAAAGAAACAATGTTGTTGGTACTCACAATTGACAATTCATATGAAGACAGGTGGGGAAAGCAATTGATACTATATAGGTCTGTGCAATTGGTATGTCAGATCCTGTTATCAAGAACATTATAGTTTGTGTGCAACCCAAACTGGCCAATATTTTGACATATATTCACCACAGTTTGAACTGATAGAAGCAAACAAATGATAATATGCAGTTTTATCTAGCTTGGGAAGGAGGACAACTATTTTTTCCTAATTCATATGTTTTTTTAAAATTAATTTTGTATGCACGTTTTAAAATTACAGACTCTATTACAAAAAAATTAAAGGTGTAAAAACAACCTCCTATATCTGAGTTCCAGTTCATGGAAGTATGAATTAGGTTAATTAATATTAAATGTAAATGAAACACATTTCTCATGGTTCCTGTCTTTACTGTACATACTCTTCGTAAGAAAAATATTTCCTGGTTAGGTACATTGTAAATATAAGGAATCATGGGTGGATTCTTGGTAATTTGTTTGAGGATCTAATATCTGTGTTGATACTCTCTAGGCACAATTATTGCTATGCTACAGGGATCTATTTACATATTTCATTTGGAGACACTAAGTTAAATAGAATTCCAATTTTTGCTGATTATTTTCAGATGAACTACAAGATGCTGATGATTGCTTGAAAGCTATAAATGTTCTGTTCTATGTTACCTTGAGGAATGTTAATTTTTATATTATGTGATTTATTAAAATCATTAAAACAGGCTTGCCTACATTTTCATTCCCGGTCTTTGGAATGCATTGTTTTCAGAAATAAAGACATTAATTACACAGGTGGCATTTTTTATTACAGGTTGTCAGTGTATCTCTCTCTGGCTGCATTGGGTAGTTTTATCCCATAGCAGGCCTTCCTTCTGTAGGTCTTCAGATACCTTACAGCAGGGGTCTCCAACCTTTGCAACTTTAAGTCTGAAGGACTTCAGCTCCCAGAATTTCCAGCCAGCAAAGCTGGCTGGAGAATTCTGGGAGCTGAAGTCCTTCAGACTTAAAGTTGCAAAGGTTGGAGACCCCTGCCTTACAGAGCCAATACATCACAGAATCTATAATGATCTAGGAATCATTACAGTTTCTTCTTTTCATAAGTCTGAGTCTCTTCGGGTAGTCCCTTCTGAGTCCCTTCGGGGAGATAGGGCGGTATACAAATCCAAGAAATAAATAAGTCTTTCTTTTAGCCTCCAGCATTCACTTTTTCTGCTGCAGCCATCTTTCCTATGAGATTGTTATGAAAAACGGAACTATTTTTCCTTTCCTCAGGTTCTGCTGTAAGATAAAACGAAGAACATGTTCGGCTAGGTGTATACATGAAAGGATGCTAGAGAGCCAAGGGGATTTTCAGTTGTGTGTAAATTCCAAAGGCCTTGAGATCTTTGACAGGTAATGATCAATAAATATTTAAATAAATTAATCCATTAATTTTTAAAGTCCAGTTCTTGTCCAAAGATGAACATATTCTCTCTATAAAATTTAGAAATTCTTCCACATCATCAGCAACCAGTCTTGCCAATGACAAAATTACATTTTAGCCATGTTTTATATAGAATGTATAATTTTAATTTCAAATAAGATTGAGTTTTGCCCCCACCAACTAGAATTTATATTCAAAGAATTAATGTTCTTTCTGTTAAACCAGGAGATGGGGGTCAGAAGTATTTAAGCCATAGTGGGCATACAGTTATAGCGACAAAAGATCTAGCTTAGCACAATTGCATCTATTATGTTGTCGTTTTACATTTCCCATGAGACAACACAGTAGGTATTAAAGCAGGCCTAGGATGAACAATCTGCCTCTTTTTGATTGGACTGAGGATGCCAAGCCTTAGCAGAGGACCTAATACAACATATATTTCAGCCCTACAGATTAACAAACACAACCATGTTTCCTTCCATTTGATTACGTTGTGACATCTTTTGTGAACACTATAGATTTTCTTGCATAGAAAGCTTTGTGTGTGACTCCTTCAGAACAAGAGGTAAAAATATCCTCATTAAACTTGAGAAACAAATATTCTGTCCATTGCCTGTGGGATACTCTTCCTGAAATGTATCAGCCACCTTTTTGTTTCATTTCTATTCTGTTTGTACTTGCTGACAGGGAAAAAGGCATTATGCTATTTTAAATAGCCTTTCCACCAGCTGAAGTGAATTACATGCCTTCAGAGCAAATGTGGATTCATTGGTGTTGTTGTACTCAGTCTTAATACAGCCACAACTTTTCAGCACTCAGTACTGATGAATGAATTGTAGCGTATTTTGATAAATACACTGCCTGGAGGGCAATGTCATTGGTGCAGATACTAACCCCCTAGTTATCTTGTAATATTTGTTCACTGAACTGGCCTTAGACATTTTGCAGCCTCGGGCAAAGGGCAAACTAGTGTCTCTCTTAAATTCCACCTACAGCTGCCCAGCTCTGCAGATGGCTGCTGCTTCAACACTGAGAAAATACTATATTCAAGGCACAATACTAAACAAGTTTTAAACCCACGTCCAAAATAGCCAAGCAGAGGCAGGATACTGTCCAGCACACTCAGCTTTCCTCTCCAAGAAAAGTTGCTTGCTTGGGTCATTGGGGAATGGAGGAAGGGTGGGGTGGGGGACCAAAATTTAATTTTTGAAATTGATTAAATGCCACCAAGCTGTTGTCAAATCTTAGACCCTACATAGATAGATTTCTTTTTGATGAACTGTTTGTGACCTTTTAGGTATTTCAATGGGACACTCATTGCGATGTAACTAAGTTTATCCACCTTGTTGCAGGTTGTTCTCTTCTCTTTCCTTCCGTGTTTCCCATTATTAGCATCTGCTCTACAGAGCTAGTATTCACATACTGTATCTGAAGTAGGATAAATCAAGCCTGGCCATTTATGCCTTAAATGAAAAAAAAACACAGGAATGATCTATTGGTTTGTTTTCTTGGTTGTTCGTGATGTTATCATGAGTTTTCTTCAACACCAAAGTTCAAAAGCATCAATGCTCTTGAAGTCTTCCTTTCCAAGGACAATTTCACTCCCATAGGGTGTCATCAGGCTTGCATGATTCTGATCTATAGAGGTATAGATCCATCATATCTAAAGTTTCCAAGGCCTTTATGGCTGCTCTATCAAGGGTTAGTCTGTGGCATGTGTTTTGACTGCTTGTTCTTTTACTCTTAATTTAGAAACCATTCATCACTTTAGTATCTTCATTTTCAGTTCTAAGGCTGGTTGTTCTACCTATTCTCATTACAGGTAGTCCTTGGGTTACAATCAGTCATTCAGTGACTGAATACATGGACTTATGACAGGACCTTTGACGTTCTGGATTTTGCAGTGCCCCTGAAGTCATGTGAGCCTGCATTTATACCTGGCTGCACCATCTCTGTCACATTTTCCTCCTTTGAACAAACTGCATTGCTTCAACTCTCCCCCCCCCAATTTATTTCCCCATCACCTCTGTCCTTTTGGCTGCCCTACATTCTGCCACATAACCTTACTGTACCTCCCTCACTGCCAACTTCTTCTTCCCATTGCTATTCCAGAAACTGAGTGAAGGTGCAGCTGTAGAGTCCATGCAGCTAGCACAGCATAGTGGTGGTGTCTTCCTCCAATCTCTGCTAGTTTTTTTGCTTACCATTGCCATTTCCTCCCTGCACTGCCCTGCTGTTATACAAAGATCATGGATTTTACATGACAGTGACTTGAAATTTTCTTCTGGCTTCCACCAAGAAGAGTCAGTGGGGAAACAAGAAGGAAGTTGTATATCCTAGACACAAGCGTTACCTTAGGCAGCTTGCAAGCAGGTTAGTGGCAGGATGAGTGCTGTAGAGTGCAGCTGGTGTATGTGTGTGTTATAATCAGGAGTAAGTGCAACTGAATAGGGCATGTCGGTGTTGCAGTACTGTACGAGTGCAGCCAAGCAGGCAGCTGCTAGTCTATCCCATGTCTGCACTCACTCTTCCATCTGGGGCTCCCCAGAGAAGAAGCAGTGGGAATAGGAGTGTCCAGTCAGAGCCAGCTAAGACTTCCCCACTGACTTTGTTTTTAGGAAACTGCCAGGGAAGGTTGCAAAGAGTGATCACATGACTGCAGGATATTGCAACCATTGTAAATTTGATCCGGTTACAAATGCCTGACTTGTGAAGATGTGACTGTAGGGACACTGTGATGGCTGCAGCTCCAAGGACTACTTGTATGCTTCCCTTGCTTAGCAACTGTTGTAACTTTGAGCACTTACTGAATGAGTGTTTGTAACCCAAGGACTTACCCATAGAAGAAAATGAAGGACATTGGTTTTTATTCTACATACAACCACTTCCCACTTTGACCATAATTCCCACTTTCCAGTTGACCTGTCTTTATGCAAACCTCTGTGCATTCTAGAGCAGGGGTCTCCAACCTTTGCAACTTTAAGTCTGAAGGACTTCAGCTCCCAGAATTCTCCAGCCAGCTTTGCTGGCTGGAGAATTCTGGGAGCTGAAGTCCTCCAGACTTAAAGTTGCAGAGGTTGGAGACCCCTGTTCTAGAGGATTGGGGAATGCCAAGGCTCAATTTTGGAAATTAAAAGCAACACCAAGGTAAAGGATGTATAAAATATTATAATTGTTTTTGCTTGATTGAAATTCTGAGGCGAAAACCAGAATTCAGAAATATTGTAATAACGATGTTTCAATGTTGTCTGAAAAAAGCTACTTGGAGAGTTTTTGAGAAAATAAGATTCTGAATATGAAAGACATATGTTTGCTCTAGGAGTAATGGAAATAATATAAGAATGCTAACAGCATGTAATGGCTCATTAGCAAAACTATATTCTGTTCTTTCGAAAAAGAGACCAATTCACGTTTTGATGTATCATTTGAATAGAGTACGGATTCACCCGTGAAATAATAGTCTTCATAATAATGCATGTGTGTTGGATCTTTTTCTTTTTCTCTTTCCTTATCTGAGTTTTAATGTAGATATATAGATATAGATACACACACATATACATATATTGTAAGATGATACGGCATACTTATTTATTGAATAATATGTGTTTATTGCCACCAGTGAAAACCTGTTACCTGTCACAATTAGGAAGAATATGTTCATTTTGTATTTTTAACTTTTATTTTCAAAAAATGAATAGATTGCTTGCATTCTTCTTTTTTTTTAAGAGTCCTATTTTATACATTTTTGTAGTGTGCTGTTAATGAATCTGTGCTTGTTTGTACCCAAAAAAATAAAAAAGCAAGACACTGTTAGTGCTTCTTTAATGAGCCATTGAATACAAATGGAAGTTCAAGGGAGAACCACAAATGGGCTGTTAATTGAGAAAAGTGGAATAGTGAGAACATATGTTATACAAGACAACTTAAGAAATTTAGACAATAGCATTCTCAAGTTGTGAGCATTTGTGTCCTTTGGCTGAAATATATTCCTTTAACATAGTTATATTAAACCAAATAACACACTTTCTGTATCAAAAATGTAGTCTTTGCTTTACAGAAAAAGTTGAACTTATTATTTATGATATTTCAATTCCATTTTTTCCTAAAAAGTTATGTAATAGAAAACAGTCTTAGTAGCCCTAATGAAGAGTGGTAAAAAAGGCAAGAATGTTCAATACTTTCTCCTCCTGCATTATTCTAATAAAACACCCTCTTTTTTCTAGTTCTAGAAATAGTTTCTTTGGAGGTGGAACAATTTTGAGGTGGTTTATAATGGAGAAATGGTAAAAAGGAAAGATATGCAGTGTTCCTGCTGGTACTATGCATCGATTTTTAGTTACTGCCTTTTGAGACTGCTTTTGATGACCATATATTAAGAAGGCTGAAAAAAAGAACTAGAACTGCATCATCTAAAATAGAAAAGAAAGATACATTTTTGAAGTTTGTATTATTACTTTGAAAAAATAGACCAGCCATTATTCTTTTTTCCTCAAAAGTTGCTAGATGTAGGGTATGGAATAGTAAGAGCATGTAAGTCAAGTTCTGCATGAATTGTACGTAGATGTTGTTAACCTGTTATGCAATTTGGAGATCGCATAGAGTTATCATGGCTCTTTTTGGAAGAGCAACTATGGCTTGGAGAGTTTCTGCACAGATTTATTTTGTGTGTGAATTGTGACCTTTCTTAGACTGGTAGATCTTGTTCATGGTCTTTCATGCTTTAGTGACCTGTCACTTGGATTACTTTAACATTATATTATGTTACTATATATATATGTACTTAATTTGGAAACTCTATAAGTGGCAAAGCCAAGGGGCAGATGTCATACCCACAGAGATCTACAAAGTCCAATATCTAGAGAGAAACTCACCCAGTCTTTAAAGCAAATATCCATACTCAGAAATGTGAAGCTTCATCCTTTGTACACTCTGCAGTGGGAAGGATAATCTCAAGTAGGCAACAACCATTGACGAATCTTGCTGCTCTCCATTAGATAAAACCTATTGCAAAGAGTTCTGCTAAATCATCTGGTGATCGGTCTGGAGCTGGGCCTGTTACCAGGGTCATAAGATGGCTTCTGCAAAGATCACAAGAGTACTAACATGACTTTTGCTATGGGCCAAATTCAGAAGAAGTGCTAGAAGCAAAATTGTGAACACCATATACAAGATTTGGTGACCTCACGGAGCCTTTGGTACTGTCAGTCAACAAGACCTGGGAGATTGTGTCAAAGTTCAGCTGCCCGGCCAAATTCATTCAGATGGTATGCCAGTTTTATGATGGCATGATGGTTAAAGTGCTGGATGGTAGTGAATCCTCGAAGGTAGGAGACTCCAAGCCCCGGGCCACAGACTAGTTTCAAGCTGTGAACTGTTAGGAATCAGCTTCACAACTGGAGCAAGGGGGCAAGCTTTCCATCTGTTACTTCTTGTCCTGTCCTCTGATGCTTTGGAGCAGGGGTCTCCAACCTTTGCAACTTTAAGTCTGAAGGACTTCAGCTCCCAGACTGCTCCAACCAGCTTTGGAGACCCCTGCTTTGGAGAATAGGTTACCCCCCACTTCTCTATCACAACCCCTCAAATATTGGAAGAGTGCTATCATGTCACCTCTAGTCCTTCTCTTTTTTTAAACAACTTCAGGTTTAACTTGTTCAGATTTCTTCAGAAAGCAGCTTCACTGAATTTAGTGGGGCAGACTCCAAATAGGTATATTGATGTGTCTTAAAATGACATCTTCCCCCAGAAACAAAAGTTATTATTTGGCACGGCACACTGTCATCATTCTATCTAGCTAACACAGCACTCGAGACTGAGTTCATTAACAGTGGTGTTCAACAAAGGGCAATATTAGCCACATTTCACACCTTTGAGAGAAGAAAAAAACAGGATTCCAAAATTATATTCTCTTTCAGCACACTCTGATGAGATTTCAAGGGGGTAATTTCTGGCCCATGAAGCTTGCTAGCTTTCTCAGTTTTCTGCAGCATTGTCATTTGGCCTGATTTCAAACATCCATCACAATCGTATCTGACACCTTTGATGAGAATTAAATTGGAACGGTTAAATTTCAAGTTTAAGGTGAGAACATGGTGAAAGGCCAAGAAACAGCTCTCAATGATAGAACAAGATACTGTCTTTCTGAATGCCACTTTTCCCAATGCTGCCTTCTTAACAGGATTTTAAATCCTTGGGGAATGCAGTGGCTGATGGACACAGGAGGTATGAAAATGCATGGGAAAACAGGAACTTTAAATCTACTTTCCTAAGGCATATCTTACTTATCTCTCCATAAAATAGTTAATATTTTAGGAGATAAAAGCATACCAGGCTAAACTAGGCAGCTACAAGGTCAAATTATCTATAATAGTGCAAGAGATATTTGCCCTTGAAAATATTATACTGGAGATAGTAGCAAAGAACAGATTTTTGGCAAGTAATTTTCCACTTGGATATGGGCTTTTAAATACAATATACAGTATGCATACACTAGATCAGTCTTAATGGATGAAAACTCCACAAAAATAGTAGAGTGAGCAAAGAATTTCTGCATCTTGAATAAACTCTCAAGGATATATAGAATTATGAAACAGCTTGAAAGTTTTTTTTTAAAGAGCGTTTCTTCTTTATTCTATTGCTAGCCCCAGCACTTGAAGGAGTATTACTGTCAGAGGCACATGCCTGCACCTCTGTAACTAATACAGACTTTGTGTATTTTGAAACTGATTTTTACAATTTTTAAGGGAAATTATCTGAAGGAGGCAATGCAAAAGAATCATAGGACAGATGGTTGGGAACGATCAAAATCCAGATGTGCCTAACTTAAGGCGACCAGATTTTAACATTGGTAAAGCGGGACACCATTGACCGGAGGGTGGGTGGAATGAAGCAAGTGCTTTTTCCATACAAGAGACAAATTTGCGTGGCATTTCCATTCTCTCAAATAGGTGGAATCAAATAGTCTTCCTCATACAGAAAAAAATTAGTATTTATCGTATCGAAGCTTTAACCTCCCATCTAATCCCAGCAAGTTCCTCAAAATATTATCTCCTGAAGCAAAACGCAGGAATATTTTATCCACTGACGAGCTTACATGGCTGCCGAAAACCGTACATTCCTTTCCTGTTCTCCCGCTGTTCCCTAGCTTGTCGTGCATTCTTTCCAAAAATCGGGACTTTTTAAAAATGCCACGGGATGCGAGACAAATTGTTAAAAATAGGGACTGTCCCGCCAAAAGCGGGACATCTGGTCACCTTAGCCTAACTTTAAAAAAAGTCTTAACGGGAAGAAGGAAGCAGCACTGGGTAAGGCAGCTGAAGTGATTGCTGATTTTTTGTCTCAACTACCTTAATGCAGTGCTGTTTGGGATGATGCAGTGAGGTTATAATTAAATTGTTTTTCATAAAAAAATATTTATTTATTTTTATCCCACTTTCAGTATTTTTTTAAATAATAATAACTTGAGCCAGTGAACACACATGATATTCCTTCCTTTTCTCCACAACAATTCTGTGAGGTGGGTTGGACTGAGAGAGAGTGACTGGCCCAAGGTCACCCACCTGATCATCGGAGTGAACCGGTTCACTCCCAGCTGATTGTCAGAGCTACCGGTTCACCTGAACTGGTATGAAATGGTAGAATCCCACCCCTGCACCAGATCAAATATAAAGTGGCATTGTTGTCAGCTGCACTATAGGTTTCCAGGATTCTGGTCTAAACATCTCAGTCTCTTATGCCATGACAAAAAATGAAAACTATTTTAGTGTAATGGAATTATTTTTATTTTTATTAAAGCAGGTTTTTTAAAAAAATTAAATCTATGGTGGGTACATAATTTTCGGCCCTAAATCCATAAGTGCCATTTCCTCAAGTCTCATTTCTTTAAACCCCCATGTCTCATGCTCATCTATGTAACAAATGATAGGGTACAAACAAGAAACCCTGTAATAACGACTTACAATTCATAGTGCACAGTTGTCACAAGTCTTGCATAGTGTTCCACAGCAGAGATTTCTTTGTATTAAAATCAATAATAGTTTAAGCTATTACTGCTTGATTCTTTACTTCTGGTATGGCTGCAAATCAATTTTAAATCTTCTTTACATTTATATCTACTGTGAGTCCACCTTGTCAGCAGTTTTTTTGTAATTGTGCTGTAAAATCCTTTATTAATATCAGACACTGGATGCAGAAGAGGTTTCTAAAGCTGATCTGGTAAATGCAATTAATTAAGAATCAATTCTCTGGGTTCGCATTGGAAGTTTATTTTGTGGCCATCCTTATATCATTTGTCATTTGTTTCAAATGTATACCTGGTAAGAATCAAATGAACCACTGAAAAGTGTATTTATGAATACATGGAACTAAGGAGTGTTTAAACATGGTTTTGCTCCTTGATACTTAAGATATTCAATCAATCCAGTTCATTTCTTTTAAGGGACAATGTATTGTATTTTATTATATATTTATTTATTTAATAAATTTATATGCTGCCCATTTCACTGTCAAACTTCTCTAGGCACCTTACAACATCATAAAAACAGCAGTATAAGATATTAAAACATTAAAACATTGAACCATATATTGAATAGGAATATATATATCCTAAGGTGAATACTTTTAAGCATGCACATATACAGAAAAAGAAAGGAAAAACTCATGTAGGTAGATGTTTATTTAAATAAAGACAAAGATGGGACACTTAATTCTTTTTATCAGTCATTTCTCTGCACAAAACATACTTCCAATGTCCTTTTCTCAGGAGTCAAACATGAGGTCTGTCTAGAATATACAGACACTGGGAAGAAAAATGTTTTATATATCTTTCTGTCTACTGATTCTCACATGGAAAATCACAGTAAATACTACTTCAAAAAAAAAGAAATAAGGGAAGATACTGTTGCAAGTTGTCTAGAATCATTGGATGTGTGGCACACAAATATGGTTTGTTTATAAGTAATTGCAATTGAACATACATGTAAAGTTAGCTCCTTAGTCATTTGCTAATATTTCAAGAGCTCATTTGCTTTGCTTGAGGACAAAGTATTAATGATTTCTCTCTTTGTGGAGCAGAACTTGCTAAGCCTTATTATTTTTTAGAAGTGTTCGCTGGCTTAAAAGTATTTGCTGAGTGACACATTCAAGAAAAAGTGCCAGTTCTGCTTAGGTGTGCATTACGTGAGATCTCGGATGGCTTAAGCATCTTTGTATGGCTTATTTCAAGCGCAAACAGAAAGAATTTCTGCAGTCTAATGCCACTCCAAAATCAGAGGGAAGTATTTATAAAGCGGTATGAATCTTTATGACACTGATTTGAGATGTGGGATTTGAATCAGGCTCCTTCAAACCAATTCAGAGACTTGATATATGTATGCATGCACTATTATTTATTTGCTTTGCAAATGTAAACATGATTGTGGGTGATTTGCACATCCTCATGTGAACAGAAATGAGACATAGGTCCTTGAAACCACATCAAAGTACTCTAATGGCGAATTCTAAATTGAATAATATGTTCCCAAGGAATTCTAGCAAAGCTACCAAATACTCAATGTACCATACAGTAGTAGTGGGAGAGAATTTTTGCAAACAAGTGGAAATGTGTCTCCAGTAACTTTTTTTAGTGGTCTACCAATCTTTCTGACCCACCCAAGTTAACAAAAACTCTAAAACCTAAATAAAAATTAAATACAGGTAGTCCTCAACTTACAATCATAATAGAGACAGACTGCCCATTATAGCTGTAAATCCTGATGATTGTAAAATCATGCTACTGATCTGATTTTGAGACCTTCTTTGCAGTGGTTGTCAAGCAAACGTATTGCTTGTTATAGACAGTTTTTGCCAAAAAACCAAAGTAGACACCAGTTCTATGCAAAATTTTTGTAAATTGCAGTTATGTGACTGTAAGTTAGTGCAAACAGTTGTAAATGTAGGTTGTTTGCCAAGAGCCCCAAATGTGGTTATGTGACTAAGGGGGCAACTGCCTGAACTTTGAAACCAATTTAAGTAGGTTTTTGGGGGCTCATCATAACTTTGACCTTTGCTAAGGGATTGGCTTTAAGTCCAGAACTTCCTAGAGGAATCTGTCATGTTGTACAGCACACTAATATACCTCATCATACTATTTGCAAGAATTGAGAGCCACAAGTAGCCATTTGGATGATAGAACATATCCTGGAGAAACTGGTTTGCCTTCCAGTAACTGAATATTTAAGAGTGGCCATGCCACCCATGGTGGCCATTAATGAATAAGTACATTTTCCCTGTTACAGTACTTGTGTTCTGCCTGCTATTGGAAAATTCAACTTTTCTCAAAATTCCCAAAGTGCTTTTAATTCTAATAGTTTGCCTAGTGCTGTACAACAAGGAATTCATAAAAGTAGCCATATAAGCATTGTAAAAAATATATGTGATGTTATATTTTCATAATTTCTTAGCATGCATTGGTTATCAGCTTTCCCTCTTATTTTTTAATTTAATCATCATGACAATTAAAATTAATAAGATTTCACTAACATTCTATCTTCAATAGAATAAGTAAGATATAATGTTCTGCTCAGATAATAAAAAGTAAAAGTCTTATTTTGAGCAAGTCCAAATGACCTGATTCTAAACTTAAGTCACAAATACATAAGAAACCTAATACACTCTACGATATCTCTTGCTTTCAGGGATCTTCTTCTAAGCAACTTATTAATAAGTACATTTTTTCCCCATAAAAACTAGGTCTACTAATATTTCCACGATTATTTCCACTAGAGGTTTTCTTGCTCTTATATTATCAGGATATTACTATTATCAGGATACAGCATGCACTTTGGTAAGCTGACTGATTTGTACTTTCTGGTTAAACTTAAATTGAATATTGAAATATAATTTGCATAATTACCTAAGCAGTACTTGCATTTCAGAGAAACATTTATCATCTACATTGCCAAATGCTACCATTGCACATATTAGATAGACTCCTGAGATTTTTCCATGTACTCTTTTCCCTGTTTGGTATTTTAGCTGTTATAGTTTATTTTGTTTCTTTCAACAGTGCTGTTAATCATAGTTTTTCATTTTCTTTCACAACTGGGATTTGATAGGGATTTTCTTTCACCTTGAAAATTTGTAGATAGTCAAGACTTCCTATGTTATAGTCTCATAGACTCAACATAATTTGCTGTTGGAAAGTGCATTGTTTTTGGCTAGGCTGCTTTCCTCTGAAGGGTTACTTTAAAATTTTATTTTTCTCTTGGTGCTGAAAGTTCATAAACAAAAATGCTTGCTAAATTATTATTTCTTCTACCACAAGGCTTCATGATTCAATTCAAAACACATCTGAGTTAATTCAATAAGCAGTGGACCAGGAAATAGTAAATGGAAATGCTGTTAATTTTTATCTCTGAAATTTATTTCCTGTAATCCATTTTGAAATGTTATTTATATTTTTATAGTACACAATTTATAATCATGCTAGAATATTTTCAACATCCCTCACTGAGACTGTCTAGGTAATGCACGACACACAAAATGTGATAGCAGAATCATGTGGAATAATTAAGTTTGGAAGAAATCAATAATATTTATCTAAGAGAAATATTATCCATTGTTTAAGCTTTCTTGGGTGGAAAAGGAAGATAGACATTTCCATAGAAATAAAATACTGCAGCTAATTTGGTTTCTGGAGCTATTATAATAAAGAAATAGTAGCATAAATGTGTAACTAATTTGTTTTGCCAGGACTAATATATTGCTTGTGAAAAATCTGAATTCACTCATTGATTTGCAACAAATACATTATTTTGGTTGCAACTGCATTAGTTGATATAATGGTTATATAAACCATTGTGCAAGTCACTGAACATTCATTCATTGCTATGACCATTCTACTGGATGATTAGCTAGTCCCTTGCAGATCTGTGATGAGCCCCAGACCTAAGAACGGGTCTGGAGATAAGCTCTTTAATATACCTAGCGTTGAGAAAGGTGGCTACTTTCAGCATACTCTGAAATATCTCCTGACTGCAACCTATTTGGGATAAGCTTTAGTATTCAAAAGGGGAGTTCCACTTTGTGTTGCGAATAAGAGAAAAGTTACAATTATAGGGCATTTTTACACTCTATCCATTCATTAAACCTGAATGACTGCCCACTTGCTATGTGACTCTGACCTTGAGTTGAAATACTGTTGGCTTCACATCTTGTTGTTCCATTGTTTCCAGGCTTGTTTTCAGTTCAATTATTTATCAAACGGCGCATGCTGCTTTCTCTCACTCATTCCCAAAGGGATGTAAGAGGACATTGTGGTATGATATGTTCCTCCTATTAACACTTCCTGTTTTCATCCCACTTTGGATACAGCACACACTTTCTGGGTTTTTTTCTGACATTTTGCTCAATTACACGATGGATGTGCAACATCAGATTCCCCTGTGTTTCCCTATTTGCAAAGTAAAATCAATAGCACATTTATGGAGAGATTTCTATCTTGCAAGAAAGAAGACTCATCCTCTCCATAGCTCTTCATTCATCTAGGCACTAGTGAGTATAACTGTAGAGGGCACATGCTGCTCCTAAATTTTGGGATAATAAAAAAAATGTCTTGGGACAATTCTGAGACTGTAAAACTTCTCCACCCATATTTTGAGAGAGATATACCAGTAATTATAATGCAAAACATCTGAGCAAAGAATTAACACTACTGTTTGGTGATTGATAACATATATTACCATTCAGATAGCTTACGGTTCAACGTAGAACAATTATCTATGACTGCTTACATCTTAAGGAAACTGCATGCTCTTGAGTATGTGGAAAAATTAGGAAAAACACCGCATGAATATTATGCTTTGCCTTGGGAAGCACATGTGGGAGAAGAATGCCACCTTCTAATAAGGAAATATGGTGCTATGACAGTGTTAGTCTATGGCTACTATAACTCCATAGACTTGTCCACGAATGGAGAGAAGGTGATTAGGAAAGTCATAACATAGTACCTTGCCCTCTTTGCTAATGAAGAATGGCCTCAATACATTATATTGGCACTTCTCTTAATAGCTGGATTTTGGTTTTCTTCTGTCTCCATGGCTATGCATTCTAATGATAAATCTTGATAATATCCCTAATAGATTATGAATGATTTGGAAGAATTGGTCTTTAAAACTGCATCACCACCATTGACTGATAGCACATTCCTATTTATGATCCATCTGATCAATGTCATGCATTTTATAACAGGAAAAAAGTTATACTCTGCTGCAAAGCATGACTTATTGTTCAGGATGCTTCACTGATGTGAAACTTGGCTATAGCAGAATGACCATGCTGCATAATTTTCATTCTTTCACCATCTGTCAAGTAGGCTTTTTGCATGTTTTATTCCAATTATAACACTGGGAAATATTTAGGTGCCCTCACTTTTTCTTGTTAATGTGGTATATAGGTTGTAGCTAAAGCTTTTGGCAAGGAATATGAGTTGGGTTTTTAATTCCTGCCACAAGATGATGGAAAATGCAGTTAAGAAGGTAAGTGCCTCTTAAGGTAAGTAATTTGCCTCACAATAGGCAAATTAAAATATGATGGTTGCTATAAGTGTCTGCTTTTGCTAAATATCTATGAGAGCAGAGGCTATGTTCCTTATCTTCCATTAAACTATCTCCCTTTCCTGTAATACTTGAACTAGAGTTAGTGACTTTGGTGCTACTTTGGGGTGAACAGGATTAATTTTTGTCACTGAATACATTGCAATATAAATGAGGCACTGGCAACAAGCACTATCCAGTCTTGAATAGGCTATTATGTTGTATTAAAAAGGTCGTGTAAATTTTTAGTTTTGGTTTGACTTTGCCTTATTTCTTTATATATATATTCCTTTTAGTGGAGAGGGTTTGGGAGAATCTGGAACCATTTTTGGGCTGTTGAGTACAAGGGGCCATAAACTTGTTATTAGAGTTTTCTTTGTAAACAATTTCCTTTGTAAACAATGATAAGATAATAAAGTAGAAAGTAGTGCTAATGTGGAGGGTTGATATCCTAGCATTCATTAGGACTGATTCCATAATCAATAGGTTGGGCCAGATCGCCACCCATCGCACCCTTTACCTGGTGGGTAAACTGTCAATCTACATCAGAGGTGTCAAACTCATGGCAAACAGGCTGGATGCGTCACGTGCTGTCCCCACCCCCACCCCCAATTCAGCGAAGGGCAAAAAAGTCCTGATACATCATGTAACCATGATGTGACAATGTGAGTTAGACACCCCTGGTCTAGAAAGTTGCTGATGTAAGGAGGTGGTGATTAACACAAACAAAAATCTGAAGTTTAAAGACTGAGTTTCATTAAAAGAAGGAACCTTATCTGGATAATCCTGGGAGGAGGAAATGGAGCTATATGATCTGCAGGCTGTTTCTATTACATTGTGAATTGTGTGGCACTACTGTATACACATATTATATAATTCTAGCAGATAGTTCCCATGTTTGTTTGGGCAAGGTGGCAGTTGTGAAGCATGAGGTACTTTGAAACCACATAAGGGTTTTCTTATATTGGTCTTCAGTATATTTTCTTTATTTATTTTTTATTTTATTTTATCAAATTTATACCCCGCCCTTCTCCTTGTTAAGACCGGAGGTCCGAGGTAGTGCGTAAATCGGGGGGTAGGTCGTTCCAGAGGGCCGGGCCCGCCCAGGCCCTTCCCCTGGGTGTTGCCAACCGGCATTGCCCAGCCGACGGCACCCGGAGAAGACCCTCTCTGTGGGAGCGGATCGGACGAAGGAATGTATGGGGCAGGAGGCGGTCTCGTATATAGCTAGGCCCTGAGCCATGGAGCGATTTAAAGATGGTCGTCAACACCTTGAAGCGCACTCGAAAGGCCACAGGCAGCCAGTGCAGCTCGCGCAGGAGAGGTGTTACATGGGCTTGCCTTGAGGCGCCCATAATCACCCGCGCGGCCGCATTCTGTACTAACTGTAGCTTTCGAGTGCACTTCAAGGGGAGCCCCATGTAGAGAGCGTTACAGTAATCCAGCCGGGTTCTGTTGCTTATTGTTGCCCTTGCTATTTCCATTGCATCAGAGATGCAGAAAGAGAGTAGCAGGTGCTGAAGGAGCAATATTGGAGGAGGAGGGTTCCTTCTGTAGAAAAAGAGGAAATATCATGAGTGATATGCTGGCCTGTTAATTTAGGAAGCAGGTGGAAATGAGTAAGGGATGAGATATTGGTAAAGAGGAAACAGTACCTCAAATTGAGTAGATAGGAGAGGTGAAAAAAGGAGGGTGGGTAGATTGAGTGAGTAATGCTATGTCGTAGCACACTGCAAAGGAAGGAGAATAGACTGTGTGACTCTGTCTTACGTGGGAATTGCATCAGAGACAAAGCAAAAAGACTTTCCCAGGACAGGATGTGGTGCTTTGTGTTTTCTGTGCAATTTTTCCTGCCCTTTCTAGCATTCAGAAGAGATTTCAAGAAGATAGACAAACTGTGTTCCCTTGTTTTTAGTAGGCTTCTTGATGGGAACATAGGGGAACAAGCTTGCTGGCATACTGTTAGTAGATCTGGCCAAAACAGTGTTGGATTTGTCCTCACTTCCCTAATCTTGGTAAAAACATACTTCATTTCCTTTTAACGTGTCCTCGTGATGTTGCTTTCATACTATTCCCAGCCCATATCTGATGCAGTTTAAGGTTCTCCTTAGCTCTCCTTGATTTTAAATTACTATTTTTTCTCTTATCCCAATACAGTTTAGCCAATGAGAATTTGGTTATTGGGATCTTATTTTATTTATTTTATTTTATTAAATTTATACCCCACCCTTTTCCTTGCAAGGACCCAGGGCGGTAATGACTTCGGTCCAGCTGTTGTTGACTACTTGATATTGTGTTAGGCACACATCCTCTCATCTGAGCATTGTCTTCCAGTTTTATGTGAACGAGTAATTTCTGCTATTATATCAGTTTGGTGATATGATGACCCATCTCAGAACAATATTCTTCCTACTATAAAAAGGTAAAGCACATGCGTGCTAGTTGACCCCGACTTTAAGGGACAGTGCTCATCTCTGTTTCAAAGCTGAAGAGCCAGAGCTAGCCAAAGACATCTCCGTGGTCATGTGGCCAACATGACTAAACACCGAATGTGCACGGAACACTGTTACCATTCCACCAATGGTGGTTCCTATTTTTCTACTTGCATTTTTTCCATGCTTTCAAACTGCTTGGTAGGCAGACGTGGGGACAAATAACGGGAGTTCACTCCTTTACACGGAGCTAGGGATTTGAACTGCTGAACTGCCAACCTTTCTGACTGACAAGTTCAGCATTTCAGCCACTGAGCCACCGCATCCCTTTCTTGGGCACTAATTTGTATCATACTGTTGCTTCTTGGCAAACTAATCAAAGTGATCCTTCTTTTAGTTGCAAGCTCAGCTGAATAAGCTTTGCAGATACAAATGCAAATGTTTTTTGGGGGGGAGAAATGTGACCTACGTTTGAAATATTGTTGACTTGTTGGTCAGTGTCCACCTTGACATCTGGCTTCATATTTTCCATACAAACTACATAAATTCAGCCTGTACAGTATTTTCCACTATGACTTTGCTTCCTTCTTATTTCCTTTCTGCATATAATCTACTATACAACTAAGACAAATTAATGTCTCTGAGTGTGGATGTTTGCATGAATCAGCAGAGCTTGCACTGAGTCGATGATACCTTGTCTACTCAAGGGAGCTGATATTCACAGCTTTATAATGTGGTTTTTTTCCTTTTCCTTTTCCTTCTCCTTGATCTCTGGCAGATTAGAGAGCAATAGATAAATGGCCCAATGAGTAGATTTGAAAACATTATATTGTGCTTGCATAGCAATTTATGTAACTCACAGTGCAAGAAAGAGCAAACATGAATGCTATCTATTAAAGGCATAAGGCAGGAGTAATACCAATACATTGAGAATGTTGCCATTTCAGCTAGTATTAGCAGAAGCTCTTTAACCTTTTGCTTCCCCTTTAAAGCAGCAAATTTCTTCACGCTGAACTGAGTCTCCATTTGACCCAGAAAGGAATTGCCCCATGGAAGCGATCAGGGAAGAAGCTCCTTATCTCAAGCATTCCACTTACTGTAGATATCTTAGTGTTTCAGTTGAGTAGCTTTGCACAAATAAAACACTGATGAGAATTCAGTTTCTTGATGATTTAAAATTACATTATAGCAATAGAAGTGGGTCTGAAGACAATGTAGAAGCAAGTACCATGCCCTACAGAATAATAGGAAAGTTTGGATAATATTTTCTTTCTAGTTCCATTTCTTTCACATTCCTTAATTGTAATGCATTGGGATCTTTGAAACAGGTGTTTTCACATGGAGCTTTCTAGTGCTGCCCAGAGTACCTACACCTCTACAAGCAAAGCCATTGCAGTGGTTCAAAAGGGGGAAAAACAACATTATCTAATGCAATGATGAAGTGGGTCAGCTAATGACATCTCATTGTATTGTTCTTTCTTGCCAGGAGCTGGACAACCTCCTTTTCCCGTTTCCTGTATCTATTTAGACAAGCAATAAAATCAAAATATTTTATTGATACATGAATGCATATGGTGCCATTGTACAGAGGACTGAACTGTGCATTGATACGAAAGCATGAGCACCTCAAACAAAGTGTCATCTTATTTAGGAATAATGCAGTTTTCCACCTTTTTTGGATACGTAAGCATCTTTTTATCTCTTTACCTTGCATTGTCTGATGGATTGGAAAAGAATTCTGGTCTGTAAGGGCTGCAGGAACATTTCCAGTGACACAATTGAAATTCTCAATCCATTTGGAGGGGAGAAGGAGATTGAAGATGCAAGTTTAAATAAACCATTTTACTGCTTTTTCCATCCCACAAATCATGCTACCATAAAAAAAATAATCAATTATGTGCTGTTAAACGTTGGTAGTACATCTGGACCATTTGGAAACTTTAATAATGAGGCTGCTGAGAAAATGCTATAGACTATAGCTTTGCTCTGCTATAGGATAAAGATAAGAAACGTTGTTTGGGTTGATACCCCATGTTAAATAATAATAGAGTTTATTTTGGGTTTGGTGGAATGCATGAAGTGAGCCATTATACGTTATAAAAAATAGCTTACCAAGATATATGATTGACATGATAATGGCTTGTTTCAACAATGGCTTAAGGAAAAAAAAGTCTTTAAAAACAAACAATAAAAGGGCTTTGAATTTTACATTCTGTTCAGTGACTGCTAAAGGGCAAACAAAGCCAAAACAAACCAAAACAAACCATTTTTTATGTGACATTGGAAGGGGGAAGTTTTTGACCTTTGTGTTATGCTCTCTATTCAAGAGACAGAGATTTACCACTCCATATTTGTCTTAACCAGAACATGCTTTTTCATAGTTAACTGAGTTTACATGATTACGTTGTGCCTATCAGACGTATTGTCTGGCGTCATGCAGAAATACAAACCCAATTTCTCAAATTTTTACTGGAATATTTCCTTTCTTGTTTGCTCAATTGCTAAAGGTAAGCTCTGCTGTCTAGATCTTTATCTATTCCTAACTCATCAGTTGCTATCAAACAATCATGTACAGCCTAAGATTAGTTGAAAGACAAAAAAGTCCAAAACATTATAATGTCTTATGTTGCCAGCCAACAGAAGAAGTGCGTAAGTTCTCTGGCCAAATGGCTTTTTGGCAATAATGGGATGCACTGTACTCTTTAAATGATAATATCCATATTTTGGCCCCATGTGTACTGTTGTAGAAGCTGATAAACAAACGAGAAAAATAAAGAGGACTAGTGGAAGGCACAGTCTGATGATGATCTTGGCATCAAGGGCAAATTAAATGGAAAGGTTCACATTGTAGTTTCCATATTTAAAACACTTGCATAAGGAAATGATAGGCTGCAGTGGAAACCTAATGGGAGCCGGAAGGAAAGCAAACTGCTCTATTTATCCCATTCTAATCATTTCAAGGCTTAGCAAAACTAACTGCCATCCAAATGGATGCCTAGTAGCTTGTCAAAAAGACAGAGAATTTGAAGTAGTGCGGTATTATCCTATCTGTATTGAAATGTGGTTAGCTTTATCATGTCAAGTTCTTTGACATTCTGCTTTGTGTCTGTGTGCTGCCTGTCACTCAGGAAACCACCACATCAGGCAGGATCTTCATGACTCAGTGCATCAAAATGAGTGAACGTGAAAAAGATACAGACTACATTGACAGACCAAAAAAAAGCCTCTTCGAATGGATTGGATTTCATTACAGCATAGTCCTGTTTAAATGCAGATTATGACAGGGATGTATTTCCTTGTTGCAACCTCATCTGGAGAACCTGTTCTTTGCATGTACTATTGAATGGGTGGGGGCAATATTAGGACTATCATCATATAGCAATAGCGCTTAGACATATATTCTTCTTCATAATGCTTTTACAGCCCTCTCTAAGCGGTTTACAGAGTCAGCCTATTGTCCCGAACAATCTGGGTCCTCATTTTACCGACCTTGGAAGGATAGAAGGCTGAGGCAACCTTGAGCCTGGTAAGATTCGATCTGCCACATTGCAGACAGCCGGCAGGCAGCAGAAGTAGCTTGCAGTACTGCATTCTAACCACTGCGCCACTGCAGCATGTTTCCTGCAAGGAGCAGCCACTGATTTGATCATAACAGGACCATGTTCAATCACGGCCTTCCTTGTGTCAAACTGGGAATTTCAAATCTGATCTGGAATGATTGTTGTCTTACGTTATAAATACTAATTTTATAATGGAGTTTCGTCTTTTCTTTTGCTGGTGTATTTGTAATGGCTGTATTCACAAGAGTGTGCATAGTCAGGTTGTAGATGTATTTGCTCATGCCCTGCATTTTACAAGCAAGTGAATGCAAAGTGAGTGGAGCTGTTGTATCTTATCATAGGGTAGATATTACTTCAGACACAGGATGCTTGTGGGATCCTTTTTTTTTTTAGTACAAGACTTTTGGTACAAGATTTCATGTTACCTCACCTGCTAGTATTGCTCCATAAGTTTAACATGTTATAATACATTATTTAATTTTTCTGCATACAGAAAATACAAACTGGGATTTGTTCCTTACATAACATTCCTTTCAAGCTAGGTACTTAAACCTCTGAAAGCTATTGTCCAATTTTTTTGTTTCACATTGTGAAAATCCTTGTATCTTCTGATTTGTGAATACATGACTGTCTTCTTGATCATCCTATTCAAATTTCCCAACTTAAAAAAATAGTTGGATGTTGCATGAAGTGTAGTAGCATTTACATTTCTCTGATTCTTCATCTTCTGGTATCTGTGAACAGATGCATCTGTGGGCAATTGTAGGTTTGGAATATTTATTACGTGAAAATAATAAACAGAATGTTGCAATGATATTAAAATATGTTATTCAAAAAGATTGTGGGTTACTGAAAGGTTGTGGTAACTTATGGAACCTTGATACTAGTTGCAAATCAAGTTGAAGAACTATAATTGTATCTTCAGTTTTTACTGTTTTCTGAAAGTTGAAAAATATATATATATATATTTACATATGTATTCATCATGGAATTTTCGGCCTGCTCGTAGCTACATCATCAATGGGTTTTTTACACCAGAATAAAAAAGTTACTCTCATTTCATTCCACAATCAAAAAGTAAATGCCATAAAAGCTTTTGTAACCAGTTAACATACAGTATATGCTTTATGGATAGAAAATGGAAAATAGTTTGGCAGCAGAACACATCTGGAATAGCAAAGAAAAATCCTGTTCTGGAATAATCATCCCTAAAAAAATGACCCATTGCCTTCAAAGTAACTGAATTGCTACATTCCTGAGTAAAATGTATGCCAGAATATCAAGAATGTTCCATTACTGGGCACATCCAAACTTTGTAGGTAATGTCTCAACAAATGGTAGTATATATTCATTCCTAGATAGGAAGCTAAACAAGATTAGCTGGGATTAGTATTAGGACCGGAAACTGTCTAGGAAAGTCAGATATATAATGTACCCTGGGAAATGAAAAAAACAATCATCATGAAAAAAGGTAATGGCAAATCACTTCCATATCACACTAAGACAACTTCATGAATTTCTTCATATAAGACACCAAGAATCAAGGTACTCTGAATGGTGTTAGTGACTAAATAAACCTGGCCTATGTAGAGTAGAATTCAGTTACAGTGTTTTACTTGATGTTCGTTAAAGATTTTGAGAAAAAAGTAGCTAGATCTGGTTGGTACTAGTACTATTTCCAAGAATGCTTTTGGCCAGGTCCTATGTTGTTACCTCATAAATATTTGGAATGCATGTATAGGAAACTTTAAGTTTACCTGGAATGTAAAGTCACATTAGCAAACTTCTTTAAACAACTTGTATTACTTTTTTATTAGAACAGTGAGGGACCTTCCATTATTTCCCAAAATCAGTTAGGTTGATGGGAAATTGGAATTTTCAGTCTGGAAAGTAATAATAATTATTTTGATGGCCATCTATGAAAAGTAAAAAAAATATAATGAATTGTCTGAATTTTGTACCAGTGGCCTCTTACTTCAAGTAGGAGACAAAACGTAGCAATAAACCATTATTATTTAGTATTGTTTATGTAAATCATAATTTGACCTGTACGTATTTTTTAAAAAATAAGCAAGTAATAAATCAGCTTCAGTTTTGAAGGTTCTGTATATACATATACATATATGTTACGTTTTTGAGCTGATCAATCAAAGGAAAAGCAGTACGCTTCCTCCCTTAATTGGGGCCCTAACAGGGTGTTGTGGAAACAATTATATATACGTTAGAATTTTTAAGGGCTGAAAATAAAGAGACCAGGATGGATCCATTTCAGGCTTATTAGCCTTCTTCAGCTGGCCATACTCCTTCTACTGGGATTTGAACCAGGGCTTTCCAGCATTTGAGGCAAGCTCTCTATGCCTTGAGCTATCTGGTATCCCTGATATATCAGCCAATTTACAGGACTCTTAAATGAAGAATAATTATCACAGCTCCTGTGAAGAGGTCCCTTTAAGGGGAGGAGACTCAACGTCATCCCTCTCTGCCCTTCGACTCAACCCAGAGTCATCCAGACAGAGAACCAGACAGAGACTTTTTCTGCTTGGCCGGCCTAGGTTAGTCTCTACCTTAGGGGTTAGGGAACGTTAATTTTAAAAATGGGGATTTTAGTGCAGGGACAATTAGATTTAATCTGTTTTTACTTATTGTATTTATTTATGTATATATTTTATGTGTTTTAATGTTTTCCCTGTGCACCGCTCCGAGTCCCCCTGGGGAGAGGACGCGGTATATAAAATAAATTATTATTATTATTATTATTATTATTATTATTATTATTATTATTATTATTATTATTAGATTACTGCTGTGTGACATTTTTTAGATATGTGTTAGAATTTTTAAGGGCTGAAAATAAAGAGACCAGGATGGATCCATTTCAGGCTTATTAGCCTTCTTCAGCTGGTCATACTCCTTCTACTGGGATTTGAACCAGGGCTTTCCAGCATTTGAGGCAAGCTCTCTATGCCTTGAGCTATAGAGAGATATATCAGGGATACCAGATAGCTCAAGGCATAGAGAGCTTGCCTCAAATGCTGGAAAGCCCTGGTTCAAATCCCAGTAGAAGGAGTATGACCAGCTGAAGAAGGCTAATAAGCCTGAAATGGATCCATCCTGGTCTCTTTATTTTCAGCCCTTAAAAATTCTAACACATATCTAAAAAATGTCACACAGCAGTAATCTAATTTGGTTCTCTGTCTGGATGACTCTGGGTTGAGTCGAAGGGCAGAGAGGGATGACGTTGAGTCTCCTCCCCTTAAAGGGACCTCTTCACAGGAGCTGTGATAATTATTCTTCATTTAAGAGTCCTGTAAATTGGCTGATATATCAGGGATACCAGATAGCTCAAGGCATAGAGAGCTTGCCTCAAATGCTGGAAAGCCCTGGTTCAAATCCCAGTAGAAGGAGTATGGCCAGCTGAAGAAGGCTAATAAGCCTGAAATGGATCCATCCTGGTCTCTTTATTTTCAGCCCTTAAAAATTCTAACACATATCTAAAAAATGTCACACAGCAGTAATCTAATTTGGTTCTCTGTCTGGATGACTCTGGGTTGAGTCGAAGGGCAGAGAGGGATGACGTTGAGTCTCCTCCCCTTAAAGGGACCTCTTCACAGGAGCTGTGATAATTATTCTTCAATTATATATACATATATACAAATAAATGCATACATACATACATACAAGCCTGATTTTATGTTTATATATTGCTTAGACTACTTGATTCTACGAATATTGTTTATTCTTAGTTTAATTAATTTAATGGAAGGTTTGATTTAATGAATGCATAGATTTGCAATTTATGAGTAAAAAGTGCTCAATGTTTTCAGGAAATAGGAACATTTCAGGTGCTCTTGTGTTCTGAAAGCAAAAATAGCTGCATGCTATTTACAATAATTAAGAATTTGTTTTCTCCCCAGTTAGTATCCTTTCTTCTAAAATTTAGGCATATTATGTAATTGCGTTATAATTGAGCACAATTCACTAAATAGAATTAAGGATAAAGCTGGTAATCAGGGATCCTTCTCCCATCAGAGAAAAGTTAGTTGAGGTGCATTTTATAATTAGTTTACTGATATGCACTCAAGAACAAGTGAAACCAAATTAAAATGATATTTCCCTTTCATCACTTGGCAGGAGAACATTTGGAATTTATTTGCATCATGTAACAATAGTGATCATTACCATGATCATAGGGCAACTCTTGGAAAATTGAATGTTTATAAGGAGATAAAAGAGAGGTGGATGAAAGAAAATGAAATAAATGTGACCCAGTTTCAAGGTCAGCTTTGAAGCAAGCTCAGACCTATTGATTTTCGTTGTTGTTGTTTATATACAGTGGATATAATTGAACTGTCAACAGCTACCATATGAGCTTGTTAAATTGGCTGCACTATTTTTAATTTGCGGACAAGGAGCACAAATGTAAAATCAAATGACATGCAGTAAGCACTGGAAATTATTGAAGTGAAACCAAGAGGTAGAAGTACTGGCAGAGGCAATCCTGCTTTTTATTTTTCTAAAAACATACGGTTGTTATAACACGACTGATTAATAACGTACTTATGTAGTACTTTCTGAAATTATCAACTGGAGGGGGGCTTATATTTATCCGTTCTTAACCTTTTAGTGCCATGGATAAAAGACTGTCTGGTGATACTAATAGAACCCTTTTCTGTTAAAGGTTAATAAAAATAAAATTGTTTTTTCCCCCTATCCAAATTCACAGAACCCTGCTAAAACCAATTCAAGGACCACTGAGAGATCTATGGAGGCCAAGTCTAAGGGCTGCAGTAAGGACTCTGCTCTATAAGTTAAGAGAATTATGATTATAACATATTAGCCTCGCCAAAGTAAATGAGATTGACATAAGTGTCTTTAGACTAATGGCTATCTCAGTTTATTTTATTAAACTACCATGACTTAACACTACCAAAATGAGTTTTTTGGAAGTGCAACCTTGATAGGTCCACATGCACCAGGCCAGAAGGTTGACTGTTTCCTAAGCTACCTTTATCCAGTACATTATAAAGAGGCTGGGGCACTAATGTTTCCCTAAAATCACTTAAGCAGGACTATTTGAGCATGTTATGAAATGATGCAGTTCACATGTAGGCCATCCTTGACTTCCAACCACAATTAATTCCTAAATTTCCATTGCTAAGCAAGACAGTTGTTAAGTGAGTTTTGCCCCATTTTATGACTTTTTGCCATAGTTGTTAAGTGAATCATGCAGTTGGGTTTCACCCATTGACTTTGTTGGCTGAAAGATGGCTGGGAAAGTTACAAATGGGGATCACATGAGCCAAGAACAATGCAGCTGATATAAATACATGCCAGTTGTCAAGCATCCAAATTTTGATCACATGACCACGGGGATTCTGCAACGGTCGTGTGAAAACCAGTCATAATTCATTTTTTTCAGTGCTTGAAAACTGAATGATCACTAAACAAATGGTTATAAGTAAAGGATTTCCTGTTATTGTTACAAAAGGACTGCTCCTAGTCCTTTTGGTGTATTTCTGATCGGATCATAGAAACACTTAACAGGGCCAATGGCAGTGTCAGTCCTGCAGCCATCTTTCTTTTGGATCTTTGGTCAGCCACACTTTCTATTACTCTACTATGCATTTCCTATTGTGGGAAAATGGTTGGGGGGATTATGCAGAGTTATTTACTGTGTAGCCATAACAAAATTCTTTCTAGAAAGCCAAGTTCTCTTTGTACCTCTGCACCTGACCGGAACTGGATGGGTGGAACTGCCAGCATGGCAGTGGGAGATTGGACCATGTGATGGATTTGTCAGTGTGGGGCAAGATCTTGAACTTTAACTGGGTGGGGAAAACCTGGAAGCTTTCAGATTTGGGTTTTCCCAGATGTGCCAACTTGGCTCTCTTAATAAATTGGAACTTGGAGCAATACTTTGCTTTGGACTCTATTTTACTTTTGGATGCTATTTGGAACCCTTACAGGCAGGCTTGGTGTGTTATGTGAACACCAATACTCAATGAGCAATAAGCAGGAGAAAGGTCACTAAGCAAGTAAACAGGGAAACTCGTAGTTTTATGTATGTTCCATTCAGCTGAGGGAAGAAGAAAATATAGAAGGAGAAAGGGAGTAGAAGAACTATAATGGGAGACTGCTGACTAATTGTTACTGTTGGCTTTCTGAGTACCATTGATTTTCAAATGTGCTGCTGATTTTTTGCTGATTGCCCATTGTGAGTGGTTGGAACATTGTTTACTGCTGACCTAGCTGAGGCAGTTTCAAGGAACATATAATAATAATAATAATAAATTTTATTTCTAACCCGCTCTCTCTCCCCAAAGGGACTCGAGGCGGGGCACAGGTAAATTAAGAACAGATAACATAGAACAAAGTACAAAATTAAAATCACATTAAATCATATCCTGCGCTAAAACAACTATAAAATACCAACTATCCTAAAACCCCTTAAATTAAAAACCCCATAGAAGAGAGACTACCCTAGGCCGGCCAAGCAGAAAAGATGCGTTTTTAATTTTAGACGGAAGGAGCGGAAGTCTGTGGTCGTTCTAATGTCGGGGGGAAGGTCATTCCAGAGGGCTGGGCCCGCCACAGAGAGAGCTCTTCCCCTGGGTGTCGCCTGCTGACAAAGTCTAGTGGACGGCACCCGGAGAAGCCCCTCTCTGTGGGAGCGAATCGGCCGTGAGGATGTGTGAGGCAGGATCCGATCCCGCAGATAGCTAGGTCCCGAGCCATGGAGCGCTTTAAAGATGATGACTAATACCTTGAAGCGCACCCGGAAGACGACAGGCAGCCAGTGCAGCTCGCGCAAGAGCGGTGTTATGTGGGTAAACCTGGAGGTTCCCATAATTGCTCGCGCGGCTGCATTCTGGACCATCTGAAGTCTCCGGGTGCACCTCAAGGGGAGCCCCATGTAGAGAGAAGCCAGTTTTGAGTAAATATGAAAAGGTAAAGATACTGTCAATTTGACCTAGATCCTTGGTTCCCAGCTCATGATTGCTTCATTTCCTGGTATTCTCCTATATAGCTATGCTTTTTCCTTAGCTTACATAAACTTCACAAGAATGTGATTTGTTTAAAAAAAATTAAAATCTCAATAGATAACAATTGAGCAAACATAATATTAAAAGTATGCAGTCTAAATTATTGCAAACAGACTGACAATCATATGTGCAAACATCTTGCTTTCAACATTCTAGCCCATATATTCTTTTAACATTATAATCAAGTTCTCTAATTTCTTACAACAGGGATGTCAAATTGGCGGCCTGCGTGCTGGAAGTGTCACATGCAGGCCATGACCACCCCAGCTTTGCGAATGGGAAAAACGTTGTGAAACGTCATGCGACAGCAATGTGACACATTGAGTTTGAGATCCGTGCCTTAGAACATGGATAAATGCCAGACAATACAATAATAATAATCGGCATGTAATGATTTTAAGCTTTGCAATAACAGTGCAAATACTAGAAATGGTTAAAGATGTTACTAATGTGTTAAAATATTCCCTGTAATTTTGGAATTTGATTGGAACTTTGAAAAGTTATGGTTGTTTGGGGCCCAGAATGAAGAGAATTATTTTGAGAAATTGGAGAAGTACCTCTGTTTCCCCAAAAATAAGACCTCCCCTGATAATAAGCCCAATGGGACTTTTGAGCGCATGTGATAAAATAAGCCCTCCCCCCAAAATAAGCAACACAGCAGCAGTTATGAGGTGACCACGGTCACTGCTTCCTGCACCTCAAAAATAATAAGACCTC
Organism: Rhabdophis nuchalis; assembly: GCA_039707465.1. Lineage (NCBI taxonomy): Eukaryota > Metazoa > Chordata > Lepidosauria > Squamata > Natricidae > Rhabdophis > Rhabdophis nuchalis. Next base: position 190,040,164 of record CM077645.1, read on the forward strand.
CCAGAAAATAAGGCCAAGTGCTGATTTCGAGGGCCAAAAGAAAATAAGACCCTGTCTTATTTTCGGAGAAACACGGTAGTAATATTCCTCATACTAAAGACTAGATTCCAAAAATCTGTAGCTTACATTTTTAAAAAAATGTAATTATCCTAATCAAAAATGACTTTATATATTTTTATCTAAGGCACCAAATTTAAGATATTTCATAATGTTAGACAATCATTTATTTTTAAAATAGATTTAGAAATCTGTTTGACATTAACCACATTTGGTTAATGTAACATATACTGATAATTTCACCCGTATCTATTTTAATTTGCATAGTTTGTTTTTGTAGGTTTCCACGTATTTCTTTCCTGTATTTTTTATATATATCTACACAATGTTTCCATTCCTTTCTGTAAAACATATTAAGGAAGGAATATTTTTTTAAAAAATAAATGTAATTTATGAATATAAATTGTTTACCCAAAGATAGATCCAAGTTTGAAAACCAGATCAATTAGATATGGACTGATACCTTTTTTCCTATAATTTTTCCCTACAAGAAAAACAAATCCATGAGACAGGTTGGTCTGAGAGGGAATTTATTTAATTATTTATTTTTTACATTTACAGTATGTCTGTCCCCCATCTTGGCAGTTCAATAGGTATGCTACAATATTTGCACTCTAAAAACCTAAAACAAAATAAGCTCAGAAACCCGAAGAACTGATGGATGGTCCAAAGTTACTGAATAAACTTTAATGAGTCTTCCCAGTTAAAGACCAACATTTTAACTAATATACTCTACTGGCTTCTCACTAACTTTTACTGCTATCATTAAAAGTTCTAGTATGCTATATAATTTAGAAGATATATAGCAAATAATTAACCATACTGACCCTACCCTAATTAGTGCCTATATCTAGACTTCAAATTAAAAACAGAGATTCCCAAAAAAATCTGAAATCTGCCAAGCTTTGGCTTAAATGTTAAAAATATAAATATGTCAGGGTGGAATTTTAAGTGGTGGAAATCATCACTGATGAAGCATGTCAAGCTCTTTGAGGGACGACAAGAAGAAATGTTAGGTGTTAGATCTTAAGATTGGCTTGCTAAAAACCAACTGATGTCAGCAGGAAGCATTCTGTGTACTTCAATAAATGGCACAGATGGTCTTTAGGCCTTGTGGAGGCAAAATGCCTATGGAGCTTTGATAACAGCTCCAACTTCACTTTGAAGGGTGATTCAAATGCTACAGTGGGAAAAATCCGATTGAAGAAGATTTTTGAAGATTGAAGTTAGAATTAATTCTACTATTTACAGAATATAGGAATGAAGAAACTTTTCCCCTTTCCCCTTCAATTCCAGCTAAGTCTAATAGAATATAGGGGGCTATTCCAAACTTGGAGTATTTTCAAAAGCACTCTTTTAACCAAACATCCATGAATGGACTTTCTGTAATAATAACATGAGCACCTTCAGATATGATGCAGAAAGGTACAGCAGTTAGCCTTAGGAACCTCTTCTGATCTTATTTTTCTATGTTTCTGTACGAATACATTCTGCTTAAGTGTTGAATAAAACAATTCCTGGATATTGTGACTAGGACACAAAATATCTGATCTCTGGAATTGAAGCAATTCTCTTTGGGAATTGCTTTTGTTTGGTCCTTACAGTACTATACATAGTTTAGATCAGTGGTTCTTAACCTGGGCAATATTGCCCACTGGGAGCGATTTCATTTTTCCGGGGAGCGATGGAATGAAAAGGGGCAACGTGGGGGTGAAGGAATGGAAGGGGGGCGGCGACATGGGGGCAATGGAGCCAGAAGTTTTGGGGACACTTTTGAGACTTTTTTCATACAGTGAACCACTGTATATCTGTCATACAAAAACATCAGATTGCTCGTTATTAGTGGATTGAAATGTGTTTTAAAATGTTCCTCCAGCTAGCTTCAGTACAGAACGCCATACATATGTGAATACGCATCGCTTATCTTCATACGCGTTGTGCAGCAGCCTTTATCACTCTACCCATACAGGGTGTGCCATTGGCCTTTTTACAGTGTGCATCAATATATATTTTTCTTGAATCTTAATTTAGTTTCAGAGTTTTCGTCTTGAAATTCTTAGTTCCTGCATTGCGGTTTGTTCTTATGCCCTTTTTATATTTCTTTTTGCATCTTAAAATTCACTTGTAATTAAATCATTAAATATTACTGGTTTTTTGGGGCATTTCATTTTCTTGCAATTGAATTTTGTTTTCAGTGGTCATTGCATTTAAGTGTCATTGAATTAGCTGTAATACATGTATCACAAAGTTTGGGAGTAAAGTGATGGGTGGCATCAGAATTGTTCACATAGTTGAGATATGGGAGAAAGACTTGAAATAAATTATTTGCATCAATATGTAATCTTCAGTTCACTCTCTTTCACCTAAATATTAACTTCACAGGATTGTTTTAGGGATTGTAAATGCATGAAATATGAAATCTGGGTGTTTTTGTGGACACAAGCTCCTGTTATGACCGGGAAGGTTTTTTTCTCAGCTTTATGTAGTGTTCCAGTTGCACCCTCTCCTAGATTGTGAGTCCTTCAGATCCTCACTCATACCTTAGTCACCTTGTAGCTTGATTAGTACAACAGATTGTACACAGAAGACTACCTACAACTTCAACTGGTCCAGAATGCAGCAACCTGGCAATATTGGGCATGCCTCAGTATGCATGTAGTACCTGTACATTATGATGCTTCCTGGTTTCTTTCTAGTTTGCTTCCAGATGTAGTTCAAAATGCTGATTATTACCCATAAATCAAAAGGGCTATTTATTTAAGGAACTACTTACATTCCATAGTATCTGCCTGGACAATGTGATTTGGCAAGGCTAGTGCTTTTTGGTTTCCTTTAATTAAATATTGCCATCCATTGAGACTTTAGAAGCATACCCTATGTGACATTGTGCCTGTCTTTGCAATGAATGAGATCAGGATGTCGCCTTCTCTGCTGCTATTTTGGAGAGCCTTGAAGACTTGGCTCTTCGCCCCGTCCTTTGGTAAGGTTGATTGAAGCCCACTTCTGGGTAAAATGTGTTTGCTTTGGCTGTTGTTTGGTTTTGTGCCATCTTCTGTTCTTTGTTTTTATCATTGTTTTGTTTTAACTTGTGTCTTTATCTGTGAACTGCCCAGAGTTACTGGGAATTGGACCAGCATAAAAATAAAGTTTTTGAGTAATTTGAATTACTTTATAATTAAGTGCTTTGATTAAGGCATGTGTGTATCATTTATAATCAACTGTGATCCAGCTTTGCTACTGGATTGTCTTCTTCAGGCTAATTTAAATATATGCCGACATTGCTTTAAGAGTTGTATTAAAGGGGAATATTTTTTGAAGCATTGCCACTATTTTGCAGAAGTCTGAAAAAAAAGCCAGCTGTGTTAATGAATATCAGAGAAGTACTTGCCTGTGAGTGGTCCAAAGCACTTATTCCAAATCATTTTCAAAGCATGCATGCACAGCCCTATTATTTATAATTCATGTATGTGATTATACTTTCAATGGTAACACAAAGTCACATGACAACTCCAAGAAGCTTATGAAACAACAATTTCTGCAAAGATTGCCACACTGCTATGAATTAACAAAGAATTTTTGCTGTAAAAAGAAAGAAAAATGAACCAGTTAATTTATATTCAGAATGTTTAATTAAAAAAAACAGACATAAAACTAGTAGAAAAGAATCTGACTTGGAAAGTGGGCTTTGAAATAAAATAGATTTGTATCATCCTTACATACATAACTATCATCAACTTAATTGAGGGTCATATAATAGTAAAAAAACATCAACAACCACTGCCACTGTGGAATCTGGAAGTCAGGTCATTATTTAAGATAATTGTCCAGTTTTAAGAAATTATTTGATAGTTTTATCAGGTTCTCCAGATCTTTCTGATGCCCAGAAAGGGAGCCAATATTCAAGTTTGTATCTGATCAAAAGAGAATAAAGTAGAACAATTAGCTCCTGTTTGAAAACTAGATGGCTGTTGATACACCCTAAAATTATATTTTGCCATTACTTTTCTGATTCGTACTCAGTTTGCAATCAACTACTATTACAAAAACTTTTTTGTAATTTCCGCTACCCATACAATCCATACGTGGATTTATTTTTGTTTCCCACTGTAATATAAAGAACTTTGCACTGTTCTTTGATAATTTTTTCACATTAACTTTCAACCCATTTTTCTAACCTATAAATTCTAATTTGATTTTTATTGCTATCTTCAGGATTATAAACTATTCTACTCACTTTTGTCTCATCTGTCAACACGATAAGCATTATTTTGATCGCTTCATACAGATAATTTTGTATGGACATGTTGAGAACTAAAGACTGATTTTTGTGACATCATGTCAATACACTTTTTCCAATTTCTCAGTAACCATTGAGGAATACAATTTCAGACACAACTATGTAGTCACTAACTATGCTATCCAGACCACACTTAACTAACTTGCTAATCAGTATTTCATCTAGCATTTTGTCAAAGGCTTTACAGAAGTATATTTTTCCCATTTCTAGGTCCATGTAGGAAGAATTGGAAAATTTAAGTCTTCCTATGGATCTGATTCTGATTCAACCATGACTACATTATTATTATTATTTATTTATTTGTTTATTCATTTGTCAAGCATGCACATGATAGCAGGTATAAGTATGAACATGGATATGAACAAAAGAAAAGGGGACAATAGGACAGGGACTCAAGGCACACTGGTGTGTTTATGCATGTCCCCTTTATAGCCCTCTTAGGAATGTGAAGAGTACTCCACTCCTTAAATTTTCCAATTCTTCCTACATGGGCCTAGAAATGGGAAAAATATACTTCTGTAAAGCCTTTGACAAAATGCTAGATGAAATACTGATTAGCAAGTTAGTTAAGTGTGGTCTGGATAGCATAGTTAGTGACTACATAGTTGTGTCTGAAATTGTATTCCTCAATGTATTCCTCAATGGTGAGGTTCACAGTAGACAGTTTAAGGTTTGAGGATGTAACAATGGAGTCAGGTAGAGCATTCCAGACGTTGACCACTCTGATGCTAAAGTCATATTTTCTGCAGTTGAGTTTGGAATAGTTTACCTTGAGTTTGTATCAATTGTTTGCCCTTGTATTATTGAGGTTGAAGCTGTAGTAGTTGTTGACAGTACATTGTGTGTTATAGCACACAATTTTGTGTACTATTGTTAGGTCCGGTGAGTTCCAGATTGTCCAAGCCCAAAATTTGGAGGCTGGGGGCATAAGGAATTCTATTTTAAGCAGAGGAGTGGAGTACTCTTCACATGAAATATCTCTGAACATGCTTGATTGTATTAATGATCATCTCCAGCTAACCAGTGGGGAGGCATGGTATCTGGTGTTTAACCAACATCACCATGTTTGCTCACAGTTATTTTTGCAGAGACGACCACTCCCATCACTCAGTTAAAAAAAGGTTGTGAAATCAAGGCTAATCATCATAGTATCCAGGTGTCAGCATGGAGAAGGGAGCCAGGTGATGAGTTCGGAGGTCTTGTCTTTGGAAAGCTGCCTAATTCACAGCTTCAGCATTATGCTGCAGAGCTTTTCTTATAGCTCATGAGTCACAGCTGAGCTGAAAATCAATTGGTTCAGCTGCAGTACAACTCAGAAGGCCAGTAACATCATGGAAACAGAGAAGATGTAGTGTCAATTCTGGATCAATACAAATGCTATTCTCAGTAATCTTGGAAGATTCATATATTCCTGACGTCAGGAGTGGATAAATTGAATCACTGGCTTATTATGTACCATAATGTGATTATTCCCCCAGAAAATCTCCTAACAGGGTGATACTGTCCATTCTTATGTATTTTTCTACGTAATTGTTATACTTTGATTATTAAATATCATTTAAATGATTGATTAATATTTTTATATATTTAGGAATTTGTAAGGCTGCCCAGTTCATGATTTACTGTCAGTGGCATGAAAAATTAAAATAGTCAAAAATCAACAAAAATAATGTAACATCTGGAGTCTGCAAGAGTGGGATTGGATGGACATTCACTGTCCCAACCGAATAGACTCAATTACCACCCTAACCCAATGCCTGGGAGAAAAGCTAGGTCTTCAAAAAGCTGATAGGGTTGAAGGCCAGTCAAAACAAAGGGAGAAGTTTGTTCCAAAGAATGAAGAAGAATGTTTGAGTCATAAGTGCATGAATTTGGAGAACTCCAAATTGTGTCCATTTGTGATCCAGAACAAATATATATATTTCATATAAGATTTTAGGGCCCTCCTATCCCATAGTTTTGCTGGTTAAAGCAAAATCTTTAGGCATTAGAAAAGCACTGATTCATATTTGATCAGGGGAAGACTTGCATGATGGCATAACATCAACATACTAATGGTACTTAAGTCTGTGCCAATGGATGAACTTACTCAGCAGCTTCATATAGATTTTTTAAAGATTGAAAGAGTGGAAATGTGACCCATTCTGCATAGCAGCAATCTAAGACTTCCCAGATTAACCCATATTAAAGCTTACCTATGACTGACCAGAATGACCAGAAGTGTGACCCCATTCCCACTTCCTTGAGCTAGATCAGAAGACTTTCATGGTTGATGACATAGATGACAATGGCTGTTGAGAGATCAAGGAGGACTCCCCACATCCAAGCTCATCAGAAGTCATCAAATAGTACAACCAATGCTGTCTCAGTGCTGAAATTGGATTGAAAGGGTTTTGATAAATTGCTTCCTATTTGGGCTATTTGGACCCTTTCTTAATAATCTTGTTTAAAAAAATAATGGACACCAGACAAAACTGCTCAATTCTGCTGGATCCAGATTTCTTGAGGAAGGACCATACCATGCTTTCATACCGGGTGGAATGATCCTCTATCTCAAGAATATCTCCCCTATCATATGGACTTAACAGTATGTTATATCCTGAAGACCATGATTACCCTGAAAGCATATGAATCTAAAATAAAAATAGCTGGCCTTATAGCCCTAAGGACTCTTTCTACTTCCTGAGAAGAAATAAGCTCAAAATCATGCCAGAATACAAAGTTAAACCATGCCTCAGTACCTCCATTGGACTTGTCCAGTTCAGAGTAAATCCAAAGTTGTTTGCAAGTAACTTTAAGAGATGCTTAGAATAGTCCTCGGTGTACTCATGGGTCACCCTGCTCCTTTTTTAATTAATAGCAATTGAGTTACCTTAAATGAAACCATTGTCTACCAATATGTTAATTAATATTTTGCCAAGTAAATTATCAAACTCTTAGCTTTAGTTTATCAAGCTATTAGATTTGCTATTCATTTTCTGCCAACAGAAGGTGATCTAGATGTCTTTTCTACTGTCTCATCTCTCAGAGCTTCTCTCAGAGGGATCTTTTGAATCTGTGAACAGCAAATATCTATGCAAGATGATCAGATCCAAGACTTGCATTACCCATTCATTCCAAGCAGCCACTAAGACCTATTTGTATGGTTGTTAAAAGTCCACGCTAACTTAATTACACAATCTACCATATGCTAATCCAGTACAGTTTGTACAATCATTCTCATTATTTAATTCCTTTTCTCTTCTGTTACTTTCTGACCAGTGGTGGGCTTCTGCACATCCAGAGCTTTAGGTAAGAATCGCCAATAGTTTGAGGCTGGGGGTGGGGGTGGGGAGCACCCAGGTAGAGGCCCAAAGTAAGGCTGGAGCTGGGGAATAGTGCATTCCCCGACCCAGTCGAAGTAGGCAGTAAGCAGGCTAGGCACAGAGATTAGTTGGACAGTCTGAAACGTGGTGAAGAGAAGATAATATATAGGGCAGGGCAGGACAGGGCAGGGTGGGCAGGGCTAGCTGCTGGTCGATTTTTACCGGTTCTCCGAACTGTGCAAAATCATAGCAACCAGTTCGCCCAAACCGGTCTGAACCGGATGAATCCCACCCCTGCTTCAGACACAAAATTCTGTAGTATTTCCTTGAAGTTATAGGTGGTGCCTTGCTCAATAGTAGCAACTGTGAGAGGGATCTTGGAATCCTAGTGGACAACCATTTAAATATGAGTCAGCAGTGTGCAGCAGCTGCCAAAAAAGCCAACACAGTTCTAGGCTGCATAAACAGAGGGATAGAATCTAGATCACGTGAAGTGTTAATGCCACTGTATAGTGCCTTGGTAAGGCCACACTTGGAATACTGCATACAGTTTTGGTCACCACGATGTAGAAAAGACGTGGAGACTCTGGAAAAGTGCAGAGAAGAGCAACCAAGATGATTAGGGAACTGGAGACTAAAACATATGAAGAACGGTTGCAGGAGCTGGGTATGTCTAGTTTGATGAAGAGAAGGACCAGGGGAGACATGATAGCAGTGTTCCGATATCTCAGAGGGTGCCACAAAGAAGAGGGAGTCAAACTATTCTCCAAGGCACCTGGGGGCAGGACAAGAAGCAATGGGTGGAAACTAATCAAGGAGAGAAGCAACTTAGAATTAAGGAGAAATTTCCTGACAGTTAGAACAATTAACCTCTGGAACAGCTTGCGTCCAGAAGTTGTGAATGCCCCAACCCTGGAAGTCTTTAAAAAGATGTTAGATAGCCATTTGTCTGAAATGGTATAAGGTTCCTGCCCACGCAGGGGGTTGGACTAGAAGACATACAAGGTCCCTTCCAACTCTGCTATTGTATTGTATTGTATTATCAGAGACCTATAGCTATGACTAAATCTGCTAGTTCTGAACCATAATATAGTTTGCAGCTTCTATTTTTTTAAATTCCTAATGTGGTTCTAATTTCTATCATATTATAAATCCTTCAATGAAAGCCTTACTGTAATTTTGACTAGAATTAGCCAGTAAACCCAGTAGTTTGTATGCCTGTAATATAAAACAAACTAGAAAGTATGGATAAGACAAAATGTATCACCATGAATGTATTGTTTGTAAGTTGACTGTAACTAGTTGTAACTTATTTGCAACAAGCATAGTAGTGAATTTAGTTCCTCATGAATGGCAACCACAATTCAATTTAATTTGATAAGGAAGTGATATATATGTGCCAAATTAAAAAGAACATTGTTGCTGTTGATTTTAAAGCTCTGAAAATGGGCTTTCTATTCTTTAAAGGCGAAGTTAATTGCTTTTAGATTAACTATCACTTGTGCTTTCTTCTCTGATTATATCTCTCTCCTTTATATAGTTTCATGTTGTAAATGCATGATAATTTGCTGTGTATCTGTAGTTCATGTTTTTAGTTGTAATCGTATGCTAATTTCTGACTGTACATTTATCTGATAATGAAGTGCGATATCTGCTTTTTCCTGAATTTTTCTGCATAAATAATTTAACTTAAAGAGCTCACACCCTGTTTGAAAGCAGATTGTTCTAAAGCCTTTGGTTTGCATTAGTGGAAATCAGAATGTAGGGTTCACCAATTTGACATCCTCTAGATTTTTGAGACTACAATTCCATAATTTCTTATCTTTGGTCAACTCAGACGGAATTGCCCCAATGAATAGAGAATTGAGTGCATTTGGCTTTTATTTTTATATTTCTACAAATGCTGGGATAATCATTTCCAGGGTAATATTCCAGTTGGAATGCAGTGGATTGTTGGTATCCTGATCCCATAAGAAGTTGTACATCAGATGAAAAGATGAATAAGGGAAATGTTTTGGGGTTATTTGAATGCTAGATCAACACCTTTGGGGGAAAAAACCCCTTCAGTTAAAAAAAAAAAGAAATAAAATGAAATGAATAAAGAAATAGCTATGTTAATGCCCTCAGAAATGTATATTTGAGAACAAAGTCTATATTTTAGACCAAATTGTTGTTACAATGTTGAATAATGCATCACAAAATTCCGCATATGGAATTTTTAAAAACTGCAGAAATAAAAAGTTACAGCTTATGAATGGATGTATTTAAGACCTGATTCAGGATAAATACTAGGGTTATCAACAGAATAATACAATTTTTTTTTTCTAGGTTTCTTTTTGTTTTGAACAAAAGAAAATTTGCTCCATATTTTTGTTGTTGTTGTTTGATATAATATTATAAAGCCTTGTAAACATCCACTTTAACATATTGTTTATTCAAAGAATACTAGAAATGTCAGGCACAAATTATGGATATAGCTTCTCTTCTTTTCTTTTTCTAAATTTCAACTATCTATTGTGTTGTGGGGACACAGAGGGGTTCCATATGAATATGGTTAGACTGTGTTGCTTGTAATCTTTATGAAAATACCAGCACAATAAAATGCTCCAGTGATTTTAAATGAGTTGAGAAAATACAATATATTTTGAAATACACAAAAGGACTTTCAGTTTAATAAAACATGGAGAGGACAATAGTAATAAGAATGCAAACTGTTAACAAATTCATTGTAACTTGCTTTATTCTGTAATCAAATTGTGGAAAGTAATTTTGGTAACCTTGACTTTATATTGAGTGGAATAAATGTTTAACAAACCTGTATTTGGGCACAAGGAGTCATGAGGGCATGAACATATTAAAGTCACGATAAAGCTTTCAAGTGTTTATTGTAAAAATGTAATCATTCAAATATTATTTAATATTATGATGTTTAACAAATCTTTCTGCAGAGGGTTTTAAAGCAGTTAAAATGCTCGAGAGAGCCAGTTTGCTGCATTTGGTGCTACAAGCTGGGAATCCTTGAGTTCCCATCTTGGGCATGAAGCCAATTGGGTGACCTTGGGCCAGCCACTGTCTTTCAGCTCTAGGAAGGAGGCAAACTACTTATGCATATATATTTATACATACAGTATAACAGTGACTGGGTTTACACATTACTAAAGCAGAGGGTTATGGGGAGGGGGAGGGGTTTGACTATTTGAGTTGAGCTATTATAAAATTTCACCTGATTCACTCATCCCATGATACCTGATAACTGTTTTCCAAATTTTGGCATGGGGTGCTATGTACATTGTCATGATTTGTAAACCATGATTTATGATTTAATGCATTGTTTTCAATAAATCAAAGCTTATCAAGCCTTGGATTAGTGTGATGATGTATGAATTCTCTAAATGTGTTTTGTAAGCAAATATGTCAGAACTGGACTATGTTTAAAGAATTTATCATCACCATTAGAGATCCCTTTGTTTGTCTATTTTGGGGGTGTTAAAGGTGGGCAAATTCATCCTATTTAAAACAGCTGAAATATTGCCATTTTGCTGTTGCAATCCCAAAATGCCCACCCCTGCCAATCCTGGGTTAAGAAAGATGTATATTCCCAGCTAATCGTAGCTTTTTCAATAAATTATGGCGAGATTAGCTTGATGTGTGCAGAGCTGGAACTGCTGAGTCTGTAAAGTTTGAACCTGATGAGACAGGAATATTTGATCCTCCTCCCAGAAAAAGCTCTTTGAAAAGATGGCGCAGACACCAGAACCTTCAAGCCTGGGAAATAAGTCACCATCCAACTACAGACCTGAAGAATTGGGAGGAAGAGCCCAACAATGTAAACCTGGGGATTAATATCATAGGTCAGGGATCTCCAACCTTTGCAACTTTAAGTCTGAAGGACTTCAGCTCCCAGACTTCTCCAGCCAGCAAAGCTGGCTGGAGAAGTCTGCGAGCTGAAGTCCTTCAGACTTAAAGTTGCAAAGGTTGGAGACCCCTGCCATAGATGACAGGAAATCAGAATGCAGTTAAAGTGAGAATGCTTTCATATATATGATTTCCTAATGCTCTGCAATAAATCTATTTAATATAAATCTTCTCGAGAATGCAGAACAGGATAAGAACTTAATTGCAATATAAAACTTCAACATTAGTCACTTTTTTGGCTTCTTGCCATTATTTGGTTTATACAAAGCTTTGCCTAGAAGAAGAAAGGAGAAAGAGTCCTGTTTCATAGCTTGTAAATCTATCTGCGGGATCGGATCCTGCCCCATACATCCTCACGGCCGATTCGCTCCCACAGAGAGGGACTTCTCCGGGTGCCGTCCACTAGACTTTGTCAGCGGGTGACGCCCAGGGGAAGGGCCTTCTCTGTGGCGGGCCCAGCCCTCTGGAACGACCTTCCCCCCGATATCAGGACAACCACGGACCTCCGCTCCTTCCGCCTAAAATTACAGACACATCTGTTTCGCTTGGCCGGCCTAGGGTAGTCTCTTTTTAGATTGGGGTTAGTTTTAATATGGGATTTTAGCGCAGGGTTAGTTTAATTTCATTTTATTATTGTATACTGTTTGTATTTTATATGTATTTTAAATTCCCTGTGCCCCGCCTCGAGTCCCTTCTGGGAGAGAGAGCGGGTTATAAATTAAATTATTATTATTATTATTATTATTATTATTATTATTATTATTATTATTATTATTATTATTATTATTATTATTATTATTATTATTATTATTATTATTATTATTATTATTATTATTATTATTATTATTATTATTGGTGAACAAAAGTGTCAAACATTGAATGTCCTGATTGGTTGTGACTGACAGAAGGATAACCCAGAGATTTTTTGGGGGGGGGGTGATACGTAATTTATTTCCCTTTATTGGTATGTAGTCTGCTCAGGCAACCCTCACTGGCAAATAAATGTTGCACTGATATGCTGAAAAAAAAATGCATCATTTGTTCTCTAATACACACATTGCTTTTGTTTGAATCGACACTAGCTAATTTATTAACTAATTATATAATGTTGTATAAAACAGCTCCTACAGATACAGTTTCATAACAAAAATATTGTTGTTAGGTTGTTAGGATTTGACAATATAAAAAGAACACAATCCTTTAAATCTATTTAATAAACCAACATTTATTAGAAGACATCAAAATAATTTGCAAATCCATATCCTACAGGCTGAGCTTTATTCAGAATAATTTTAGTTTCTTAGTAGCAAATATAATACTCACCACATTTATTTATTTTTAATTATGGGGAAAGCTTGTGCAATGGTTTATATATTACAAATATTTTCTGGCAGATATTTTTAAATAATTCACATGAAATATATGTGTTAGCATATGTTTTAATCATTGTATTATGCTTCCCATGCATCTCTTCCTTATTTTTTAAAATTTCCCCTTCCTTTCAGTTCAAAGGAATTTAATGTTTCCTTGTTTCCTTTCTGATACTAAAGCTTGTTTTCTTTGGTTTAAGTGCCAGTGTAATTTAACTTGCAGAATGCCTCAGAATATCAATAAGTAAATGACGTAGCCATTTGTTTATACCAGACAGAGAGGACAGCATTTGAAAGCCGATAGTCTCTTAAAAGAAAATCTGCCAGACATATTTAAGGTTGTGAAATATTTTGACTCACATCTTCCCATGATAACCCAGAAATGTATTCATCCTCTCTATCATTTACCTATCTAACAGAGGAAAGGGCAACAAACTGATCAAGACTCTGTGGGGAGATGAAGAGATGAGATTTATTTTATTTTGTACTAGCCATTCCTGGCCACACATTGTGGTGGCCCAGTCTGGTTAAATGGCCAACTAATCTGTGTGTAGATCTATACCTGCACACACAAACACGTACACACAACCACTGTATAACCCCCAACCTACCTATCTACTGTATTTCTTCCTCTCTCCCTCTACCTACCTACCTACTGTATTTCTCCCTCTCTCTCTCTATCCCTCTATGGACCACCTGGGAGTGTGCTATCCTCTGTGCCTTGTTTTGGTTCTAGTAGGCCTCCATACAGTGTGGAACATTAGAGGGTTATTTGGTTGCTGAGGAAATGACCGTTGGAAATGTGAGGGGTGTGTGCATGAAGCATCATAAAAAGCAGCCGGGTGGGAGGAGCTACAGGGAGGTGAAAACCTGAGAAGTGCGTACCTTTTATGTTTGTGCTGCTTGCACATGACACACGTGTGCCAGTCACACAAAATGTACATGTGATTGTTACTCACTTTCTTGCAACATTGTGTGAATATTTGGTGGCGATCGGTGCAGTACTTTCTGAGATTAGCAATTTTGCACAAACTATTTAAAATTTTTATTTATATAGATTCAGACCAAACAAACTGCCAAAATTAGACCACATTTTTGGCTATTGCTGGCCAGAAGCAAATAACTTTCGGTGCATTCTACTGGTAGTAATTGACAGACTTACAAATGGACTGGCCTCTGTGTCTCTCCACATTCACACAGCATGTTGTTATTTGCCACCAATCCCCACTTGAGCATATTGGTCTTACACTTACACAGTGCCACCCGCAACCTATTCAATGCCCTCCAAGTAACATGGGAGAAATCAGTTCCCTCAGTCATGTTCTCTTCTGGGATTATTCCTTGCTCCATTAGTTCTCGCTGCCATCTTTTATTTCAGTCAATTTGCTTAACTCACAATTGGGCGTATCCTGGGCAAAGGCAAATTTCTTGCTGGCTAATCCTTGTCATACCTGATCAAACGAAAAAAACTAAGAGGTGAGGTGCCAAGGGAAGAAAGGAGGGAGGGTCACTAAGCGCGTACTTCAGTACCTTCTCACCTGCTGCATCAGCCAACTCCTTGTTCAATTCACAAGGGCTGAGAGGTTTTGGAGAGGCCATCATGTGACAGCAGTGATGGCAAGGAAGAAGCCTTCAGACACGCTTCCTTTTCTCCTGACCATTCCCAGTCATGGTAGTTTGGAGGCAGAGCCTTACGTGTAAATTCTCTAATGATTGTCAGGGGTACTGAGCTGCGGTGGCACAGTGGTTAGAAGGTAGTACTGCAGGTATTTCTACTGACTGCCAGCTGCTTGCAATTTGCCATTTCGAATCTCACCAGGCTCAAGGTTGACTCAGCTTTCCATCCTTCTGAGATCAGTAAAATGAGGACTCAGATTACTGGGGGCAATATGCTGACTCTGAAAACAGCTTAGAGAGGGCTGTAAAGCACTGTGAAGCAGTATATATGTCTAAGGGCTATTGCTATTGTTACTACTGAAGCAATTGGCCCTGGAACTGTTTCAAAGGAGAAGATAGTGCCAGATACAGGTGGGCATAGGCCTCCCTTCTGATACTTTCTGAACAGTTAGCTTGTAGGACAGGTAACTCTTACCACAGGTTGAAACTTTTCTTGCCTAGGCATTTTATTATCCCTGTGCACCGCCCTGAGTCCCAAACGGGAGAGAGGGTGGTATACAAATTAAATTAATAAATAATAAATAAATAAATAAAATTTGAAATTAGCACAAATATTGCAGTTGAAAATGAACAGAGAGTATGCTTAGCATAACCAGGTTAGGATAAAAAAGATACTAGCATCTGCGGGAATGGGTGAGGTTAAGCCTTGCAAATCTAGTACATGACATCTGAATACAGTGTAAAGAATTATTGATTACATATTGGATTCTTAGAATTTCAACTTGGTGAATCTTAAGAGTTTCTTTCCCATATAAGCCTAAAGACAGAACAATAGTGAGAATTGCTTTAACTTTCTGCTTATTTTTATTTATGATTAGGGTTTAAATTATTTGATTTTCATCTTAGTTTTATAAAAGATTTAGGAAATCTTCCCTTTGATAAAAATGTAATTGATTAATTTTTAAAAAAATAATTATTATAAATGCCAAAGGTGTAAGGTAATATCTAAACAAACAAAGTGAATAAAAAATTAAAAGCTCACTGATAGATTGTTTCACATTCTGCAAATCCATAAACAAATTGCATACTTACATATTTCCAATATGACTCTTTCTTTTCAAATCATAGAAATGTTAAGCATCAAGGTTTTGGGAATATGAAAAAACAAATAGGCTGAAGTCTTTTATTGAAAAAGAATTCTAAATAGGCTAGCAAGACGAATATTCCCATGTAAAGTTGACCTATTCCAGCTAGTGTTATATGTGTGAAGAATGACATATCTGGGGAATTGCATTTTCTTATACATTTTACTGTCTCTTGGTTCAAGTAGAAAAAAAGATTGCTCTGTAAGCTTCAGCCTGAGAAAGTAAAGGTATATGTTTGCTAGGAAATAAAAGTTTTTTGGATATAGCATACAGAAACTTCTGTTAATGATTCCCTTCTAGTTGAAACTTCCTACTGTGGAAGTCTCCATAGTAGTAATGTAGTAGTCAGAGAAGAACTGCTTCTACTGATTTTAATGCTTAGGATTTAGGTATGTTGGGCTTTAGGGTATAGTGACTATGGTTTTGAGCAGGGGTGTCAAACTCAAGGGCCGCAGGCCAAATCTGGCCTGTGGGATGCTTAGATCAGGACCAGCCTCTGCCAGCAAAAATGGAGCTTGGGAGGGCTGCAGGTGGCCCACGCTGGCTGAGGGTTATAGGTCATCGCAGTCGAATATGGAGCTTGGGAGACCACTTTTGCTGGCAGAACATTTGGGCCACCACAGATGCCCCTCAACATGAGTGACATGGAGCTGGCCATGCCCACATGGCCACGCCCACTGAGGTCAAACACAACTCTGATGTGGCCCTCAATGAAATTGAGTTTGACACCCCTGGTCTAGAGAATAAAGTTCCTGACAACTGTGGTGGCATCTTCAGAGGCGAAAAGAGTTGGGTACAGTAGCCCTCAGAGGCCAAGTGGTCAGAAAATGCCAGCCGTAGTTGCCAGTGAAGCATCAAACAATATGGTCTCCAGATCACAACCACTAAACCCTGTAACCCAGCACTGCCCAATCAGCTATGGAAGTCTCTCACAGTATATTTAAGCATTAGTTTCATTATTATTTAATTGCCTTGTGATGTCCCTAATAGATTTGTGGTTTTTGCAGTCCATGTATGGTCAACCAAGCTATAGGGAGAAAAGTGTGACATAAATCATATAAATACATAAGAAAAATGTTTGAATGACGTCACAAGTCTGGAATGACTTCTTGAGCTAGAGTTATAAATCAATTTATAAATAGGTTTTGTCATCTGTTGTTGACTTAATACAATTTAGATGTCTGCATGCCTTTGTAAAGAATGATAAATTTAGAAACATCAGCTAGCAATAATAAATTCTTTTTATGCTCAATGATAGTTAATGCATTTTCTCTAACTGGCTTAATTATATTCAATGATATGTAAGGAATTGATTGAAAAGTCAACTTTTATCCATTTCCTGCTATATTTTTTTGAAATAGGAAGCATGAAGGAAAAGGTCCTTTTAAAAACTTTATAACTACAATGGTCTGCATTGAGGTATAATATGCAAATTGGAGAAAGCAAGTAAAGCTATAATATTAAACACTAAGATTTTTTAAAATGCAGAATTGACTTTAGATATTGGTTGAGATTTTGGGTGGTGAAATGTAACACATTTGGAAGGTGCCCATTTGGCATCAGCTGCAGAACATTGTAATAAATTCATTTATCTATATTTAATATGCTTGTTAATAATTCTCGATCCCACTTGCTTCCCAAGATTAATTATGCTATAAATACCATGCCAGACCGTATATTTAGACAGCAAATTTAGAATTAGCCAGTTTCAATGAAATCCTATCTGAGGCAAAACAATCCAATATTTCAGTGAGCCAAATAACGGATCAGCATTTACAACCAAATCTTCAATTAAAGGCAAAGAAAGCAAATATTTTAAAGTCCTCTTCAAATGACATTAGATGGACCAGCTGGGAAAGCCACAAAGTACTGTGTCTAATCTGTCAAGTACTAAATGGTTTTGGTCCAGGGCTCTTGAAAGATTGCATGGTCCGATATGAACTTGCTCATGTTCTAAGATGGAATGCCATCGAAAGGTCTCTGATAGTGCAAGATTCTCATTCAAGTAAAACACTTTGGACTTTATACCTGCCCTTGAAAATGCTTTCAAGATGCATAGAATGCAGGGTCATTATGCAAGCAATGGTGTAGAAGAGTTACTTGCATGGCTTGGATACAGAGATAAGGTCTGTCATAGATGAAAATAGCTACAGTGAAAGGACAAAGTTTATTTACTTATTTATGTTTCCAATAGTGTTAGAAATAATCTAGATAATAGTCTGGACTGAAACAAAACAAAATGTCACTTCTGTAGTTAAGTAAGTCTGTACTGTATTTACTGCCTGGTTTTGGTGTCTTCTGAGCACTTTTATGAGTTCTTGACAGAAAGAACAAGGCATGTGAAATAAGTAAATACTCACTTCTAAGATTATTTAAGATTTTATTTGTGTATGTGTGTTACATTCCTTCTTATCAGTATAGGACATAAACTCCTTAAATGTTGCTACAGCTGAACCAGTAGTATGTTAACCTCAGGAGATACCAAACCAGGAATCATCTCTGGGCACCATCAGAATAGCTAGATCATTCAGATAATTAGATAATTAGGTATGGCCAGCAAGCGCTTGGACAACAGAACAAAAATGCTCAATGAGACTCCTTGCCAAACAAATGAAGTTAGCTGGCTGCAACTTGATTTGAAATGTAATCCTGACCCATGTTTCTCTGCTGGGATCAATAGTTTGATCTCCTGCCCTGGTGCATTGTTTCTGTGAATTCTGCTTATAATAGATAATCAATTGTATCAATTGGGCACAGATTCCATTGTCTTCTAAGGAGTGATCTAGTTCTCTCTGTACTTTGCCAGTTTGCAATCTGTAATCTTGTCCCCAGGATGAGATCTTTCTGAACTTGAGAGGAGTTGCTTGTGAATATACACCTATAATATGCTATGTTCACATTTTAATTATGGGTTAAGTATTGCCTTGTGCAACTTCTATCCTAGTTAAAAAATAATTATACTTTCTCTACATTCTTCATTCTTTCCTTGGACTTTGGTGTACCCCAGTAGTTCCAAATCAGTGCTGGAGTGGTTCCGAGGCCTTCTGAGAAAACAAAGTACAAAATAGCAAGAAGATTATCCTCAATATATTCCATTAAATCAACAGCTACTTATGTCAGACCGAAACTAATGCAAGCATAGTACTTGTGATATTTTAATAGGATCCCAAGACCCTCAGAGTATTACAAATTGTCACATATTGAGGGAATATGTAATTTTTATATCTTTGTAGGAAAAATAGCCACTCCAGGCTAAAAATAAGAGGGTACATAACCGTATGTTCTGATGAAGAGGAATTAGCATTTGCTGGTTTACCATGATCTCAATCTGAATGTCTAATTAACCCCCTCCAAATGGGCATTGAGAAGCTCTGGCTCTTTGTAATTACAGAATTATAGGCATCAGAAAGAAAATCCTCTTGGGTCGTCTAGTTCATTTCCTACCAGGGGTAATTTCTTAGTTTTCTTATTATCAGAATATTCCATTTCTCTCTTGAAAGTAAACAGACTTCTTGCTATAGTAAGGAATGGTTCTGTTCCCCGATCTTTACCACTACCTGAATGGACAGTTTGAAAGAAAGTGAATCAGCCAAAGAATGGGAGCATTTGGAAGTAAGAGCAGATTAATAGTAAGAAATAGCCACGTAATACCGGCTTGGCTTTGTTGCATGATATCTGCTTCCCCCATCTGGTCTTATGCAGCTTTGTATTGTGATCTGCCAATCTTCTGGGTTTAATCTGGAAAGAACAAAGCAACTGCAGTTCTTTCAACCCACTATACCCTTTATTAATAGACAATATTATCAGGGATTGGATGTGAAATGTGGAGATAATAACTGGAAGATGAAGAGAAAGGAAGGTAGAAAAATAATTAAGATACATTGCTAGAGCATCTGGGAACCCAAATTGAGGCCTGTTATTTTATCATTTTGTGGCAATTCCCCCTGGTCTGAATAAACATTGAAAGTTTTGTATGTAAGAAGCTATTAGACTATATTAAAAATTCATTTCAATGCTTCTGCTAACTCCCTTTTTACGACCCTGTAATCCTTTAATTCAGGACAGAGTAGAGGTGAAAGAATTTTCTGGATGGATGCCCTTCCGGACATCTACACGGAGTTAACAGCAGATATTTTTTTCTTTGTGTCTGAGGACTACCACTACCTAGGATTGAACTCTCAAACTTCCAAGTGTTAGGTGAGCATCTTTACTACTAGGCCACCATATCATTCATTCCACTGCTTCTGTTCTGGGTATAAATTTGGATGCAATTTAATAGAGTTAACATTCTTTAAAGAACAGATTTTCTCTTTGGTTTTCATTCATAATTTGATTGAGAAAGACCATTTTTAAATCTTTTCAAACTGTTGTAGTTCAGACAATAACTAAACTGAACTTTTGCAAATCTTTTAGTGATTTAAAAAGCAGCAACATTATTTTCTGATTTATTTAATGGTTAGTGGGAATTCTCTTCATAGACTCAATTATTATTAGTGTTCCTCATTTCCAAATGAATGTCTTCAGCTTAGAATTTAGAAAAAAATCTAAAGGTTTTTTAGTGTTAGTTTTAGTTTTTTTGGGTGGGATTGCTAATGTGTTTTAGATCAGGGGTCTCCAACCTTTGCAACTTTAAGTCTGAAGGACTTCAACTCCCAGACTTGGGACTTGGGAGCAAAGCTGGCTGGAGAATTCTGGGAGCTGAAGTGTTTCAGACTTAAAGTTGCAAAGCTTGGAGACCCCTGTTTTAGATTACATTCCTGAGTTGCAGAATGTAAGCAGAAGGTGCTGTCCACCATCTGCTTCACAACTTCAAAATGTTTGTACATATAACAGTCTTGCAATCATAACAAGATCTTCCATGGCTCTTTTCTAATTGACTGTACATTAATCCCAGCAATAAAAGTTCTGGTGAAGGTTTGATTGAACTTAATCTCCTTTAAAAAGTTGCACTTTGCAAGTACGAGCAAAGTATCGCTCACATAGTTTCCAACCATTTCACTCATGAGAAAACCACAAGACTTTCCTCCCATAGCTTCCCTCCCAATGAATAGTTATCCAGGGCACAGATGGCTAATTTCTTGGCTTCTCCTTTATCCAGAAAGACTTCATCAGCCAGAAATCACTGCTGGTCACTGTTTATATTGCAGAGACATCACTGCTCCTTTGGAGATGTCTAGTGCTCCATAGAACCTCACTTGGAAGCTCTCTCTGTATTTTTCCATTCCATTATAAAGTACATATTGCTCATTTAGGCTAATTTCATGAAGGGCTTTATTAGTGCTTTACTTCTTCCAAACTTAACTTACGGCAATAGTTTTATGTCAGGTGTTCCTGATTTCCCTTTCCCTTTCTTGATTTAATCTAGATTAGTGCTCCTGTGGCATGCAGAGCCAGCTGCTCTTTTGGTTTCTTGGGGCATGCATGTGTGCTGACCATTTGGTCTTTGCACCCGCTGGAATGCCGGAAATCCCAAAATTAGCTGGCTGCTGTACATGCACGTGCAGGCCACTTGGTCTTTGGGCTTCAAGTGCGGTGGTACTTGCGTGCGCATGCCTGCACACATTCCAGTTTGGGCACTTGGTGCTGAAAAGGTGCGCCATCACTGGTATAGAGGTTGTGTTAATATCTTTTTGCTGGTCTGGCTTCTGAGATGTGAACTAATTTTATTGCATGGAAGTTCATAATCATTGTGACTTGTACTGCACCTTGATGATGATTCATTATACAGTGGTACCTCGGTTCACGAACGCCTCTGTTCACGACCAATTCGGTTTACGAACAGAAATTTTCCTCAAAATGTGCTCCGGTGCACGAACTCTGCTTCGGTTCACGAACAGGAACCGCGGCCATTTTTAATGTATTCCTAGCTGTCACATGGTTGTGACTTCCTGTAGGAAGATCGTAGAGAGAAGAAAATACAGAAAAAAGCCCCAGCAGGCACACTGTGAGTACTTTCAGTGACTTTTTTTTAATTTTTGTTATGCTTTTAGCATATGGAAAACTGTGCCTCGGTTCACGAACAATTCGGTTCGCGACCAGAGTCATTTCACAAATTAAGTTCGTGAACCGAGGTACCACTGTATATATTAGCAATGTAGTTATTGATACAGAATTCACCATGTTCAGATCATACTATAGAAAGGTCTTATATAAGCATAAATTAAATACTCAGCTGAAAATGGATGCTGCTAATGCTATCCCTGCTTAAAACAAAATACCCCTTGCATTACTTAAAATTTCAAAATATTGAATGGCTTTTTCTGCATATAGTTTCCATGATACTGCTAGACAGGGGATGAGTAATCCTGGCTCAGAAATTTCCACCTAGAGGGAACTCTAGCATTAGCTTCTATTTTCCTTAAGTATGTACTTCTTTCCATACTGGGTACAAGTTAGCTGAATGCCTCTGAATGTTGATTTCTTCTAAAGAATGAAAAGGATGCAGAGCTTTTCTATTTCACCTCTTGGAAGAGGGCAGGATAGAAAGACAAAGATGCCTCTCCATGCACAAAGAAGTTGATGGCATGGCCAGGGACAACATGAGGTAAGCTTATGTCAAGGGAAGCTGCTACATTAGATAAATAAACAATGACTACCAAGGCAGAGAAACAAGACAAACATAAGGATCAGGTTGAATCCAGTCCTTGAACGGTATGAATCAGCGGATGCATTATCTTCCTTTGAGAGGAGCTGCTCTGATGAAGTAACCTGAGAAATGCTTTGGTTGACAAGCATATTTGTCATTCTTCTTAATTTGGCATAAGAAGATGTATTGTTGGCAAAGGATCAGAACTACCACATGTCTTTCTTCTTCTAAAAACTGTATACATATTTTTGGCACCAAAAGTTGAGAATTTTATTTGAATGCTAAGTACCAAGGGAAAAATGGATTAGTCTTTACTAAACGGGTGGGGTGAAATTGCTGGTGCCAGGGGGTTAATGGAAAGCAGTATGTCATATATATGATGTTCTCCATTTACTATCTCGGTCAGAACACCTGGGAAATGTGTTCTACATAAATTATAATTCCATCAATATGCTGGGAATCGAAACACTGGTTCTTTGAAGGGAAATGTCTGTTGTTAAAACTGGGCATCCAGTTAAGTATGCAGTTCTTATTAGTCTTATCATTTATATTCCAGATGCAAAAAAGTATAATATCTGCATTTAAAAAATAATAATTCTTCAGGCCTTCTGAATATAGTGATCAACTATCCATTTTCTCAATATGACATTTAAGAGACATCCCTGTGAGTTTCAAATTGTTCTTTAACTAGTTTTACAATGCTGCTTTTCCAGAAATGCAGAAACATTTTATCTTAGACTATAAACCGGAAAATTAAAAATATATTTCCTGAACCTATTTAAAGTTCTTTTGGCTCATCATTCAGTTTCAGCTGAAAAATATAATATTCTATAAACTTACCAGATAGCCATTATGTATTTATATTGTCAATGTATGGATGTTGCTTTATCAATGGGACCCATGCATTTTTGCAACTTTGTACTGAAAATTGGCAAGAAAAGGAAACTGGCTGTTTTAGCTTCATACAACCAGAAAGAAATGATATCTGAATTCTGCTATTTCTTCATGCCTTTCAATGTTTATATATTGTCCCTATTGCACATGTATGGTTAGATAGACAGAGAAGACTAACATCTTCTGTGGGAGAGATGCGGTATAGGAGCAAAGAGTGTTATAGATACTGCACAATATTAGGAGATAAACATGAGTCCCAGTGAGGCATTTTGATTGCTAGAGTCTCTGGATTTGGATTTTCTGAATACCAATAGACTTTAGGTTCCCTATACATTAATTAAAACATCAGTCCTGCCAAGCACAGTCTTATGCTAAAGCGTGACAGGCATAATATAATCTAATAATAATATCAGTCCAGACAGGGTTCATTAATTGTCATCTCTTCACCTGACCCACATCAGCATATTATCAATTAGGATTGTTATCCAAAATTTGATAGCCAATTACATCCTTTATTGAATGGGGAAGGACAGCATAATGTTATATAAATCTTGACAATGAAATATTTTCACTGTTAGGATCACATTTATTTCTGAATTTAAATAGGGCAGAGGTTTTGTTAAGCTGCTAACAGCCTTTTGATGAGCAGGAAATCTAGCTAACCATTGATTAGATAAAGGATGTTCTGAATTTGTAGTATTTCTTTTTAAAAAAAACACCTTATCCTCTTTCTCGGGTTCATAGAAGACCATTACAACTATGCATTGCTTTGATTTGATGGCAATTCCCAATATATTGGTCCCAAATATATTTTTCCATGTGTATTTCCATAAAGGTGCCAGGAAAAGACGTGACTGCTTTAAGAATTTTCAGACAGGTGTTAAATGCGTGTTTCATCTGCTCTGAAGCCCTTTTTTTTGCTCCAGAACAATGTAAAGTAATATTGAGTCCTACCATCTATTTTGGGGGGGAGAAGGGGAGAATCTTATTGTTTTCATGCATGACATTATTTCAGACTTGTAACTCAGACTTTATTTTACGTTTGTAACTCAGATACTGTATTTTCATTATAGTCTCCAATCTGTGTTCTAAACTCAAGTGCTCTCCAAATAGTGAGAATCAGAGAAATTAAACATCTTTCAACACCATTCCCCTCTGTCTTTTCTTGCCAACCACTCATAAACATTCAAAAGCTGACATAAATGAAAGAACATTGTCTGACTAGGAAAGAGAAAAAGGAAAGAGTAAAAGTGAAATAGAACCACATTTGATTTTAGTAGACCTTTAAACACCCGTAGCGTGTTTTAATTGTAGATTTAAAGATGACCATCTTTAAATCGCTCCATGGCTCGGGGCCTAGCTATATACGAGACCGCCTCCTGCCCCATACATCCCTTCGTCCGATCCGCTCCCACAGAGAGGGTCTTCTTCGGGTGCCGTTGACGGGGCAATGCCGGTTGGCGACACCCAGGGGAAGGGCCTTCTCTGTGGCGGGCCCGGCCCTCTGGAACGACCTACCCCCCGACCTCCGTACTATCTCGGACCTCTGCCTCTTCCGCCAACGTCTTAAGACGTATTTATTCCAACAAGCCGGCCTAGGATAGCCCCCATTTCTGACTTTTTAAGAAAATAATTTATAATTGGCAAGGGTTTTAACATTGGGTTTTAGCACGGGTTTATTAATTTAATACATTTTAATAGATATTTATTGTATTTTGTGTTTCTAAATAATGCCTGTGCGCCGCCCTGGGTCCTAACAAGGAGAAGGGCGGGGTATAAATTTAATAAAATAAATAAAATAAATAAATTTAATTGTGAAAAAAATAGTATTTCTGCAGGAAAGGATAATATGTTTTAACTGTACATTGTTTTTCAGCAGTAAATTGTAGAGTTCACTATAAATTTCCACCAATGTTCTGTAATTTTATCAAATATCGAAATGAAATTGAACCCTCTTTGAGAAATTGAACCCTCTATTTAAATCTATAGTGATGATTTTAACTGGGTATTATAGAAGTTACATTAATAGTTAGCAATGCTTAGTGTAAACAAGTGTTTCTTTCTTAAACCTACCATTCAACATAACTGGGCAATCCTTGGTCCAGGCTAGTAGACACACTTTTTGATTAGATTGGATTGGTATTGGTATCAGAACAGTGTATTTGTTTTTGCCTAATATTGATCAAGAAGGCCCAGAGTTAGTGCAGAGTAAAGTGTCCCTTTCAGTTGCTCATTTTGTTTGAGTTGAAAATGAATGAAAGACAACTAACCGTAACTGAGGGAAACAGTGATGTAGTTAGTGATGGAGGGGAAGAGAAAGGGGGACATGGATTCCTTAAATTTCTGTTTTTATTCTGTTTATTTACTGTACAGGGATTCCTTATTCTTGCTTCTTTCACGAAGTAAACTTATAAAAAGAAATTAAAAAGGTAAAGGTTTCCCTTGTCAAGTCATATCTGACTTTAGTGAGTGATGCTGTTCTCTGTTTCTTAGCAGAGGGAACCAGCGTTATCCAAACGCATTTCCATGATCATGTAACCAGCATGATTACTGTATGTGGTGAGGTGCATGCGTTGAGAATATCTCCGTTAGGAGACAGAGATCTGTGCAACGGAATCTGCAGCAAGAGATATGTTGCTAGATATTCACACTGATAGTCACAGACACTGATGGTAAAAAACAAGTAGATTTTTACTTGCGGTGAAAAATAAACAACTTCTTCACAAACAGTGATAGTTAGTCTTGAATCAAAAATACAGTCTATAACTCAAACAGTTGGCTTACAGTTGTTCAATCCATGATCTTTCTTGCTTCTTCGCCTTTCACTGATCTAACCCGACATCGAGAGTCTCCATTCAAAATGATCAGCGTCTAACAGTTAATTCTGGTTCCCTCTTTATGGCTGATTGAGGAAGCAGCAGCCAATTACATTTCACTATAGCATTTAAAGTTACAGATACCAATTTGAATCATGGCTTATATATATATTGCCAACCCAACACTAGGATTATAATCCTAACAGCATGGAATGCCGTTACTTTCCACCAAAGTGGCACCTGTTTAATCTACTTGTATTTGCATGCTTTTGAACTGCTAGGTGGACCGGAGCTGGAGCAAGTAACAGGAGCTCAACCTGTTGTGCAGTTCTCTGGTTTTGAATCTGGGTTGTCAGCTTTCCAGCTGACAAGCTCAGCATCTTTAACCACTGAGTCAATATGCCCCTTATAAAAATAATGTATTCCCTGCAAAATACCCCTTTCCCTAAACCAGTTTTTCCTACAAGGAGTAGAAAAAGTTCAAAGACACAGAGTTCAGGTTTAAGGTAGTATTATTCTGAACTTATCTTCATGAACCACCAAGATAGAGCAGGGGTCCCCAACCCCCGGTCCGCGGACTGGTGCCGGTCCGCGGCTTCATAGGCACCGGGCCGCAGGGCCAGCGAGGAGGATGTCCGAGCGCGCCTCCACCAGCTCCTTCCGACGGCCCAATGCACTTTCCGGGGCTTCCTGGAGGGGCCGGTATGTCAGCTGGGGAGGTTATCCCGCAGCGGGCGGGCGAAGGACTCAAGCTGCGGCTACATTAAGGTGCCGCCAAAGCCACCCGGGCGCCACACGCCCACCTCCCTTCCAGCCCCGTGAGGCGCCCGGACGGAGCTCGGGTCCTTCGCCCGCCCGCTGCGGGATAACCTCGGCAGCCAACATGCTGACTCCTCTGCTGCTTCCCCGGGGGGAGGGAGGGAGAGAATGACAGACACACAGAGGCAGACTTAGAGAGGCAGAAAGAGAGGAAGAGGGAAACACACACACACACAGAGTGACAGAGATGGGTGGAGGGAGGAGAGAGACAGATACAGAGAGAGAGAGAGACAAAAAAACAGAGAAAGAGAAAGAAAGAAAAATAGAAAAAGAAAGATGAATGGAGAGAGGGAGGGAGTGAAGGAAAGAAGGGGAGGGGGGAGGAAGGGAGGGGTGAAAGAAGGAAGGAAGGAAAGAAAGAAAGAAAAAGAAAGAGGGAAAAAGGGTAGGAGGGAGAGAAGGGAAGAAGGGGAGGGAGGCAATGGAAGGAAGGAAAGGAAAGGCAGAAATCTGTTTTCCCATTTCCTTCCACCTCAAGCTACCTGTTTGGTTAACCAGGTTAAAGATCTATTTTTCTCCCAGTGGTCATTTTAAAGGAACCACATCCTCTGAGTCATTTACTGGATTCAAACCAGCATCCCAAAGAGTCATGGGCTGCCTTTATGTATAACGAGTGCCCATAAATCCATTTTTACCATCTTCAGAAGACCAAAGACCAGCCAGAAATGGAAGAAAGAAAGGAAGGAAGGAAGGAAGGAAGAACGAACTTATGACCACAATTGAGCACAAAATTTTGGTTGCTAAGCAAGACTGTTAAGTCAGTTTCACCACATTTTCCAAGTTGGCCATGCCCACCGGGTCACATGACAAAACAAAACAGGCCACACCTTTTGGCTCTCAAAAGAAATTTCAGTAGTGGTACTGTTGATATTTGGTTCTATTGATTAATAAGTTTGCTCACCACTGCCCTAGACGGCCAACTGAGCCAACACCCCCCCCCCCGCGTGCGCGGGTGCCGCCTGTTCCCCCTCCCCCCTCCTCCTCTAGGCCAGCCGGTCCGCAGAATTTTCTTTAAAATGAAACCGGTCCCTGGTGCAAAAAAGGTTGGGGACCCCTGAGATAGAGTACATTATGATAATTTAATATGCTGTTTGATTCAGCACATTTATAGTAACAGGGAATCGTTCAACATGGAGCTGGGGTCATTGAGTCCAGTCTTCTACTCAGAGTAGGACCTACTCTGCATCTTTATCAGTATCTCTGATAAAGGAGTGTTCAACCATTATTTGAAAACCTCCAGTGAAGAAGGACAGCTTGTTCTATTGGCTAATAGTTCTTATCATCAGTGTCAGTCCCACTAGGTCTGTGATGGTGAACCTATGGCACACGTGCCAGAGGTGGCATGCAGAGCCCTCTCTCTGAGCATGCGAGCTGTCTTCCCAGCTGCACATGCATGCCGGCCAGCTGTTCTTATGGTCTCTGCTGTACATGCATGGGAGTTGGGCGCATGAGCGGGGGATGCTTGTGCATGCATGGGGTGGGGCACATGTATGGGGGACATGCATGCATGTGCAGTGGCATGAGCATGTGTGTATGCACAGGGGCGGAGGCAGTTGCATTTTGGCAATGTGCATGCACGCTTTGGGTACTCGGTGCCGAAAAGATTAGCATCACTGCACTAGGTAGACCAGGCCAGAAAATCAACTCCATATGAATGCTAACCTACTTTTATTGGAATTGGCTATAATAACTGAATCTTGCAAGTGTACATGTGCTGTATCTACTCCTCATCCTATTAGTTCAATGTCTGCCTGAAATGCTTCTGAATGATACCTCGCTGTTGTAGACTTATTTCAGCCCCTTTTTCATAGGCAGTAGCTCCTACATATCTCCATCAAGGTAGTCTTCCTTTCTCACTATAATTTTCCTATTGCGTAACCTGATCCTTGTAGGAGTTTCCATCTTTTCTGGATTCTTTTCTCCACCAGGATTTCATACATACGTCATTGAATATATTTAACATACCCTATTGGGATAAAGGAAAGCATAATTGCAATGAGAATATTTTTCCATGTTTTCACTTATATATATATATTTATATTGCAAAAGTTTTATTGGTTTTTACAATTTTTTTCAGGTAGGGTAAGGTAGGGTAGTACAGAAATATTTTGAGAACTTTCACGTTGAAATCATTGGCCCCTCCAGGGCTTCTTAATAAGACATTGGTAATACATTTTCCAATAATACTACAAGGTGAAAATAAATGCATATATCATAAATTCTAAATTCTATGCTGGCAGTCATGTACAAACATCCAGATAAAAAGTTATACTGTATTAATAAAAAGCAAAATCATTTTTTAGATCTAAGTCTCTTGGCAATTGTGTCTTCTTGTTCTCCTTCCTGGCCCCCAGCGGGCGGGGCCGTGGCCCCCTCTGCCCCCCCTGGATCTCCCCCCAGGATAGAGGAATGTTTTTAAAGAAAGGCTTCCGCCTCAACAACTGTTTTAATCCTTACTCTTCCTCCTTCCCAGAACACCAACATCCCTTCTGGCATCGCCCACTTAAACCAAATCCCGTGGTTAAACAATTTTTTAGATAAGAAGGAGTACTTCCTCCTCACCTCCCTAATCTTTTTTGGGATCTGCTTCAAGATAGCGACTTCGTTTTCACTTATATTTTGATTACTTTCTAACATGTCACTTACATACTTGTTTGAGACAGACTTTTTTTTATTGAAAGTGTTGAAATGGATTGATGGCTAGTTGAACAAACATGCCCTTTAAAAAGTACATGTGCCATAAGACACCATGGCAATAACTAAAAGTATTTTATTTATATCGTTTTTAACTTTGTTTGCCTTGACAACTGTCTGCACTAAGGTTTTCTGAGTAGCATGAAATTGGCAGAGACACATAATTAATCTCATTCAATTGCCACAGAAATATTTTGGAGTGACAGCATGGAGGTAAAGTCTCGGTTATTGTTGCCTGCTTGAATAGATTGTCAATAGTTATTTCGATTTCTAGCAGTCCGAAAAATGCTTACTTAAAGTACATTTTCACTGAGAAACTGGAGTATATTCCAATAATATGAAACAGCCGACTTTTTAGAAATAGGCTCACAGTATGACACATACTGTAAAATGTAAGATGAGAATTTCTGTATACATTAGAAAAGAGAGAACATAAATGCAACACTTATTAAAAATGGAAGCAGATTAGAAATAGGCTGTTCATTCTGATCTCATTTCTAGTGATTTTCTTACGTATGTAGCAAAGGAGATAACAAAGCAGCATTAAGATATCAATACCTTAATACTGCATTTCTTGAAATGGCAGCCTTGCCTAGCCCATTGTGTTAACAGCTGTCCATGAATAAAAAATATTATTTGAACAGTGTTAAGCAACAGTGCTAAAACAAATATTAATCATTTAAGAAAATAATTGGCATTTCCATTTGGTATTCCCATTTTAAATCCAAACTTTTTACTTTCTTAATGGAATATTTCTTCTCTTCTATGACACTTGTACCACCTTGATAGATGTGGCTTGCAGCAAAGCATCCATTTGTTGGATATTATCCTCATCCAACAAATTGTTCTTTTATGGTGAAAAATAGAGAAGGGATCACCAAGGCTCTATTTTCCACCTTTCTCTGTTATTTATGGAAAAGGGTTAAAGCTGGAATGACTAAAAGCCACTCTCTTTTGATCTATCTATGCAGTATCCCTACAATATTGTTTCTTGACTAGCTCTTGAAAGTTCTGTATACTTTTTAAAATGGATATACTGTAGATAATATAGCTTATTACTATTATGTCTGCTGCACTGTCTCTTTCCCACTTTGGCTGCTTTTTGTCCTACTTTTTCATTGTACCCTTTTTGATGTTTGTTGAAAAATAATCATCAAGCTGCATTTTGTGCTAGCTGAAGTGAGTGATGTGTATACTTGCTCTGATCTGGATGTAGGGATTGCCTGGGAGCAAACGAAACTGAAAATTACCCACATTAATGGTTGAGCACCACCTCCTACACACTGGTTCTTATCTCTGCCAACATTTCCAAGGACTGCAGATCCTGCTTTATGGACCACATATAAAGTAGTTCAAGTTTGTGAAAGAGCTTTCCTGTACGAAGTTGCCTCAGCCCTGGCTTGTCTTAATGTTGCTATCTTGTTCTTCGATCCACAGCATGCTTTTCTTCATGAATATGAATCAAATGTTTGAATCCTGCCAAGTGAGTTTTTCACCAGCAGCCCTGGCCTCCATCAAAGACAATGCTGCTTTGAAAAGAAGGCGGAGCCTCCCAAGCCGACACAACCGGGCTCCCTAAACTGCAGGGACCCGGCTGGAATTCGCCTCCCCCGTGATTCCATAAGGAATCTAAGCCACCCCGGAGAGGTGGTGATTAGGAGATAAATCTTCGCTGGGTGCAGGGACCACGCAAGATCCCTGCCCGACACGAAGCAAAATCTCTGAAGGGAGACGAATCGCATCCCCCCCCCTTTCTGGAGGGTGGACCATAGGCGAAGGAGAATCTTTGAAACAAGAAAGGGAAAAATCTGCTGGAATACTTCGGGAAGGTACTTTATTTGGTCTCTGAAACACTCTGCTAAGAATTTTTTTTTTTACCAAAGCTTTGAAGTTAAAGATAAGCGGCGAACTTAAATTGAAGTGTGAGATTCCTCAGCTTCACAGAATGTTTTGAAATGGCCGACTGAACTGATAATAGTTACTTACGTTTGCGCTGAAAAGGATTGGATTATGACTGACTTTTCTAATTCTTTTTTTCTGTCTTTTTGATTTATTTCACTCAAAACTTTGAAACTTGGAGCACTTCCACAATCCTATAATTATTTGGACACTCTATTGTGCATCTTTAAACTTAAATAAGGACTATATCTTATCTTTTTTTTGTCTCTGTTTTCCTTCCAACAAAAAGGACTGAAACACTTTGAAACTATTTAAACTATTTCATACATCGTATCGCTCTTGGAAAAACAGTGGGCGGACATACATGAATAGATTTACTGGAAATATTGTCTAGAAACAAACTAACAGAGATAAACTAAGTGTTAACAAGGTAATTGGAGCTACTTTTTCCTAGTTTGCAGATTCGCCAAAATGTCTACGCACATAGATATATACACTCCAGAAAACCAGGAGCTTTTGGCTGAAATCTTGAGGGAATTGAGAGAATTTCGTGCAATACTCGACATTACACCAAGTGAAGAAATTGAACAGATTAGAGAAATTAAAGAAGAAAAGGAAAACGAGGCTGTTTGTGGACTGGATTTAACTGAAGACAAGGGAGAAGATCCAGGAGAGGAGATAAGACCAAGATCCCATCAGAAATTTGAATTTCAACCTGTCTGGCAAAAGGAAGGAAAAGGAGAACAAAAGATAGAGGAAATCACATCAGAGATACACTTGATATTTGAAAATATCAAATCAAATTTGAGGAAAAGAATTGGTCAGCACTATGATTGTACAGCTATACAGGATCACAATGTGCCAATGGAAGTTTATAAAGAACTTGAGAAGAGGAAAAAAAGCCGATGGAGAATGTGGACTTTAAAAGAGGCAAATTTAATTCATCCTTGGAGAGACAACGGCTGAAAAGAGGAACTTTTATCCCTTGATGAGAAATAATTAGGCTGGGTTTAAATTACCATCAAGGATTATTAAATAATTGTTAGTAATAACTATAGATGCTTATAATAAGATTAGGTTTTTGATAATGATATATATTAGTTTATCTATAGATGGGGAATTGGGCTATTTAGATGGTTATAGAAAAATGATGTGTCAATGAATGATATATATCTGCTTATCTATAGATGGGGAGTTATGCTACTAAGATGGTTACAGAATACTCTTGGTAAAGGTTTTGTTAATGATATACATTTATTTATCTATCGATGGGGAACTATGTTACTTAGATGGTTAAAGAAAGATTATGTGTTAGTGAATGATATATATTTGCTTATCTATAGATGGGGAAGTATGCGATTAAGATGGTTATAGAATACTATCACTCTTGGTAAATGATCAATCAATTAACAGCTACACAAAATTTTAGATAATTATATGGAATCTATAGAGATATGAGGGGATTAAATAAGGGATATTAATAGTAAATAGGATTTAAAGATATTATTAAAGAAAAAATAGATTGAGGCTAGAATACTTGATAAGACTTGTGGATACTGATATTGAATCACAGGATAAATTGTTAGATTTAAAATTAATAAAATGAGATAATCCATGAATAATAACCACTTCTGGAAGGCACAGAATTTATGGATACCCGATTAGGCCTTCTTATATTTAAATTTATTTAAATCTACTTATACTGTTTTTGGTTCTTTTTTGTTTGGTTTTATAAATAGAACATTATTATACAATTAGGCTTTACTTAAAAGGGTATTAAAACAACTAGCAAGATTTGGGACTGAGACATAAGAATTGTAATAATCGATATGAAAATTGAGCGATAAACCTTAAATCTGAAATTATAAATACCATCAACACAAAATAGAACTGGCTCCGAGGCCGAAATACACCAAGTAAATGAGACGAAGAGTGTGGAGTAGAAAGGTAAGGGAAGAAGAGAGAGAAAGGAGAGAGGGCAAAGAGGGGGAAGAGGAGAAGAGAAAGGAGGAGTGGAAAGGGGAGAGAGGAGAAGGAGAGAGGAAGGGGAAGTAGAGAAGGGAAGGGCGTCAGAGGGAAGAAAGGAGGTAGGGAGGAGGAGGAGAGAGGGGAAAGAAAATGATGGGTAAGGCACAAATATGGTGTATGGAGAGCAGAAGAGCCCTCTGGGAGTTTTCTGGATGTTGATGGTAAAATGAAATGATGGTAAAATGGAATGATGTAAACATTTAATAATATAATATGATGTTGGCTAAGTAACAGTATATATGTTGTTATTTACTTTGAAAACCGAAAATAAAATAAAAATATCTATTAAAACAAAAACAAAAAGACAATGCTGCTTTAATGACAAGATCCTGGGGGAACATTTTGACACTTATAGAGGAGAGACATGATTCCCTTACTCCCCATGGCTTTGAATGAGACATAACTGTAATCTCAGTTAGGGATATCAAACGCTCCCCTCCCCCCACTTGTCCTTAGCTTCCCAGAACTGGGCCAGTGAGAAAATCCTCCTTAGAAGTTCCATTCAGTTCCAGTGCAATTATTCCTCAGGAAGCTCACCGAGTTCTTAAGTACGCTGTTTCAAAGCTGAAAGATGGTTTTGGTTTTTATCTTCTTAAGCAACAACAAAAGCTATTTCCTTCCTCAGCTTAGAGCCTTCTTTTCGTCCTCCTTACACAATTCCACTCGTAAGGATTTTCAGGTCAATAAAATATGATAGCTCTGCCCCCATTTGCACTCAACCTTGTCCGCCTATCTATCAATTTCTCATAAAGTCTCTCCATAGCCATTCGAAGTATTTTCTCTAAAGATTACCTGAAGTATGTTAGATTGCCTCAATGACTTCTTGACCATCTTTAACCACTGCAGCACCTGACCTGAAATGGAGAGCTGGTAACATTACAATTTTTCAGTATCTCCATCAATTGCTTTGGTTCAAAGGAGTCCCTGGCCTTTTTAATAAAGATACAAACTTGTAACCCCAAAGGGCAGAAACTAAAATATCAGAATTACAGTATCTGTTACCATTTCTTTTCTTATTTTTCCTAATGTTGCAGAGGGGAGAATTTCTGTTTCTGTTATTTAACAGTGGTTAAAGAGGGTCAGGAAGTCATTGAGGCAATCTAACATACTTCAGGTCATCTTTAGAGAAAACACTTCAAATGGCTATGGAGAGACTTTAGAAATTGATAGACTCAGAACAATTCCCAAAAGATAAAATGAAAAGCCTGAAAATTTGGCTCTGTGAACCCCAAGGTTAAAGACTCTGGAAATTATATACAGCATATAAGGCAGCCCTGCTTTGGAGGTTATTTTATCTTGTAAAGTATGGAGTGGATCAAAGATCTCTTTAGATCTGACATGCTAAATTCACTGCAAACAGATGTATGTATTTGACTGACCATATTAATATGTTCTAGGAGATAATATATTTGAATAAATTATTCATGTATAAACAAGTGATTTGTAAAGGCTAGCCCCTTGCATGTTAGCAATAGCATTTAGTCTTATATACACTGCTTTGCAGCCCTCTCTAAACAGTTTACAGAGTCAGCTATTGCCCCTAACAATCTGAGTCCTCATTTTACTGACCTCAGAAGGATGGAAGGATGAGCTGGTGAGGATTGAACCCTTGACAGTCAGCAGAATTAGTCTGCAATACTGCATTCTAACCACTGCACCACCACAGCGCCTTCAAATACTCCAAAACCCCAGTAGAGTCCCTAAATATCATAACATTATGGGTCTCATTTCAAATAGCATTATCATTATGTCCAACCAGAAGCTTATTTATTTAGAGTATGGCATATCATACATGGATTAGCAGTATATAATAACATTTCATCTAGATCAGTAAAGCACAATGAAATAAAAGATCTATATTAAAATACCAATATCTAGATCATCTAACCATTGAAGCACAGCATTATTTATATTAAAAACAACTGTTTATTGACTAGTATATGCCCTCAGCTTACAAATGTTCACGATGTGATCTATAGTTTGATGTGGGACCCCATAGTCACACTGAAGAGGGGATTCTGTGCCCCATTTATACCGAGAGTCCTGACAAATGCCTCTTTCTTCAGTGCTTTCTTAATATGTGTTGTGCTAAGTATATACTTAGTAAGACTAGCTATTTGCAGAAAGCAAGATATCCTTCCCTATTCAACTGAGTCTATCGGCGGGATAATTTGGAAAGAAATTTTCCAGTCATGGAAAAGCATTATGCTCAAAAGAATATCGGGCAGAAAAATGAAATACTTTTCTGCAATTGAAGCACAGGGTGAAGAATGCTGTCTTGAAACATGGCTTTCATTTTCCCTAGAAAACATTTTCTTTGAAAAAGTCTTTTGTTTTTTTACTCATCCACAGGTGTTTTAGGTCTCCTTTGATCATTTACTGTAGCAGTGCAGAGGTGGGGGGTGATAGTGTAGTCACTGCAGTTTTCAGTTACATGTGTTCTCATAAATCTTCTGCTCCTGCTTCTCTGTGTGAATTTTTTTTAAAAGAACTTTTATGACTTCTATTCCAGGTAATCCTAATTTAGTGACCACATTTGGAACCAGCAACTGGTCATTAAAGGAAGCAGTCACTCTTTCTTTTATGCTCTTTCTTTTGCTTTACAGACCTGCTGAGCAGGAGTGGGTAGCTGCCGGCATTACTGCCAGTTTGGTGCATGCACAATTTTTCTCTGTGCCCGTGCACATTTGCACCTAAATTGGTCTGCGCATGCGCAAAATGTTTAAAAAATGAAAGCATTAAATGTGTGCAATAAAAAATGTTCTGTGCAAGCACAGAATCAAAAGCAAGATGGCACTGCCCAGAGAACCAGTTCGAGAAATGGAAGGCCTGGGTCTCTGCTGGTTCCAGTGACCCAGGCTGCGAAACCACTACGGGTTCTGCCAAACTGATCCAAACCGGTGGGAACCAATTACTGCTGCTGAGGATTAAATTTGCGACCAAATTTGAGGTCTGGTCGCAAAGTTAGTTTCTTCATGATGGTCATAACTGTGAATGGTAGAAAATGAGGCAGTTGCTAAACAAGAACTACCTGTAAAATGAAATGCAGGAAGCCCAAGAAGTGGTAAGATGCTGTAAGAAAGAATACTGTGAAAAATAGGATACTTACACATACATCTTGGCTCCTTGGTAATTTGGGCATGTAAAAGAACCAATTAGGTTAGGAATACTGGAATCAGAAAAATGCCAAGGCCTTTGATTCACACTTAGAATTTGGCTTGATGAGAGTACTTCACCAATGCAAAATGCTCTGTGGGAAAATTTGTACATCTTACAGTCAGCGACTTGAAGAATTTAGCAGGCAAATGCTGGTTCAAATTGAGCTGATTCTCTGCTCCTCAAGTAAGTAGCATAATTACACATTTTATTTTGTGACAAAGTTCTTGACTCAAAAATGATTTTAGTGGCATTAGTGCCTCTGAATCAGGAAATTACACCAGTCATTTAAATAGATTCAGGCCCGTGGTGACTCATTTTGTATAGCTTGGAGATAGAGGTTAATGGGAACAGTATGAGCTTGTAGGATTACTTCCTTGTTTACCACTCTGAATTTCTATGAGATTTCAATGTATGCAGTATAAGAAAAGAATAATCTAGTATTCTTCCATCTATTAAAAAAGCCATTTCTTGAGAGCTGCATTACATACAGTTATGTAAAAGGGAATTCATCTAAAATTCCCTCGATATGGCAGTTTTTCTAAAAAACCATTGTTCAGACTAATCCAAACTTGTGAAGACATAATCATAGCTTTCTCAACCGCAAAGAGAGAATTTCTGAAAGATAGCTGAGTTGCCCATTTGCATTTGTGCATTCTTTCTAGGTCTATTAAAAAGCATATCTGAAAGGGGCCAAAGGAAGAAGCTGGAGAGATGGAAACTATTGTATGGCCAGCTATGCAATTTAAACAGTGAAATTTTGAACTAGGGAGTTCCTGATTCATAGCTTCTTCACTATATTTCTTCTTACAAGATTTCAAAATGCAGTCAAGTGAAGTTGCATTGAGAAAAAAATGCAGGAAATATTGCTGAACTGAGCCTTGTGAACGGCTATAAATTCTAAGGGTATTAAAAATGCTGGTACAAATTTCAAAATTTCTCCTATGTACAAATAGAAATAGCAATAGCACTTAGACTTATAGACTGCTTTACAGTTCTTTACAGCTTCCTCTAAGTGGTTTACAGAGTCAGACTCAGCATACTGCCTCTAACAATCTGAGTCTTTATTTTACCAACCCTGGAGGAATGGAAGGCTGAGTCAATCTTAAACCGGTCAGGATTCAACTCCTTGTGGTGGGCAGACTTAGCGTGCAACACTGCATTCTAATTACTATGCCAGCAGGGCAGAAATAGCAGCGTTGCTGTGTCCAGTTGTCAAGCAACACAGAACCGTAGGATTAAATGCTATAGATTGGTTCTTTTGGATGCAGGGATATTGGTATTTGTTTTTGGCCTGGTTGGACAAACATTTAAGTGAGGTTGTATTTGACTTTTGCAGAATGTAATGCATTTTAATTGTAAAAGTATAAAACATCCATTTGTGACTTCCATGTTGTACCCTATTTAATTAGAGTATTGCATCTTTAGGAATTTTGTTCCATTAGCGAATTGTTAGATTGCCAATGTTCCTGGGGATATGTGTGCATATGGGTATAAACATTTGCATATACAACATAGAAATAGCGATATGATCTATTTCCACTCGGTTTCTCTGCCTAAAAAAATGGGTGGAGAATTTTGAAAGGCCATTTGGCTCAGCTGTAAAACTGTAAGTCAAAAATAAATTAACTGCCATATAGCTTTGCTTGATAGTTATGTAATGGCTAAGTGCTCTGGCTGCAGGATTTTAGTAAACACTAGTTATCTATCAGTTATTTAAAATGTCTAATGATATAGTTTGTATATCATTACAATCATTCCTTTTTTTTTACAGTTTACTTTCTGATTAGGCTTTTCAATGTTCTACGTCTTTCCCTAGCACCCCATAACCAATGCTTCATTGTCCACCAATATTACTGAAAGACAAAATTATATCCTGGGATGACATCCAAGTATTTCACTAAATTGCCTGGATTAGGCTCTGGCAAGTGCAATTCAACCCATTTGTATAAATATAACTATTTATTGTGGATCACATTGTTTCAATGCCACAAATCATTGTGGTCTATTTTCTATAATTAATTTTATAGTCATGTAAACTACTAACACGATGAATACCATTTCAAGTGCATGATAGAGAACAGTATTGTTTGTTAGCAAAGTTAGTACAGTGCAAGAACAGAAAAAAGCCTGTGTTCAGTTATTGTTACATGGGGCTCCCCTTGAGGTGCACCCGAAGGTTACAGCTAGTCCAGAATGCGGCCGCACGGGTGATTATGGGTGCCTCAAGGCAATCCCACATAACACCTCTCCTGCGCGAGCTGCACTGGCTGCCAGTGGCCTTTCGTGTGTGCTTCAAGGTGCTTACTGCCATCTTTAAATCGCTCCATGGCTCGGGGCCTAGCTATATACGAGAAAGCCTCTTGCCCCATACATCTCTTTGACCGATCCGCTCCCACAGAGAGGGCCTTCTCCGGGTACTGTCGGCTGGGCAATGCCGGTTGGTGATACCCAGGGGAAGGGCCTTCTATGTGGCGGGCCCAGCCCTCTGGAACAACCTACCCCCCGATTTACGCACTACCTCGGACCTCCGCCTCTTCCGCCAACGTCTTAAGATGTATTTATTCCAGCAAGCTGGCCTAGCATAGCCCCCCGTTTCTGACTTTTATTTTGATAAATTTTAATTCGTAAGGTTTTATAAGGGTTTTTAGCATGGGATATAATTTAATTAGTTTTTAATAATGTATTTTTATATTTTTTATATGGTTTTTAAGACTGCCTGTGCGCCGTCCTGGGTCCTTGCCAGGAGAAGGGTGGTGTATAAATTTGAAAATAAATAAATAAAAATAAATAAATAAATAAATTGTGGAGCAAATGCCCAAATGCTGGATGGAAAATGTCACCATTACAAAAACAATGTAAGTTTATATTTGTACGCATCCATATGACTTTAGAATTCAAACAGTCAAGTACCCTGGACTCAGAGGTGGGTTTCTCCGGGTTCGGGTGGGATCGGGCGATCCCTTTCGTCAATTTTCCCGATCCCCAGCGATCCCTTTCCACCGGTGGACCCGGAAGTAAGTAGGTCCACGCCCCTCCCCCGCCTAGCCAGCGCTAAACTCGCTGGCCAGTGGTGGGAAGAAGTTGTGGAGAGGCGCGGGCGGGCGCGTGCTCCCTGCGATCCCATCCGCCCGTTTCCATTAAGCTCTCCGGTAGTGTTGTATGACTCAAATACAAGGTCAGCTATCTTCCTTTTCTTCTCCGTGAAAAAAGACTTGTATGGCTACATATCTTCCATTTTAACCTTTTAAAGCAGGGGTCCCCAACCCCCGGTCCGCGGACCGGTGCCGGTCCGCGGCTTCATAGGAACCGGGCCGGCGAGGAGGAGGGAGCAGCGCCCTGGCTAGAGGATGGGCGAACGCGCCTCCACACCTCCTTCCGACGGCCACCGCAGCGCTTTGCATTTTCCGGGGCTTCCTGGAGAGGCCAGCATTCGACTGGGGAGGTTATCCCGCAGCGGGCGGGCGAAGGATCCAAGCTGCGTGCCGCCAAAGCCATCCGGGCGCCGCACGCCCAGCCTCGGACTGCTTCGGCAGCACGCAGCTTGGGTCCTTCGCCCGCCCGCTGCGAGATAACCTCCCCAGTCGAATGCTGGCCTCTCCAGGAAGCCCCGGAAAATGCAGTGGTGGAGGCGCGCTCGGCCATCCTCTGGCCAGGGGCTGCTTCCTCCTCCTCGCCTGCAGCTCGGCTCCTCTGTCCGCTCGCTGCGGGATAACCTCCGCAACCGACATGCTGACCCCTCTGCTGCTTCCCCGGGGGGGGGGGAGGGAGAGAATGGCAGATGCACAGAGAGGCAGACTTAGAGAGACAGAAAGAGAGAGAGAGGGAAACAGACACACACACACACACAGAGTGACAGATGGGTGGGGGGGGGGGAGGAGAGAGACAGATACAGAGAGAGAGAGAGAAAGAGAGAGAGAGAGACAAAAAAACAGAGAAAGAGAAAGAAAAATAGGAAAAAAGATGAATGGAGGGTGGGAGGGAGGGAGTGAAGGAAAGAAAGGGGAGGGAGGAGTGAAAGAAGGAAGGAAGGAAAGAAAAAGAAAGAGGGATGGAGGGTAGGAGGGAAGGAAGGAAAGAAGGGAGGAAGGGGGAGGGAGGCAATGGAAGGAAGGAAAGGAATGGAAAGGAAAGGAAGAGGGAGGGAAGGAAGGAGAGAGAGGGAGGGTAGGAGGGAATGAATGAATGAAGGAAGGAAGGAAGGAAAGGGATGGAGGGTAGTAGGGAGGGAAGAAAGGAAGGGAGAAAGGGGGAGGGAGGGAGGCAATGGAAGGAAAGAAGGAAAGGAAATAATATATTTTCCTATTTCCTTCCACCTCAAGCTACCTGTTTAGTTAACCAGGTTAAAGAACTATTTTTCTCCCAGTGGTCATTTCAAAGGAATCACATCCTTTCAGTCATTTCCTGGATTCAAACCAGCATCCCAAAGAGTCATGGGCTGCCTTTATATATAACGAGTGCCCATAAATCCATTTTCACCATCTTCAGAAGACCAAAGACCAGCCAGAAATGTAAGGAAGAAAGGAAGGAAGAAAGAAAGAAAGAAAGAAAGAAAGAAAGAAAGAAAGAAAGAACTTATGACCACAATTGAGCCCAAAATTTTGGTTGCTAAGCAAGACTGTTAAGTGAGTTTCACCACATTTTCCAAGTGGGCCATGGGTCACATGACAACTGAGCCACTCCCACAAAAAAGGCCACACCTTTTGGCTCTCAAAAGAAATTTCAGTAGTGGTACTGTTGATATTTGGCTCTATTGACCAAAGTTAATTAATTCATATAGTAACACAGTAAGAAGTATCCTTGAGAATTGGGAGAGTAAGACATGTTCAAATTATATCTATATGTCTATCTATCCATCTATCTCTACTTACTTACCTACCTATATTTTGGAACTGTACTCCTAATTAAACTATTATGACTAAATTAGTTGAGTTGAACATATAATTATGAAAACATTAAAGCAAGTTGACAGTTTGATTATTGTAATTAGAAAAATGTTATAAAACATTAAAAATCAAATTATGAGGCACATTCAAGAGAGAATATTACCTGTTTCTTGCTAGAGTTTGGGTGAGTGAATGTAGATGGCTAACGCAATTCCCCTTATGTCACCTCTGTAAATTTCAATGTGGATTTTATAAGGGATTTATATATATATATTTATTTGTATGACTGCTCAGTTTGTTGACTTTTCAACACTTGGCCAATCATGGAAAGCAGAGTGTCCTGATTGCTATCTGGAGGGGTGGCCAAGGAAATTGCTTGATTGTAGGCTTTACTAGAAAGGTGAAATGAAGAGGGCAGTGGCAAAATACTTCCAAGAAAACTATACCAATATGTCCATGAGAGAACTTGTTAAAGAAAACATTTTTGGTTGTGGTTGTTCTAAATAAGTAACTTGGTAGAAGCCTACTGGTGAATAACTAAATTGAGTTATAAATAGCAATATCTGCTAATTTCTTGTAGATGTGTGAATTCATCATTATTTGTTTTTTTATTTTATACAAACCTCAGGTATCATTTGATCTTTGTTATTTATTTGTTTATTTCTTCATATTTCTAGTAGACCTGTTATAAACAGATGGCAAGGACACTGAATAAACGTTGCTATACAAAATAATTCAGGCTGCTTTGGGGAGCCAACCCTGTTCAATTTAGTGGAACTTCTACCCAGTTCATTTAGTGATAAGTGTTTCATTAGTTTTGAAGGGATCATGGATTCCACCATGATTAGGATGTTCCCATGGCAACAGGTAGCTCATTTTGCATTCCATATACTAATGCAGCTGTGGTTAATGTACCATTCAAATTTATAGTGATGCATGAATATATCTATTTCTATGTCTGTCTGTCTGTCTGTCTGTGTATGTATGTATGTATGTGCACATTGTAGTATTTATTCATTTTCATATCTGTTTTTCCACTGTTGTACAAACATAATTCCAGCAGCTGCTAACATTCCCACCCGGTCACA
Source organism: Rhabdophis nuchalis (assembly GCA_039707465.1). Taxonomy (NCBI): domain Eukaryota; kingdom Metazoa; phylum Chordata; class Lepidosauria; order Squamata; family Natricidae; genus Rhabdophis; species Rhabdophis nuchalis. The sequence continues at coordinate 190,082,736 of CM077645.1, forward strand.
TGGCCGGCAAGCCACTCCCACCCGGTCACATGGCCGGCAAGCCACTCCCACCCGGTCACATGGCCGGCAAGCCACTCCCACCCGGTCACATGGCCGGCAAGCCACTCCCACCCGGTCACATGGCCGGCAAGCCACAGAACCTGTTCCAAAAATTTTGAAACCCACCCCTGCCTGGACTTAATAATTGTCAATAAGAAAAACAAAAATTCTGCATAGTGGATGTTGCAATACTTGGATCTAACAGAATAGAAGAGAAGGAACTGGATAAAAACACAAAATGTAAAAACTTGTGAATACAAATAGAACAACTCTGACAAAAGAAAGCAAAGCTAGGTGTCTTGGGTAAAAATCCAAAATATCTGGCATATTGCTTGAATACCATCGACACTGACAAAAATCACCATTAGTCATTTGCAAAATGCAGCTTTACTTGAAACAGCTTTTATCCTGCAATGATATCTTTAATGCCACCAAACAAGATCCTTTACCCATAGGTGGGTAAAAATGCCAAATCCAGTCTAACAATTGGTTGATTGTACAAGCAATCATGATATTTAAAAAAAATATCTTAGACATAGTTGACATTTTTCAGAATCTAAAAAAACAAAAAAGAAAACACAAACTCTCAGGGCGACATGTATATTTTAACAACAACAAAACAACAACAATAATAATAATGGTACTTTGAAATGAATGAGCAACACATTGACTACTTTACACTCCCATTCTATAGGTCTTTTTGCTCCCCTTTACAAGTCTTAAACAGGAAAATATGTCTATTCCTCATAGGATTTATGTTCTCAAACACAGTTAGGAATTGTTCTGATTTCTGCCTGAGGAATCATCTAAACTCAAGCTGCAGAAACTTCATAGGTTATTATGTTACTGCATAAGTGATATGATTTAATTGTGGTTCTCATTAGAAAACTGCTGAAGAATTAAGAAAGGAAATAAAGCGCATTGCTTTATTGAGCCAAACAATTAAAAAGTCCTAGATTTAATCTGTATTACCTTGATAATAAACACCACTGAATAGCAATAGCAATACATTCATACTAATAGATTAACTTACCTTTTGTCTTTACTAGATTAAAGCATTGTGTTTAAAATCAAATTGCAGAGTGTGTTTTTGGTGGATACAATTGTTTTAATTACAAACATTAAAATCAAGGGGAAAAGCGTCAAATAGAAGTCTCAATTTCAGGACAGGACAGTAATTATGTTTCTACATAAATTAAATTTGTAAGATTACAACAGACATAATATGTGACATATAACAATAATATACTGAAAGCAATATTTTCAGGACTACATGATACGACACAAATTATCTAAATATGTTATATTATTGGCTCTTGAGGTTTAGAAGTGAACTCACAATTGTGAATCTTGCATGTTAGGACGCATTATTTTTCCTGTCACTGCATCTTTGTTATTTCAAAAATATAAATTGAATAATGACCAGAACAAAATGCCATTGTGGTAGGCCTACCTGTTTGTTCCTTTGTCAGTTTGGCCTCATATTTAAACACCCAAGATAATGTTCCTGAATTAAGAGAAAAAGAATGTGAGAATCTATAAAGGAACCTGTAGTTGTTCGTACTACATATTCCTGCATGTCTTAATTATTGTAAAATCAACATAGTGAGAAACACACTTTTGAGAAACCAAATTTCAAAATAAGTAAATTTGTCAGGCATCTAAATTTACTGTGCTAGGGGAGTTCTACCACCATCCACATGAAGATATCTTAGCTTGAATGTGAACAGGCCAGTAATCCTGTGTGAATCAGCTTTAATTTGAATTGAATTGGAGAATCAAGATTCAAACATGGAAAGATTAGCTTCAATTTTATGATTCCGGATTCAGGGGCAATTTAACTCAGTTTAAGTCATTTTGAGATTAATGGCTTGCTTCACTTTCTGGAAGACTTGGGTAAAAATAGCAGAAATGGTAGACCCTTTAGAAAATGATGATTTTGCCTTCGGGTAGCTCTCTTTAAAGATGTTAATAATACATTTTAAATTTTCCTCTTCCTCACACTCACACCCCAACATCCTTTTATAGGGATAGCAAAAGTCATCAGAGAGGGCCCTAAATTGCTTCGTGAAGAAGCCATGAGCAAGTTGGTTGAATCAATGCAGAACCACCCACAGTATTCTAAATTAAAAATACAATCTTACAAAAACGGTACTAAAATAAGTACTTACTTTTCCACTTTTTTTTTTTGAATTGTCACAGGATTGTATCTTGTTGTTTCTGATCACTAGATTTTTGGGGCACTAAGAGGGAAAAGACCCACTTTGATCTGCCTCAGTGGCTTGTGTCTGCCTCAGGGTTGTGTTACACCTTAGGGTGGATGTGACCAGGGTGGGCATGGCCAGCTTGACATCATTCGTGTCAGGGATGCATGTAGTGACCCGAGCACTCTACCACTAAAACTGATTCCCGATCTCCGTTTTCGGCTGTGATGGCTTACTGCAACTTGCTGCCAGCAAAAACAGAGCTCTGCTTTTTTCTGGCAGAGGCGCCGTGTGCCAGTCCTTCACTGTTTCCAGGGCAGCCCTGTGGGCTTGATCTGGCCCACGGGCCTTGAGTTTGACATCCCTGCTCTATGTTAATTAGGAGAAGAAGCAGACACAATGAGATGCAATGGCACAGAAATAGATTAGTTCAGAGAAAGATTTGTAGACTTGGACCTTTACCGTATAAAGCAGAAAAGCAACTGGCCAATCACTCTGGTTTGGCACTCATTCACTCCTTGTCAAAAGTCTTTGCTCTTTCTATTCAGGCAGAACTTGAAAGTAAGGGCAGCCTAAAGCCCATCTGTAGAATACTGAGTACTCCAGTTAGCTGCCTACTGAATTCGCAGACAGTGAAATATTCTGTTAATACAAGCAAAGTTAGGACTTGTGGTTACCACATTAAAGAAGCTGAGAGTTGAAAAAGTGAATGACGGCCCAAAAAGGTTAGCGCACGCACACACACACACACACACACACACACACACATTCAAGGTGACTTACAAGTGTTAAAGAAGGTACAGAACATAAAGTAAAAGAATGCTATTTAAAATTGATAAAAATAAAACCACAAAAATAGGCGAGGTACCCATTTCAATACCAAATTTCATTGTTTTACTTATCAATGGTCCCTCTTTTTGGTTGTTAATTTCAGTTTTTGTCTGTGGCAGTTCATTAATCATGTTAGATAATATGCAAGAGCATTGGTTGCTTTGTTGGAATTGGAAGGTACGGGGCAAGAAAGCTGAGTATTATCATCATACTCATGACATTCACCTCCAAAGTTCTGGATGACTTCCTCCACTGGTTTACATAGATACAGTGATCCCTCGTTTTTCGCGGCTTCATGTTTCGCGGCTTCAGTGCGTCGCGGGTTTTTCAAAAATACAGAATAGAAAAAAAATGCATTGGTAGGAGACAAAAGCCCCCTAGTGCTTGCTTTAAACGATATCCACCAACTCAAGTTTCCGGTATAGTGTATTGCAAATCCTAGTGGAAAATCCTGCCGTGGTTTTTCAGTTTTCGCGGCAGGTTCCGGTCCCCATTAACCGCGAAAAACGAGGGATTACTGTATTAAAAAGCTCAGAAAATGGCCAAGTTTTTGAGCTGTAGTCTATAGCTTAAGGCTATAGGTTTTGAGCTGTAGCCTGTAGTCTAAGTTCCACAGACATCTTTTTCAAATGGATATTTCACATTCATACAATACTGCAGCTTGTACTGCAATATTCTTTTCATTTGCTACCATGCTTTATGTGCAAATAGGTGCTTTTCAAAGAAAAAGAAAAACGTGATGTTGTAAATTGATACACAGATCATCCACAAAGTGTTGCCCTGAAGCTCAAAAATTTGGTTTCATATATTGTGTATTTGTTCATATAAACCTCAATACAACTTTGATTGGGGATGAAAAAGAGCATTGGAATGTGCATCAGTTTAGAATGCTGACAGCCATAGTTATGTATTCTGATACACACATTCTGATTTGATTCCTTTTTGTTTCCATCTTCTGCCCTGGTTTGTACAGAATTTCACATATTCAGCTAGTTTCCTCCTTTTTCCAGAAATAATGGAACAAATTTATTGATTTTAGAAATCATGTAGTGATATATCACCAAATAGAAGGATACATAACCATTGCCTCTGAAAAGATAACTCTGTTGTTAAAATGTGCCGGTTTGTTGTTCGATTAATAAAATTGTTGCCCCACATAAATTTCTATTAATAATTTTATTGGAAAATTTCTGTAACAATGAGAAATATGTTACAGTTTAAACACACACACACACACACACACACACACACACACACACACACACATTCATAGCTGTAACAAACACAATAAACCCTTTACACTTTTGTCTTTTAAATGGTAAGAGATAATAAATAGCCACAGGGAACCCTTGTGTCAAATTTTCTGTATGACCCCACTATTTTGCTGACTATTGGTGGTGCAACAAGAGAAGTCATTGCAAATTATTGCTGAGATTTTGACTTCAGTTTCAGAAACTGAAAGTGCCTTCAGGTGTGATGGGCAGTTGGCAAATCTGAAAAATGATAGCATTTCCATAACATGTTTTCAGAGATTCCAAAGCTTGTAAAAAATTACCTGTGTGAAACTGTTATGAGCTTGCCTTATTTTTAAAATGGTTTGTACCTAATGTTCCTTGCTGGAGCTTTGTGACTATTCAAAAGGTTGACCTCATCCCAAAGAACCACTCTTTTTTTATGGCTACCAGCAGAATTGCACTTGATGGTTTAGGCCTTCTAAGGCCTGCGGATGAGAACAAACAGGAAGGTTTGATTCAGAATCTACATTAGTAGTTTTCTTAGGAAGATTTTGAATTAGTTTACATTAGACTATACCACTTGTAGCTCCTGTATTGCAGGGCTGTCAAACTCCTGTCCCACAGGCCAGATGCGTCACGCGCTGGCCACACCCGGTTTAGTGAAGGAGAGAAAAGTCCAAATACATCATGTGACAATGCTGTGACAATGTGAGTTTGACACCCCTGTTGTATAGCTTTATTTCAAGGATGAAAAATCCAGGGGACTCTGACCCTAATAAAAAAAGGAATAGATTTAGCCTGGCAAGACTTTTCCTTGATAAATCCATGCTGACATGTCTATTATTGCATTGTTCTCAAGTACTTATAGATCAATTTTTATGTTTAACACTGGTTTTGTTCCTCGGTCCTTTTTTTCATTTTGAAGATGGGGACATTCTCCTCTTCCATTTATTTGCCACTTCACCTGTTCTCTAAGATTTTTCAAAAATAATATATAACAGTTTGCCAGGCCATTGCCAAAATGTTTCAGGATCCTTGGATATAAGTCATATGGTCCAGGGGATTTTAATTCAATTAAATATTTATCTGGACATGTTTTTATCAGTCTCAGGCTTCAGTTGTGCCTCTTCATCTTCTCTTCACAGTTCTCTTGTGAGACATGTATCTTCTTTTCAGAGACTGAGCCAAAATAGTAATCCAACTCCTCTTTCTTTGTTATATGTTAGCATTTTGCTACCTTCTACATCAGTTGTGTACTGATTCTGAAGCCCTTTATATTTTCCTTCAAATTGTTCATCAAATATCTTCATCATTCTGAGCTTAATTTTCTTAGTGGCATGGCTTTTTTAATCTCTTCTATGAGCCCTTTTTATTTTCAGATCTTCTAATCTTTTTATATAGCAACATGTAAATAGTTTATTTTCTTTATTGAGCTGTTTGCAACCATAATGGTATGTGGGAATGACCTTGGGGAATAAAAGTAAAAACCACAGACCAAAGAATGATAAAATGGATTCTGCTTCAGAAAGAAAAACAGGGTGAATAAAGCATCTCAGAAAGAAATCTTCCTAATCTTCAGCAGTAAAAGTAAAGGAAGGAAGAGGTACTTTCAGATGCTACTGTACCCTTGTATCTGATACTTTAGATATCAATTAGCAAGGTTCGGCTACTATAACTTTACAGAAAAGGTAAGTTACCTTTTTTTTCTGGACTACCTTGAGAGCTGACAACTATCCCTTTATTATCTTTTATTTTAGGAACACAACTAATTTTAATTTTCCCCCATTAATTCCTTCTGCCACTGTGCTTATCAACATTTGAATATAGATTCAATATGAAAATTATTTGACTGAAACTTCCATTTAAATCAAAAACTTGAGCATTAGATACTTTCCATGATATTCCTGACCTGAATTTTGAGGATTGTTTATTTCAGAAATTCAACTTAAACTCCTTTCTTTTGTTTTTCTTTTGATAAAATTGTATTCTTCAATTGATTTTTCAATTTGTCAAATCGTCCCACCAAAATCTCTTTCATGTTTCTTATTTGCCTTCTAGTAATTTTTTATTTTCATTACTGTGAGCATTAATAGTTAGGTAACAAGGGCACAAATTTTATGACCCAAATGTTCTGAGTTTTTATTAAGTTTAATAGGGCCATATAATTACTCCCACTTCCTTCTACGCCCATTTTCTTTTACTAAACACTTTGATGCCTCCTTAAAGTTGTTTCAACTGCTATATAATTAAGTTGAAAGCTCAGCAGATTCAGCCAAGTTCTTCTTAACCCATTCCTTGTGAAGTAGCTCCCATATTGTCCTAAGACAATATGGGAGCCCTGGGTCCTTCGTGGAGAAGGGCGGGATATAAATTTAAATAAATAATAAGAGCCATCCAGCCATGATCCCATAAGCCTTTCTTCTGCTAACACCATCTGCATACTAGCAATTCACTTTCAGTACTCTTTTTTTTTGTTCTTTTACTCATCTATGAACTGGAAGGATAGGGAGAGCACCAGCTGAGCTGTTCTTTGAGGTATTATTTATCCTACAAAAGTTAAATAGCATTGCATCCCTTTACTTTGTAATGTGTGCATTTAATTATCTTCTAAATAAATGCATAAACATAAAATATTCAGGTGAGTTCAGGCAAAATCACTAGTCAAGTCAGCAGGGGTGGGCTGCTGGGGGTTTGCAGGTGTTCAGGAGAACCTCTAGCTAAGATTCTATGCAGTTCGGAGAACCCACAAATTCCACTCCTTGGTCACCCCACCCACCCCTCACACCTCTCCCAGGAGTCCCTACATGGCCCATTTTGGATGCAGGTAAGTGAAGGGTGCATGCGGAGGCTTGGGGAGGATGAAAAACAGGACTACCAGAAGTTTGGGAAGGCCAGAAATGGGCCTACAGAGGGCCAATGGAGCCTGGGGAGGCCATTATCACCCTTCCGGAGGCTCAAGGAAAGCCTCCGCACCCCAGGGAGGGCAAAAATGCCTCCCTCCACTGTGGTGCAGCAGGCCAACTAGGCCATGCCCACCCAGCAACTGGGCAGAGAACCCCTTGCTAAAATTTTGAAGCCCACCCCTGCAAGTCAGTATTGTGAATTGTAACTAAACAAGGAGGCAACAGAAGTAAAAATTAATGCTCTACATAACTGATTGGCACAACACTGCCATATACTTCGTTAAGAGTAGAACTTTGCTTTCAGCTTCTATTCTTCATGTTCTCATCTGGATAGGTTTTTTTTTTAAATAAGTGTGAACTTCTCTGGAAAAGGTCACTAAATATTCCTCTGATGAAAAATTACTATTCTTTGGGGACTTTGGATATCCAGGAGGAATGGCTTTCAGAGCTAACTTGCTGTAGCCAAGGATGAATGAAAAGAACTGGTCTAAAGTTGGAATATAGGACTGCCTATAATTTCATCTGAAGAATAGCTCTCGATGGGTTCAGAAATGCAAGCTTGTCTTGTCAAGCTTTCATATCAGCTGCCCCAACATTATGCCTATAACAGGAGCAAAACTCAATTGGCCTCAAAGGGCCAGTGTTTGTATAATTGGAAGAATAATATCAGAACTTTGATGCTGGTAGGAAGAAACATAGAAAAATAAAACTATCCTGATGCCAATAGAAATGGAGACATTTAATTTAGAACTTAGTCAATTTCAGTTAAAGGGTGTTAGCAATGCCAAAGTGGCAGACACAATATTCAGCTAGAAAGGCTCGTTTGCACGTAATTTGGCATGTGGATATAAATATTTACAAGATGATTTAGAATGGAGCCGTAACAACACATTTGCTAGTATATATATATATATATATATGTGAAAGTTGTTTATGTTGCTGTAAAGTGTAAGGTTATTAGATCATTAATAACTGAAGCAGAACCATCTGCCACACTTGTTGTTTCAAATAACTTTTAAATTCCTATTTTACTGACATAACTTCCTCTATCCATCGTATATTTTGCTAATTGAGCTAGATCACAGATTCATTGGGACATTTCACAACCAAATCCATTGTGCAGCATTTGACTAGATCCTTTGAGATACTAGGATCAGGCTGAAAAAACCCAAGACAGACATGCCAAATTATTTCAAAGTAATTTCCTTTATTGTTTATAGACAGAAATCTTGCCAAACTAAAGAAAACTACTTGCATCATTAAAGATAAAATCTGAGAACTTCTGGAAAGACGCTGCTTTGTCCTTTTTCTTCCTAATCAACTATCTAAATTTCATTGTCTCTTGCTCCATTCGAATGCAGTTCCTCTCTCCTGGGAATCCAGACTCTACCACATCTGGATTGCCAGGGATATTGCTGCTTGAAGAGCAAGATGATTATTGTCAACTTTTCCTGATCATGAAACAATGGGAAATGCAACTAAAAATAGGTGTGGTCAGAGCCATCAAGTTTCCCTCTCTCCCTTTGAAATTATTTCAGAGCAAATGAGTATAGCTCAGTGATGGCGAACCTATGACACGTGTGCCACAAGTGACACACAGAGCCATTTCTCTGGGAACGTCAGCCATTGCCCATTGCTCTTTTGGGTTCATGTGTGCCAGAAACTGGAATGCCAGGTGACCAGCGCGCATGCACACTCTGGAAACTGGAAACTTAGCTTCCTGCATGCATGCACAGCAGGAAGCTGCTCTTTTGGTTTCTGGTGCTCCTGTGCACACATGCATGTACTCCCGTTTCAGCACTTGGTGCCGAAAAGGTTCGCCAACACTGGTATAGCTTATGACAAGCATGAAGAAGGAAATTTACTGCAGTAAAGAAGAGAATCAAGGAATCTTCTATTCATGTAACAATCTTATTATAGGACTAAAAAAATACATATCATCTGGTCTTGAAAATTAAAACTCATGAAAAGTTATCAATGGTAGATCATCAATATAGATAGGCAGATCCAGTCTTTCAAGATTCATTCCTGCCCCTTCCTCTGCTCTTCAGTTTCTCATGAGAACACACATTGTCTTCTGACAGAAGATGAATATAAAATAGGATTTGAATGACTTCATTCTTCTCTTTACCATGTGTAATCATTTTTTTTCATATTTTATATATTTATTTTCTATCTTAATTTTTTCTAATTTGGATATATCCCCAAAAGCCTTTTGTTGTTCTTAATATTCTTTGTGTATCCTAACTAATTCTGACATTTAGCTTTTCTATACAATTCAGACTTTCTATATGTACTGTGTCATGGTGACACATGAACTCCCAAGAGTTATCCAGTTCATGGACAATTATTCTTTTCTGCCAATCTATGTGAAAACAAATAATCCTGCCAACAGAACTTACAGACACGTCACCTTGGAGATCAAGGAGGGAAGGTCAGGACCCCGGAAACATAGCAAAGACTCTTTTAGATTCATCTTTCTGATAATCATTATTTTCCTTGCAGTAGAAGGTTAGAAAAAGATTAGTTGTATTTGACTTCATATTAACCAGGAATGAAGACATAATTGAGGTATTGGAAGTAATAAGAGGAAAATACTGATCATTCAGGCTGAAATTATTGATGTTAAGAGAGCTGAATATAGCCAAACACATACAGTGGTACCTCGGTTCACGAACTTAATTCGTGAACTGACACTGTTCGCGATCCAAATTGGTCGTGAAGCGAGGCACAATTTCCCATAGGGTTCAATGTAAATCCGGTTAATCCGTTCCGACCTTGTTTTTTGGTCGTGATTCTTTTTATATTGAAAAAGTTTTATTGGTTTTACAGTTTTTCAATAGGATAGGGTAAGGGATACAAAGAAATTTTGAGAGCATTCACGTCAAAGTCGTCGGCCCTACCGGGACATCAAAATAGATCATTAATAAAAAACATTTTCCATACACTACAAAGTAAAAGCAAGTACATATTTCTAAGTTCTCAGTTCTATGCTGTCAGTCATTTACAAAAATCCAGATGCACATGTTATATTATACAATATTATTCAAAAAATCAAGGCAAAGTTATTTTTTAGATCTAAGTCTCTTGGCAATTGTATCTTCTATCTCTCCTTCCAGGCCCCCAGCGGGCGGGGCCGTGGCCCCCCCTGCCCCCCCTGGATCTTCCCCCAGGACAGAGGAATGTTTTTTTAAAAAGGCTTCCGCCTCAGCAACTGTTTTAATCCTCACTCTTCCTCCTTCCCAGAACACCAGCATCCCTTCGGGCATCACCCACCTAAACCAGATCCCGTGGTCAAACAATTTTTTGGACAAGAAGGAAAATTTCCTTCTTGCTTCTCTAATCTTTCTTGGGATCTGCTTTTGTTGGTAAATTAACGGACCTCCTCTTTGCACTTTCAAGATTTCCTCTCTGGTTGACCTTCTAACAAATTTAACATGTACTGTATCTCTCTTCATTTATCCTGGCATATGCAGAGTTTATTCTGTAGGCTAGGTCAATGTCCCCCCTGATCTCATCCTTAGGTTTATGTAAATAGTCTGCTATAATTGTGCTCATGAGTTCAGGGAGACATTCACCAATTTCCTCAGAAACATTCTGAAATCTCAAAAAATATGTCATCCTTTCCATATCAATCCTAGACACATGCCCATTTATTTCCACAACCTCATTAGTAACATTTTTAATCTCTCCCTTAGCCCCCGCCAGCCCCCCTTCCAGTTCTTCATTCTTCTGTGTGTTCTCCAGCACTTGTTTCCGTGTGTCCAATAATTCCTTTTTAAAGTTGATATTTTCTGCCCTCTGGGCCTTGATTTCTTGTACCAAAGTTTGTATAACAGATTCAAGAGAGGCCATCCTTAGTTCTAAGCTTGCCAGTGCTGATTCTTGTGCCATGGTTAGCTGTTAAAGTCAGTGCCACTAAAATGGCGTTTTTTGGGTGGGGCTGTTGAGGCAAGTCAAGAGCCAAAAGTTCAGTTCAGGGTTGTAAAGTTCAGGAACCAAGAGAGAAACAATTTTCCAAGTCAATAAGTATAATAACGAAGGCACTCCAGAAAAGAAATCACAAATTCAAAAAAAAAATTCTTCTTTAGTAACCAGAGGGAGTCCAAATCACAAAGAGATGCTGGAAAATTTCCATAAGTAAAATAGTCATTCAGGGACAAAGAGAAGCCATTTCCACCGCCCAAACTCAGAGCCAGAAGGAAAGAGTGGTAAAAAAAAATGTTTCAAATCAGCCAGACCTAGATACATTGTTTCAAAGACAAACTGCAGACCACTTTCCCTTGTTTCAAACAGTCCAGATTAAAGATATCCGCTTCCTCGCAGCGAGGAGCCATTCTTAAGTGCCGCTTTAGTCCGAGGGGGGGTTTAACAAGCAGACCCCCCCTCCAAGTTCTTTCAGCCCAGGCTGACAGCAGGAAAAAAATGTTTAAAACCACTCACTTTCACCCTCGCAGCCGAAGCCCCGGGAAGCCTTCCGACTCAGACGGCCAGCTCTCTTCATATTTTCAGAACGATGCCGCCCGCCATTGGCGAAGGGGAAACCCCCCGCAGCATGTCCTCCTCCACCTAAGCCGAAGACAAGGGTCGCTTCCCAGCTGCCGCTGGGGGAGGACGACCCAGGCAAGCCGGCTTTATGGGAGACCCCCAAAAACGGGGCGTCTCGCACCCGTGGGGGGGCAGGAAAAGAAACAAAGCGGCGAGCGAGCCCTAGGCTCGCCCGTCGCCGCTGGAGCCGGAACCGGAAGTCCTTGGTCGTGATTCTTGAACTGACTCTGTTCGCGAACAGAATTGGTCGTGAACAGAGGCACAGTTTCTCATAGGGTTCAATGTAAATCAGGTTAATCCGTTCTGACCTTGTTTTTAAAATGTCCGCGGCTCCGGTTCGTGAAGCGAGGCGGGGTTCGTGAATCCGAGCATTTTTACGAACTTTTCTGTTCGTGATGCGAGGGCGGAGTTCGTGAAGCGAGGTGGAGTTCGTGAAGCGAGGCGGAGTTCGTGAAGCGGAGCGTATTTTTACGAACTTTTCCGTTCGTGAACCGAAACGGTGTTCGGGAACCGGGGCACATTTTTTGGGAAATTTTTGGTCGTAATCCGAATTCGTTGTGAACAGAGGCGTTCGTGAACCGAGGTACCACTGTTTATTGGATTTCAAAAAAGCAGATCTTTAACAAACTCAAAGAAATAAGGAACTAGGACTGTTTCATGGCAGGAGAAGGCACGGCATGTATCAATCAAATAAATAATTAAAAAGGGCTCAGGGTAAGGTGTGATCTTCTTTAAAGAGGAGATAAGAAAACGTCAGTTGTAAACAATTATAATAGACTTAGATTATTTTTGTAATAATAATAAAAAAGAACAGCTGAAAAAGCCAATCAGTTTCCACAAAAGGCCTAGCCTAAAATCAGTAAGACTCCTTATCCCTTTTTCTATGAGGGATAAGGAGATCAGTAAATTCTACAACAAATTAACATGTTTCATAAGCTCTTATGCAAGAATAGTTTGTAGAAAAGAAACAAAGAGAAAAAATGCAATTCATTGAGCATTGGGCATGCCAGTTGGAAAAGGTTTTTCATTCACTGAGTAACATTAAGGGGGACTGAAATCCCCAGGGAATCCCAGGCACAGCCTTGTAATGGGCTGAAACACATTTTAGTGCACAGTAAGGAGATGCTGAAGAATTATCAAGATTTAGGGTATCACGATTTACTGACAGTTCCAGCAATAAATCATGATGCCCTAAATGAAAGGGAATGTGGCATAATATTTTTGAAAGATAAACACGATTTTGATTTATATGGTATAAGTTTGTGTATTATGTGTGTTTGTGTGTGTGTCTGTGCGTGCGTGGGTGCATGTGCCTTCCAGTGGTGGGTTGCAATTTATTTTACTATCGGTTCGTTCATGCGTACATGTGATTGGGTGATGCTTCTGTGCATGCACAGAAGTGTCTGGTTGGGTGGGCAGAGCCTCCCACCACTGCCACTACTGGTTCTCCCGATCCAGGGCGAACCAGCAGCAACACACCTCTGGTTCCTTACGAGTCATCCTGATGACTGCCAGGAGAAATCACTGCAGGGTTTTTTGACAAGATTTCAGAAATGGCTTGCTATTGCGTCCTTCCTTGGAATGAGAGAGAGCTGCCCAAGGTTACCCAGTTAGTTTTGTGCCTAAGGTAAATCTAGAATTTACTGTCTCCCAGTTTCTTCAATGCTATAATCTTAATCCTAACTATTTTACCAAAACCAAATTTAATTACTGTGCCAAACAGGCAACTCCGTATAATACATTTGGACAATTTTAAAAAGGAACTGATGGCGTATATTCATACTGGTTACCAGCATATGTTGAAATTTACTTAGTGCATAATTTGGTGAATATCTTTGGACACTCTAATAATTACCTATAGTCCTAATAAATGCTAGGAAAATAGCTAAGAAAATACCTGCTACTCTCCATTAAAGTCTATTGGATTTATGGCTGAGTGGAAAGCTTATTGATATAGCCATTCTACTAATTGCCCAGAAAATGCCCTTCACTATGCACTGGGTTGCCACTATAATCCATTTTCTCTAATAGGAAAAATATATTATCAATACATTTTGAGTGGTTGCCATTCTTTTGAATTGCAGCAGAATTTTATTTGCATAACTAGGCTTATGACTCAGATCTTTTGTTAGTCTTGCAAATTTAATCTGTGATATTAAATGCAAATATGTTGCATTATTACAACCCAAAAAAACAATAAAAGGAGGCATTCAGAATAGAGCTATGGAAGACAATTAAAAAAGCATTTTCCTAACATGTTTCATTTTATTTTATTTTTCCTCAGGAAGGAAAGGTAACAAAATAAAGTATGAAAACTATGGCAATTTCAAGTAAATGTTCCAAGGTTATATTTGTTAATGCCAAAGGAAATGTTTACAAATTGGATTTAAAAATCACAGGTATCAGTGTTTGCTACATATTACAGGCAGGAATCAAAAAGGCAAGATACTTAGCCCCCTAAATATCTTGGGAAAAATATATATAAAACCAGATTAAACCATTGCTTCATACTAAATAGTGGAAAGGCTAGACCAATAGTCTCACTGCATCTTTTTATCCAGGATGTTTGTATACATTTATTTATTTATTTAATTTCACATAGTTTGGTTCAAAAGGAACACATTATATAATTTAAAACATTAAAAACACAGAATATTAAAATTAAAACAAAGCACTAATCTTTAAAGGATGATGAAATGAATACACACAAACACATATGTGAGTGCTCACACACACACACACCATGAGATAAGTGAGCCAAACGCAACTCCTGAAGTGCCTGTTGTACTTTAAGAAGAGAACACTTACTCCCACAGCTGCTATGACACAAAAAAGTATATAAGTGGTTGAGAATGAGTGAGAAATGCCATTCTTGCATTCATGAATTATATTATTCTTCGTTAAAAAAAGGGGCATGCTTAAAGCAAAACACATGTTTACAATTCAGATCCAGTTTTAAACTATTTCAAACCAGATGTTTATACAAAATAAAAGTGTCTAACTAAAGCATTTTGTATGTATAAAATCAGGTATAGACCTTGGCTCCGAGTCAACACACTTTGCAAATCAGATAGTTAGACTGCACAATTTTACATGCATTAGTCTGTACAGGTCTTCCAATGAAGAGGCAACAAGGAAAATTTGTGCAACAATTTTTTCTCCTCTTCACACATACAATTATGACTGCGAACATTCTTGCAAGATGAAAAGAGGGCACATGTGAAATTTGCCTTCATAAATGTTTTAAATGCAGAGAATCAGAATGAATAAATGCTGATGTCATCACAGTTCAATATTTTTGTGACTTGACTATTAAGTTAGGAAACATGATGACATTTCTTGATTTTGTAGTTTAAGATGCTTCTACAAGGGACCATTGTATTTTCATATAATTGAAATAGCCATAAAAGCAAAAGGCAATACATTAACACCACATGTACTACCTCTTCCCTTTATTTGGAGATTGCAATGATCTTTAATGTTTGCATAAACTGTACCATGTTTGAGTCTTCCAACAGACAAGGGTTAATTGTTCTCCTTGTCCATAGGTACATTTAAAAATGTGTTTCATTAAAGTGATAGGTGCTGAAATGGCTTTACAATTGATCATCATTTGCAGCAGGTATTATCTGTCACAGAGTCAAACAATGATGAATGATGCAAGCTGAGTTGTCCCCATCTAAATGGTGAACCAACACAAAGTAAAGAATGCTTTCCAATTGTAGCGAAAAAAGAGAGCTGATCAAAATTCTGAGCTCTTCTCACCTTCCCAAATTGTCTGGGAGCAGGACTCAGTGACTCCAGATCTATAGGGAATTTGTAAAGGATGGTCCTACTTATAGATAAGCCAGCCCTCTATGAATTTACAGACTTACATATGTATGTCTGCAAGGTCTATTTCTGATTATTTATTTATTATTATTAAATTTAAATACAAAGGCACAAAATAGGTTTCAGATCAGTCCCAAGAATGATGGGAAGAATTCTGAAATTCTGCTCAATTTATTCAGTCTTGAAATAGCTAATTAGGAATAAACAAGTTGTGGTGCTTATTTTGTAGGTACAATTAGTTTTTTGTTTTTTTGTCAGAAGCAGGACAAGCAGACCATATCATTCCATATGCTAAGATGTCAAGGTAATTAGTAACACATTTAATTTGGCATTTATTTATTTATTTATTTATTTTGTTCCCTTGTTTATGGGATTGTCTTTTCATTTTCCTCAAGTCAACAACTCTATGAAATGGGTGAGAGAGAGAGAGAGAGAGAGAGAGAGAGAGAGAGAGAGAGAGAGAGAGAGACATCATTCATTTTTCTCACCATACTCATATCTTGGGAAGAAAAAAATTTTTTTTCTCACAGGATAAGCAACTCTGTGACATACTGTGCATGGATGCTGTATTCTTGAACATTCCTTAATTGCAAAGGGGCTGAGAGGTTTGTTTCTTTCATTTCTCCAGGAATTGGCACCTTTCTGATTTCTCAGACTTCTGTTCTGAGAAATTCCAATTCAATTGAAAGGAGAAACGGACAGACAGACAATCAGACAACTCCAACAATTAAAAAAATAACATTCTAACCAGTAATGGTAGCAACTACTGAGTTTTAAAGAATGTGTGATCAGCCATAGTAGTTTCAGGATACAGTAGAACTTCTTGTCACAACCATAATGTCAGGCCTGTAGCCATTTTTTTGTTGGATCTTTGGCCTGCCCAACTTTCTATTATTGTACTATGCATTTTCTATTGTGGGAAACTGGGAGGGGGGTTTGTACAGAGTTAGATGATATGTAGCCATAACAAAATTCTTTCTCGAAAGCCAATGTCATCCTTTGTCTTTACACCTCTGCACCTGACTGGAACTGGATGGGTGGAAGCTGCCAGCATGGCAGTGGATGGTTGGACCATGTGATGGACTTGTGGGTATGGGTGCAAGATCTTGAACTTTCAACTGGGTGGGAAAACTGGGAAGCCTTCAGATTCGGGTTTTCCCAGATATGTCAACATGACTCTCTTCATAAATTGGAACTTTGAGTAATACATTGCCTTCGACTCTGATTTAATTTTGGATGCTATTTGGAATCTTGACACATCATTTGTTCCATAACTTTGGTCGAAACACGATTTGGTTGTGACCTGAATGTAATTTTGGAAATTTGGCACTTACAAAAAAGATGGTGTGTAAGGGGAAATTGGCATTGGGGGAAAAATTGTTAATTTTTTGGTTGAAGCCTGATTTGTTTGAGATATTATGTATTATGTATAACAATAAGAATCACCAAAACAGATATAGCAGCATTCTACTAAAAACACCATCGAATGAAATGCCAAAGAAATTTTCAAACACTTCGAGAAATAAATAAGGCAGAAAGCTGAAGCCTTTTCCACTGAGAAGAAAAATTAACAGAACTGCAGGGTACATTTTATCATCAAACCAAGTATGAGGTGTTTTTGTATGTGAACCCTTAGTGCACTCTACTTCAATATATACTATGTATGTATTTTATTGTGTGCAATGACCCAAAGTGTCTGTGTGTACAATCTCACAAGAGAGCTGTTTCTAAAGCAGCCATGCAGGACTTGAAAAAGACAACTGCTTTCATCATTTTGGCACTTTTTCCTACATCCACCACACACCTGTTTGAGCGATGTACATAGTCCTAGTGTGGATGCATGCCAGTTTGCATCACAGCCTGGGAGCTGTGAATTGGGTTGCTTGCTCAGAATAAATTGCCCATCCATTTCTAGTTTCCTACCCTTCTTTTTTGCTAATGATATCTGCTCTGCAAGATAATTCCTTGACTTGTATTACAAACCCTTTTCTCCATTTTACCAAATGGATATTATTGCAATCCCCCCATCCCTGCTCACTGTTGCTGTGAGAATAAAGGAAATCCGCATTTTAAATCAATTTCTCTGTAATAGCTCAACATTCCATTGAAGATTATGAGTGCCACAGATCTATGTTAGTTTGACCAGTGCTGGAATAGGGATTTCAGAGTGTTTGAAATCTTCTGAGGAAGCCTTGTGATAATTTCAATGCTCCAAAGGGAATTGACATCAGTAGTCAAAGCTGGCATTTTTATCAGGGGATGGAGAAGTACTATTATTTTTGAATTTATTACAAAAATATTGCCTTAGGAAGACATGCTGACCTTGGGAGACAAGCATGCGTGTTTCTGATATTTATATTCTCAGAGAAATAGTAATTCTTGTTATGTTCAGGATAGCTGTTTTCTTCTCTGAAGCAGAAAGCTGAAATTGTAGCGGTTGCCTTTCACCTTAAGGCCACCTCATTCTTATCAATTCTGTTTTTCTTCCTCTCCGCAACCCAAAGGTATTTTGGGGAAGCTGTCATCGAAAATGTATTCATATTGAAGATATTTCATTTTGCTGTGACATGTTACCGATGTGAACTGTTTTTTTTTTAAACCTAAAATGAAGAGCAGACAACTCAGCCATCCTATGACTTTCTTTTTAGCACTTTGCGTGACACGTGTGCACATGTGTGATCTTGTTTTATATTGCTAGAAAATTGTGTTGGATTCTATTTCTCTGAGCATTCTCTGCTATTGCAACTGGAATTGGTTTACACACTATTGATAAGGATTTCCTATATTCATCCCTTTCACACTTAGCACCTTGTGAGGAAAACAGGGGTGGGCTTTAAACATTTCAGCAATTGGTTCTCTGCCTGGTTGCTGGGTGGACATGGCCATAGTGGGTGTGGTCTAGTCTGCCTCCTGCAACACGGTGGGGCAGGGTTTGCCTTCCCCAGGTTCCGGAGGCTTTCCTTGCGCCTCTGGGAGGGTGAAAACTGCCTCCCCCAGGTTCCACAGACCCATTTCTAGCCTTCCAAAACTTCCAGGGGGCCCATTTTTCCCCTACTTGAGCCTCTGTGCAGACCCTGCACTTTCCTCACATCCAAAATGGGCCACATGGAGACTCCTGGAAGGGGACGGGTGGGGTGGGAGAGATGGGGCGGGGTTGGCAGGACCAACCAGGGATGGGATTTGGAGGTTCTCCGAATCGGCCATAACATTAGCTACGGGTTTTCCCAAACCCAGGCAAACCCATAGCAGCTCACCCTTGGAGAAAACCCCTACCAAGGCAGTGTGGGAACTGTGGGCAGTCAGTTGAGCCATGAAAGAAAATCCCACCTGCTTTCTCCTTCTGATTCTGGCTTTGCCCACTCCTCCTCCAGCCAAAATGCTATGGCACTTTGCCTCATCCTCCACAGTTATTCTGGTTGTAGTTTTAAATTATAGTTTTCCCTTTCCACAAAATAAATAGGGCAGCAGCTGTCTCCCATGTTTTCAGTTTTCCCACTTGTTAGCTGATCCATAGGAAGTGTACCATCAAGAGTACAGTAGGTCATTTTGTTATTTTTGCTTTCCAGGGTGACCTAAACATTTGTTTACATAGAATACAAATCGAAAAGACTTTTTGCTCATGAATTTCAACTTCTTAAATTTTGAAAAAACAAATGTTCATTTATATATTACAATTATTTATATCTATGCTTTTAGGAGAAAAAAATCAAAATGCATTTCCTGAAAATCTTTTTGCTTTTCTTTTGACATTAGAAAATATGCACAACTAAAATGAATATAGTCATATAAATTCTTTATGATGTTGATGTTATCCATTCAGTCATATCCGACTCTTGGTGATTCTGTGGGCCAGATGTTTCCATGTCTCCTGATCTTGCACTGGGTTTTTATGCTCTGGCTGGTGTCAACTTTGATAGTGTCCAGCCACCATGCTGGGGTTTTTTTTTTTAGACTAGTTTCCTTTTACCACTAACTCTTCAAAGCATAATTGCTTTCTCCAGGAATTCTTCCAGATGACATGGCCAAAATAAATGAGACTCCGTTTTCTGATTTTGCCTTCCAGTGACATGTTTGTTGTTATGCACTCCAGTTCTTGCATATCTATGCCTATTTATTTATTTTTTATTTATTTTATTAAATTTATATCCCGCCCTTCTCCAAACGGACCCAGGGCGGCGCACAGGAATGTTAAAATACATACAAAACATATAAAATTTAAAAAACTTATTCTAGTAAAACCTGTGCTAAAAACCGAATTAAAATCCCAAATTTAAAACTGTCTAATGGTCAATACAGGGGGTTACGCTAGGCCGGCTAGATGGAATAAATGTGTCTTCAGACACTTGCGGAAGAGGCGGAGGTCAGAGATGGTGCGGAGTTCAGGGGGTAGGTCATTCCAGAGGGCTGGCCCAGCCACAGAGAAGGCTCTTCCCCTGGGTGTCGCCAGTCGGCATTGTCCAGCCGATGGCACCCTGAGGAGGCCCTCTCTGTGGGAGCGTATCGGTCTGAGGGATGTATGGGGCAGGAGGCGGTCTCGCATATAACTAGGCCCCGAGCCATGGAGCGCTTTAAAGATGGTCGTCAAGACCTTGAAGCGCACCCGAAAGACCACAGGGAGCCAGTGCAGCTCGCGCAGGATAGGTGTTATGTGGGAGTGTCTAGGCGCTCCCATAATCACCCGCGCGGCTGCGTTCTGGACTAGCTGCAGCTTTCGGGTGCACCTCAAGGGAAGCCCCATGTAGAGAGCATTACAGTAGTCGAGTCGAGAGGTGACGAGTGCTTGAGTGACTGTGCGTAGGGCACCCCGATCCAGTAAGGGGCACAATTGGCGCATCAAGCGTACCTGATGGAACGCCCCCCTGGCCACGGCTGCCACGTGATCTTCCATAGACAGCCGGGAATCCAGGAGGACACCCAAATTGCGCGCCCTCTCCACGGGGGCCGGTGTTTCGCCCCCAATGGCCAGTGTTGGAATACTCTGGCTTAACCGGGGCGCCGGAAGCCACAGCCACTCAGTCTTGGACGGGTTGAGCTTGAGTTTGTTACCACCCATCCAGATCCGTACGGCCTCCAAACACCGGGACATAACCTCGACGGCATCGTTGGGGTGGTCTGGGGTGGATATGTACAACTGAGTATCATCAGCGTACAGATGATATCCCACCCCAAAACCACGGATGATCTCACCCAGCGGCTTCATATATGTGTTGAATAGTAGGGGCGAGAGGACCGACCCCTGAGGAACCCCACATATGAGGGGCCTCGAGGCCGACCTCTGCCCCCCTGTCAACACATATTGCGACCGACCAGAGAGGTAGGATGAGAACCACCGCAAAACGGTGCCTCCCAACCCCAACCCCCCCAGTCGGCGCAATAGGATACCATGGTCGATGGTATCAAAAGCCGCTGAGAGGTCTAATAGGACTAGGATAGAGGAATGTCCTCTATCCCGCGCCCTCCAGAGATCATCAACCAACGCGACCAATGCCGTCTCGGTGCTGTGCCCGGGTCGGAAGCCGGACTGGCGCGGGTCTAGATAATCAACTTCCTCCAAGTGTCGCGGAAACTTTTGGGCCACCACACTCTCAACAACCTTCACTAGAAAGTGGAGGTTGGAGACAGGACGATAGTTCTCTAATAATGCTGGATCCAGGGACGGCTTCTTGAGGAGGGGCCTCACTACCGCCTCTTTCAAGATGCAGGCAAGGACCCCTCACTCAAAGATGCGTTGACAATGCCCTGGAGCCAGCCTCGTGTCGTCTCCCAGGATGCCAGTACAAGCCAGGAGGGACACGGGTCCAATAAACATGTGGTAGCCCTAAGCCTCTTTGACAACTTGTCCATATCCTCGGTGGTAACAAAATCAAACTCCTCCCAAGATGGTGTCACAAGATCAGCCTCGGCCCGCTCGACTGGACCACTGTCGATGGAGGGTAACTCGTTCCGAATCCGAGTGATTTTCTCCTGCAGATAAATCCCAAATTCCTCTGCTCGACCCTGTAAAGGGGCTTCCCGCGGCCTCTGTTGAAGGAGGGAGCGGGTCACCCCAAACAGGGCGGCAGGGCGGTTATCTGCGGATGCAATAAGAGTGGCACAATACTCACGTTTGGCCACTCTTAACGCCACTAAGTAAGTCCTAATATGGTCTCTCACTAGTGTTCGGTCGGCTTCGGAGCGAGAAGATCTCCATCTGCTCTCTAGGCGTCTCTTGTGGCGCTTCATCTCCCTAAGTCCCTCGGTGAACCAAGGAGCCCAGGTGGTTCGTCGCCGCAAGAGAGGCCGCAAGGGCGCGACTCGGTCCAAGGCCCCCGTGGCCGCACTTAACCATGCGGCCACTAGGTCCTCAGTCGAGTCGTGGGGCAAGTCCACAGGAATTGGCCCAAGCTCCCTTTGGAACCTTATCGGGTCCATCAGGAGCCTGGGGCGGAACCATATAGGAATGTCCGGTTCCGCCTCCCCGCAGTGAGGTGCGGCGATCGGAAAGTCGAGCTGAAGGAGAGCGTGATCTGTCCATGACAGGGGTGTGATGGCTAGATCCCCTCTTCCCAGATCACTACTCCACTGTCCCGAGACGAAGATTAGATCCAGGGTGTGTCCGCCCTCGTGGGTAGGGCCTACAACTACTTGGGTCAGGTCCATGGCTGTCATGGAAGCCATGAACTCCCGAGCTACCCCAGAGGTTTCGCCTGCCGACGGCAGGTTAAAGTCCCCCATGACTAACAGTCTGGGGGTCTCAACCGCCGCCTCGGCTATCACCTCTAGGAGCTCGGGCAGGGCTGTTGTCGTATAGCGAGGAGCCAGGTATACAACTAACACGCCCAACTGCCACCCTAGGCCCCACTTCACAAGGAGGGACTCGCACCCAGTCGTCTGAGGGATCGTGGTCTATATATTACCATATGTGGGAAATGAAAAATATTTTGACTTTTCCTAAATGTTGTTTTTGTAGGTAAAAGCTATACATTGCAGACGTATGTTCAATATTTATTTCAACCTGTTTGTGCAAAAACACCAAAATTACACTAAAATTAGACATTATTCAAAATTACTCCAAAACAAAATCACAGTTGAGTATTTCTCTCTATTTAATATATCCCTCTATTGTCATCTGAAAGAGAAAGCAGACTGATTAAAACCAAATCCTTCCTGAAAATGAGCGTACAGAAGATGCTGCAGATGTAATTTGCAACAAATAATTTACTACATAAGTCTTGACCTCTTCCCCACCCCACCTCTTTCAGCTTTGCCTAAAACAACATCTGGTTTCCACAGATATATTGGTTAAAATTGCCAACTATATTTGTCGGAATGTTTATAGTGTTTCTCAGCCTGGCCAAACATAATTTGTTATATGTATTTGGTGCGCTAAAATAGGAATGAGATCTTTGGCCTTTGGTTCATGGTGGTGTTATAAATCATGTAGGTTCCTTTCCTATTTTGAGAATGAAGTTCATTCTTACAAGCAAGAACAAAAATGCACAATCTAAAATGGAAATTTAGACAGGATAAGCTAGAATGTAATATGGTAAATATAGAGCTTAGAAAGTAGCACCTGGAAATCCACTAGCTTTAATGGGTTCATTATTAATAATTTCACATTTACATTAATTTAGTGTTGGAAGACAAATCCAACACCAGGTTGGGAGAAAAATGCTGGAAATAAAATGGAGGCTGGAGGCTGATTGGAAAGAGGGTCCATTTATTGATGAAGCAGAAACACCAACCACATGTGATTCTGGGACAGCTGACAAAATGGAGTTGAGAGTGGGTGTGCTTTTATACTTTCTGGATTTCTATGGAGTCACGTAGGGGTCATGGTTGACTCTTTAGGCAAAAGGGGAAATGCAAATCCTAGGTGTTTGTCTGAGCTAATTTCATCAACCTTTTGTTTGTTGCTTATCTGAGTTTCTTTTTTGATCCAGTCTTTCTGAATGGATTACCAAATCTGCATTTCTAAAAGCTGGCCTCCTCAGTTTCTGCTTGCGGCAGGGAAACGGGGGCTGGTTTCTGCCTCCCTTAAGATTTTTCTCATTTCTCATTTAGGGGAAATAAATATGCCTTTTTAATATTTCCCATATTATTTCATTCTTCTAGGAGTGGGAGGGGCTTCCTATATTTGCAATGCATGATTTAACTAGCTTTAGTTTAGAATTATTCTGTTTTCTTAATGTACAACAATGTTCACTAAAACCAGCTGCAGAAACAGAGATCTGGAAAATATTGCAGACTAAAGCCCTCCAGACTGAAATACTAATTAGCACACATCTTTATCATATCATTTATTTCTCTAACAGGGGTCTGTGATACTTTTATATACAAACTGAGATTTTTCCAATATAACAATAGAGTTGCCAATTAACCAATAAAAGACATTGATTGGGTTGCATTTGTTCAGTGCTCAAAAAGTGTAGGCCGAAAACGTGGCTTGAAAAATGGCTTATTGGAGAATTGAAAAGCCTTGTTATTTTGCACTTCTGTCTCTCTAAATAGCGTAATGGCACAGACACTTGGAGGAAGCTCAAGGGCTGGGTTTGCTCAAGCAGCAGTTCATCTGGCACCACACTGGTCATTGTCAGTCTTATCATCAGAATCCAAGCTGGCCATGGTAATTGTTGTAGTCTGTATTTCCTTGTATCCTGCCTGGAATTCCAATATAAATGTTATTTATTAATCATATTTGTACAGATCACTGCGCCAAAAGCAACTCTGGGCAATGCCCAACAATTGTATAAAAACCACAGATGTAAAAACAAGATATAAAATAGATATAAAAGATATAAATATCCACATAAAGAAATATAAATATATATAGCGCTTTAGGATAAAAATGGTCATGTCAACAGTGAGTCATCCATGCATATCTCTGGTTTCCTGGGAGCCCCAGGCTAGATAACATAATCAGGTCTTGAGGGACTTGAAATGTCAAAAGGGATGGAGCTAATCTAATTTCAGAGGGAAGAGACCATCTTGTCAGTCTAAAGACTGTGATTGGAATAATCATAAAGATAGGATACATGTGTACACTCAATAAAATACAAGATGGAGTACCATATTTATTTTGACATATTTCATGATGTAGAATGCTACATCTACCCAAGCCATTACAAAACATAACTCCTGACTGAATATCTGCATGGGGCCAGGTGTCGCTCCTGATACTAAAGAAAAATAGCCTTATTCTGTTATGGATTCTCCTTCATATATCACATCCTTTAACCAGTGTTGGGATTCAAAAATTTTTACTACCAGTTCTCTGGGCATGGCTTGGTGGGCATGACAGAGGAAGGATACTGTAAAATCTCCATTCCCTCCCCACTCCAGCGGAAGGTTACTACAAAATCTCCATTCCCTTCCGATCAGCTGGGATTTGGGAGGCAGAGAATAGATGGAGACAGAACCAGTCAGAGGTGGTATTTATCAGTTCTCCGAACTACTCAACATGTCTGCCTCCAGTTTTCCAGAACTGGTCAGAACTTGCTGAATATCATCTCTGCCTTTAATTTCAATTGGATAAGATGCAGTGACTCCCTTGCCTTTTTTCTTAATTATAAATCTGGTCTTGGGCTATTTTAAACCCCAACTTTGCTAATATGTCTATGGTTAGGTTGATACTAATATTCTAGAATGTGTGAATTTCCAGGTTTGTTTTCATTATATGGAAAATCAATCTTTAATATTTCTGAGATTAGTCTCTTGAGCTTGCATGTACCCATCACTAAATGACATAAGTGTATAAATAAGGCCAGAGGTAACTAATTTGTAAATGAGTTGGCACTGGTTTTTATGTGGTTTGGCATATATAAATGTAGACTTTGCTATAATAGAAGTCAAGCTTGATTTTCTTCATCTTCTGAATTCTACTTGCGACATGTGGAGTTCAAAATGATTCAAAGAAATTACGGTATCTTCATTAGTAGTGTTATGGGCTTTATCAAAGTATAGCCAGTAAAGAATAAAAACATTTCTGATTGCTAATAATCTACTCTTGCTTATATGATTGACACCATTCTCTGCCTTGTGACTCCAGAGATATTTTGTGACAAAAAAAACACAAAAAAACCACCATCCTCCAGGATGACTAAATGAAACCATTAGGTTGGGGAAAGATTAACTAAATTTTGGTCTCCTGCTAGATTACTGGATTTTTTAAAATCTATGACTTTTATTTTTCAAACATTGGAAAGCATGAGTTTCTCACTCAACTGTATTTGTCCAAACACTATGTTAAAAAATTTTCTCCTAGTTTGAGAAGGAAAGCTTGCAGGAAAGTTTGGAAGAATGATTGACAAATGCCTTTGGCTCTGTGTATACATAGCAAGATTCAGAACTCAGAATATTGTACAGTCTTTTTGAAAATCAGTGGGGTTCAGTTCGCAGACTGAACCCCACTGTAATATCTATACTGTATATACTGCATACTGTATATACTATATATTCCTTGTTGTACCCATTTCTTTGTCCTAGTTTCAGTCCTAGAGATTTGAATCCCAGGTCACATGGACAGATCAAGTATGAGTCGGTCTGCAAAATGTTTTGCCTCCTCCCTGTTCATGAATAGGCTCCCATTACATGTTTTATTAGGGATGCGGTGGCTCAGTGGCTAAGATGCTGAGCTTGTTGATTAGAAAGGTTGGCAATTTGCGGTTCGAATCCCTAGCACGATGTAATGGAATGAACTCCTGTTACTTGTCCCAGTCAACCTAGCAGTTCGAAAGCATGTAAAAATGCAAGTGGAAAAATAGGGACCACCTTTGGTAACAGTGCTCTGATTGCATCTTCAGCATTCAGTCATGTTGGCCACATGATAATGGATATGTCTTCGGACAGCACTGGCTCTTTGGTTTTGAAATGGAGATGAGCACCGCCCCCTAGAGTCAGGAATGACTAACACATATGTGCGAGAGGAACCTTTACCTTTACAGGCTTTATTAAATACTGTTTCGGTAATAAGATATTACTATTATCTTATTGTTTAGCAGTTATAGAAGAATGCTGAATTATAAAAACACAATGATTTTATAAATAGACTTTTGTGAATTGTGAATTTGAGGGTCAGAAATAATAAAACAGGAGCAAAGAAAGATTTTTTTAAGTCGTTAAAAAGTTCAGAGTATTGAGGGTCAAGAGCAAATTATCCAAGCAAAAAATCTGTTGTGTCATGGGACAGAAGAATAATACAGTATGTGAATTGTGCCTGAGTTTGACAGGTGAAGTCTGTTAAAGTGGCATTCATGCATTAACCTAAATGAATGCTTCAGTAAGATACAGCTATAAAAATGGAACATCCTTTGTGTAGGAACAAATGCAAACTTGTCTGTTTGAGCTGTGTAGTGAAATAACATTTTTATTCCAGCAAGACTTGTATAATTTGGGTTGCAGGTGCTCTTGGTCACCCAAGCTAATTATTTTATTGCATTATAATATACAAATAATACATTATAGAATACAATGGTATTTATGCAATAAAAATTAGAAAATTTTAACATTGGGAAGACTCAAATAAATTAAATCTTTCAAGATGAAGAAATGATTTCAAAATGTTAATAAACAAAATATTGCTTAAATTATATAATTAATGCTAAATAGGACAATGATAAGCAATACAAAGCACAATCAAGTTATTTTACTGCAAACATTTTTGTTCATTTATTCTAGTACAATAATACAAGAGCAGAGTTGGAACGGACCTTGGAGGTCATCTAGTCCAACTCCCTGCCTAGGCAGGAAGCCCTATACCATTTCAGACAAATGGCTATCCAACATCTTCTTGAAGACTTGCAGTGTTGGGGCATTCACAACTTCTGGAGGCAAGCTGTTCCACTGATTAATTGTTCTGTCAGGAAATTTCTCCTCAGTTCTAAGTTGCTTCTCTCCTTGATTAGTTTCTACCCATTGCTTCTTGTTCTGCCCTCAGGTGCTTTGGAGAATAGTTTGACTCCCTCTTCTTTGTGGCAACCCCTGAGATATTGGAACACTGCTATCATGACCCCCCTAGTCCTTCTTTTCATTAAACTAGACATACCCAGCTCCTGCAACAGTTCTTCATATGTTTTAGTCTCCAGTTCCCTAATCATCTTTGTTGCTCTTCTCTGCACTCTTTCTAGAGTCTCCACATCTTTTCTACATCGTGGTGACCAAAACTGAATGCAGTATTCCAAGTGTGGCCTTACCAAGGCATTATAAAGTGGTATTAACACTTCACATGATCTTGATTCTATCCCTCTGTTTATGCAGCCTAGAACTGTGTTGCAGCCTAGAACTATTCTCCAAAGGACCTGAGGGTAGAACAAGAGGCAATGGGTGGAAAATAATCAAGGAGAGAAGCCACTTAGAACTGAAGACAAATTTCCTGACAGTTAGAACAATTAATCAGTGGAACAACTTGCCTCCAGAAGTTGTGAATGCACCAACACTGGACTTTTTAAAGATGATGTTGAATAACCATTTGTGTGAAATGGTGTAGGTTTCCTGCCTAAGCAGGGGTTTGGACTAGAAGACCTCCAAGGTCCCTTCCAACTCTGTTATTCTATTCTATTCCTCTTCAGCTTATATATGTCTTGTGTGCCAATTCTGAGCAGCTGATAGTTCTCTTGTTGATTGATTGTTCAAATGGTCTGTTTTTTTACATATTCATATGCTGATATAAATCAATATGCTTGTTAATTGCTCTTTTGGTAGAACACCAGGCTTCAATAAATTCATGTGTGTTGGCATGGCCAATGATTTTTGTTCCTTCCCAATTGAACAGGTGTTGTTCATTGTCAATGTGGCTTGAGATCAGGGATTTCTGGTCAAGCCGTTTAACTGCAAGTCTATGTTCCTGAACTGTGGTTTTCAATTGCCTTCCTCCTTGTCTCACATAG
This sequence comes from Rhabdophis nuchalis, assembly GCA_039707465.1. Lineage (NCBI taxonomy): Eukaryota > Metazoa > Chordata > Lepidosauria > Squamata > Natricidae > Rhabdophis > Rhabdophis nuchalis. The sequence continues at coordinate 190,111,190 of CM077645.1, forward strand.
AACTGGTTACAATTGTTGCAATTGATTTTGTATATTATGTTGCTGTTGTCTTCCGTATTTTGTCTTTGATTTTAAATAGCTCAAAATTATTTCAAAATCCTTATTGCTCTCTGAGCTCGGTTGTTTTATTGCAGACATCACCCAACTAGATCAGTGGTGGGTTCCTAACCAGTTTACTACCGGCTCGCTTTGCTCGCTCACGCGCCCATCACACATTGCTGCACATGCGCAGTTGACTGAAAACTGTTCTGTGCATGCGCAGAAACACGCCGACGATGACAGAAGAGACCAGTTCATGGGCGTGGCAGGCCTGGGGCACTGCTGGTTCCAGCAACCCAGGCCACCATACCACTACCGTTTTGGCCAAACCAGGCCAAACCAGTAGAAACCCACCACTGAACTAGATAACATCTTCAGTACTAGAGGAGTGGGGTTTATTTTCTGTTTATATACGGTGTCTTGCACTGTCAGTTTTGGTAAGAGTGTGGTTTTCTTATTGATGGTTCCTTGATTAGGCTCTTGTTTACTGTTTGATTTTTTTGGTCTGTGTTGTTAGTTCCTTGATTGGGTTATTGTTTACTGCTTGATTGTTGATCTGGTACTAATCCTGGTATTAATTCCTGTTTATCTGGGTGTTGATTACTAGTGAGGTGGTGTTTTGGTCTTTTTCTTTCTTTTCTTTTTTTGATGGTCTCTTTTGAATGATATGTAAATATTGTTTGTCTCTGTATGCCTGTTGATGGCTGATTTATCTGTGTTAGGCTTCCAGAAATTCTTTGGGTTTTTAAACAAACTTAGCTTGGTCTCCGAATGAAGACAAGGTAATAAGGAAGATCTTAGAATGCACGGAGATGGATCAATTGATGAAGGAAATTCAAGGAAAGGAAGACTCAGAATACTACTTAGTTTGGGGAAAATGGTATAAATGGTTAGATGATAGAAATAAGAACTAAAAAATTGGGAAAGGTAAAATTAATGTATAGTTGAAGAATTAGGAAACAGCTATAGGTTTGGGGGTAGAAAAGATAATTTAAGATATACTAACATAAGAAAAATATGTACAATGCAATAAAGGTAGTATGATATAAATGGCTAAACATAAATTACTAAGCAAAGGAGTAAGAAATAAGGTGACCACAAATGTAAATGTAACGTGTAGGACGGGAAACAATAACTGTAACGATGCACCAATAGGTAACTGCTGTGGTAAGGAACATTTAGTTCTGATGTTTTTTATAAGTTATGTGTTTATTTTTGTGGCTGTGTTTACATGTTTAAAGTTAAAAAGATTTTTAAAAAATTCACTTGGTCTAGGATGTTCATGGTTTCACAGTTGAAACTATGGTTAAGTGCATGAGTTGTTAAAGAATTTTCATCATGTCTTCTGACTGCTAATTGGTGTTAATGGATGTGCTCCATTAATCTCATGTCTATCTCTATTATATAGTGACTGTTATAGTCCTTACACTATGTTGTATGTTGTAGAAGGCTGCTGTTTCTTCTTCTTCTAGGGTTATGGAGTTGTTTAGTTTATTTAAGATGTTTTAGAATGCTGTAGTTCGATAACATCTTTTTCATAGTTTGTGTTGGTTGTGTTGTAGTGAATTGAGCAGTCAAGCACTTTTTGATCAAGTTGTATGGGTATCCATTTTGTTGAAAGATGTTTTTTGGGGAAGATGTAAGGTGATTTTTGTTGTAAATGTTATATGTGATGGAACTACTTATACTTATACTGATGCTTATTTTTTCCTTATTTGTTGTTCTTTAGATCTAAATTTAACCTCTAACCACTAAGACAGAGCAGCCAATATTGAATGTTGCAAAATATGTCTCAAAACTTTGTCAAGGGTGCAATTTTTAAAAAAGCAACAGTGAAGATTTGGAAGAAAATAATGAATCAGTACTTCTGAAGATTTTCAAAAATAGGTGAATTAAACACATGCATATAAACATCTGCAGATGATTAGGATTCTGTTCTTGGAATCCAATATATGGATTTGTAAAGAGCCTTGTTGCATTGAGGACACATCACTTAAGAAGGGATCTTTAATGAAGAATGAAGGATGAAATTGCATTCTTTCAAAAGCTGATCTGAACAGAAGGGAACAAATCTGGAATTAAAATAATGGAACAGGATGTTGGAAAGTAAATAATCCTTTAAAAAATCCACAGGCTTTTGCCCTTGAGAAGTAGTATAAACCATCATTCTGCTGCCTTGATAGAATGGTGAATTTTTGGCTGTGCCATCTGCTGGCTGAAGAGTCTTTTCTTCATCTAAATTGGTGCCAAATTACTGATGTTAAAGTCCATACCTTACTGACTTAGCATGGCTAGAACAACAAAGGCATAAATACAGTATCTGAAAAAACAGAAGTGGCCCTAAAGGAGATGACATACTTTATGGCTCTTTAAGTAAACAGGCTAGTAAATTAAGTTTTAGATGGACTAAATGAGTTTCAGTAAAAAGGTTACTCAACTGAGGGAAAAGACATCAGGAGAATTATATTACTGCTGTCACCAAAAAGTATACTTTTTCTTCCTTTAATCTGAAGTGTCCATTCAAGGAAAGTCCTACTTCAACATATTCCTTTGGCTACCATTATTATGGATAAGTCTTTATTGTTTTTTAAGATCTCCTGCCAAGAAATTATATATACATTAATAGGTTACTTGGCTAGGCCAATTGGATCAGAGACAATTGAAATGAACCATTCAGTTCAACTAATTACTTCAGTTTGACTTGAGTGCTAAAGGTCCATAGATATTCTATTCAATTCGCCTATTTGAACTCAGTCATCACTTTGATTTAGAAACCTAATTAAATTTGGACAATTGATCAAATCACCATTGAGTTAAATCTCTGATTTGATGGCATCATCCATCATTTGGAATCTGATTAAGTAAACTATGGTCAGTACACAACAAGGCTGGACAATTCCTCAACATTTTGTGACATGTCTGCCTATGGACATTTGAATTGTAAAGATATGTGTTTAAAATTTTGAAGACTGGAGGGCATATATTTGATTCTGCCTGTGTGTGCATCATTCTCATTTTTTAAGCTGATTTGAAGAAAGTGGGGGCAGCTTTTGATTCTCAGTGGAATAATAAATCCCTTATTTTCTCTCTAAGGTCATAACTGACATTTTGATTAGAATTGCAGAATATCTTAACCATCCCCCTAGCCTCGGCTTTACATTGCTGCAGTTCTATCTATATTTAAAAGCAAGCACACAAGGATACATATACGTCTTCAAACAGACTGCAGTCATTTGGCATTATCTGATTTACCCTATGTAATTAATTAAAACTTAATGCCCACTCACATTCATCATTTATCAGACACTCATTTGAATAACAAAGGAGATCAAATGAAAGACTGTACAATGAGGCAGAATTTGCATTCATTTCTGAAGCGACAAATGCTCATTAGGGCCACGTGAGTTCAGGGCTGCATAAAAGGCATTCAGAACTGCAGAAGAATAGGACCACCCAGTAACAAGTTGTTGTAAGCAGCTCATTATATCTATTTTTTTGAGGGGGGGTGGAGAATGAATGCCTTTGAAAGATGAAGTCATTTGAACAAAGAGAAAATAAGGTGGGCATGCATTTTTATTTATTTATGCAAGGTATTTTTGGACTCATTTCTGAAGTGTTCTCTGAATACACTGAGTGGGATATTTTCATAGCTGGGCTTCATGCAGTGAAAACATTCTTAAAGACTTGTCATTGATGGCTCCTGCTAAAGAGAAAGCTTTATTCAGATACCGTTGGAAGATGGATGTGGGTGGTAAGCTAATTGATAAACTCCCTAGTAAACTACAGTAAAGGTACCCTGTGGGGCGCAGTGGCTCAATGGCTAAGACGCTGAGTTTTTTGATCAGAAAGGTCAGCAGTTTGGCGGTTCGAATCCCTAGCGCTGTGTAACAGAGTGAGCTCCTCTTACTTGTCCCAGCTTCTGCCAACCAAGCAGTAAGAAAGCATGTTAAAAAATGCAAATAGAAAAATAGGGACTACCTTTGATGGGAAGGTAGCAGCATTCCGTGTGTCTTCGATGTTCAGTCATGCAAGCCACATGACCACGGAGATGTCTTCGGACAGCACAGGTTCTTCGGCTTTGAAATGGAAATGAGCACTGGCCCCTAGAGTCGGGAACAACTAGCATATATGTGCGAGGGAACCTTTACCTTTAAACTATGGTATGACTGATTCAGTACAGGTAGACCTCAACTTATGCTCACAATTGGGACCACATTTTCCACCGCTAGGCAAAATGGCTGTGAAGTGAGTCATGACCAATTTAATGACCTTTTTTTTGCTATGGTTGTTAAGCACATCACTGCAGTTGTTAAGTGAATCATGTGGTCATTAAGCAATTTGATTTCTCCCATTTGATTTTGCTTGTCTGAAGCTGGCTGGGGGTGGGGAAGCAAATGGTAATCACATGACCTCAGGTGCATAACTGGAAAAAAAAAAGGGAACAACGGATTCAGAAGTCTTTGTGAGAAGTTAACAGATCATCCCCAAAAATGTTGATAGTAGATTCCATGTAATGATTTTTGGCTAGTATTTTTCAAAGTCAGTGTGATCAGCTTTCCCCCCTCTTATGACGAATTATTTTTGGCTATGAATAAGATAGTTAGAGTTGGCATCAACAAGTAGGTTAATATTTCTTCTTCTTTTCAATTCTATGCATAGTTCCTCTTGCTGATAGACCGAGTTTGAATGTTTATTCCTCTCCTTTTCAAACAGATCTAAACATTTAACTCTTCCTACTCTATAAACAAATCAATAAAACATCATCTTTTTAGTCCTAGTGTCAGCAGAAAGTCTATTAAGGGTCTCAAGAAGTACCTTGTTTTAAATCTAACCAATTTTATCAAATAGACCAGTGGTTCTAAAACTTTTCTTCATCATGGACCCGCTTTAAATAACTTTTGTGGGCATGGACCACCAAGACTTAAGTCAATATTTAAATTATAACATTTCTTCAAGCCTTCATGGACCCCTGTGATGACATTGTGACTCCCCCAGAGGTCTGCAGCCCACAGTTTGAGAACCACTGAAATAAACCAATTGTGTATTCCTTCCTTTCTTAAGCTTTAGTTCATTCAAATATTGTCACAGAAATTTATTTCACTTCCTTTATTCTTCATCCTATCACCCAGAGTTCATTAAGGCTTTAACAAGACCCTTTTGTAAATCAGAAAAAAATATTCAAGTGATTTTTGGATTTGTCATTTGTATTTCCTTTGTAATATTAAAATCTCAGCCAATTTCTTTTGTAAATCCAGTGAAATATCATTTTCTAAGTAATTATCTTGGCCTGTCAGTTGTAAATCTGCTTTTTCTACTTATAGCAGCAGCATATAGACAGACATATATACCGCTTCACAGTCATTTACATCCCTCTCTAACCAGTTAACAGAGTCAGCATATTGCCCCCAATGCAGGGGTGAAATCAACTTACCTTCGTTAATGGTTTGCAAATGTGAGTGCGCGCATGCGCAAGAGGGTCAAAAACAGGATGTGATGATCTCCGGAAGGGTGGGTGGAGCCTCCCACCACCACCGCTACCAGTTTGCCCAAACTGGATAGAACCAACTGAATTGCACCACTGCCCCAAATGAGGTCCTCATTTTACTGACCTCAGAAGGATGGAAGGCTGAGTCAACCTTGAGCCAGTGAGAATTGAACTGCCGAACTTCTGCAATAGGGAGTCAGCAGAAGTAGCCTGCAGTACTCTATTCTAACTATTGTGCCACCATGGCTCATTCCATTATTATTAAATCCCATTACCTCTTGGTTCTCACACCCATCAAAAACTGCTTTCCTGAAATCTCCTGACAAGGAGCAGCTGTCCGGAATGCATGTCTCCTTATCTGAAGAGGTTCTGAAGAAGTGGTCTACTCACTAGTTCTTCTGTCTTTGTTCTGGTCATCAGCTTCATTTTTGTAAAGCTGTCTTCAGTTCAGCATACCTCTCCAAGAACTCTTTAACCATTTTATTCTCAAAGTTGGGTATTCTTTTCTATTATGCTTCCAGGATTTATTTGAGGTGAGGGAGGCAGTGCTGTTGTTCTCCCTTATTTTGCAGACTCCCTGGTCTGCAAAAATAAAGACTGCAGAAGGTGGAAAACCCTGAAGTAGGTAAAGAACTAGATGTGACATGTTAGCAGTCTTATGATATCTCAGGAGCTGCCATAAAGAACCTATTCTCCAAAGTACCTGAAGGCAGGACAAGAAGCAATGGATGGAAACTAATCAAGAAGGGAAGCAACCTAGAACTAAGAAGAAATTTCCTGACAGTTAGAACAATTATTCAGGAGAAAAACTTACCTCCAGAAGTTGTGGGTGCTTCAACACTGGAAGTTTTAAAAAAGAGATTGGACAATCATTTGTCTGAAATGTTATAGGGTTTCTTGCCTGAGACAGGGGTTGGACTAGAAGACCTCCAAGATCCCTTCCAACTCTGCTATTCTGTTATGTAGATATTAGGAGACAAGCTTGATATATGGTAGCTGTCACTTTATAATGAACTCAGGCATATTCCACTCAGTTCTCCCCTTTCTTCAAATCATTTCAAAAACAGTTTCTTTGCCATCAAGCTAAATAAGAAGTTTTAATAGGCAGTACAATTTTGACATAGTATTATATATGATGCACCTTAGTTCTTAGCAGATTTATCAAAGTCAACAAATAGTGGAATTGTGAACAGTTAGTAATAGTGTTAATGCCTTTTAAAAATGAAAACTGCAGCCTATAGAAAGAGATGGCTTAAAATCACTTTGTCATACATGCCAAGGTCCTGATCCAAATGGGACATGGGTAAAATATTCCTTGAAAATAGATTAATGATATTGTTAAGTGTTTGAAAGTATCCCATCAGTTTTGTGCTAATATTCTGTGGCTGCATAAGAGCTTAATTAATGGTGGCACCTATTATTTCCTGTATCTCCATCATCAGTATCACTATTTCAGGATATCTTTTACTTACAGATAAAATATAAATACCACCACTGTCATGCACATATTCATCTAGATCAGTGTTTCTCACACTTGGAACCTTTAAAATGTATGGACTTCAACTCCCAGAATTCCTCTCCTGGGAAACAGTGCTCTAGACCAGTGGTTTCAAATTGGCGGCCTGCAGGCCAGATGCATCACCTATAGGCCATGCTCATCCTGGCCCCGCAAAGGCAAAACACGTCATGATGCATCACGCGACATCACATGACGCGATCAAGTTTGACACCCATGCTCTAGACCCGTGATGCCGAACCTATGGCACGGGTGCCACAGGTGGCACGCGGAACCATTTCTTAGGGTACGCGAGGTGTTGCCCTGTCAGCTCCAGCGCGTTTGTGTGCGCTGGCCATCTGATTTAGGCCTTCTTTTGAGGCCGTTTTTCACCTTCTGGAGGCTTCAGGGAAGCTCCTGAAGCCTCTGGAGGTGGGAGGGAGGCTGTTTTCACCCTCCCCAGGCTTCTAGGAAGCCTCTGGAGCCTGGGGAGGGCGAAAAAAGGACACCAAAAGCAGGGGGTCACGCACATAGCATTATGGGTATGGCACGTCCACGCATGACCCCCCCCCTGCGTTCCCTCTGCTTTTGGCATGCGAACCAAAAAAGGTTAGCCATCACTGCTCTAGACTGAGGCCAGTAACCTGGATCTCCAAGGCTACCAGTGCCCCTTCCTTGGAGTTTTTGCTCTAATATTAATACTCGTCCAAGAATGGATGCATTATACTTTATAATGTAGAGTGTAGCATTATTAAACATATTGGAAGTAATCATATTAGTAGTATTTAATTAATTAAATTTAACTTTAGTTAAGTTTAAATTTAAACTAAATCATAGTTAATTAAATCAAGCTTGAATTAAATACATTTAAATTAGTTTTCTGCAAGACCCCTTTTCCTTATTGGGAAGGAAAGGAAGGCTGTGATGAAGCTCTGGATTGCCACATATTGATCAAGTGCAACCCTACCCACAAAAGAATCCAGATTCAGGGTTTTTTTAAAGTTTATTTGTAATATTGTATGCAAGCTACATAGAAGGAAATTGTCTGGCTCAAGACCTTGAATAAAAATGGCGAAAAAAGTTGTTGATATAAGGAATGAAATATTTTGGTTCATTATGTATTCTCTGTGTAGCGAGCATAATAAGAGGTGGGCGAAGTCTATAAATATAGTGCCACTTATCTGTGTTAAAAATTATATGCAGCATGACGATTAATATCCTGCATGATGCTGAGCTCTGATAGGGAAAAGTTTATGAATGACAGAGACAGATTCTTTCCAAGAGAGCTCTGACTAATTTTTATGCTGCAATAAAAACCCCCATAGCAATTTCATATTTGCATCTGAACTATGGCCAATCACTCACACCAAAAGGCCTGCAAGGGATATATTTGGAATTTAGATGGTATTTGGCATGGGCTCAATGCAAATGAATCAAACAATATGCAGTAAATTTCATGGATAGTTAAGTTTTAGTTTTGGTGGCATAAATCACAGGTGAGATCATATTATAGACAGCTATACAAGAAAACTGATGAAACAATAAAGCAAAGTCAGATCTTGTTGTGAACAGCCAGGCTTCAGTCGTATAGAAAGCACAGGAGTGAGATAGAGAATGGCAGGACAAAAAATGAGGTTTAACAATTTTCTGAAAATAAAGGCATGTCTAACAACTGTGAAAACCCCTTTCTGACCCACCTGCATGTCCAAAGACAGACAGAGAATGAAATTAATTTATCGGAGTTCCACAGCTGTAATCAAGCATGCTGCAGTATTAAATACACACACACACATATACATACATACATACACATACATACATACATACATACATACATACATACATACATACATACAGTAGGGGGGAAAACAAGTTGGGGAAACTAGAGTTTTTTAAAATAAATCTTAGGGCGTTATGCATGGAAAGTATATGTTTACCTCTTTTTACTGTAAAACATTTGGAGATTTAGACTTTATACTGTAGATACAGGGTGAGAATCTCAGCTCAGTTGTAGAGACATTTTGCTGCATATCAAAGTCCCAAATCTTCCACCATCTCCAAGTTAAGACCAGAGCAAGAAACCTTGGAAAGTTGATGCCATCCATATTAGGGTAGACACATTTTCATAAAAGGAGTATCCCCTGTGTAAAAAAAACTGAATTCCCTGCTCATTATTAAATATTAAAGCTCTTCACTATTGTGTGAAGCTGAATTCGTCATCTGACTGCAAATATAAAAGGTGGTAAGTCATAGTCTAATGAGAGAAAAAGAAGGAAGGGAGCTAATCTATTGTACTGAATACTGTTCCAAAATCTGCCCATTTTTTTCTCTAGGATACTGCCCCATTAAAATAACCTTTTCTATGTCTTTTTCAGGTTGCTAAAGACAGTCATAAGTATTTATTTTAATAGCGGCTTTGAAGGCCACAAGACATGCGGGAAATGGACATTTTTCACTGTCACTGTTCATGAAGGCTTCCCATTCTTCTTTATCTGGAACTTTGTTCTGTATGAACAGAATATCTTCATCAACCTATTTTTGTACAAGTTGGAAAAATAAACATGTGTTTGGTGTAGAAAGTGATTCCTTCTGTTTAGAGATCTGAATTTTCTATCAGTGGGTAATAGTCTGACTGGAAACCTCTTAATGTTTCAGGTCTCTGCTTGAGAAAGACAAGATAGAAAAATAAGTGTGAACGTGCTTTTAAAAACATTATCTATGTAAATGACCACATTTAGGTTGATTTCAAAATATCATTAAAGGAAATAAGGGTCAATTATTTTACTTATTATTATATTTTGATATCACTACATTCCATGACATTGGAAAAACAAGTAGATTTTAGTTTTCTTCCCAATGTTTTGAGTTGTTGTTACTAAATTAATTATTTTGATAGCATCCTATTAAATATTTTTTCCAAACTCATATATAGGTTTTTCATCCTCTGGAGTGTGGAAGAGAGCCCAATCAACAGTGATTATTCATTTATTAGCTCTGTCTATCTATCTATCTATCTATCTATCTATCTATCTATCTATCTATCTATCTATCTATCTATCTATCTATCTATCTATCTATCTATCTATCTATCTATCTATCTATCTTTATATAGATAGGTTATATAGCTATTTTTTCCTATTGTGGCTCAATCTATTCAATCCATTAAAGCATTCAGACTGTAATAACAAAATTGTATTGTGAATTTCTAATTTACCAGTTCACCAGTGCAACTTCATGAACTCAACATCTTCTGAACTAATGGACTGAAATTTAGGGAAGATTCTGTGCCTTGTATTCTCTCTTAAAGTATTTCTGAGTATTTTTCTGTCAGTCTTCTGCAGACACATAAAGAATCTTGGAAGGTCAGACTGAACAAAATAGAAACTGAATTATTTTGAATATACTCTTTCTATAGATTTACTTACTATTAGAACGCTATGTACATATTCTAGATCTAAACAATGATATTTACTTAAACTCTTACTTAGAGTTTTAAAAATTGCAATACTGCAACTCTCCAAAGTAATAACATTGGGCAAGAAGTAAATATATAATTGTGTGTGTGTGTGTGTGTAGCATTTTTTAATAAATACAGTATATGCTCTTTTTAGGTTTAAAAATCCTGGTTTACCTATATAAGATGTTATAAGATATAAGAAATTTTGCAAATGCTACCAACAGATTAGTTATGTTTAGCTTATTTCTCACTATCTGACAAAACTTTTCAGAGGCAGGAAATTTAAAATAATGATTAAAATAGTAAACTACATTAACACCTCCACCTCCAGATATTTCAGAGATGATGATAAAACACACACCAGCAGAGATATGTAATCCCAGGAAAAGCCAAAAAAAACTGTGTTTCATAATGAAAATGTTAAAGTAAATGATGCAATATTGAAGGCTTTGCCTATGCTAAGGAAAAGAAGCAGGTGGAAAATGGAATTGTAAGCTTGAAAAATGCCCTGAACAATAAATTCAACTGCTTTCGATAAGGCTTTAAAAAAAATTCTGACGCCCCGTCTACATTATTTGTAACTCCCCAGGAAGACCATGACCCAGAGTCTGAGAATCTCTATCATAGATTCCATAGGAAACATGAATAATACAGACCTGAGGCTACTTTCTGATATTGAGAAAAGGCTTTTGTGATGTTCTCTGTTCTTTTAGTATTAACAAAGATCACAGAAACCTCAGAAGCAAATTATAATATTCCTATAAATGGTTTGACTGATGCATGTAGTATTTCTTCCACCAACTACTTGCTGTCTCAATAACCACCTGTCCCACTCTTCTCTTTTTGTAGAAGGTTGGTAGTAATTACAGTATTTACATATATACAGTAATTATATATATGTAGGCATCAGTGGTGGGTTCCGGATTCCGTTGCAACTGGTACAGCGCAGCGGGGACGGGCGTCCACCACAGGCACATGCGCAGCATGTGCCCAGTGCCACATGCATACTTACCCCCTGTGATGCTCCAGTTGCTCAGTGGAACATCATGCAGGTGCTGTACGCTCTGTGTGTGTAAGCCTCAATCAGCTCAGTAAGGAGGGTGGGCAGGCAGGCTCTCCGGAGCACCGTACTGGAATGGTGCTTGGTGCTCCCAGCAAGCACCGGTACGCCCTTACTGGGGCATACTGGTCATATCCCCCCACTGGTAGGCATGCATGTAGTATATGTATGTATGTAACTATAGGAGGGTAACACTACTGTTTGTTCAATTATTTTCTTTTTTAAAGAAGTATCAGTTTTCTTTAGTTACTTTGCTCATGACTCACATTAACCCTGTTTATCGAGATATTCATTATAAGGTCATTATCTGGATCCTCTATAAAGTGGTCCTCTTTATCTTAACATAGCAGAGTTGCTTGCAGCTTAACCCTTAGTCTCTTATTCCAGATCTAGGTTTCTTATGTACCTTTCCTAGTTTTCCTTCAGTGCTTCCCTTCATAATACCATTTTTAGCAGATGTATGCTAAATGCCTAAAGCTTCAGGCCTCTGTATGGTCCCCAGAGCTTATTTTCTGGTTCCAGATATCTCTCCAACTACAAGAGTTGAAAATGAATAGGATGGTGTGCCCGCACAAGTCTCAAATGCAAGGGAAGATACAGAAAATCCTGCTCTTTCTCTTTCTCTTATTATGATTTAGGCCCAATTCCTTTGGATTAGTGCTCTGCCTGGAGCAATTCTTGCCTTGCCAAAACGTTTTCCTTGGCCGGCTTTTTAGCTAGCTTGCAATCCTGTTATTATTATGTTATGGCTTATGTTGTAAGCTGCCCAGAGTCATTGGATTCAAGATGGGTGGCAAATAAATTTCATAATAAATAAAAATAAATATTTGAGAAAGGTTTTTGTTTTCTTTTAAATCTGTCCCCTTCAGAGAAAGAGCTCAAATTCTATAGATTACAAGAGAATCCCATTATAACGGAGATCATTAAAACAAAATACCTCTCGCCCCATCAAATTGGGTGAGACAAAATGTAGATTTCAAGGCACAAACAATCAAGAAAAATATATTCTATTTTTTAAAAAAGTTTAGTCCTGAGAGGATTAATTTCTTACAGGAGCCTACACATTTACTTTAAAACTCACTTTGAACTTTAAAGAATGGGTATTACGTGCCAGACTAATGAAATAATGATAGCAGTCTACTCCTCTGCTCTTATCCAATCCATCCAAAGTTTGGCCTTCAACAACCTCATCATTTATCCACTTGGATACATCATTATAAGCCCACATACCCACCAAGGGGGTTCTTACTGCACTAAATAAGCACACCTTACTAGCAATGTGTTTTGGAATATTATATCAAGAATCTTTGGTGCTAAGTTTAAAAATTGCTAGAGTAAATGAGATGGTTGCACCTTTATAATTAAAGCCAAGGGGATCTATAACAGTATGTCATTTTCAGTTTCCTACCGATTTATTGCACTATTACATTCATTATTATATAATTACTGTTACCTGGTTTTATTAATGTGAATTACCCCATGAACCTCTTGAGCTGTGAGTGAGAGGGGTGTGGAAAATGCAACATGGAAAATATCCAAGACTCTAATATGAAGGTGAGGTGAGGGACTTTTATAGCTTTTATTTCTGTTTGATGACAAGTTCATTGAATAAAAGTTTCCATTTGAAAAGATATATGGCGTAGAGAGTAAGGGAGATGACCTTGGAAAAACTATGCAGGAAGAATTACAAAAACAAAAGCATACTTTAAGCAGAAGAACACAGGAAGAATTAGAAAGATGCTCAATCTGGCTTGAGCCCAATACAATGGAGTATGAAAAGAAGGCAAGGCAAAATTGTGTTGATCTGTTTCAGTGGTGGGATTCAAAACTTTTTACTACCAGTTTTGTGTGTGTGGTTTGCTGGGCATGGCATGGCTTGGTAGGCATGGCTTGGTGGGCGTGGCAGGGGAAGGATACTGTAAATCTCCATTCACAGGAAAATATAAAAAATACAATACATCACAATAAATACATAAATGCATTAAAACTATATTAAATTACATCCTGTGCTAAAAACTACCCCATTAAAATCCCTAAAAGCCAAATTTAAAATTTCTCTGCTAAATGACTGAGGCTGAAAACGGTAGGTTAGGCCAGGCCGGCCTGTTGGAAAAAGTAGGTTTTTAGTTGCTGGCGGAAGGAGCGGAGGTCCGGGATAGATCTAAGTTCGGGGGGTAGGTCATTCCAGAGGGTCGGGCCCGCCACAGAGAAGGCCCTTCCCCTGGGCGTCACCCGCTGGCATTGCCTAGTGGATGGCACCTGGAGAAGCCCCTCTCTGTGGGAGCGAATCGGCCGAAGGGATGTATGGGGTAGGATGTGATCCCGTTATGTGGTAGTGATACCATTATGTGGTAGTGATCTGGACGCTTGGCAATTTATTGCAGTTACAACTGATTGCCAAGTGCTCCATGATCAAGATCTCCATTTGCAACAGCAGACATAGCACATATATGTTGTTGTTGTTTTAAAAAAATCTTCAACATCAAATGGACTGAAAAATACAACGTTGCCCCTTATAGCAGGGGTCCCCAACCTTTTTTGCACCAGGGACCGGTTTCATTTTAAAGAGAATTCCGCGGACCGGCCGGCATAGAGGGGGAGTGGGGGGGAACAGGCGGCGCATGCGCATGCGGTGTGTGTGTGTGAGTTGGCTCACTTGCCCCTCTAGGGCCCTCAACGGCATGAGTGGCCGCACCTGCGCTCTCCCGTCCCTGGTGCGCGCTCTGCCCAGGGGGCTGCCCGTCCTCCCTCCTCCTCCTCTCCGGGCCTGCAGCCCGGTTCCTATCAAGCCACGGACTGGCACCGGTCCGTGGACCCCTGCCTTATAGGATTTAGAATAGGGGTTCACAGGTTTGCAGGGGAGGAGAGGATGGGCATAGCTGGAAAAAAAAATTAAAGTTGATTTCATTTACATTTAATACTGTCAAAGCATATAAGAGCCTGTTTTAGAAACTGGGTGACTATGAATTCTAATTTTATTTTAGGCACAAAGCTAGCTAGCTTGGGCCAGTTATTTTCTCTCTGCTTCAGGAAGAAGGTAATGGCAAACCACTTCCAAAATCTTGCCAAGATAAATCGCAGAAGTCAACGCTGATGTAAAAGCACCTAAAATGTGTATAAACATTGCTCACATATATTTAATAATATTCTTCTTGTATTACACCAAAATTACAAATTAGTAATGACTTTTGATTGTCCCTGCAGAGCACAACCACATTCTGGGACCACTGGCTGGGCACATCTTACCAAATGATAAGGCTGTCAGTTGCAGATTGTAGTCAAGATCTCTCAACCTTGTGAAACATGACCGGCAGGCATCTTAAATGTCAGAAAGCATATAATCTTTTGAAATAAAACAGTGTATGCATAAACTCAGATAGATGCCTGAATTCCTCCAAGAAGGGCAAGATATCATTCATAAATGTATTAAAATAAATGAGTTGAATTTTCTGTATAAATGGTCAATTATTCTAGATGTAATTTTTTGATGGATCTTCTCACCCATGAGATTTTTTTTTATTAATGAAAGATTCAATAATAATAGATAGGGTAATATTGATATTTAATAGAGTTTTAAGACTTAATGAGAGAAAATGGCCATTGGCATGAAATCAGAAAATAAAACTGCAGTGATAAAACATCAAATCATGATTTTTTAAAATGACAGTTTGGGGGGGGGAGCTTTTGTAGGACTTTAATACTTAATAAGTAGACTTGCACAATGTTTTGTTACAAAGTGTTTTTAATTTACAAAGTATTGAAAGGAGCACAATATGTATGTATTGTATTATCTAGCACTGACAAAATAAGAAATACCTAGCTATATTTCAGGAAGCTTGGATCTTATAAAGATGAAAACATCAAAACTAAATAAAATAAAGATGACACACACACTTAAGAAATTGGCCAGACAAGCAGCATTAGGGACATCTTGGACCTGTAGCCAATAAGTGTTTGGGAGACCTGTGCTGTCTTATTACACAGCCTTTAACAATGAGTTGTGTAATTGGAAGATTTTCACTTTCATTTGCTCTGCAACTGGATTTTTTTCTTGGAAATCTGGGATGATTTTGGAAGTTGCTCCATTCTGATTAGTCTTCATGTGATATGACTGAGAAGAGGATGCTACTTAATCAAGGATTATTTCAGGGCTATATTGAATTTACACATATCTTTCCCAACTGTTGGTAGAGTTTGGCTGTTTACATTTTATGCTAAACCTATCAGTATCGTAAATATGCATATTCAGTGAATAGGCATCTCCCTGGAAGGTAAGAAAAGTGAAGACTTAATTTGCTTTTGGTGATGATTTTGTTCAAAATTGGCTTAGAATTCTTTTAAAGAGGCACTATAGTTAGTGGTTAATTGTAAGACTGAGACCAGGAAGACATAGGCTCAAATGCCTATCTGATAATGGAATTCATTGGGTGACCTTGAATAAGTAATTATCCCTTAGCCCACAATTTAGCTAACTGTAAGAATAAAATGCTCAGTCCTTGTGCAAACAGAGAAAAGATTTAAATGTATTAATAAAATATGCATATACTATAATGAAATCTGTAAATAGTATGCAATAAACTGTTGGACTAAAACTAAATAGTATTTGTGATATGTTTTTTAGCTTGATAACCATTTCCTAAATTATATTTTGCACTGAGACTTGATTTTGAGATTAAGATTAATCCTCAGGGAAGATCTGCATATGGGCTGCAGCATAAACAGAGCAAATGAAGACTGATGAAGCCTTTTCCTTTGCAACAACGAAGAGGAGGAATTGATCCTACACAGAAAATGTCCAAAATGAATTTGAAAGCACTACTGGCAAGCACAGGGGAGAAAAATAGGCCCCAATTAGTCCCAGTGCTGTACAAGTTATGCAAATAGGTATGAAACAATCTATAAAATATAGTGGAAACTCCAATTTATTGTTTGTCATCAAAATATGTTATCTTCTCTTCAAAGCACTTCTATGATTTCTGTTCTGTTCTTTGACTTTCATTTTATGGCTAAAACATACTGTATTTTCCTCTAGTTCGTAAGTGCTTCGTTGTTTTTTTATTGATTACTATTTCCTATTTTGCTCCTCTACTTCCTAAGTTATCCAGTCAATTGTAAAATAGATACCATGTTTTCAAAGGAATTAATAATTTGCATTCTTAATATACCAAACTTATAAAAGGTTACGTCAGATAATTCAGAATGATTCAGAATAGTTTGTGATAGCACAAAATAGAACCCAAGCAATAAGAGTCACAAATTCTTTATCAAGTTCAGTGAGTAGACAACAAACCATGATACTAACTTGTATTTTATATGCTGCAAATTATTTTCAGTGTTTTCTATATTTACATTTACTTTCTCTAACTTGGTTATTAACATGACAAGTACAGTGAAGTCTTGATTTGGCAGACCTTGAAAAATATTTTTAGTTCAATAAGTAAAATGTAGTTACATCATCTGTATAATTTGCGGGATCGTCTGTATAATTTGTATAATTTGTGGGATCGTATCCTGCCCCATACATCCCTTCGGCTGATTCGCTCTCACAGAGAGGGACTTCTCCAGGTGCCGTCCACTAGGCAATGCCAGCGGGCAACGCCCAGGGGAAGGGCCTTCTCTGTGATGGGCCCGACCCTTTGGAATGACCTTACCCCTGATATTAGAACGACCACGGACCTCCCTTCCTTCCGCCAGAAACTCAAAACCCACCTGTTTCATCTAGCCGGCCTGGCCTAACTTCATGCTTCCCGCCCCAGTCTGTAATTTTAAATTATTTTATTTGGTTTTATGGGTATAGTTTTAATTTTTATAAATTTGTACAGGGGACTATTTAATCCGATTTTAGTTTATGTATTGTTATAGTTTTTGATAATTTTAATTCTACCTGTACACCGCCCCAAGTCCCTTCGGGGAGAGGGGGGGGGTCTAGAAATCTAATAAAATAAATAATAATATTGTTACATGCATGAAATAAGGATACATATGATTTCACTATATACTGGTTGCTACTGTCATCCATTTGGAATTAATTGTAACTTTGTTCTAGTCATTGAGTAAGATTATCACAGTTTAAGTTCTGTAGAATTGTGTTTTGAACATAGAATAAATGGCTTGTGATGTTTAGCACCCTTGGTTAAAATAGCATTCTTATGGTTCAAGAGAAGTTCTATGACCTGTTGCTAAAGTGACTGTTTTATCTAAGTATCAGTTCTGTTACTTCCTGAGTTTTAAAGACTTGAATGGGTAAATATTTTATGGATTCCAAATAAACAACGCAAATTAAATCACATTACTGAGTGCATTATGCTTCTGAAAATATACCAGGCTAGGATTTTACAATACCTAAACTAGCACTAGATCATAATAATTTGTCTGCACCTCAAATAACTTTTGTTGACTTTAGGCATTATCCAAGAAACAGTAATGCCATGAGGTTAAAGTTTTCATAAATATTTAATATTTATTGTATAAAATTAGAAATCAAAATTGAAGAAGTCCATTCTATTTGTGGAGACTTTATGAAATAGTCTGAAACTTTTCAATATGTGTGAATTCAGCAATTTCTTGCATTACTTTGTAATTAACCTTTTTCTAAAATAGCTCCTTTCTTCATGCTTTTTTAATGGATTGAATGACTACATTTACAATTTTATTTTTATACTTCAGAATCATATGCAGAGAAGTTTCCTAGTTTAGTGTGGATAACTGTGGCATACAATTTTCATGAACCCCCTTGCAGCAAGCATCTCTGATCTGTGAAATCAAAACACTAATAACGATAGCAATAACAATAGCACTTAGACTTACATACCACCCCCAGTGCTTTATGGACCTCTCTAAGTTGTTTACAGAGTCAGCATATTGTTCCCAATAATCAGGGTCCTCATTTTACTGACCTCAGAAGGATGGAAGGCTAAGTCAATCTTGAGCTTCCCAGGATCAAACTCCTGGCAGTGGGCAGAGTTAGCCTGCAATATTCCGTTTTAACCATAGCACCACTAGGGACCCCATTAAATGTAGGATAGGATTATTTAGAATGGCCAATGAGCATTACCTTGACGTGAGGCTTCCTAGATCCTTAAGTTCTGAACAATTATCATCCACTTATTAATGCCCTTTTCTGTTCTAGATGAGAGCTCAGCTGTCTAATTTGCATAATGGGTAACTAAATGGGACCATTTATTCTGGGAACACACCCCCTACACCTACATTGGGAGTCTGCAGGCTAGCAAGTCCAATTTCAGAAACTGATTTTACTTTATACAGCTACAAGCAGGTTAGAAGTCAAATTCTTAAATTATTGCCTGTTTCAATATCTTCCAACTCAGGCACTAAGATCATCTGGTGAAGACATTCTGCTCATGGTCCCAGAGAGTGATTCAGTTCACATAGCAGTGGTTAAGAATGGACTTTTTTCAATGGCAACATGTGAATCATGGAATTTTCTTCCTGAGAACATTCAGTTGGCCTCAGCACTATCTTCTTTGCAACAACCTATGAAGACTTTCTTTTTACTCAAGTATTTTTGACTAGCCATCAGTTCCAGGACGAATCTATTTTTCAGATAGCCCGTGGTATTACTTTTGTTTATATTTTTTGTTACTTATTTCAATAACAAGCATTTATTTAAAATTATTTCTTACAACCTGCTCTCAGTGCATCCAAGAGAAAGAATAGTTTAAAAATATCCAAAATATAAATTCTCCCCTGTCCAAGATCCTTATGGAGGATGTTGCTTGGTTAGACACGTACAGAGAAGAATTTTGTTCCATTTATGAAAGTGCAAAGTATAAATGATTTTGAATAGTTCACATCTGAAACTCTTGTATTTAGCAAATAAAATTGGTAGTTTTGGCTTAAGTGTCACCCTGTCCTGAAAGGTATTATGCTAATCGTTAGCTCTGTTGCTACAAATCCATACTTCACTTATCATTTATTTGAGACCAACCTGATCTGATGCAGATATGAGACTATTCTATAAAACTATTGTTCAACAAAAAATGATAAGTGCAAGTGAAGCATAAAAGGAATGAGATGATACATTGGATAAAAGATAGCAATCCTGCTAGGGGCTAAATACTATGCTAGGCTTCCACAAACCTATCCTTAGCTTCAAAGAGAGGATATATGTGAAAAGATGGCACAAATCCAGAAATTAGTACGCCTGTTGTTTTATAATATCTTTTCAAATTCTGTTATTCTGCTTCTCAAGCAGGCAGCGAAATTTACATCCCTATTTTTTTCCAATTCATTAGCATCATTCCAATTTTTTTCTCAATCCCATTAAAAAAATTTTTTTTATATTTGTATCAGTCCTCTGCTAATAGGGTTCTATAAACCCACACTGAAAAATACAAATTGGAACACCTGGTGAAATATCTGTTTTTGGAAGAGATTTTCTAAAGTGGAATGCTTGCTGTGTTATTGGTAATGTAGCTTTATTGCTGCAATTCAAGATCTCGCTCCTAAATATAATTTTCCTTTCATGAGATGATTCTTCCAGCATCTTTAACAATCAAAGAGGTGAAACTTTTTGTATTTCTTATAAGTTCAGATCCATTTCAATGCAAGGCGGGCAGTATGTCAAAAATGGAAGACATTTAGCTTTCCCAAGAGATGACAACTGTCGTATGAGATTACTTGGGAAAACCTTTGAAACAGCCCCTATTGCTGCTTGCTGATCTTTCAATATGGGGATAAGGGCAATACCTTTACAAAAATGACCTACTAATCCCCACAGCAGCTTCGTATTGCAGGGGAAAAAGCAAAGTGCACCCATCTTCTGATAAAAAGCATAAAGGTGGCTTCTGATTATCCATGCCCCAAAACAAAACCCAATTTCATTGTTATTGGTTTTCTGCAATCACATTATATCTGGGAGCGTGAAACACTTTACATACAGGCTACCAACTTCTACATGCAATGAACTGGAGAACAGCCTCTTACCATTAGCTTTAGTTCTGTGCTTATATCTTATCATTAGTGTTAATGTCATTGTTAACATAGTATAATGCCTCATACACCTCATTATTCCCACTGGAACACCAAATGGGAGTGATCAGAACCTTACACAACCAGGTTGAAAGCTTGCCTACCAGCAAGGATGGAAAGAGGGACATAGTGGACTACTGCAATGCTCTCTACATGGGGCTCCCCTTGAGGTGCAACCGAAAGCTTCAGCTTGTCCAGAATGAAGCCGCGCGGGTAGTTATGGGAACCTCCAGGTTCTCCCATGTAACACCGCTCCTGCACAAGCTGCATTGGCTGCCTGTCGTCTTTCGGGTGCGCTTCAAGGTGTTAGTTATCATCTTTAAAGCGCTCCATGGCATGGGACCTAGATATCTGCGGGATCGCATTCTGCCCCATACATCCCTGCGGCCGATTCGCTCCCACAGAGAGGGACTTCTCCGGGTGCCGTCCACTAGGCTGTGCCAGTGGGCGACGCCCAGGGGAAGGGCCTTCTCTGTGGTGGGCCTGACCCTCTGGAACGACCTTCCCCCCGAAATCAGAACAACCACGGACCTTCGCTCCTTCCGACAGAAACTAAAAACACACTTTTTCTGCTTGGCTGGCCTAGGGTAATTTAAATTTTAAATTGTTTAAGGGTTTTAGGGATAGTTTTAGTTTTATAGGAGTTTTTAGCGCAGGGCCAGTTTAATTTGTTTTTAACTTTGTATTCTGTCTGTTTTAATTGTTTTTTAATTCCCTGTGCCCCGCCTCGAGTCCCTTCGGGGAGAGAGAGTGGGTTATAAATAAAAATTATTATTATTATTATTATTATTATTATTATTATTATTATTATTATTATTATTATTATTATTATTATTATTATTATTATTATTATTATTATTATTATTATTATTATTATGGCTCAGTGGCTAAGGTGCTGATCAAAAATCCCTAGCACTGAGTAACGGAGTGAGCTCCCTTTACTTGTCCCAGCTTCTGCCAATCTAGCAGTTCAAAAACATGTAAAAATACAAGTAGAAAAATTGGGACCACCTTGGTGGGAAGATAACAGCATTCCGTACACCTTTGGCATTTAGTCATGCAGGCCACATTACCACAGAGACATCTTTGGACAGCACTGGCTCTTTGGCTTTGAAATGGGGATGAGCACTGTTCCCTAGAGTCAGGAATGACTAGCACATATGTGCAAAGGGAACCTTTACCTTTTAAGGATGGAAAAGAAGAAGAACTAAAACACATCAAGGAAGACTTACAACTTGCGGCTATCCCAATCGGGCCTTCACAAAAGGAAAAACAAAGTCCAGTTGTATCTTGAAAAAGCACCTTTGGCACAACCATGACCTGGATAACTGAGAATTTCCATAGATAACCCAAACTTCTCTTTCAGTATCTGAAATGATACATAGATTCTAACTAATCATTCTAACACAATCATCAATTGTGTATTGATGATATTTCTTAGTTTGGTAATGAAATGTCTGCAGGAAAACAACAAAGCTCAGAGAACTCTAAGGTCCCCATAATTCAATCCTGAGAAACAAATATAGATAGACCTTACAACCATTTGTTTAGTGACTATTCAAAATTACAATGGCACTGACAAAAGTGATTTCTGACCTTTTTTTTTTTTACAGTTATAAGGCCATTGCAGCCTCCCCTTGATCATCTGATCAAAAATTGGGCACCAGCATGTTTTCATAACTGTTGCACTGATCCTGCGGGGAGGTGGGGGAGGTGGTCATGCGATTACAATTTGTAACCTTCCCACCTGGCTACTGACAAGCAAAGACAATGAGGGAAGTCGTATTCACTTAACAAATACATGATTCACTTAACAACTGAAGTGATTTGCTTAACAATTGTGACTAAATGGTGCAAAACAACTGCCTTGCTTAGCAGAAGAAATTTTGGGTTCAATTGCTTGTGCAAATAACCACAATGATTAAGAAACAATTATCAAGGTTCTAACTGACAAACTAAGCAAACACAATGGAAACAATCCGATCCCTTAATGAAAAACTTTATTGAGTACATCACTTCAGCACAAATGAAATAAAACCAGATCCATATAGTTAAAGTTTGGGTTCTCCCTCTCTCCAATTAGACCAGATCACATTGTCCAATGGAGGCTCCTGGTATTGTTGAGAAAGTCTTTTAGTAAACATCTGCCGAAACACCCTTGGTTCTCACATTGGCACCTTGACCTGTTTTCTCTCTCTCCCTTCCCTCCATTGGCAAGTGGAAAAGTGATAATAGTTGCAATACCAAATACTTTGAAGCTTGACAGCAATGATGTGCATGGAGTAATGACACAATGCAAATCCTGCCCTTTTCAATCTCAGAATGGAAGTCCAGGGATTTGAATTGTGATTCGATGATGGTCATTTTGTCACTTGAGTGGTATGCTGTCAAGAGTCTTTGTTTTATTTAAATGCCATAGGCTTTTTGATCACTCTAATCCAGCATAGTCTCTCTGACTCTATGTAGACTTCCTCCAGTTAAGTATGATTCCTGGAGTTTACCCAGATATGTTCATGTAATTTCCTTGACAGCAATGTATAAATTGTGGACATTTGTCTTTTAGAATGTTTTTTCAAGTTTCCATCTGAATTCCAGTCAACTAGATTCTGCTAATGCCTGTGTCAATCTCAGAGTAGTGGCTGCATTTTATTACTTATACAAGATAAACATTGCTCACATTATTTCCTACTGATGCTTTTCTTGATATGCCAGAGTGGGGTTGCTGTTGTTTTTACATGCAAATAAAAAACTCTGTTAGGTGCTGTTTTATTCTCTGATAGGCAGAATAAGATCAAGGACACATTTTCCTATTTACTCTTTGAGTATGTCTACTAAAATGAAATTATTGTGAGTCTATTTCAGGCCCAAAATTCAAGTTATACGCAACTTCAATATATCAGAGTTTAAACATATATTTCTGAGCAGGAAAGAGAATTAATTATGGGAATCAGGCCCCTTTTGCAAATTTACTTTGGGAAAAACAATCATTTCCCTATGCTGTAGTAAGGACTTTAAAAATGCTTCCATTTGTGTGAAACAAAACTTTTTTCTAAGAGTATGTGGCACACAATGTGGGAGGACCTTTATACAATAAAGTAGCTAATTTATTTTCTCTCTATGACCAGGGTTATGTGACTGAATATCATTCCATTAAATGCAATGTTTAGTTTGACCCATAGCATAATTGTACTGTGGATCTTGTTAGTTGAGTTGCTCTTTGTCTAGATGAATAATTCATATCTGCATTATCTATTCAGACAAATATTGTTGTAGCAGGGCGGTATTATGAAGATCATGTAATCAAATTCTGAAAGTTAAATTTATTCTTTTATATATGATCTTTTTTAATACTGAGTAGCGGTTTCAATTCATATTCAGGTCATTCTCCTCTTGTTTATGTGCATAATGCATATCTTTATGATTTTAATACTGTATCTTTTTTAAACAATGTTTAAAACTAGGAATTTTATTTCTGGTAAGGAAGAAAATATAACTAAATATTGAAATATTTAAAAAAAACCATTTTAATTTGTAAGTATCCAAAAGAAAGCTTCTTAAGAAGATCAGTTCATATTCCTGTCATTCTCCCATCACAATGTTTTTATTAACATTGTTAATGTTAATGTCAATGTGGGTTGTTTGCTAGCAGACATTTCATTACCCATGAACATTATTCGTGTTGCCTAGTTGGGTAATGAAACATGTGCAAGCAAAAACCAGGTTAGAAGAGCATTACAGACTTCGCAGTTCAACCCTGAGCTAGATATATTCTCTTCTATTGTAACTGTTAACTATTTGGTAATTTCTCAGAGTTGGTAATCCATAGCATTGGTCTTTTTGAAGAAGTCCTATGAAAATCAATTCCCTTATCACTCCCCAATATTGGATCTGTGATTTATTTCTCTGTCTAACACTGATCTTTTTCTTTTATTTTAGCTTTCATGTCTCATTAAAGTTGGATTTACATTCTGTTCCCTTGATGAGATTGTGATTACAGTTTATGATTACATTATTATAATCATTATGAATACAGATAACAAACAGATATAATCATTATGAATACAGATAACTTACTTGTTGCTCCCATATAATATTGCTATAACTATACAGTCCTAAGTTGAAAATGTCACCTAAGTTTTCAGGCTTCACAGGAAGATGGACGAAGGAAGATTCAGACATTCTAGATACTATCTGTAAATTATGTATATTTGATTTCATTTTCAGATATTGAAAGGTACAATGAAGAAACAAGAAAAAGGAAGAAAAGAAAGAAGACATTTACAACTTGTATAAAATTGGATGACATTTTTTGAAGTATCATTATAGTTGTACCATGTATAAACATGAAGTTATAGCCATCTAGCACTTTAAAGCTTTTTTAAAATCTTAGAAATAATTAATAAGAATCAAATAAGAATCGTTAATTAGAAAAATCATCAATCATGCTAAGAATAAAAATACCTACCCCATCATAGAAGTTTGTCTTTATTATAACTAATAGGTAAAATCTAATGTTTGGCTTCAAATCTCTGATATGGTTCAATTCCTTGTACAGAATTATAATACATAAATAGTTTCCAGGTTAAAAAGTCTGCCATTCCTCTAAAAAAGAAATTGTTGCCATTTCCAGAAGAAAGTATGAATCATCCTATATTGTTTATTATCTATTTTATTCCTTTTAAACTGTTACTAGAGGCCGTAATCACTGTGGCCTCTTGAACGGGGAAAAAGAGTTGTCCTCTAAAGGATAATTCAGTATTTAAAATGATGAAGCAGATCAATTCTTATTCTAAGTAATTTCAGATATAACTTCAAGAATTATTATTATTATGGATTTTCCACACAGGACATTAACATAAAGGGGGAACCCCCCTCAGCCCAAGAAATAACTAAATCTGAAGGACTGGAACAGCAAAATAATGGTTTTTTTTTAAACTTTAATAATCAGAAGCAAAATTTTGCATGTGTGTGTGTAAATTAAAGAACAAGAAAGAGGCTAACTTCTTCCCATTCCATTCCTAGTCAAACCTCACCTGCAAATGGTGACTTTAGTGTAGCAGAACTGTTTGTTCCCACACTGGCAGCAGTGGTGGGATTCAATTTTTTTTTACTATCAGTTCTGTGGTTGTGGCTTGGTGGCAGTGGTATGTTTCAAAAAAATTTAGAACCTCTTCTGTAGATATGGCCTGCTTTGTGGGAGTGACTTGCCAGCCATGTGATTGAGTGGGAGTGGCTTGGCAGTCATGTAACTGGGTGGCCATAGCCAAATGTGGTGAAACTCACTTAACAACTCTCTTGCTTAGCAACCAAAATGTTGGCTCAGAAACTCTGGAATTTGAAGCACACAAGTCTTAAAGCTGTCGTTACAAGACCCTTGCACCCCTAACCCTTTAGAACCCCCCCCCCAAAGTGTTCAAACTTGACAGCGTTAAGACTTGTGAACTTCAACTATCAGAAGTCCTCCTCTCGCTCTTCATCTTGATGATGTGTGGACAGGCAGGGGGAGGAAGCTGGAACCGGTTCTAAATGGCACTGTAGATTTGTGGAACTTGTTCTATAGAAGAGGCTAGAACTGGCAGGAACCCACCCCTGCTTGGTGGGCATGGCATGGATTTGTGGGTGTGGCAGGGGAAGAATACTGCAAAATCCCCATTCCTTTCCCCACTTCTGGGGAAGGTTACTACAAAATCCCCATTCCCTCCCCACCTCACTAACCTGCATTCCAGCTCCATTCCCCTCTTCAGGACAACAAAAGAAGATCAGCTGGGAGGCACTGGGGGCGATGCCAGCCTATTTGTCAGTTCTCCAAACTACTCAAAATTTCCACTACCAGTTTTCCAGAACCTGTCAGAACTGGCTGAATACCACCTCTGAATGGAAGCCTTCTGATCTCTTCAAACATTGCCCAGGCCTATTATAGGTTCTTGATCAGGTTCAGATCCGGTTCTTGATCCCAATGAAGATCTGTGGCCTGGCTTTTTCCCTCCATTATAGGAACATGCCACCATGGCTAGATGCATTTCATTTCAAAAATGTCAACATTGTATTATTTTTCTTCTGTCTTGATTATTAACAAAATGAGGAATTAGTTCTGAACTGATACTATTTTACGCACTTGAAATATTGTTATGTACTTGCAAATCACTCTGAAATCTCCCACAAACTCCTAATCTACTTTTGGCAGGACTGTTCTTTAACACTGAAAACACAGTTGCTTTCATCATTGCATCTGTGACTAAAGGAAAACACGTTGCCCGAGTTATATATTCTATACTTGTGTTGCTTATTTATTCATATATATATATGGATATATATATATGATTGGAAAAGCTCAACAGAGACTTCATTTCCTTAGAGTCCTGCGGAAAAATCAGGTGGAACAACGGCTGATGACCTCTTTCTATTGGTCCATCATAGAAAGTGTCCTCACATATTGTGTCACAGTGTGGTATGCTGGTTTAACAGTTGCGGAGAGGAAGGCACTACAGAGAGTGATCAATTCGGCACAAGAAACCATCGGTTGCCCTCTGACATCACTGGATAACATCGCCAGATCTCGCTGCTTTAGCAGAGCAAGGAAGATTCTCAAAGATGATTCACACCCTGGTTGGTATCTCTTTGCCCTTCTACCATCAGGCAGAAGATATCAAAGTATAGCCAGCCGAACGAACAGGTTTAAAGGTAGCTTCTATCCATGGGCTGTGAGACTTTTAAATTCAACTGCAATCACTCCATGCACATGCTAGTTTTTTCTTTTTTCTTTTCTCTCTTTTTTGTTTCTGTTATAATTTTGCACCAGTGAAGTTAAAACCAATTTCATTGTAATTTTTACAATGACAATAAAGATTATATATATAATATATAATCTTTATATAATCTTCATATATATATGAATAAATAAGCACCACTGCTTTCAACAGAACTAATTTCCAGCTAAGTGTGAATAAAATTGCTTTCTTACTGTATATTTTTAAACTATGTATCTATTCTGTGTTTCACAAGTAGCATGATTATCTTATCATTTGAACTGTTCAGATTCTGAATACAGTGTGGATGAAAGAAGATGGGAAATAAGAGTACAGTTAGTCAGAAAAAGAAGAGAGATGAATAAATCACAATGATGGATAACTCTATTATACCTGACAATTGTTGCTCAGCTTAACAAAAACAGCCTGCTAAAGGAAATTATCTCTTTTTCCCCCAGTTACTCCTCTTATAGTGAAACATTTCTACTTAGTGTACAATTGTAAATCATTTTATTAGTGGACAAACATTTATTTCCGTCTTGGAGAAAGAGTAGAAAGCTGATAACCCATTTCTTTTCATTAAATCCTCTGAGAATATAAACATGTAAGCTATTTGGAAAGCGTTGCATATTATTTTATAAAATTAGTGGTAGAAGTAAGCTAACTGTATTGATTAAGCATATGCAATGTAATGTTTCTTTAATGGTAGATTAATGGGAATAAGAGTAACAATATTCCCTACTTTGGACCCTGAAAAATTTAAAGAATTGTTTCACTGACTCTGAAGTTTGGTTGAGCGAGAAAGGCTAATAATCCTGGATGTGATCTAAGATGAAAAACAAAGTAAAAACCCAACCTTTCAGTTCTTCTATTTTGCTGGAAGTCATGAGTATTAACAGAGTGAGCCTATCTAATATCTAATTCACAAATAAGTTCATATTTAAAATAATCATCATCATATAATTCCTTATTTCAGGCATAAGTATAAGATTTCATATTGAAATTGTGGGTTTTCTTTAGAGCTCGCTTCTTCTCTCTTCAAACTATGCAGGAATAAGACTTGCATGCATATGCCTCTTTGTATCAGAGGTGGTATTCAGTAGGTTCTGATCAGTACTGGAGAATCGGTAGCGGAAATTTTGAGTAGTTTGTAGAACCGGTAAATATAACCTGTGACTGGCCCCACCCCCATCTATTCTCTGCTTCCCAAATCTCAGCTGATTAGGAGGGAATGGGAATTTTACAGTATCCTTCCCCTGCCATGTCCACCAACTCACGCCCACCAAGCCACACCACTCCCACCAAGCCACCCCCACAGAACGGGTAGTAAATATTTTTGAATCCCACCACTGCTTTGCATGCTTGCCTTTTCAGGTGTGACTGATAAAAGCTGTAGTCATGTCTCTTGCATCACAACAACATTGCACAAATAATATCATGTATCATTTGACATCTATTTGGTCCCTCAAGGAATGTCCATATTCCTAGTTCCTGCCAATTTTTAAATGTATTTTTTGAATAAAAAAATAAATAAACAGAGGAAACTGCAGGTAGTCTTTGATTACAATAATAATTGAGTACAAAATTTCTGTTGCTCAGTGAGACATGTTCAAGTGAATTTTTCCCCATTTCACAACCTTTCTTGCTACATTTGTTACGTGAATCACTCCAGATGTTAAGTGAGTAACATGGTTGTTAAGTGAATCTGGGTTGCCCATTGACTTTGCTTGTCAGAAGATCACAAAAGGGTAACCCTGATGAGTACCTGTGACAATACTTTCTTTGGAATGTGGAACTCCCTTTGAGCCAATTGGAAATGAAATATATTGACTGATGAATTTATATGCTATGGCAGCTTGGAAAACCTGACAAAATATGAAAAAAGAGTAACGCCAGATGAAGGAATATTATTCCCACTTTCTTTACAGTCCGTCCTACCCTCTTATAGAATCAGAAGATTAAGAACCTCTGATACTATGGAAAAGCAGAAATTGTAGGATAGTATTTCTGCTTCTTTCTACTGACAAAATCCTACATGAAACCCAAAATATTCTGTAGATGGAAGAAGCTTGTTCACTTGTGGATGGCTAAGTGACAGTACAAGTTATTATTTGGAAGCAGGCAAAGGTTTTTTTTTTAGAATAGACAAGGGCAAAATGTTATATGTCTGAAAATAAAGTCTAATTATCTGATTGAAAGTTCTAAGAGCATATCTGGGTTTGGATGTGAGAGCTGTATGAAATAACACAACAATTTAATTTGATACATTGCTACAATTTAGAAAGAATTTTAATAATTAGCAGGAGTCATGGAAACAGGTAGTTTATATTATTTGGAATAATAACTTAAGAAGAGGCTTTTTAGACCAGTTCTTTAGCTTGGAATTCAGTGCACAATCACTGCATCCAGGAAGGTCATAAAAAGCAATCTTCCTTTTCTGTTTCATAGCAACTAATATTTAGGCTGCCTGCAGTTCAGGAGATATTATATTGTTATAAGAACTAGTAAATACTGATAGCTCTTAGCACCATAAATTGGCTTTATAGAACCATCTGAATGAGTAGCCATAATCTTATCTCATGGTCGTCTGTGATTTAGCCATGGTATAGTATAAAGAATACCGTACTTCCTTTTATTTTTATGCATTTAGTTTCAGCTAGATGACATTGAAATCTAATATTGTAAGAAAATGGGAATAATTTTTTATTGTTCATGGTTTTCATATAATGCATAACAATTTACTCTGTTGGTTATGTGCTAGAATATGTAATATCTTCTCCAGACTAAACCAAACTGGCTTTTGGGGGGGGGGGGATGGTATTATCAGTTCTTTGAAAGTTCATCTTCTTTGGGATGCTCTAAAAAGGGAGATATGGAGGAATCATTTCAGAAAAAGGGCGTTGGTACTTACCTGATACGCCTCTTCTAATAAGGGGAAGATAGCATCCAGGAATGGGTTATCTCTGCTCCGCTCTGATTGGACTGAGTCTGCATATTAATTAACTAAACCAGTATAAAAGCCCCTCCCAGATCCGGATGCTCCAACGACCCCTGGCGAAGAACCGGCCTGTCCACTGGTAGACGCCACAGTTCCTCCGATGACAAGGTCCTCAGGTCCGCGAACCAGGGTCTCCTGGGCCAGTGAGGGGC
Source organism: Rhabdophis nuchalis (assembly GCA_039707465.1). Taxonomy (NCBI): domain Eukaryota; kingdom Metazoa; phylum Chordata; class Lepidosauria; order Squamata; family Natricidae; genus Rhabdophis; species Rhabdophis nuchalis. The sequence goes on from CM077645.1 coordinate 190,141,613, forward strand.
CACCAGTATCACCTCCGCCTGCAGCTCGATGACTCTGCGAATCACCCTGGGAAGCAAAGGAATAGGTGGGAAGGCATATAAAAGACCCGGAGGCCAAGGTGTACATAAGGCATCCACCCCCTCAGCCCCCGGGGCGGGGAACCTCGTGAAGAACCTGTGCAACTGTGCATTGGTGGCAGTGGCGAAGAGGTCCACCACCGGGGCGCCGAACCGTCTGGTAATGGCCTGAAAGAGAGAAGGTGTTAGTTGCCATTCCGCATGGTCCACCCTCACCCTGCTTAGTCGGTCAGCTCTGGAGTTGGCCTTCCCAGAGATGTGCTCAGCCCTCAGGGACAGCAGGTGTTCCTCAGCCCAGGAACCCAGGAGGTTGGCCTCCCTCATCAATTCATCCGAATGGGTGCCCCCCTGCCTGTTCACATGTGCTTTGGCGGTGATGTTATCGGTCAAGATGAGCACATGTTGACCCCGTACCAGGTGATGGAAATCCAGGAGAGCTAACCTAATGGCCCTCAGTTCGAGGAAGTTAATGCTACATTGGGACTCTTTGTGCAGACCAATGACCCCGGGTCTTGTGAGGACCCATGTGCGCCCCCCAGCCCACGAGACTAGCGTCAGAGGTGATGGCAAGTCTAGGGGGGACTTTGAAGTGGCAGCCCTTCAGTACGGCTGGGGAACACCACCAGGTGAGGGAACGACGCACGTGGGGCGGCAAGGCGACCCTGATAAGGGACTGGCCAATACGTCGCCTCTGGAAGGGCAACATGAACCACTGCAAATCCCTGAGATGGAGTCTGGCCCACGGAACTATGTCAATAGCAGACACCATCTTTCCCAGGAGCTTGGACAATGTAGCCAGGTGAGGCCTGCCCTCCCCCAACACCTCCTGGACCAGGGCCTGTAGACTGGAGACTTGTTCGTCAGAGAGGAAGACCTGGCAGGACCCCGAGTCAATCCAGGCCCCCAAGTGAAGGAGCCTGGTGCAGGGGATAAAGTGGCTCTTCGCCTCATTGATGGAGAAGCCATGACTGTGTAGCACCGATACCGTGGTCTGTAGGTCGCGGGCCGCGGAGGCCTCCGACCTGGATTGAATCAAGATATCATCTAAATAAAACTGAACTCGAACTGGAACCGTATGTAAATGCGCCGCAAGAGCCGCCATGATCTTAGTAAAGACTCTGGGCCCGGACGAAAGGCCAAAAGGCAATGAGGTGTATTGAAAGTGTCGAGCACCATAACAGAAATGGAGATATTTCCGAAAACAGGGGGAAACGGGAACATGAAGGTACGCTTCAGTGAGATCTATGGAAGATAAGAGGTCATCTTCGCGAATCCCTTCCAGGATAGAACGGAGGGAGTGCATTTTAAAACGACAATACACAATGTAATAATTCAACCTCTTTAAATCCAATATGGCCCGCCACCCGCCGGAGGCCTTAGGGACAATGAATAACACAGAATAAAACCCTTGGCGTGCCTCCGCGGAAGGCACTTCCTCGATGGCCTCAATTTGCAGTAGATGGGCAACCGCCGAGTCCATCAGTTCCCTCCGCTGAGGGTTAGTGGGGTGCGGGCAACTAAGGAAAAAATTTGGGGGAGGTGACCCGAACTCCAGGGCCAGACCGCACCTGACCGTGGAGACTACCCATGCGTCGGAGGTGGTGGACTGCCAGCGATCGGCAAAGTGCCGCAGGCGACCCCCGATGGAGAAAGGGCCTAGACCCGAATTAAGGTCGGCGGTAGGTGCGGCTACCGCCTCCTCGAAATGGCCGTCTAGCCAGGCCCCCCGTGGTTGACGGAACTGCTGCCGTGGGCGATAGCGCTGATTAAAGCCATCCCGCTGCCTGAATGAATATTGGGAGGCCGAATAGTCAGGCCGGTAATTTCCCCCTTGATCCTGGGCGCTGAAGGACTGGCACCTGGGATGTGGGTTGGTGCGGTTCGCCCTCCTCCTAGCATTGGAAGACAAGACCTTCCTCTTGTCCCTCCCCTCCACAAGTAGAGGGTTAAGCACTTCACCAAAGAGAGATTGGCCCTGGAAAGGACCCGCCGCCAGCTTCCACTTTTGTTTCATGTCCGACTGCCACGGACGCAGCCAGAGCAGCCGGCGGGAAGCAATGGAGGACGACATCGCCTTGGCGGAGAAACGGGCTGCGCTCAGTGTGGCATCACAGGAAAATTGCACGGCGGCAATAATCTTATTTAAGTCTTGGTGCGAGCGGGCATCCACCAGAGAAATCCTGGCCTGCAGCTGCTGAAGCCAGAAGAGACTCGACCTGGCGAAAAAGGAGGCCGCAGTAGAAGACCTCACGGCCCAGGCCGAGGACTGGAAACCGCGGTGGAGGACCTGGTCGGCCCTGCGATCTTCCGGCTTTAGGAGGTCTTCCTGGCCGCCTGGGAGCGCCGTGTTGGAGTACAGTGCGGCGACCGGTGCATCCACTTCGGGCCATGTCAAGGTCTTCATCAGCGATTCAGCGACGGTGAAGAAGCGCCTGTCGTTAGACGACGGTGCGGGCCCAGCAGCCGGGGTCGTCCATTGGCGCTGGACGGTGTCTACAAAAATCTGAGGGGTAGGAATCGAGTCCGCCTCCACCTTGTGCTCAAGGAAGAACGGCTTGGACGATGGAGGGCGCGGCTGTGAGGGAGCCGGCGGGGGAACTGGCTCCCAATCAGAGGCGGCCTTGGCCTTGGCAAGCAGGGGCGAAAACAAGGCAGGTGGGAATAACCCTGTGAATGTGGGCTTATCAGTGGATGGTTCCTCGTCGCCCGAAAGTTCGCCGTCATGGACCTCCCCGTCATCCGCCTCCGGCAGGGTGCTCCCATCTGATCCCAGAGAGGGGAGGAGGGAAGACACTGTCAGGCCTGCTGCAGAAGCGGCTGAGGGCCCGCTGGCTGCTGGAGGTGGTGGTGGAACCTGCGCCTGTGCCTGGAGGCCAGCCGAAATGCCCTGCTTGATGGCCTCGGATATCACGCTCTGCATGTCCGGCATCACTGGCGTCACTGACGCTAAGGGAGGCAATGGAGGCGGCATAGCTGGAAAGTTGTCAGGGCGCAGGCCCGCGGCCATGGGGGCCCCAGGGCTGGCATCAGGCCCAAGGGCAACCCCGGCGCTGGGCTAGAGGCTTGGGGCGCTGGAGGGGTACCTTGAATCGGAGGCTGTGGAACCTCAGTTGCAGTGGACTTGGGCCTAGCTTTAGGCTTTCTGGCCTTAGACTGCCTGGAGGCCGAATGGGAGCGAGAGGAGGAAGCTTCATGGCCCTCTGACACATCTCTCCCCCCGGACCAGCAGGAGGCCTGGAGTCTGATCTTGCAAGGCCACAGAGGCCTCGGGCCTGTCTCCCTCCGAAGCCATGGACAAAATGGCGGCCGCGCCTCAGGAGCTCACCTAAAATGGCGCCGCCTCAAATTCGCGCCCAAATTCACCCTCCGATCACGGCCCTCGTTCGGTGAGGAGAGGCCCTGGCCTGCTGCAGCAGGAGCGGCTGGAGAGTGCGTGCGGTGGCCGGCAGGCGATCCGATCGACGGGAGCGGCTTTAAAGTGCTTGGCTGGTCGGCGCCGCTCTATGGGCCCGCTGGGCGCGCGCGATCATTGTTGGTGCGTGCGCGAGGCCCGGATGGCTGGCTGAGGCGTTGGCAAGGCCGGAGCTGCACCAGCGAGGGCGCAAAGGCCGGCAGCGAGGAGGGGGAGATAGGTGGTAGCCAGAGGCACCTGCGATGCTCGAGCGCGCTTCCCGCGAAGGGAGAGCGCACCAGGGCAGGAGCGATCGCACAGCCTGGGGCCAGGGAGAGCAGCAGGTCCCTCAAAAGGACACAGTGCTGGAGCAGGCTGTCAATAATCAGTGAGTACTCACGAACTGTGTTGAATAGAAATAGTCAATAATCGATAGGAGTGACAGATAGGAATTGCAATAGAACCTGGATCATCCGAACAGTCCAGAGTGGAACTGAGTCGGAAAAACTGGGATAGGTGCCTCTGGGAGGGGCTTTTATACTGGTTTAGTTAATTAATATGCAGACTAAGTCCAATCAGAGCGGAGCAGAGATAACCCATTCCTGGATGCTATCTTCCCCTTATTGAGAAAAACCATGTTCAGCAGACCATGAATTGGTATATTGTGAATAAAAAGGGAAAGGAAAATATTCCCCCCGCACATATGTGCTAGTCGTTCCCAACTCTAGGGGGCAGTGCTCATCTCCATTTCAAAGCTGAAGAGCCAGTGCTATCTGAAGACGTCTCTCTCGTCATATGGCCAGCATGACTAAACACCGAAGGGACACGGAATGCTGTTACCTTCCCACCAAACTATTTTTCTGTTTGCCTTTTTAATATGCTTTTGAACTACTAATTGGCAGAAGCTGGGACAAGTAACAGGAGCTCACTCTGTTACGTGGCACTGGGGATTCGAACCGCCGAACTGCTGAAATTTCTGATTGACAAGCTCAACGTCTTAGCCACTGAGCCACTGCATCCCTGATATACTATGAATATATTCCTGTTATTCAAAAGAATTCCAGAATGTTCCACTTCCAGATCAGTAGGTTTTTTTTGTATAGCCTTAGAATATAATCTCCAGTTATGTGTCTTCTTTGTAAGCTTAAAAAAAATCCTCCAAAACTGTAGCTTTTCCAAGCCATACAATCCATAAAATTCTTAGTTTCCTCCCCTGGGATGTATTCTAACTCTGAAAAGCATATCAGAGATGTGAAGATCAGAACTATGTACAATAGAACAGAACAATATGAATAACTTTTATATTGTACATTATATATTATAATATAAATATAATATAGCAAAGACAAAAAGAAATAAACAGAGAATAGTTATTTAAACATGTTGTCCATGGAGATTCTTAGTTATCCAAGTCATGGTTGTCCCATGGGTGACTTTTCAAAAAGGTAACTGGACTTTATTTTTCCTTGAAAACCTTTTGCTTCTCATCCAAGAAGCTTCTTCAGTTCTAACAGTCAGAACTGAAGTAAAAAGGAAAGAAAGAAAAAAAAAGTCCAGTTGCCTTTTGAAAAAAGCACCTTTGAACATTTAAATAACTTATGTGAGTAAAAAAAAAAGAATTAAATATACATGACTGAATAGACATGACTAAACAAGTATTATATTGTCTGCCTGCCTGCCTGTTTGTTATTTATCTAACCAAGAAAAGCCAAGGTTAAGATTAGTGGTTTTAATATAAATTAGTCTACACGTTAGTCTAGCAAAAGAGCATTAAGAAGACAAATGAAGAAGTTATTCATATTATCCAATCATGTGGGAAAAAGATAACATTGGAAAGCCAGTAGACTGACTCTATATAAGGCTATTTCATACATTGAGGAGTATGATCAGAAAAGGTTCCAAAATGAAGGTTTAAGATGTTTTTGTTCAAAACTGATAGTGAGGTACTTTTTGACCTTCTTGATTTTGGAAAGATTTCTGTAATTCCTACACATATTGGTGCTAGTACTTTCAGATCTTGTCTAAGCTTAGAAGCTAAATAGGGTCAACTTGATTATACTTGGATAAGAGACTACTTGAAAATCTTAGTGCTATAAGCTAAACTTGAAAGTACAAACAAAACCAAAAACCTGGCCTGCTTTTTGTTTTTCTTCGTGTTGGGTTGATGGTCAAATGTATCATGCTTCTCCATATCTTAATTGATCTTCAACAATGCATACGTTTCCCTATGACATCATGAGCTTTTTTACAAGTTGAATCTCTCTTCTCACAAGGAGATTTATTCACCAGCATAGTTTTTGTCTTTTCACTATTCACAGATCTAGAATCTAGAATAGGTCTGGATGCTTTCTTTAAAGTAAAGAAGACCAGAAAATTGAAATACAGATGACTCAAACTGTTAGATCGGGTAAAGGAAGGAAACACTAGGAGTGAATTCATCTCTTTATTAGCAAGGCATAGCTCCAGTAACAAGCAGCCGGTGGCAGTCTCTTTTTAAAGGCAGTCGCTGGTACGATTGACCAATCATAGCTGGTCCTGGTCCCGACCAATCAGTTTAACCCACTAGCTGCGGACTGGAGTGGAAACAAGCAACCGGTGGCAGCTTCTTTTTAAAGGCAGCCATCGGTACGATTGTCCAATCACAGCCGGCCTGGTCCCGACCAATCAGGTTAACCCACTAGCTGCGGACTGGAGTGGAAACTTCTATTGTAGGGATACAACACAAACTCTTTTGGTGTTTGAAAAAAAAAAGTGAAGACCTGATTTTACCCCCAGGCACTGGGGCCAGGAAGTTGATAAAACTGGCATGGTGTGGTTAGTGAACAGATACAAATTTTTATCAGGCTCTCAATGTAGTTCAGTGCTTTAAATATTAGTTTAGTTATACTGTATTTTTACTTTTTATACTGCCCAGAATCTCTTTTGGTGGCTATATAAATTTGCTTAATAAATAAACAAAACAATAAGTAAAATAATTTGCAGTGTATCCTGTAATTCAGAAAGATAGATGACAGATAGATAAAGATAGAGAGATGTTATCAAGTCATAATATCAAAAAGGTATCATATACTTTGTAGCACAGTTTGTCATGCTTATTACAAACCATTTGGAACTAAGTATTTCATTCTATTAGCATTGTGAAATGGCCAGCTTCAAGAACAATGCTTTAAAAAAAAAATAAAGTTGAATAGAGAAAGTAATGGCAAGGCCATTTTACCAGTGTCCTTTGAACTGTGTCATTGCAGATTTTGAGATTTTTGTGTGTGCTTGTTAAAATCTAGTTGCCTGTATTTGTAGCATGCATGTGTGTGTCTCTGGGATGCTCAGTCCTCTGTGTGTCTGCAGTGGAAATGAATTGAAAATTCTAAATTTGCTGAGAGGCTGACAAAAGAAACAGGCACTGAACATGTTATCAGTGTCTCCTTGAATAATCTATTTATGTCTCAGAAAAGAATAAATAGCTCATGTCATTTTACAGCAAAGATGGTTTTGATGCTCAGACTTGTCAACCTTAATGGAACCTTTTGATAGAACCATTGAAAGCCAAGCCTCCTTAACATTACTTTTAAAACCTTGCTTACTTCATGCTCCAGTGCACCATTGTTTTATTAGTTCAACCTGTCAGATAACCAATCTTTTGTTTCATAAAAGAGCTCAGTCATAGTTTTGTAAGATTTATTTATTTTTTGCTGTGGCTCAGGCAATATTCCCCATAAGATTATCATTCTGTTTTAATTACAGAGGTGAATCAATGTTGTTTTTAAGGATTACTGGATTATACCTGTTCTCTTCTTTGACCAATAGAGAGATTGTTACATGCAAAGTTCTGCCCACCCCCCAGTGTAAACCTCTATGAAATATTTTTTTTAAAGCTTTCATCAAAAAGGAAAGTATGTAAATGTTATTTTATAAACAAGAAATGACTACAAATACAACAGCTACACATGCACTACATGTCAATTTCAGACCTAGTGAATGATTTTTATAGCATGCAATGAGTAGCTTGTTGTGGGTTTATATGTAGCTCACATCCAGGTCTTTTGCTTATCTGTAGTTCAATATAAGAGAACAGTCTAAGAGAACTGACAGCTGAGTCTACTGTAGCCAAAAATCAATCAGTCTGGTAGCACCTTTGAAGTCTAACACATGTTATAATACACAAGCTTTTGTGTGGTACACCTCATGAAATCCTGTGCTTTCTAATAAAATTTGTTAGTTTTAAAATATGCTACCAGACTCCTTCTAACTTACAGGTCCATGTATTATGCAAATGGCTTACCCAGTAACAGGTGCATTGTGGAATGCAGCTGTAGAGCCAGTATATCATTATAATAAGATTTACTGTGAATAATGTAACTGAACCGGACTAAGAGATTTAAATTATATTTGTCCCTTAGAGTACATCATATCATGGCTATCCAGCATCCTTAAACCTATCACATCATTTTGTTGATTATAGGCATGAATGTATTTCCACTGATTTGCTGATTTAAAACAAAGTAAATGCTGATTCTCCAATAATGTTTCTATTCTTGAAATGGGGAGACAAGATGAAGAAATATTCCCTATTGAATCCCATGCATGGCAACTCAGAAATAGATTTCACTGATGTCAATGGGACTTATACCCAATCTATAATATGGCAATCTTAATTTATAGTACAAAACTATAATATTCATTTTAAAAAAATGTTAGCAATCTTTTCTTTGGAATCTGATAATTACATTGCATTGACATTGCATAATCACATGAAACTACATATCTATTTTGTTTATATACACATCCATTGGATTATCTTTATTTCCCTAATATGCACCAAATTTCTCTAGTGTATTGTTGTGCAGTTTAAATTAATAGAATATGCTTGATGACACTAATTGAAATGTTCTGGAAAACAGACATTAGCAAAGTACTCTTACAAACTTCAAACAACAAACAATGAAAACAAAATCGCTTCTGCTTAAAAATGTAATAGGAAAATTCTATTAAACTGCACTAGAAAGAATACATTTTAATGAACCTCATAAATCAGTGAATATCCTTTCATTAGTATCAATGGAAACGTCTGTCATAACTTGAAAATGTACATAACTGATTGTAGAACAGTGGTGGCTCAGTGGCTTAATGATGTTAGAGATGGCCCCTTTCACCAATTATGAGATCATGGAGATTGACGTAGCTTCAAGTATCTTCTGTAACCTTCTTCCAAGTACCCACTATGTGGTTTATATATCTCTAATTTCTCTCTCAAGATATAGTAGAGCCATTCCACATTTCACTTGCTCCTTTAAAAGTTAAAAGAACTTGAATGGTTACCGTTTCTAACGATTTCTCTGACTGTGGAATCTTAGAGATGGCCTAGAGAGCCAACCTTGGGAGCCCCATTGCCTGCTCTTCCATCTTCCGTTCATGAAAGCTTCTATTAGATCAACGTTCATTTTGTCAAGAGGAAAGCATGAATGGGAATAGCCAAGGGTTTTGAATAATTTAGAACCTATTTCTATGGAGAAAGTTTAGTCCATTTTAAAATGGAGACAGGAACAACAGTATAGAAACTGAATAGCAGAGAACATGAAAAAGAATACATTTTAGTGCTTAACTTTTAACCACAAATAGGAAAATCGATAGTGAGGAAACAGTCTAGGATAAAATTCTGAGGTGTTTTTTTTTCCTGTGCCAAGAAAAACTGGTATATTAAAAGGCTGAAAGAGAGGCAGAGGAAAAGAATATTTTAGAGAATATATCCATAAAGAAAAACTCTTTCTGTATCTCAGAATATATAATGAGAAACGTTGGTGAAGTTTTAGAAAAGCAATTTCAGTGCTCTTCACATACCCAGAGAGAGAAAGAGAGAGAAATAGAATGACAGAATATTTAAAAAATACATACCCAGGAAAATTAAGTTGTATTGGGCTTGCTCCTACTATTACTATTTAAAACGTAACAAAAATTACTTTTTTGATAGTGTCACTAAAAAAAATTGTCACAAATCCCAACCATTCTTGCCTTCCCATATGGCAACACGGATACATTTATTCTTATGAAAGGGCTAGGAAAATTATAGACAGTAAACTATATTTTAAAGTCCCCCCCCCCCAAGGGTTGGTCGATGGAATAATTTGGAATCAACCCAGAATGCCATCTGTAATCCTTATTAATAAGAAAAAGAAATATTGACAGAAACAATAGTAACAAAAAAGGTGCTGGGCAGAAATATGATTTAAAAAGCTTCTTTACTGGGGATTATTTCCTTAATTTCTATGATCAGTTTATTTTTCATTTTTAAAAAAATCATCAGCTCCAAGTTAGATGTATATAAGGCATTTTGGTTTCTAAGTATTATTTGTATCATTCTGCAACATCATTCAAACCAAGCCAAAAGGCATTTGTGAGACACGTCGACCATGCCATTAATCAAACAAACTCTTTTTTTCTGTTTATGGTTAGCACTAGTTATCAACTGCTGCTGAGGGCAGTGGGAAATGTGCAGAAATCAATATTTCTACCAGTCAATGAAGTCTTGTAAATGGTAGAGTAAGCATGGCAAGTTATTAGGGCTAATGGATGTGACTATGATCCTAATTGGGAAGATTAATCCAAATTTAGTACCTACAATATTCTTTTCACCCTTGCACTTATATGTTTGTGTATTGTGTAACCAGCAGTAACAATTACCCACTTCTATTATGACAATCCCAAAGAACACAACCCTTAGTAGCAGATGATATAGTACAAGAAATAATACATAATTTAATCCACTGCTACAAAAACTCTTATACTGATCATACTTTTATAGGTCTAATGATATACTGATGAATAGTTTACACTGAATTCAATTATTCCTTAAAATAGGCATTCATATAAAATATAGTGCTCTTTTAGAACTGATTTAGAGATTAAATTTTTCCTTGGTAATTTGGCAAATTTTTGTTGAGCGGTGGGCGATAGGGGTTAATACAATGGTGCAATCCAGCTGATTCTATCCAGTTAGGGCAAACCGGTAGCGGTAGGGGTGGGAGGCTCTGCCCACACACCCGATGTCATCATATCCCATTTTTAACACTCTGCGTATGCCCAGAAGGTCCTGCGAACTAGTAGCGAAGGTAAATTTATTTCACCCCTGTGTTAATATCTAGCTCAAAGTACTACGGAAACAATTTGAACCACAGCATTGTGGAAACTGAAATTGAGTCTTTCAAATGAAGGCAAGTATAGGTGTCCCAAGATAATGTTGCAGGATCCAATATGGGTTGGTCACTGGTTTGCTCTTCTGAGGTTTCAGATTTGTGCTGGAACCAATCCTCAGGAACTTCTCTCTAGCAGAATGTATTCCAGCATGAGTCCAAAAGCTTGGAAGACTAAATCTCTGGTCCTGGTGGTGGCCCAGATTGGATTTTATTTGAGTCTTGCCTATGAGGAAGGAAACCTTGTGCTATTAAGATGCGTTATGTGGGTTATTAATTCCATTTAGACTAGTATACATAGTCTAAGCTCTGTTGTGATATTTTCTTTAAGCTAAATCGATGTAGGAGAAGGGCAGGCTAGTTGGAAGGTGGCGTTAAATGTGTCATCAATTTAGAGTCCTTGTGTTGCCGCAAGAGACCCAAATCCAGCCCCCCTGAATTTTGTTGACCCTTATCAGTTCAGCTTTGACCATTAATTGACTAGATTCGTGTGTATAGGTAGCAATAATAAACTCTGTGTGCTTTGAACTCAGTGAATGCTTCCGATTATTTTTGCCTGACCTACAACCCTGGATATTAAGTGGAGACTCTTAAGATTAATTGTACTTTTACAATAATTATTTCTCAGTTAATACTCAGTTAACATTCCAGAGTTAACACTCTGTTTAACATCATCTTCTTTCATTCTCTATTATCAACATAATCTTTCAGTATTTTCACAGACCTTATTCAGTTCCCACAGTGTAAAGTGCTGCTATGAAGCTACTGTATTTATCAGCAATTTTCATTTACAGTTCAGCAAACCTATCAGTTGTGCTTTTATTGAACAAATAGTTCATACACTCTAGAAAAACTCAGTTTAAATATGTTTTGCTGTTTTTTCATTCCAAGCTTAATATATCTGTAAGCCTTTTCAAATAATATTTTAAATATATAATATTTTTCTTCTGTTACTTTTGGAAATATTAAATACTCAATGTGGTATCAGAATTTTATCATTATGAAAACATGGATAAAATAGAATTACTATAACTCATATACTTGCATGCAACTCTCTGTGGGTTTTATAATTTAGTTTTATACAAATGAATAATGAGTCCCTTTAAAAAAAAAATCCCAAGGAGAAAAACAAGCCCCAGTGGATTGTCACTTAACATAAGTAATAAACTACGGGCAATTGCCAATAATTTAAAAGCAAACAAGACTTATAATATTGAGTGGCTGAAGTGCAGATCATATGAAAATGCAAGATAGAGAGGACTAGGGTTGTACGCCTACAATTAATTCCTTTGTTCTGATCTTCTTGCAAGGAAAAATATCCAAAGAATTCATTTAGTCTTGGAAGTAAATTTACATACATAATACATGCATAATACTTATCAGGCTACTCTCTTTTGGGTACGTACATTATGCAAAACATTGAAAGAGTAAGAAACTGTAAGACAAAGAACTAAGGCAGGAGATTAAAAAAAGAAAAAGAAATATAACTAAATTTAATCTTTAGTACAACCACTCACTATTCTTCTTCATACCATTCAAACTTTTAAATTGACATCTGCAGCCCATCCATGTGTTTCTTAATTTGGTTTTCATATTAAAGTTTTCAATAAAATAGAGACAATATGGACTACCTTATCCATATCAGTTGTACCTATTTGATGGAAGACTTTTCACTGTAACTGCAAAGATGGCACAAATTAGTTTTGGCATATTTTGGCCTGAATATTGTAAGTATAGACATCTAGCATACATGTTAAAACTATGCTGTGCAAGATACTAATCTAGAGGGTATAATGCAAGCAAAATACTATTGTCCGCATTCCTAGGAGGAACATGCATTTTACTGACATACATTTAAAGTGCAGAATTAAATTTGTGTATTCTATTCTCATCTCTCATTTAGGTGACTTTGGGCCGTTCACTCTTTCCCAGGCCAATTCACCTTGTTGTTGTTATGGAGAAAATAGGAGGTGGAAGCTGTGATGAATATGTTTGCCGCCTTGTAAAAATAATAAAGGCAGGAAATAAACAAACAAACATACAAACAAATAATAAAGAATAATCCTGCATTACTAAAAGTTGTATTTTAAAGAGTAAAAGCAGGCTAATTTCTGACAAATAAGTAAAGCCACAACAGAAGAAAAACAATGTAGTTTAGGATTGAACTTTGCAGCCTTGATGGCAGACATTTCATTACTAGTGTAGATGTCATCATCAGGTTTTTTTCCCCATGCTTACCTACAGATTATTCTGCTGTACGGCTCATCTGCCTGGAATCCGCACTGTATATCAGATATTAATACAATTGAGAGAATCCAGAGGTATTTCACAAGACGAGTACTCCACTCCTCTTCTCACAACAGAATACCCAATGTCACCAGACTTGACATTTTAGGCCTGGACAACCTAGAACTACGCTGCCTATGGTCGGACCTAAACGTAGTACACAAAATTATCTGCTACAATGCCCTACCTGTCAATGACTATTTCATCTTCAACCACAATAATACACGAATACACAGTATATACAAACTCAAGGTAAACCACTCCAAATTCAATTGCAGAAAATACAACTTCAGCAACAGAGTGGTCAATGCCTGGAATGCACTACCTGACTCTGTTGTTACATCCCCAAAACCCCATAATTTTAACCTTAGACTGTCTGCTATTGACCTTGCCCCATTTTTAAGAGGTCTGTAATGCATAAGTGCACCACATGCCTACCTTCCCTGATCTACCTTCTACATTTATTCATACTGTGTTCATATTTATGTTTATACTTATACCTGTTATCTACTACAGATTTGACAAACTAAATAAATAAATGAAATATTTCTAGTTTAACTGCTTTTAACTATGTTTAGGTACATTTTCTTTATAAGACAATTTGAATCTAGGATGCAGAGTTGTAGCTGGATATAATGTATACAATAAAAAAAGTTTTAGTCTATATTTTTATATTAAGAAATATATTATTTAATATATTGAAAGAAAACATTTAAACTGTTGTGACTGTTATATATATATGCCTTAACCAACATTTTAAAATCTGCAAAATACATATTTCTTTCTCCTACTTTTGTCTTTATTTCTTTTAGTACTCATCTGATTCAAGAAACTTTAAAAGCTGTTACTTGAATGTAATAACATGGATTTTTATATTTTAAAATACAACATAATACTTTCTTATAATAGAATTTTTGTTTTGTTGGTTTTGGTGCAAGTCAATGTTGACTCCAGGCAACTGACCAGACTCTGCAATTTTCTTGGCAAGCTTTTCCACAAGTGGCTGGCCATTTCTTTCTTTCTGGGTGACCTTGAGAATAACTGGCTCAAGGTCACCCAGATGACTTTGTGCCTAACATAGAACTCAAGACTTCATGATTTTAGCCTGATGCATTAACCACTATACCGGACTGGCATTCTATTTACATAATAGACACAAGAATCATTTTATATGTTATCCTCTAAAATGTTCTCTAATGTAATAGAAAACTCAAAAGCAGGTGAGACTGAAAAACGTTAAAAAAACCTACTTCCATCAGTTAAAAACAAACAAACATGTTTATCAAACAAAATAGTAATTATCTGACAAAGAAAGATAACCTTTGACGTATCAGCTGTTCAAATTTTTCAGACTTCAAAGTTTGAAGGCCGAAGATGACAGCATCCCTGATAGGCTGTCAACCTGAGTTAACCATAAATGATTTGTCTATAATAAATTGATGGGCTGTTTACAAGTTTCAAATCTATACAAGATCAAGGCAGATTAGAACCTTGTACCAATTATGTATGCTGTTTATCTAATCATAGTCTTTCACCGTTATGCTGAAAGATATTTATAAGGTACATATGCTACAATTCACAGTATCTAAATAGTTCTCAATTGGTTATGAATAGCTACTGTGCATACTAATGCTGAACAGCAGACCTGTGGTGTAAAATCCTATCAGTATATGAATATCCACCCATCTGTCTATGCATCTGTGCATTTGTCTTCTTACTAAGACCTTGTAATAACAAAATATCCCAGCTTGGAATTTAGCGTGGGTAATCCCAGAAAAGACAATGACAATTTCATACTTCTATTTATGTATAGACATCAGAATAAATATGTCTTTGATTTTAGGTCAATCCTCTCCTAGCCTGCTTTACAAACATATGGGGGAAAGGGATGTGCCTAAGTTCTACTAATTTAATTTAATTCTATACAAAATTTGAAACAGTTAGAGCAATTGCTAAAAACTTAACTCAGCTCTACAATATGGAACACAAATGTTTTTGTTTGTTGTCATGTTTAAATAAAATGCGTAATTCAATCTCCAATATTAACCTTTTATTCTAATGGCAAACATTTAGAGGGAAAATATTCTTTTTAGGTAAATAGCTACTGTATTTCAGAAAATAACTTCTACATAGAACGTAACATACAAGTGAGCAGTGAGTGGTCCTACACAAATCAGTTGTGCTGCGGTGACATCCCTGAAGAGACAATCCATGAGAGTAAAGCATGATTGTCCTTTCATATGTATAAATGCTTCTCTTTTTTAAAATTATTTTTTATTAAAGAAATGTATTGCAAAATTAAATAATATATAAAATTAAAGAAAAAAATAAAGAAAATAAAAGTCAAAGGTAAGTAAGACAAGAAAAAAGAAAGCGAAAACAAAAATATGTAAAGAAAGGGCTTTCAATCCTTCCAATGATGACAGCAGTTATAATTGCATATAGCAATAGCACTTAGATATATATACTGTTCCACAGTGCTTTACAGCCCTCTCTAAGCAATTTACAGAGTCAGCATATTGTCCCCAACAATCTGACTCCTCATTTTACCAACCTCGGAAGGATGGAAGGCTGAGGTAACCTTGAACCGATCAAATTCGAACTGCCAAACTGCTGACAGCCGGCAGTCAGCAGAAGTACCTGCAGTACTGCATCCTAACCATTGCGCCACCATGGTTCATATGTTATTCCCATTCAATAGGCAAAAATTCCCAAAAGATTTTCTAGAACAGACAAATCTTGTTATCTTTTAAAATACCACCAGGAAGGTAGGCCCAAATTTACTTCTTCAGTTCACTTTTATATTTTAGTTATAACACTTGAGTCTAAGTTCCCCCCACCCCCAACTTGTTCTTATTTCTTTTTTAAGTTGCTTCTCTTTCCTTCCTACAATTTAGACTATAAGTGTCCAGACAAGGCATAACCCCTTTTATGTAGCACTTAGAGCCTTCTGTGCCTTCTTAGTAATTACAATAGCACAATAAGAACTGGTACCAACTACCTTTTAACTCAGCATATAATTGTGTGTCTTGCTCTCAATGGCACTGTCCTGTGTATATCACCAACAATAGGTAATATGACTAGAAAATTACGTATGATATCTAGCAATTTCTAAAGTGTTTTAACTTGAATGAGAGAGAATCAAGTAGAAATGTTTGGCAGCATGAATACTGATTGCTAATTTAGGCATGTTGCTTTCTATGCTTGGTCTGCATTACTGCTAACAACTTTGGGAATAAAATACAAGTATTAACACCCATTTTCTTCATAACCATTCCATTATCAATATATTTTGCAAACAGCAAGTAGGTGTTGATTGTGCTGTCTTTTATGCCAAAAAGCATGCAAATTTGAAATTGACAAAAAAATATCTGCAGATTACATTTTTGCAGCCAAGAGTTTGGAAAGACTGTGTGTGTGTGTGTGCGTGTGTGTGTGTGTGTATTTATTCTAGAATACCCTTTTTGATCACATTAGTGTGGACAACACGGAGGGAAATGACAATTTCCTGCAGAAAAGTTATCTGACAGATCAAATATTTTCTTCATAGACATTTGTTCCACTCTGAAGTATGTTTGCAGCTCCCTTGATAACATTGCTTGTAAATCATTTTCAAGCCCATCAAAGTCACTGCTTGCCTATAAGGAAATTAATTTTTAGAATGGAAAGAGGTAGCTGGAAACATCTGCAAATGATATCGAGCATGTGCGCATGCACGAGCGAACTGGTATTAAAATAAATTGAAACACACCACTGCATTACAGGTAGTCCTCAACTTACAACAGTTCATTTAGCAACCGTTCAAAGTTACAACAGCACTGAAAAATGTGACACATGACTGTTTTTCACACTTACAACCACTGTGCCCTCCCCATGGTCATGTGATCAAAATTAAGATACTTGACAACTGACGGTTGCAGTGCCCCAGGGTAATGTGGACACATTTTGAGACCTTCTGAGAAGCAAAGTCAATGGAGAAGCCAGATTCACTTAACAATCGTGTTGCTAACTTAACAACTGCAACCACTGACTTAACAACTGTGACAAAAAAGTTGTAAATTGGGGCAAAATTCACTTCACAATTGTTTCACTTAGCAACAGAAATGTTGGGCTCAATTGGGGCCATATGTTGAAGACAACCTGTAGTTTTACTGTGGTTTTGCAGAAGAGTTTCTTCGTCTTGACTTATCTTGACCCTTTCCTTTCCTCTCCTCCCCTCCCCTCCCCTCCCCTCCCCTCTCCTTTCCTCTCCTCTCCTCCCCGTCCCCTCCCCTCCCCTCTCCTCTCCTCTCCTCTCCTCTTCTCTTCTCCCCTTCCCAGCAGTTATACAGGCAACTTATTACCAACTTTGGGTGACTCACAATATAACTCTGCAGAGACCCTGAAGGAATATTATGCTTCAATTGAACCCCTAACAATGCACTTCTTCAATATGGCTCCCTGCTCCTAGATACTGCATTAGAAATGTTGCTCCATGTTATTTTAAATGTTAACCTAACAATATATGAACTATAAATTAGTGTATTCATTATACCTGATTAAAGCAATTTTAATAATTTAAAGAATTATTAAGAAATGAGAGAAATATGATTTTTAAGTCTATGTGGAAAAGGAAAGATGAGAAATGTTTATAGAACAAAATGCTCTGCTGGGTAAATATTAGTCAGGCTCTATTTAAAATGCTTCACACAGTTAGTATTATGGCATATATGAGGACCATTCATTCAATCTCACATTTTTAATCTAGTAAATTGCTTTTTTTATTTCTGAACATGCTCTGATCAGACATCAGAGACTGCAGGGGGGGGGGGGAAGTATTTCTTACATTACGCAGCAATAGGAATGGGAGATCTCCCCCCCACCCACACCCCCAGTCCCATTGCAGTGCTGTCTTCCTCAAATTTATAGATAAAACAATCTCAATAATTAATTTTTGTTTGAAGCACAATGGCATGAATTGAAGGCCTTGCAGTCTATCTACTTTTTACAATGATTTTGTTAAAGATGCAGTACTTTTGTACATGTGCTTTTTAAAACAAAATGTTTCTTGTACTTGATTATTTTGAACTGTATTAATCGTCAGAAGAAATAAAATCTGATGCTATTCAGAATAGCTTTACAATTCAATGGTAGATGTGTAATTTGTACCCATTATTTCCAGGTGTAGGGATGCACAAAAGCAGGGATGTCAAACTCATGACCCGTGGTCTGGATGAATCATGTGCTGGTTTCACCCCTGTCCAGTTTAGCGAAGGGGAAAAAGTACCGATATATAGCCATGACTACACAAGTTTGACACCCCTGCACTATAGCAAGATTAAACAAGTAAGTTAAACTATTTAAAATTGTTGATAATAGGTTTAATCTATATAGCAGGGGTCTCCAACCTTTACAACTTTAAGTCTGAAGGACTTCAGCTCCCAGCTTTGCTGACTGGAGAAATCTGGGAGCTGAAGTCCTTCAGACTTAAAGTTGCAAAGGTTGGAGACCCCTGCTATATACCACACTTTTTCTCATCAGCCTAGTCCAAGCAAAAAGAACCAATCATCAGTATTAATACTGCCATTGTAACAGGCTCTACCTAAATCTGAAAGTAATCTCTCCCCTTCCTTCTTTTTACTCTGCTGACAACTATGAGAGTATGATGCTTTCTCCATACCTGCTACTTCTTCTGACTCATATTTTCTTTTGAATTAGACTGTTGCCTAGGCCAGGGATCCCCAACCTCTAGTTGGCCATGGCCAACTAGTGGGCTATGAGATATTTGCAATTGGGCCACAGAAACAATGGGGGAACATGCCTCACTTGCACGAGTAGTGGGCAAGCACATGCATTATTTGCGTGAGTGGTGGGCACATGTGCATGCCATTCAGGAAAATGGAGTTGTGTACGCATGCACTTGCTGATCACTCATGCAGAACCATCTTCTCCCCCCACCCACAACCTGGTCTGCAAAGCCAAAAGATTAGGAAACTCTGGTCTAGGCTGACTCTTATTCCTGTTTCCATACTCATATAACCATTAGACTCTTGAGCAGAAACATCTATATGCTGCCTGATCGTTATTTCATTTGTTTGCTGATCCAGAGTGCCAAAACTGTCTTTGGGAAAGTGAAAGGGAGGAATAAAGCTGCTTAGAGGTAGCCACACACTTTTCAGGATCACCTCTCATATATTTCTCCATCCTACTTGGTTCGATAAAGTGGGTATGGTGCAGGTCCTCTCCCTTAAACATTGCCATCTGATAGGAACTTGGAAACATGCCTTTTCAGTGGCCATCTCAGGTGAGGGAGTCGAAGGGGAACTCACCAGGCTAGAGGAAATAGTTAACACTGTGTAAAATAAATTTAATATTCCAAAGGATCTTGAATGCTGGGCCCTATAAAAAATGTAATTTAGTGATGAAAAAAAAGTGAGATTCTAAATAAATAAAAGTAGCAAACAGTGGAAGGCAGCGAGACATGATCTGGAATGAAAAATACTTCATGTATCTGTTAGCATTCATTTGTCATAAAAGCTCACAGTTTTTCCTACTTGAGATTCTTTTAGGCTGCAATAATGGATTGTATTTATTGTTTTTGGAACAAAAACATTCTGCCTAGAAAACACTATTTTCCCCTTTTGCATTTTTATGTCGATGTTCTTTTAAAAAAGTTTTCTCTCCCATTCTGCAGAAATTTTAAAACTGAAATGCAAAAATAGATCCAATAGCTTTTAAATTCAGATTTAGAAATAACTTCATATTTAGAGAAAAAAATAATTTGTAAACTCTAAAGCTTTTAAAAGAACTTAGTAATATGATTTGTAACAAGTGGTTCAGTTAGCAGAATGCCACAATAGATTAAGAAACAAAGTCAAATAATTCAATTTTGCCAGATTTAAGCTGCAGATGCCCTCTAGCTATTATTAATGCAAAACATGTTAGTTGAATGCTTGGGTAGTCAGTACTACCAAACATATTGTTTCTAGTACAGCATAATATTTGCTTGACAAACATGGGGAAAAATATTCAGGACTAATAAGAATGGATATGTAAAACACTTGGACACTGTAAAATGTTTACATTGTGAACATACATAGGGAATAAGATAGTATTAAATTAGACTACATTATATGTGACCTATTTTAGTGCATAGTATACAACATGAACAAGTTCAACAAAAATATGCAGTAATCATTTCACAATGAAAAATTCAGCCATCAGTACTTTTGATAGATTATTGCAGCATAAGAAAGCAGTATAATATAATAAAATATATAATGTATTCCACTGTTATTTCCAAGATGCTGGTGTGATGCATGCAATTTTCATTTTTTATCCATCTATCTTATTGCAGGAGTGCCCTTTTGGCTAGACACACAAAGCCCTCATTATGCATGTTTTGCAACCTCATGCTATAGGACCATAGGTTGTTCTGGGTTCTGGCATACCAGCCACCTGGTTTTCATGCATGCGGGAGCGCTAGAAACTGGAAGAACAGCCGCCTGGTGCGCAAGTGCATGCTGGGCGGCTGCTCTGCCAGTTTCCAGCACGTGCATACTTACCGGTCACTTGGTATTCCAGTTTCTGGTGCACATGCATGCATGAAGACCAGATAGCTAGTGCAAATGCGCATGCTGGAAACTGGAAGATCATCTTCCCAGCATGTGGATGCAAACCGGGTGGCTGCTCTTCTGGTTTGCGGCATGCACAGGATAATAACGTAGTTG
This sequence comes from Rhabdophis nuchalis, assembly GCA_039707465.1. Lineage (NCBI taxonomy): Eukaryota > Metazoa > Chordata > Lepidosauria > Squamata > Natricidae > Rhabdophis > Rhabdophis nuchalis. The sequence goes on from CM077645.1 coordinate 190,162,240, forward strand.
TGTTATTTGAAACTGACTGTAGTATTCCCCAACACTTCCCCACTATCACCAGAGGTGGGTTCCTACTGGTTCGGCCAAACCAGTAGTGGTACGCTGGCCTGGGTTGCAGGACCCAGGCTGGCCATGCCCCTGAACTGTTCCTGGTCACCACCATTGCTACCATTTTTTTGGTTTCTGTGCATGCGCAGAACAATTTCCATTGAACTGCACATGTACATGCATCCATTGCGTGTGTGCAAACCACGCCCATGAGCAAACCGGTAATAACACCGGTTAGAAACCACCACCCCCGACCATCACTCTATCAATTTTAATTGGACTAACCACTTCTCTGAGCATAAAGGGTATAAAAGAACAGTTGATACTTTGGAAATATCTAGATCCAGTGGAGATTCTTTTGGGATCAGTTTGACTCAGCTGCTCCTTGAGAAGCAGGTGGCAGTTGTGGCTAGCAAAGCTTTTGTGCAATTTGGGCTTGGTTCGCCCTTTCCTGGACCCACAATCCCTGTTTAAGGTCACCTAAGTCCTAGTCACCGCCCAATTGCAACATGCTCAACATGGGGCTGCTTTTGAAAAGCACCCGGCAGCTCCAACTGACTCAAAAATAGCAGCCTGCATAGTTTTGTAGAAATAAACCATGCGTCACTTCTACTGCAGAAGCTGCATTGGCTGCCAGTGTGCTTCTGGGAGAAATTCTAGGTGCTGATTGTCACCTTTAAAGCCTTAAATGACCTGGGCAGGTTATCTGAAGGATCATCTCTTCCAGATTACATCTACCTGGCTCACGAGAAGGCAGGGCATGGTGCAATTTCCTCGCTCCTAAGGAGATACATCTGACAGGACATAGAAGAAGGGCCTTCTCTGGTGGGTCCCTCCCTTTGGGACATCATTCCTGTGGAGATTAGACTGACTCTCACTTTAATATTCTTTCCCAAGGCCCTGAAGACCTGGTTTTGCCAATGGGCCTAGGGTACCCAGAGTGTTTGATTGCTCATTGTTGCCAGTGGGTGGAGTGAATAGAATAGAATGGAATGGAATAGAATAGAATAACAGTTGGAAGGGACCTTGGAAGTATTCTAGTTGAACTCCCTACTTAGGCAGGAGACCTTATACCACTTCAGACAAATGCTTATCCAACATCTTCTTAAAGACTTCCAGTGTTGGGGCATTCACAACTTCTGGAGGCAAGCTGTTCCACTGATTAATTGTTCTGTCAGGAAATTTCTCCTTAGTTCTAAGTTGCTTCTCTCCTTGCTAAGTTTCCATTCATTGCTTCTTGTTTTACCCTTAGGTGCTTTTTAAAATCCCTCTTCTTTGTGGCAGCCCATAAGATATTGGGATACTGCTATCATGTTTTCGCTAGGTCTTCTGTTCCTCAAATTATACATACCCAGTTCCTGCAACCATTCTTCATATTAGTTTTACTCTTTGTATATTTGGGTTTTTATTTTTTTGTAAGCAACCTAGAATCATTGAGAGTGAGTGGGCAGCCATATAAATTATATAAGTAAGTAAATAAATAAATATTTACAAATCTCTATATAAAGAAACTTTGGAGAAAGAAATTGCTCCTCCTTGAGATGTTTACATAAATGTTCTTTATTTCAAGTACTAATAAATTTCCCCAGTTGGAGAGACTCTGGGCAATGAATAAAGAACCAGAATTAAAAATAAAAGAACATAAGGAACTATTCACGCATACTCAATCCATATGTCTATCCTCACATCCCTAGCTATATCCCCTGTTCTAGAAACTTTTAATGCACAGTTGCTAGCACAATTGAATGAATAACTCTTTGGAAAACTTTGTTTGCTCCCAAATAAGCTAAATAAAGATTAAAAAGAAACTTGATTGTCTGCTGCCACAACAATATTTTAATATTGCTTTGATATCTTGATTTAAGTACTTGGAAGAAAGATATTAGATTGCAATTTTCCCTGCAGTTTTCTGGTAGAGTTTCACAAAGAGTTTATTAATCCCGCAAAGTTCCTAAGGAGAAATGATTATTTTTTTATTCTTAATAGTGGCCATCCTTAATGATAACCATGTCTTCAACTTTATTTGAAAATGAGATGTTATTTAACTTTTAACTTGTTATTTTTATACTTAATTCTTTTGTGCTCTTGTAAACCTTAGTTCCCTTCAACAGCCCAACTTTGCAATGCAACTGGCCAATAGACTTCTCAAGTTAAATTGTTCTTCCAGTTATTCACCCCAGAAACTTCTTGACTTTGGGAGGCATTTATCCTCTTCTTCAGTTTTTTACCTTGGTCACTTTTCAATTCCTACCCTGAAAATGCATGCTGCTTTGAGGACAATGACCCACTTAAGTCCAATACTAAAATAACAGCTTCCTATTGCAATCAGCTTCAGTCATAACGTCAGACTATTTTGCTGGTTTCCCAGCAATTATGCCATTTGACCGTACTTTCAGTTATTTCTCCAGTAGGGCTCCCATCTTTCCTGAATGTAGGTGGTAATTTCCCCCCTTGATCTTTCCCATTGTCAAGTTCTATTTGGCCAGCAATTATTTTATCACTATCTTTGTTTCTGCACAGCCAGTTCACGGGATAAATCTTCTGTAATTAGGCCATTTTTCATTTTTGTGATATCTTACATCTTATGAGGTTGACTGGTTTACTGTAAACATTACATTCTCCTTCTCCTTTATCTTTTAAAATAGTGCACCACTTACCTATTTTTTTTCTTTTGTACCTCTTTTAGTGAATTATTAAAGTTATTCCAGTCTTGCAAGCTGCTGGTGAGCTTTCCAGCACTCAAGTATTTAAGAAATCATCTGCTCTATATACTTGGATTGTGTGTGTGTGTGTGTGTGTCTGTCTGTCTGTGTGGCATATTTAGTTAAGTTGGCAGGGGAAAAACTTTCAGATATAAAGAGAACTCAAACTTTCTTTTGAAGGCGGGCTATCTTGTCTTTTCTTGCCTCATCTTACTTTAGTTTAGTGTAGCTTAGCTTATCATTTTATCTCATCTCATCTCACCATCTGATCTTATGCAAATGTATGGAAGGTGAGATTGCGATCTCTCCATCTGGAAAGACATGACTAAGCATGTGGAGGGAGACCTTTTCTGTAGCTCTCTTGACTCTATGAACTCCTCTTCTTCTGAAGTCAGGATTGGCCCCTTGGTTATCTTAAAAAAAGAAGAAGATGATGAAAGCTATTCTTTTCTGCCAGTATTTCAAAGTGGAGGCTGCTGGGTCAGGTGAATGATAAACATATCCTAGTTACTGAATTTTTGCTCTTAGTTTTATGTTGGGTTTTTATGAGTTAATGTTTTTATGATTTGGTTTTATTTTAAATTACTGTAAGCTGCCCACAGTTTATCCCTGGGGTAAATATATACATTTAAAATGAATAAGGAGAAGAATATCTGCTTTTATCAAAGGAATTATATTTTTTACAAATCAAAGTAACAGAACAAAATAAATATTTAAATGTTGGGTACCATATTAAATTTTGTTGTCATGGAATATTATGAGAGACAGCTTTTTGATACATTGAGTCAGTTAGCAGTTTCGCAGAACCTTTTTCTTCAAAAGTAAGATTTTTCTTATGCTAAACCAAGTCTTTATAATTTTTTTTGTCATCGGATCTCCCTTTTGTGCACTCAGTGGCTAGGATGCTGAACTTGTTGATCAGGAAGTTTGGCAGTTCAGTGGTTCGACTCCCTAGTGCCATGTAATAGAGTGAGCTCCCATGACTTGTCCCAGCTTCTGCCAACCTAGAAGTTTGAAAGTAGATAAAAATGCAAGTAGAAAAATAAGGACAAACATTGGTGGGAAGGTAACAACATTCCATGCACCTTTGGCGTTTAGTCATGCTGGCCACATGACCACGGACACGTCTTCGGCAGTGGTGGGTTTCAAATTTTTTTAGAACCTACTCTGTAGGTGTGGCCTATTTTGTGGGCGTGGCTTGGCAGTCATGTGACAGGGTGGGAGTGGCCACCTTTTAAAATGTGGTGAAACTTGACTTCCGGTTCCGCCTTCCAGCGGCGACGGGCGAGTCTTGGACTCGCTCGCCGCTTTGTTCTCTTTTCTGCCCCCCAATGGGGGCGAGGCACCCCCTTTTTTGGGGGGCCTTCCATAGGGCTGGCTCGCCTGGGTCTGTTCTCCCTGCGGCGGCGGGAAAACGGCCCTTGTCCTCAGCCTAGGTGAGAGGAAACATGCTGCGGGGGGTTTTCCCTTCGCCAATGGAGGACGGCAACGAACAACGGATTTAAAAAGAGCTGAGCGTGCGGGTCGGAAGGCTCCCCGGGGCTTTGACAGCGAGGTGAAGAGTGAGTGATCTTTAACATTATCTGTGCTGGCAGCCTGGACTGAAAGAACGTAGAGGGGGGTGTTTGTTTGTTAAACCCCCCCTTGGATTTAAAGCGGCATTTAGAAATGGCTCCTCGTTGCGAGGAAGCGGATATTTTGCATCCGGACTGCTTTGAACTAAGTGAAAGTGATTTGCGGCTTGTTTCTTTACAATGTATCTAAGTCCGGCAGGCTTGATACAATTTTTCTTTTGTTACTTTCTCCTGCTGGCTCTCAGACTGGGCGGTGGAGGATGGCGCCCTTTGTTCCTGAATGACTATTTTTACTTTTGGAAAATTACCAACATCTCTTTGTGATTTGGACTCTCTCTCTCTACTAATGAAGAAATTTCTGGATTAATTGATTCCTTCCCTGGAGTGCCTTCTCTGCTATAATTATTGACTGTGAAAAGTGTTTCTCTGCTGGGTCTTGAACTTTTTACAACTTTCATTTGAACTGTTTTTCTCCTGACCTGCTTCAACGGCCCCACCCAAAAAACGCCATCTTAGTGGCACTGACTTTAACAGCTTACCATGGCATCAAAATCAGAATTGGCAGGATTGGAACAAAGAATGTCATCTTTGGAATCAGTGTTACAAGCTCTGGTGCAGGAAATTAAAGCTTTGAGAGAAGATAACAGTAGCTTCAAGAAAGATCTTCTGGAAACACGGAAGCAAGTGCTGGAGAACACACAGAAGACTGAGGAGCTGGAAGGGGGGCTGGTTGGGGCAAAGGGAGAACTTAAAAATGTCAATGCTGAAATTGCAGATTTGTCTGGTCATATGTCTAGGATGGATTTTGAAAGGATGCCATATTTTTTAAGATTTCAGAATATTTCTGAGGAATCTGGTGAATGTCTTCCTGAACTCATGAGTACAATTTTAGCAGACTATTTACATAAACCTAAAGATGAGATCAGGGGGGGCATTGACCTAGTCTACAGAATAAATTCGACATATGCCAGGATAAATGAAGTACCCAGAGAGATACATATTAAATTTGTTAGAAGGTCAACCAGAGAGGAAATTTTGAAGGCGCAGAGAGGGGGGCTGTCAATTTACCAACAAAAGGAAGTCGCCATCTTGAAGCAGATCCCAAAAAAGATTAGAGAGATGAGGAGGAAGTATTCCTTCTTATCTAAAAAATTGTTTGACCATGGGATCTGGTTTAAGTGGGCGATGCCGGAAGGGATGTTGGTGTTCTGGGATGAAGGAAGAGTAAGGATTAAAACAGTTGTTGAGGCGGAAGCCTTTCTTAAAAAACATTCCTCTGCCCTGGGGGAAGATCCAGGGGGGACGGAGGGGGCCACGGCCCCGCCCGCTGGGGGCCAGGGAGGAGAAAAAGAAGATACAATTGCCAAGAGACTTAGATCGAAAAAATAATTTTGCTTTTTTAAATTATCATTAATATTGTATAACCTTTATATCTGGATGTTTGCACACGACTGCTAGCATAGAATTGAGAATTTAGGAAACATGTACTTATTTTCACCTTGTAGTATTTTTGGAAAAATGTTTTTTCAATATTTTATTATGAAGCCCTGGAAGGGCCAATGATCCCGACGCGAAAGTTCTTAAAATGTTTCTGTATTCCCTACCCCCTTTGGAAAATTGTAAAAACCAATAAAACTTTTTCAATATAAAATGTGGTGAAACTCATTTAACAACGCTCTTGCTTAGCAACCAAAATTTTGGACTCAATTGTGATGATTAATTCTTTCTTTCTTTCTTTCTTTCTTTCTTTCTTTCTTTCTTTCTTTCTTTCTTTCTTTCTTTCTTTCTTTCTTTCTTTCTTCCTTCCTTCCTTCCTTCCTTCCTTCCTTTCTTTCTTTCTCTTCGGACAGCTGGCTCTTCAGCTTTGAAATGGAAATGAGCACCATCCCCTAGAGTCAGGAACGACTAGCACATATGTATGAAGGAAACCTTTACATTTACCTTTAGTGTACATATGTCTCATAAAATTCCAATTACCAAAATGAACATAAATGAACAATGAAGACAATACAATGAAACTTTGAAAAGGTGGATTTATTTTTACAATATAAATAAAAGGTGTTTCCCACCATTCCTGGACTCTGCCTGTATCTCCTCAAGGGAGATACAACTGGCAGTTTGGGAAACCCTGTTCAATAGCAATATTTTGAATTCCATTGGGGCATTCAGTTTGAAACTGCTCATATTTGTTCCACTACATGGATATGCTGTTCTTTTTACCTACTTATAAAAGTTACCTCTAAATCATTCATGTTAGCATTTTTCAATAATGCATGAAGAACTTTCTATTATTCAGCAGTGTCCTATTATTTCATTTTGTATTATAAAATTTATTTCTAACGTAAACTATTTCAGAATGCTGGGTCATTTGATATTTAGTATGAATAAAAAAGATAAGCTTGGGAGAAAGTCATACTAATAATATATAGTACAATATATTGTGTAATGCAGTACAGCAGAAGAAGTTATTTTAAGGATCTTTTGAAGGCAGAAATGGCAAGGCAGAATGCGGTATCCATCAGTTGCACTATATGAATCATCAAAATAGTTCACTGTTATGTTTCCCTACTAGTCAGTCTGGAATTATGTAGAAACAAGATCTATGTAAGATAGAAATGTAGTTTTAATTTGCTTCCCCATTTCAAACATTGGCAGAATGTTTGTGTCATAATGTTTGGCAATCATGGCCATAAGATTATCCAAGGTTATATATCACAGTGAGGGTGCCCACCCCTGCCCTAAAGCAGATTTAGAGCATTCAGAACACCACAAGGAGAACAATAATTCCACAACCATGACATTTGTGTGTCCTAGGACTGTGATGGCGAACCTATGGCACGCAGAGCCCTCTCTCTGGACATGCCAGCTCTGCTCCGCTGTACATGCCTGTGCACCTCCCAAGTGTGCCTTCTGTGCATGCCTCCCATGCACGCCGCATGCTAGCCAATTGGTTGTTGTCTCTCTGCTGCGCATGCATGGGGGGCACATGTGGGAGGCACACATTCATGCATGGGGGCAGGGCACATGCATGGGGGTTGTGTGCGCAAGCATGGGGGTCATGGATGCATGTACATGTACATGCAGGGGGGACATACACATGTCTAGAGCACAGGGTATAGAGCGCATGGTTGAATGCGCATTGCATTGCAAAGGTTAGCCATTACTGTCCTAGGGCACAAAGTTTTATTTCAGACTTCCTCCCACTTTCACACCTGTCTGCATTCCTTGATCTTTGAAATGATATGAGCCCCCTAGCCAAATAGAAAAGTTTTGTTAGAGATTCTCTGTAATGTTATGTCTGTTTATACAAGGTGTGATTAGGAATGATAGGAGACTGATGTGCCTAGTTGGTGATGACTTCCACCACCATTTTGTTTTCTTTATAAAGGTTAAAATACAGAAATGGTCAAAAGCAGCAAAAAACACTTCTTTCCTGGCCTTTCATCTCCAATACTTGTAGTTCAGAACATCTAAGGGGCACTTGGTTGGGAAGGCTAATTTAATATTTCATCTCTCTAATTTAAGCTGAAGAAAATTCATATGAACCTTGAGCTTACATCATGTTTTATTATCCTATGTTGGCCTATAAAAGTTTTTCAGTTTCTCTTTTATACGTCTGTCCTTTTTCTTTATTTTCCCCTTGTAAGATATTGATTCTGATGACTCACCCTGAAAAAGAGAAAGAAAATAAGGAGATTAGTAAGCACAGCGCTTCAGTCTTCTGTCTCTTTAGCATTTAATTCAGACCGCATTTTTCCTCTTGAACTTTGAAAGTGTTTTTCAGAAATATAATTCACCATTGGCTAAAACTGGAATGTTATTAGTTATATGGGCCCAGTACAATGAAAAACTGAGATTAAATATGGTACTCTTAAACACCGATAATAAGCTTTTGAACTTACACATGCTTTATGAGATACAGCATGTCCGGAATTCTTATTGATTGACTATCACAGGAAACATACACAGAGTCATACACAGAGTTAAATTGTATGCTTAAGGAATGTGATATGAAATTCCTATTGCAGGCAGCATCAACAATACAGATAGTCATCGACTTACGACTATAATTGAGCCCAAAATCTCTATGGTTAAATGAGACATTTGTGAAGAGAGTTTTCCCTCATTTTACAATTTTTCTTGGCATAGTTGTTAAGTGAATCAGTGAAGTTGATCAGTTAGTAACCTGGTTGTTAAGTGAACTGGTGTCCCCATTGACTTTGCTTGTCAGAAAATCACAAAAAATGACCAAGTGGCCCTGGGACACAGCAACGGGCATAAATATGAACCAGCTGTCCAGCATCTGAATTTTGGTCACATGATCATGGAGATGCTGCAAAGGTTGTAACTGTGAAAAATGGTCCTAAGTCACATTGTAACTTTGAACAGTCACTAAATGAACTTTTGTAAGTTGAGGATTACCTGTATTATGAGCAAATCAAAGTATGAAGAACTTCAAATGACAATGCTAATGAAGGCAATAGTTTGCCATCCAGAATAAATATTAAAAACTCACAATTATTATATTATTTTTTAAAGAATTAACTTAGAGTAACAACACAGGGAGAAGTTTTGAATGCTTTCACTCATATATCTCTCACTGCATGTTTCTCTGGGAAACAGACAGTCAAAATAAAATATTCTGAATATATTGTGAATAAAAGCCACACACCAGGTTTAAAATAGCAAAGGCACTGAAAAAAGAAAAAAAAGAACCAGTCCTTGCACTATGACAGGGGTCTGCAAAGTTGGCTCTTTTAAGACTGGTGGATTTCAACTCCCAGCATAACTGGCTGGGGAATTCTGGGAGTTGAAGTCCACCAGTCTTAAAAGAGCCAACTTTGCAGACTCCTGCACTATGACATTTGCAGCATCCTCACAGTCGTGTAATGAAAATTCAGGGGCTTGGCAACCAGCATGCATTTATGATGGTTGCTGTGTCATGGGGTTACGTGATCACCATTTTCAACCTTCCAGACGTCTCTGACAAAGACAACGGGGAAAGACAAAATTGTTTAACAACTGCATAACTCACTTAATAACTGCAATGATTGGCATAACAATGCAAAATTGTTGTAAAATTGGGCATCACTCACTTTAGAATTGCCCTGCTTAGCAGTGGAAATTATGGTCCTAATTGTGGCTTCATGTTGAAGATTTTCTGTAATTCAGATACAATATAGGTCCTAATAGAAGTAGAAAACTTACGCAGCTCCCAGAGCAGTGGTGGGTTTCTGCAGGCTCGCACCTACTCGCGAGAACCGGTTGGTGAAATTTAGAGAACTGGTGAGAGGGGGTTCCACCGGCGTACCTGGAAGTAAATCTGGCCCGCCGCTGCCAGTGAGCCAACAGGAAGGAAAGGAAAGGAAGGAAGGAAGGAAGGAAGGAAGGAAAGAAAGAAAGAAAGAAAGAAAGAAAGAAAGAAAGAAAGAAAGAAAGAAAGAAAGAAAGAAAGAAAGAAAGAATTTATCATCACAATTGAATCCAAAATTTTGGTTGCTAAGCAAGAGCGTTGTTAAATGAGTTTCACCACATTTTAAAAGGTGGCCACTCCCACCCGGTCACATGACTGCCAAGCCATGCCCACAAAATAGGCCACACCTACAGAGTAGGTTCTAAAAAATTTGAAACCCACCACTGTCCCAGAGGGAGGTGTTTCAAAATCTTCCACAGGTGGGCAGTTTTGTGATCAAAGTCCTGCCCATTTATATGTGTGTTATTGCAGATAATTAATTTGCTCCCAGAAATAGATATATCTGAACTCGAGATTGTAATGTTGCCTACCCAATGGACTGACTTCCAATCAAAAGCACACAGCCTGTCAGACCTGGAAGCCATCTTTTATATTTGAGGCTTCAGGCCTGCCATGTTTTCTACTGTGGGGAAATGGGAGGGGGGATTATATGGAGTATGGGTGATGTATAGTCAAAATAACATTCTTTTCTAGAGAGGAGAGAAAGAGAGAGGAAAGAGAGGGGGGAAAGGGAGAAGAGAGGAAAAATGAGAGGAGGAAACAAGAAGGCAGAGAAGGGAGCTTGAGAAAGTAGGAGTGAGGCTGTTGCAAAATAAGATGGAGACACGGGGTGGCAAGAAAGCGATCCAAACTGTATCATATCAGGGGTCCCCAACCCCCGGGCCGGGGACCGGTGCCGGTCCGTGGCTTGATAGGAACCGGGCCGCAGTGAGCGGCGCGACTGTTAGAAAGTGCCGGAGAGGAGGAGGAGGGAGGAGGGGGCAGCCCCCTGGGCAGAGCACACACCAGGGGCGGGAGAGCGCCTTTGGGGGCCTGAGAGGGGCGAGTGAGCCGACTCACTCCCTCGCCCGCACGCACACATGCGCTGCCTGTTCCCCCTTCCCCCCTCCCCCTCTACACCGGCCGAGCCATAGCCACCGGTCCGCGGAATTTTTTTAACATGAAACCGGTCCCTGGTGCCAAAAAGGTTGGGGACCCCTGATATATATGTAAGAATGTGTATAGAGATTAATGATGAATAGATAAATGTTAAATAGTATTTATAAGAATGTATATCAATGAATGTTTTTGAAATGGGAAAAATAATAATAATAATAAGATTGTAGTCATATGCCCCAAATAAAAATAAATAACAAGAAAAAATAACATTCTTTTCTCAGAGAGTCAAGGACACCTTGCCCTGCAGCTGCGATGAGATGACTGGGAGACATCTCCAGTTTTGGATTGTACCTGATTGGAACATGTGATGAACATGTGGATGCTGGGCAGGGACTTGAACTTTCTTTTGGGTGGTGAAAATCTGGAAACTTTCAGATTTGGGTTTCCCAGATGTGCCAATATGACATCTCTAATAAAATGAAACTTTGAGTAAACTCAAGCCTTGGCATCTTCTTTCATTAGGGATGTTACTTGAAACCCTGACACAGCATTTATACAATTACACAGCAAAATTGCACTTAAATGGAAAAAATTTGTAACACCTACAGTATTAGTGTGATGTTGCCAGCACTTCAGTGATGATGACATGAACAAGCCTGTTCCATCTTTTGGAGTCAGAAGAACAGAAGGTTATATTCCTTCTTTGTTACAATCATTCATTTATTTGATACACATTGGGTGTAAAAACAAAACCATAATATAAAAACATAAAACCACATATTAAAGTTAATAATAAATAAATAATATTATTGGTTCAATAGCAAAAAAAATGTGTCTTAAAAATCATTTTACCTGCTTCATTCAAAAATAAAAGGTACAAAAAGGAAAGTAGAAAGAATAAAAAAGGACCAAAACATACTACAATGCATGTAGTAAAACAGCTCCATGTTTAATACAGCATCAATCCTTGGCCATACAGAGTAATATTGATCAGTCCTTTCATTATGTCGATATAGAACTAGTTCATAAACAGAAAGCAAACACCTATCAATCCACAATTGTAAATCCAGAGCGAAGATGTCTTTTCCATCACAACAAAGTAATTTCATTTTCTGCACAGCCCAGTTAATAAACTTAAAAGTTCTTCACATGTTGTTCAGTTCAAAATGTTGAGCATATAATTCACCTTAACATTTTGCAATTTTACTGCTCTTCTCAAAGCCATATTAATAAGCTCAAATTAATTGGCTGTCCAAACTTTAAATAACCCAAACTCCTAAAGGTGCTTTTTCACAAGGCAGCTGCACTTTGAAGTTTACTGAAGACTTTGAAGTTTACAGAAAACCCATACACACAGATCAATACCTGCATTTTGATACTCACTGGAATACAAAATGGGAGTGATCAGAACACTACACAATCAGGCTACAAGTTTGCCTACCAAGAAGGATGGAAAAGAAGAAGAACTAATTAAGTTTTGGTCACCACAATGTAAAAAAGATGTTGAGACTCTAGAAAGATTGAAGAGAAGAGCAACAAAGATGATTAGGGGACTGGAGGCTAAAACATATGAAGAGTGGTTGCTGGAATTGGGTATGACTATTATGAAAAGAAGGACTAGGGGTGACATGATAGCAGTGTTCCAATATCTCAGAGGTTGCGACAAAGAAGAGGGAGTCAAGCTATTATCTAAAGCACCTGAGGGCAGGACAAGAAACAATATGTAGAAACTAATCAAGGAGAGAAGCAACTTAGAACTAAGGAGAAATTTTCTGACAATTAATCCGTGCCTCCAGAAGTTGTAAATGCTCCAACACTGGAAGTTTTAAAGAAGAAATTAGATAACCATTTGTCTAAAAAGCTATAGGGTTTCCTGACTAAGCAGGGGATTGGATTAGAAGACCTCCAAGGTCCCTTCCTTCTCTTCTCTTCTCTTCTCTTCTCTTCTCTTCTATTCTATTCTATTCTATTCTATTCACCCAGTGACCATTCAAAATTACTATGGCACTGAAAAAATTGACTTATGACCACTTTTCACATTTACCACCATTTCAGTATTCAGATTCAGATTCTTGACATCTGACTCATATTTAGGATAGTCACAGGAATCATGTTCCTTTTGTGACCCTCTAACAAGCAAAGTCATTGGGGAAGCCAGATCCACTTAACAACCAAGTTATTAACTCAACAACTGCAGTAATTCACTTAACACTTCAGCAAAGTCGTAAAATGATGCAGAGCTCATTTAACAAATGTCTCAGTTAACAACAGAAGTTTTAGGCTTGTTATTGTCATACGTTGAGAACTACCTGTATTCTCTTTTATCAATTCTAACTGTCCCTGCTGTGCATGATTTTAGATGAGCCTTGAAACCCTGGATCTTTCTTAGTGCCTTGGATAAGGGTGGTTTTCAGACCTTTTAGGTTGGATATTGTCTGGCGTACTTTTATCATTTTCTTTGGGCAACTACCATGATTTTCTTTCCTTTTTAATTTGTAAGTCTCCTAGAATTGTTCTGGATTCAGGCAATCCAGGAAACATGTTTTATCAATCAATTTAAATCCAAAATTGCCAACAAGAAGATCTAAAGTATTAATACTCTCACTCACCTTGATTTCTCCAGTCTTCCTCCCCAAAAGACCTACATACAATTCAAATTTCTCCCAAACTGTAAATTTGTTTTGGCTAAATATATATACTGTATATATTCAACTCCATACCTTTGAAATGTATCTTGGAGGTTTTGGTGCAGGAAATATGAATACATTTTCACTGAAAAGAGAATTAGGTTTCTGCCAAGATACCAGATAGGTGACATAATATTTTTATAAATGAGCCTATAATGTCTTTTGAAATGTATTTCTTAGATAATATACTGTAAGGTGATAATAATAAAAAATATCTGCCTGTGCTAAATCTGAAAGCAGAGAAAGTTGAAATCTCATCATCATTTGAAAGTAATTATTTAGATAAATATAAAATAAAAATTGATTAATATTAATCAATCTATTTAAATTACGTTAATATGATCTTAATATAAGGTCATATATCTTTTTTGGAGCAGAATTTAATTTTACATCTATTTTTTCTTTAATTTCATTGGAAATTTTAACCAGCTATTTATGCATTTATCAACATCTGTATCAATTTATTATTTTGGTTGGTTGCCCAATCAACCATATATTTAGATTTTGCTTTTTTATAACTGCTACTTAGGTGAGAAGGTAACAGTTTCCTTACACTTTGGTGTATAGTCATGCTGGCCTCAGGACCACAGAAATGTCTTTGAACAATACTATCTCCCTTAGCTAAGAAATGGAGATGAGCACTGTACCCTAGAGATGGACACAACTGGACACCTTTAGCTTTATCCTTTTCAAGGTTTTGGGATAGGCAGGTGTTGTTTGATGGTTTTAAAACTATTGTCACAGGTTGTAAGTTATTTCAAATAAAGCTGCCTCTTGCAATTGACTGATGGTGCTTTTGTCAATGGCAATGGTATTCAAGAGATACGTCAGGTGTTTTGGGATTGCACCCAAGCTGCCTATTTCTATGGGCACCATCTTTGCTTGGTTTTGAGATGATAGGAAGGAAATTAAGTCCTTTCACCTAACATTCTTCCCTCTATAAACAGGACAAAAAGTTCAAAATCCAAAATTAAAATACAGTAAATTCTAGACAAACTTTAAAATGCAACAAGAAACACCAATAATCAGACAATCATTCTTCTCAGTTTGAGCTTGGCCTGGTCTCTTTGATCAAGTAAAGAAAATAGTTCTTTCCACAATTTATGTTTTCAACCAACAAATGCTGAACAAGCAGAAACTGCAACTCATAGAGTGCCTAACTGCAAAGCACTTCCTCCTGGACTGTGAGCTAAGTACACTTTTTATGGATTCCTAAAGGCACACTTTTTATGGATTCCTAAAGGGCACACTTTGCTTTCCAGGCACAAAGGCCAGGCTTCTCTCTATAAGGAATGCTTAGAAAAGACTCTAGTGACTCTCCTGATGGCTGATTATGTTCACTGCATTCTTGGAAATAAACTTCACCACTGGTTCAAGCAACTGCCTATCTTTTATATTCCTGGCTCAGAAATGTACCTGATGAGATTTGTTTCTAAAGTAGTAACAGTAGTAATAGAAGAAGAAGAAGAAGTTGAAGCAGCAGCAGCAGTAGTAGTAGTAGTAGTAGTAGTAGAAGTAGTGCCTGTGTTTTGTATCCTGCTTCAGAAACTCAGAAATGATCTTGATACGATTTCTTTCTAAAGTGGTGGTGGTGATGGTGGTGGTAGTAGTAGTAGTAGTAGTTGAAGTAAAAGTAGTAGTGATAGTAATAGCAGCATGCCACTAAATCATTTTGATTCCTAGCAGGTTAGAATAAAATAAAATATATTAAAACATCATATAAAACACCCACCAACATGCATATACTGTATACCCCCATCCACCCACCTACCCAATTATTAAAAGAAAGCCCTTATAAGGAGAAAATATTCGTAATGAATTCAAAATTGGTCTTACAAGCCATCATATCATGAAAGTTCAAAGCAACTCAAAAAACCAAGACCAACAATAAAAACAAAATACATAGAATCTCATGAAGAGAAATGAAAATGGCAAAGGTTTGCATGCCAAACAGATTCAGCCATATGAGCAATTCTGGCTGTGCATGTATTTTATTGCATATGTATCCCACTATCAGTTTCTGTAGAAGGTGAGTATAATTCTAGATGTTTTTCCTCACTGATAAAAAAAATGTTATTCAGTGGAGGCTTTTGCATATAGCTGTACATAAGGCTATTACTTAAAATAAAAACTAAAATTTCAGGAAGATGGCATAGATTATTGTGTAGCGGATCGTTTTCTGCAAAGAGCACTCTTTCTTTTAGTTATCTCAGCCATTAAAGGTTCTGTTGTGTTGAACACATTTGTAAAACTGTATGTAACTGCTTTCACTACTCATAGTTAAGTACAATTTGGGAAGAAAAACATCAGCTATTCTTTCTATTCCATCATACTGTTGGAAGTAGTAGCTACTTCAACACCTTTATCCCCCTGATAGCATGTCTTGTTTTCAATAACTTTCCCTGCAAACTGATGGCTTTGATGTTACCTTCTATGATATTCTCTCCCTTTTTCATTTGTACTGTCAGACTAAATCTACTGCACAGCAAAAGGTAACCCAGACTCTGTGACATAGCAATCAATTAATTCTGCTTAGCTTTCACGCTCATCTTCCCATTGGTTAAGTCATTAACACCGGGAGGTCAAGAGGCTGGCTTTCACAGGATCTGTAAGCATGTTCAGCAATTCATTCATTCGTTTACAAACACAATCTATTAGTATCACCTTTCAGTTGGCTTAGAGTGTGAAATAGACTCAAGACATAGCAGGATGATAGACACTTTATGAGAAATCTGTCAAAACAAAATCTCTATGTTGCATCTTTTTTTTTTTAATGAAAAAAGTTTTATTGGGTTTTATAAATTTTTCATACATAAGGTAAGGGTAAGGTGTGAAAAGACATTTTGAGAACTTTCTCGTCGAAGTCATTGACTCCATCTGAGTCTTCATGCACAAAATAGATATTTCAGTTATACATTCATACTACAAAGTGGACAGAAATGCAAATAGAGTTATAATAAAAGAACTGTGCTAGCAAACATGCTTAAACATCCAAACAACATTGTGATATAATAAAATAAAGTCATTTTTGATATCTAAGTCTCTTGGCAATTGTATCTTCTTCTCCCTGGCCCCCAGTGGGCGGAGCCACGGCCGCCTCTGCTGCCCCATTTTCATCTTCAAGGATTGAGGAATGTTTTTCAAGAAAGGCTTGCGCCTCTGCAATTGTTTTAATTCTTACTCTTCCCCCTTCCCAAAAAACCGACATACCCTCCGGCATCATCCACTTAAACCAGACCCCCTTTTGCATCTTTAATGATATTCAGTGGCTTTGCAGGCTAAAAGATCTCCTCCTGGACATGAATTTTTCCAATGTATGTGATTCACATACTTACCATTACAGGTAGCCACTGTTATTTCTAGATAAGGAAAGCAAAGAAGCAATAGAGAACAGACCTAGAATGACCTTGGGCCATTACATCTCTCAGACCTAGAAAAAAAAGGCAATTGGAAACCAATTCTGAAATATTGCAAAGAAAACTGCAGGGACTTCTCCAGGGATTTCTCCAAGAATCAAGATTAACTTGAAGACATAAAAAAATCAATACAATAATTCAATACCGAGAATTATAAATCAAGTAGAAATACGATTCTATTGGAAAGAAAACTGAAATCTCTGATGTGACACAAAATCATATATAACTTTATAATCCAAGAATGGTTCCCAAACAAAATTATATCAGATTTACTTTTTAAGTCAACATTATATTGGACATACCCCCATAATTTGATTAGGTCTTTTCCAATAAAAATAAAATGGGAATTCTGAATTGTATTTCAATAACAGTTTATAAATTGTACCTAACTGATTCTCAGCAATATGCAATATAAGCTTTTCAAATTCAGTCAAATCCCTCAGTATTGTCCTGCAGTTCTCTTGAAGACATTAAAATGACTAAAATGTAGTAAATTGTTTATCTTTGTCCCATTAGGAAAAAGGCTTGCAATTTAAACAAGCTATTGGCTGAGTTTCCTAATAGTAATACCAAAGCATGGAAGGAAATGGAGAAATGGAAAAAAAGAAACACCCACAGTAATTAAGAAAAATAAAACGCTTAGGAAAGTAGATTTGGTTTGGTGATATAATTCACTGTTCTCACACAATACTAAACCATTTTAAATACCGATTATTTTGGAAATAACCTATTACTAAAATTGGTGGTTCCACCAGTTGATTTCCATGCAAAATTGAGTTTATTGCCTTCACCAGAGATTTGAACCTGTGACAAATACATATGTTCAGAATGGTATTTCTTATTTTGGCTGCTTCTGTTTTAAGAAGGAAGGATTCACTTTGTGTTGTAATTATTGTAGAGACAGACACATTTTGGTAGGGTCCATTATTTTTAAACAGGTTTGAAGATGAGCATCTCAGACCAAATACGGGAAGCCTGAGATTTTATAGCAATGCCTTGTGCAAAACAGTTTCGGTGATATATTCTAAACAATGCTCATAAAAAGTGTCATAAGTAGATAATACCCTCCATTTTCCTTCCAATAAAAATAAAATACTTTGAATAAAGGCAGTGTTATTTTTCATGAGTTTGCATAGATTTAAGTGCATTTCATTTTTAATAATCCAAGATATACTAAGGAGTGCAAAACCCTTTTTTGTGATGAATTGATTTATTGCAGTTTCAGTTTGGATGGAGACAATCTATTCCATCAGGTTGATGAGCTGGATTAGGAAGGTGTGGGCATATAAAGGCAAGGGCTTAGAGCCCTTTGGAGGCTAAACTGTTTGAAGAAGAGGAGATCATGGAGCTATCAGTTTGATAGGTATGAGATACTATATTTCAACATTTTATGACATAGGAGAACAACACAAATAATGAAAAAGTGATACAGTGGAAGTCTTTTTGGTTTTGTAACTTCAAGTAAAGTGTATAAATCAAATGATGTCTATGATGTTTTCACCTTAAAGTAACTATATCAGGTAAGAAATTTTTGGTCTTCAAAGTTTCATGATACTTCCACTGAAATGCCCCAGGCAAAAATAGTTCTCTGTGAAATTCAAAGCCCAAGATTTTGACACACTTGGACATACATGAGACTTGCATTCCTATAAAGCAAACATTTTCAATTTTGTGTTTTGAAATGATAAATGGCAGGCTCTAGAGATGCATATCTGGTCTAGACCAAAAACCCATTTGTGAAACAGAGAAAAGAATAAACCTGCTTCATTTTAGTTGAGGGTTTCAGCAAAGCTATGATTCTGATTTGTTTCTTCAGAGTTCTATAGCATAATTTATAAAGAACTATTTGTTCTGTAAAAGAATGCTTAAAAGCTATTTGGCAACAGCTGTAGACAAAAAAGAGAGATCTTGAACATTCACCTGGTGTTGGGCAAACTCATGAAACGAGAAAATTAGGGATGCTGTTTTGTCAGATGTATTAGCTAGCTGATTTGACTTACAAAGACCAAAGGGATAATCAGTTACATAATATATCCTTTCATATTGCACAAAATTCTCTGAATATATACATCTGAAATTTGGCAAGCATGTTCTTTGTTATCACTAGCAATTCCATCAATTCCATCAATTTTCCTTCCTTCCTTCCTTCCTTCCTTCCTTCCTTCCTTCCTTCCTTCCCTCCCTCCCTCCCTCCTTCCTTCTTCCTTCCTTCTTTCTTTCCTAATAGATTTTTCAGAATAAGTTCCAATTAATCTCTTCTATGATTTGTATGTAAATTTGATCCAGTTTGCTGGAAAACAAAATATTGAAGCTTGTGTACCAGATTGTGGGAAACAGAATTACATATCTGACTTCAAATCTGGGCACTGAACTAGATTGGAACAAGTCAACATTGACCAGGCCATTTTGGGAGAGGACCATGTTGAAATCCTAATTCACCCTCCCAGCCCCACAATTATTTTAGCCATCTCTGTACATTTCTACCTGAAATCAAAATAATAGAATATAGAGGTAAATCAAAATCACATAAACACCAAAAGATGAAGCTTGTACCTTTAAAAACAGATCATAAGAAAAGCAAATTATGTCAATGTCAAGTTTCTTTATTATTATTTTATCCCTTATTCCTCTTAACTTGTCAATCATCTTTCTGAACTAATAGAAAACAGCTTTATCTCACAGGTAAAATTCTATATGGTTCTTAATCATTATTCTGCACAATCTGTCATAATAGCACAATCTATTTCATAAAGTTACAGTTATGGGGGGAAATGAAGGAGTGAGTGCTGCATACACCTTGAGTTCGGGGAAGAAAGAATATAAAAATGCAGTACAAAATTAACAAACAAATAATAAAATATGTGATACATGTTTTATCACTTTAATAGTTTTCATAATGTAGCTTTTACCTTTTGAGATTCTCTGTGTATATGCAGACTGTAAATCTTAAGAGTTCCCAGTCATTAGAGTTCCCAGACTAGTTCCCAGTCACACTAAGATGGCAGGAATAGCCAACGCTCCAGAAAATAGGCTTAAGATACAGAAGGATCTTGACAAGCCTGAACATTGTGCACTATCTAACAAAATAAAATTCAATGGTGAAAAAAGTAAGGTTCTACATTTAGGCAAGAAAAACACAATGCACAGGTTCAGTATAGATGGTACCTTGCTCAATAGTAGCAACTGTGAGAGGAATCTTGGAATCCTAGTGAACAACTATTTAAATATTAGCCAGCAGTGTGCAGCAGCTGCCAAAAAACCAACACAATTCTAGGGTACATAGAAGGATAGAATCAAGATCATGTGAAGTGTTAATGCCACTTTATAATGCCTTGGTAAGGCCACACTTGGAATACTGCATTCAGTTTTGGTCACCATGGTGTAAAAAGATGTGGAGACTCTAGAAAGAGTGCAGAGAAGAGCAACAAATATGATTAGGGGACTGGAGGCTAAAACATATGAGGAACGGTTGCAAGAACTGGGTATGTCTAGTTTAATGAAAAGAAGGACTAGGGGAGACAAAATACAGTATTCCAATATCTCAGAGGATGCCACAAAGAAGGGGGAGTCAACGTATTCTCCAAAGAACCTGAGGATAGAAGAAGAAGCAATGGGTGGAAACTAATGAAAGACAAAAGGTATTTAGAACTAAGGAGAAATTTCCTGATAGTTAGAACAATTAATCAGTGGAACAGCTTGCCTCCAGAAATTGTGAATGCCCCAACACTGCAAGTCTTCAATGTTGGATAGCCATTTGTCTGAAATGGTATAGGGCTTCCTGCCAAGGCAGGGGGTTGGACTAGAAGACCTCCAAGGTACCTTCCAACTCTGCTATTCTGGGAATTCTAGACCCAACTCACTTAGAGGGCACATAACTTGACAGATAGTAAGCATTGTTTCCTTTTCTCAATATTTGTTGTATTAATGTGTGTGTCTGTGTCTGTTTCTGTGTTTGTGTCTATGTGCATGTGCACAGTTTAAAACAATAGAAAATAAAACTGAGAAAATAAAACAAAGTTCAATATCTTTCAAGTATATATTAGTTAGGGGGAACAATGGTTCAATGCACAAGCTGGCTTGTCAGTTGGAAAGTTGACAGTCTACATTTAAGACCTTAGTGCCGCGTGACAGGGTTTGCTGTGCTCCCATTACTTGCCCCAGATTGTCCTAGCAGTTTGAAAGTATGCAAATATGAGTAGATAAATAGACACCACTTTAGTAGGAACGTAACAGTGTCCTATGATCCTTCGTATATAGTCATGCTGGCCACATGACCATGGAAATGTCTTAGGACATCGCTGCCTCCCTTGGTCAAGAAATGAAGAAGAGCTCTGCACCCTAGAGCTGGACATGATTGGACAGGGAAACATCTCTCTCCCTCCCTCTCCCCCCCTCTCTCTCTCATCTAGCTATCTATCTATCTATTATCTATCTATCTATCTATCTATCTATCTATCTATCTATCTATCTATCTATTAATCATCTATCAATTGATCAATAGATATTGATATAGAGATATATAGAGGTAGGTAGGTAGGTAGGTAGGTAGGTAGGTAGGTAGAGATAGATAGATAGATAGATAGATAGATAGATAGATAGATAGATAGATAGATGTGTGTGTGTAATGGTATGTATATATATGTTTTATGAATGTACATAAAAATATTTATACAACTGTATTCGTTCTAATGTGTTGAACTTTATTTTGTGTATTTTTAGGCAACCATGACAATATTAGCGATACTAGATGGAACTGTAAGCTGACATTTGACCCACCAGGAAATGATCTGCCTCAATGAAGTGCTTTGTCATGTAGAAGAGGCTTGCTGAACCATGGCCATGTGTAATGCCTTGAAGAGGCAGGTTGTTCCACCTTGATAAAGAGTTGAGATGGGGACAATTTGTCTTGATTATCTGCAGCTTCTGAGCATGCAATGCACATGCACAAAAGCTGTTGTGGCTCTTCTGCTCCATTGATTAGAAATGAGACGTCACGTTGCTTCAGACAGTACTTCATAGGGGTAATTCACTTGAATCTCTGTCAAAATGAAGTACTCCTTCAAAGATATGCACTTAATGCCAGATTAGAGTTTCAACTTATTTTTCATGTTTATAATTGATTTAGATTTTTGTTTTGGAATTGTTTAAATAAAAGAAAACAAATTCGAGTAACATTGAGTTGGGAAAACAGAAAAAACTTGTTTATACATCTTTTAAAATGATAATAGACCATATATGGTCCATGTAGCATAAAGAATAATTTTAATGTTGAGTGAAAATATTTTTCTACTTTTCTGTGAACAAAAATCAATAATTTTAAAGGTTAAAGCTTAACTCTTCACATAGTAGCAGAAGTCCAATTTCCTAGCAATTTATCAAAATCAATACTAGTATTGGAAAGCTGCTGGTACACCTGGTTGTAGAGCACTATCTATATAAATAAAAATGTAAAATAGTTTGTACGAAGCAGCTAATCTCAAAAACTACTGCACCGATTTACCTCAAATTTTGACACCATGTTCCCAAGGACTTCCGATAATAGCATACGTACTCATTTTGTACCTAGCACACGTGTGTCATGTGCAAGGTACACAAATGTAAAATGTACCCACTGATCATATTTTCACTTCCCTGTAACTACCCCCACCAACAGTCATTTCCTCAGCAACGTATGGAGGCCTCTTAGGGCTAAAAAGGCACTGGGATAGCAAACTCCCAGGTGGCCCATAGAGAGAGAGAGGGAGAAATACAGTTTAATAAAAGAGGGACTAGGGGAGACAGGATAGCAGCCTTCCAATATCTCAGGGGTTGCCACAAAGAAGAAGTCAAGCTATTCTCCAAAGCACCTGAGGGCAGAACAAGAAGCAATGGGTGGAAATTAATCAAGGAGAGAAGCAACTTAGAACTGAGGAGAAATTTCCTGACAGTTAGAACAATTAACCAGTGGAACAGCTTGCCTCCAGAAGTTGTGAATGTCCCAACACTGCAAGTCTTCAAGAGGATGTTGGATAGCCATTTGTCTGAAATGGTATAGGGCTTCCTGCCTAGGCAGGGAGTTGGACTAGATGACCTCCAAGGTCTCTTCCAACTCTGTTATTGTATTATTGTATTACAGTAGGTAGGTAGATAGGGAAATAGATAGAGAGGGAGAAATACAGTAGGTAGGTAGGTATGTAGATAGAGGGATAGATAGGGAGAAATACGGTAGGTAGGTAGGGGGATAGATAGATAGGGAGAAACACGGTAGGTAGGTAGATAGGGTGATAGATAGCAAGGGAGAAATACAGTAGGTAGGTAGGAAGGTAGAGGGAGAAAGGAAGAAATATGGTTGGTAGGTACGTAGGGGGATAGATAGATAGGGAGAAATACAGTAGGTAGGTAAGTAGGTAGAGGAATAGAGAGAGGGAGAAATATAGTAGGTAGGTAGAGGGATAGATAGAGAGGGAGAAATACGGTAGGTAAGAAGGTAGGTAGGGGGATAGATAGGGAGAAATACAGAAGGTAGGTATATAGGGGGATAGATAGAGAGGGAGAATTACAGTAGATAGAGGGAGAAAGGAAGAAATACAGTAGGTGGGTAAGTAGAGGGATAGACAGAGAGGGAGAAATACAGTAGGTAGGTTACGTAGGTAGGTAGGTAGGTGGATAGATAGATAGATAGATAGATAGATAGATAGATAGATAGATAGATAGATAGGGAAAAATACAGTAGGTAGGGAGGTAGGGAGGTAGGGAGAGGGATAGATAGATAGGGAGAAACACAGTAGGTAGGTAGGTAGGGGGATAGATAGAGAGGGAGAAATACAGTAGGTAGGTAGGTAGGTAGAGGGATCGATAGAGAGGGAGAATACAGTAGGTAGGTAGGTAGAGGGATCGATAGAGAGGGAGAAATACAATAGGTAGGTAGGTAAATAGAGGGAGAAAGGAAGAAATACAGTAGGTAAGTAGAGGGATAGACAGAGAGGGAGAAATACAGTAGGTAGGTAGGTAGAGGGATAGATAGAGAGGGAGAAATACAGTAGGTAGGTAGGTTGGGGGTTATACGGTGGTTTTGTGTATGTGTGCAGGTGATCTACACACAGATTGGTGGGCCATTTAACCAAACTGGGCCACAGCAACGCGTGGCCGGGTATAGCTAGTATAAGATAAAAAAATTATAGGATAAAAAATGATTTATATGTCCAGATCACAATGTTGCATGAAATTGTGACTACTATAGCTCTGAAAATAAATACATGTTTGAAATATGCAGATTATAATCCTGTGCTCTTGATTTTGTAGACCATATTTAATTGTGGTTTGTTGTCTACACTATCATTGTTTCATGGTGTTCTTAGCAAAATTGCATGTTAATTAAATCTATTCTGTCACAAAAAAGCCAATCATCTCAGAAAAAGTATATTATTGTATATAGTTTCATACAGGCAGCCAGTATTTTAATAATTCCCATGAATTCTTAAAAGAGTTGCAAACGTATTTCATTGAGATGAAATGATTAGGCTGACAAAAAAGGAGATGCCTTTGATCAGGGGTATCAAACCCGTGGCCTGTGAGCCTGATGCATCACGCACTGGCCCTGCCCACACCCGGGTAAACAAAGGGGGGGAGTCATGATACATCACGTGGTGATGCTGTGATGACACTAACTTGACACCCCTGCTTTAGATGGACCAAAAGTAATAGTGTGTACTTACAAATGCAGAAGATGTTTTGATGCGCTAAGCATGTAAATGCCTCGAAGATAAGCAAGAGAATGTTAGCTGCATACACCTGAGAATGAGAATACAAGAACATCAGCACTAACCAAGGAAACACGTGGGCCTCTCAACAGGTGGCCATCAGAGGCAGTGCAGCCATTGACAGCAATAGCACTAGCACTTAGGCTTATATACCTAATATCCTAGTGTTTTTACAGCTCTCTCTAAACGGTTTAAAGAGTCAGCATATTGCCCCCAGCAATCTGGGTTCTCATTTTACCCACCTTGGAGGGATGGAAGGCCAAGTTAACCTTGAGCTGGTGAGATTTGAATTGCCAAACTGCAGCTAGCAGACTGCAGTACTGCACTCTAACCAGTGTGCCACCTTGGCTCTTTGATAACTTGTCATAAATGATCACTATGATTTCCATCTTCCTCATATAAACAATTGTACAACAATCTCTCTTTCTGTCTCTCTGTCTCTGTCTCTCTATCTCTGTCTCTCTCGCTCTCTCTCTCTCTTTCTCAGAGAAGGAGGGGAGAGAGAGAGATTTTTGTACAATTGTACAATCAGAGAAAGAGAAAGAGAGGGAGAGAGAGATTGTTGTACAATTGTTGTACAATCAGAAAGAGAGAGAAAGAGCGATGACCTCTAATTATTAAACATCAAATCAATTATCTTTATTGCAGTCTTTGACTAGTTTTTAAAGTAAAAAAGAGAAATAATGGAATACAATGATTTGTTTTTAGAAAAAGAAAAGAGGACAATAAAATCTAATTAAAGGTTTTGCACAGTTGCATCACAAATTGTGTGGATTTTGCATCCATTACAAAGTAATAAAACAGTGTGATCCTCAAATCTGGTGATGATAAGGGAGACAAGAGCATGTCCTTTGACATCATAAAAATAACACCTTGTGCGGGCATGAATGCCCTTTAAAAGTCAAATATTTAAATAATTTATCCAATTACCAGACAAATCATCATTAAAATGCTTTGTTTTCCTTTTCTAAACTGCCAGGAAGGTAAAATTTCAATTTTAGTAAACACTGTATATGATTGTGCCATAAATCCCTAGGGAATGATGCAGTCATGGGAGAAAATTCCAGAGCTGTCATTCACATTTGAATCTATCATGCATCAAGCAATTGAAAATTTATAACTTGAGAGTGCATTTTGAATTTAAAAAAATACTTTTAATACATGCTTCCCTTAGGAAGCATTCCCTAAACAAACTCTTTAACCTGGAAAGGTTGAAGTCTTCAAAGACTTTAAAATGTTCTTCATGCCTATTCAAAATAAAATTCCACTGCGTCTGGTGGAAAGTTTAATATCAGTAATGGATTCTCTTCCAGTGATTTAAATAAATGTTGATTCTTTATATGAGAAACTTGTACCACAATTCTCTTTGAATAGAAGTTTTTGCTTTATCAAAATCAAAGACTGCAAAGGCACTTAAATATTACCAACTGTCCCTCCTCGCCCCCAGTTTTTGTTCCATCTAGCTAATAATATCTTTATAATTCAGCAAAAATATGCTTTCAAAGACAATTGATAAAATGGTTGTGAATTATTGTCAAATAAGACTCATAATATATTTTCACATGACACTTTTATGTGATGGCTTCTGTATTGCGCATAATATTTTGGTGCCAGTTATTTTCTGAGTCAGCATTGTCATTTTTAATTGATTGTTCCTATGGGAGAGATGCCTCTGGGTTGACTGGTACAAAGGAGGCTCCAAGTCCCAGAGCACCCGATTTTCTTACTAAATTGTAGTTTTTTATTTGAGATTAGGGAAACATTACAAAATACCTGACTGCTTAGCAATCATATTAAATATACATTTCAATTGCATGTAAATAAAATGAAATTAAGTTCTTATAGTCCCATGACACCATTCCAAGGCCAAATGTGTGGCTCCCAATTCAAAAACGAAAATCAAGGGAAAGGAATTTTGCAAATATATTTACAATGAATGTCAATCATTAAGTGAAATAAATTATTAACAGAAAAATATACTCAATAGGCACATTGTGAAGCTATATCAGTTATAAGTGACCTCAGTAGGTTATAAACATATATCAAATGCAGAGGTGGTATTTAGCTGGTTTGCACGAACTGGTTGGGGTAATCCACTGTGAAGGGAGGCAGAAAAATTCAGCTTCCCTCTGCTGCAGCATTCAACATGGCTGCTTCTCGCCTCCTTCTTTGGCTTATACACACAGAGCAAACATGAGAAGGAGTAGAGAAGAAGCCAAGTTGAACAGTAGAAGACTTGGGAGAACTTTTCTGTGGGTTCTGTGGGCGTAGCTTGGGTGGGTGTAGCTTGGTGTGGTAGTGCCGCCCCACCTTGCCATGAGTGAGGTCAAGTTGGCCATGCCCACTCAGTCACATGACCCCCACCACCAAGCCACGCCAAAAGAACTGGTAGAGAAACATTTGAATCCCACCACTGATCAACTAGTAATTATTCTTGATTGTGTGCAAAATCTGCTTATGAAGGAAAAAAGGCACACCACAGCACAGAAATGTGTAAATGTGAATTTATATGATGAGTTGTGAGGGAGCTCAAGTAAAACTCTTGGGATCACATGCTGCATTTTTAAACAGGAATCACTCTGCTCAATTTTTCTGTACACCAAACCAAAATGTTAGCATATTAAATATATATTATCTTGTCCCATTTCACACAGTTAAGTATAACGTATTTTCCACCGACTGAAAGAATATGTCTTCATTATGGACACTTGCAAAAATGTTAAAATCTGCAAAAATTCAGTGGTTGTCTGGAAGGAATATTAGTTTTTAAAAATTGATTCCTGAATAAAAAGAATGTTAACTCAGGACACCAAAATTATGGGTTTAAATTCCAGACCAATAAAAAATTTAAAAGCTTAAAGCAAGCTGAGTGTCACCCTTACCACCCACATTTGTTTAATGAAGATAATAGAACACATTTAAATAATGCTTCGATCTTTCACCAGAATAAGTCAATTACTCAAGTGCAAGGATAAAAATTAATTCCTTGGGATATTAGTATATGAACATGCCCAAGTTTGGACTGCCTGTTCATTATTTTTCTACTTTTTTTGACTATGATGACAAACCAATTATTTGAATGCACCTTTTGCCCTTCACCTCATGGTAACATTGCATATAGAATATTAATCTTGAATTTGGCAGCACAATGTTTATTAAAAAGAGAGAGGAATCAGTGTTCACATGGCATATTTTACATCGCTAAGAGTAAACTGAGACAAAATTGAACACCTTTCTGATATCCCCAACAGTTGACGTCAAATAGTGCCACACAATTCACAAAACCATATAATATTGTCAAACGTTTCTGACATTTTCTGACAGTCTTTTTGGGCCCATATCATTGATAAAGAGAGGACAATTACATCTTTTTACACGGTGCCCTGAAAATTGTCTTCCTATCATTTATGACATCAGCACTGCTTTTCCTGTTGATTGGAGAGCTTTAGATCAATTTCACCACACCCCCATCAGAATTTTTTGGGAATAGTGCTGCATTTTGATGAAGCCACACTGCATGGGTGTTTCTGGCTAAACAACTCTGCAAACTACAAGCAATAGCACTGATGTAGGCAATTTTATTTTCTTAAGCTCTGGAATAACCCTGAACCTCTGAAACTACTCGGATTTGTAGTTATAGATCCTCTAAGAGAGAATGGATGATTAGAGCACTTATGTTTCAATGTGGAAATCTACTAGATTCCTGAACCTGAATCCAATATCTGTTAACTTACATCCTGACTCCCAACTTACTTTTTAAACTCTTTCTTCTAGACCATACTTGATTCTGCTTCATTTCATCTTGAAAGCAACTAACAGACAATTACAACCACATGGCAACACCACAGCACAAATTAAAGCTTCTAAAACAACTTAAGTAAATCAATTAGTAGTCAAGAGGAACAAACAGGGGTCATCTACAACATACTTTGTAAGGACTATAACAGTCACTTTGATGACAGACAGGATGTAGAAATGACCAGGCTGAGCCTGAATGAAGGGGTGAAACACATCATCAATTTTGAGTCCCTTCGCACCCACAGAGATTTAAGTCCAGCTCACCTTGCATTCTATTGTCGATTGTTTTTGACAATTAGTAGTTCAGATTCTTGTAGAGAGCTCAAGCTTGCAGTAAAATCTTTATACTCATTTGAATTGCCTGAATTTTCTGATTTTCCTGGCACTTGTCACAGCATAAGTCTAGAAGAATGTGTCTATGAACACCAACTAGCAGTCAGAATACATGATGGAAACTCATTCATTTATGGACAGACTTAATCATAGTTTCATCTTACTGTCAGCATCCTGGACCAAACTAAATCCCTAAACATTTGGGAATTCCTGGAGGCTTGGACTTCAGACAAATCAGCTACCAACAAGCACACAGAAATAAACAATATTTACAAGATGTAAGAGATGACCAGGCAGAACCCAAAAGTCGGATCATATATTTATCAGTTTGGAATCCTTATGCAACCACACGAGCTCTAAGCCCAGCCCTCCCCCCATGAATTCCACTGATTCTTATCTAGTGCCAATTTGACTTGACCATTAGTAGATCATATTTGGTGTATAGGTAGCAGGTAATCAACTTTTAGCACTTTGAACACAATTCCTGTTCCTGGTTACTTGTGCTGGACATAAATCATTAAAAAAGAGACAATAAGAAAGCTAAAACGAAAATAAAGGAACCAGAGCATCTTTTCAGCAATCAATACCCAAGTAGGGATTTACATGAAGGACAATACCAGACAAACAATCCAGCAGCAAACAGCATCCTAATCAAGGAAGTACCAAAGAGAAAATAACACCCCACCAACATTGACAGGTAATTATAATGTATATAAACAGAGCAAACATCACTCCCTTCTAGCACCAATAATGTTACCTAGTCAGTTGTGAAAAATCTGCAAGTAAGTAGTCAAAAGAGCAACAAGAACTGCATGTTTTGTTTTATTTTTAATGCACATTAGTATATTCTTGATCTGTATTCTTATCTCTTCTATTATATTGATATTTGGTTTTAACTTATAGTTCTTATATTTTTGACATCTAGCTCTATAGCACTGCCTGGTCCATTCTTTGCGTGGAGGGCCTTCAGAATGTGACTGCAGCATTGTGTTATTCCAGGGACACTTGGTTAAAGGAAAAAAAGAAATAAAGAAAAAACAAGTTGAACTCCATGCCCTTCTGAAATATTACCTTTTCTTTTTTTATCTGTCCCCAGATTTCTGAATTATAAATCCAATTTTTTACAGCACCTGTTACAGAATGCCCTTTTCATTTTTCCTTATTCCCCTTATTCCCTGTGTCATTTTAGCAATACTATCCAAATGTTACATTGTTTAATTGACAGTCCATAAGATTTTTTAGAAATGGTATATGTTGCTGTAGCAATAAAATAAGAGATGACAAAAATGATGGAATGAAATGAACAAAGAACAAGACATATTTTTGTATTGTCACAGGGGTAGAAAAAACCTCAGCCCTAAAACTACTATCAGTGTGATTTATTTCTTAATAAACGAGTACATTAAATAACTAACATAGCAGCAGGATTACGACCTTGAGCGGCATTACACACTTCATTGATGAAATGAGGCATCCTCTGTTGCCTCACTGCTCCCAGCCATCTTATAAGTGTCATTTTTACTAATCTTCTTTGATAACGTAATTGATGGTAGTCACCTGAGGAGCCAGGTCCTTAGGCCAAAATCAAACACTACAGAGCCATGTACTGCTCAGTCAATTCTAGGTTTCCTATTGTCTTGAATTGATAAACACTTCCATCATAGATAGGATTTAACTGTAGGACCAGATGAACAATCTGTATAACACAGCTAATTAGAGCAGTTGGGAAGGCCTCAGGAAGCTTTTGTAAAATAGAGTTTCCATAGTGACCGCTTCCATTTTTGTTTGTCAGGCCCTATGAAAGAAAAAAAAACAAAAAACACCACACCTTGAATTTCTGCAAACTTTCCAAGGATTGTTTGTCCCTGTTGGAAGTATAAGGATATTCCAAATGTCAGAGTCATAGTAACATGTTAATATTTACTAAGCAGCATGAATACTGAGAAGTGAAATCAATGAGCAGCGTACAAGATGCTCATGTTTCTATTTTTTCCAAACAGTAGTTCAATATTGTGAGTGGGTAGGTTTTTTTTTTTGAGGAATGTTATCCATTTTATATTTCTATATTTGTAGAAAGAATTGAAGCTTGATTTAAGGAGAATGAATCATAACAAGAGAATGCCGTGATTTGGATTCGTGCATGACTAACAACTGAGCAGAGAAAGCTCAGAGCAAAACTGGTCTGACTATTCCCACTATGGGGAGAAATAAATTGTAATTTAATTTAAGTTACAATAATTATTTTTAAATATGCAGCTGGGCAAATAAATTAGCAAATGAAAACTTAATGCAAATGTGTGGCTTCGTTCTTGCTGTTTCATTTCCTCTGCTCTGATCATCTATAAGAGGTGACTCTATGTAGATTTTATTTATTGATTTATTTGTTTGTTTTGTCAACTGTGTATGGGATAATAGATATAATCTATAATTGTTCCACAACACCCTGTTAGGGCCCCAATTAAGGGAGGAAACACTGTTTCCTTTTCTGCCTTTCGGCTCATCACCAGAGACCATCTAGACAGAAAGCCATGTGTTCCGTTGTGTGATTTTTAAAAATATGTGTGTTAGTTTTATGAGCTGATCAATAAATAAATCAGGGAGATTAGTATAGATCTATTTCGAGCTTTATAGCTCTCATCAGCTAGCCATTACCCTTACTCGGATTCGAACCGGGGCTGTATTGCATATCAGGCAGGAGCCTTTAGCCACTCAGCCAGCCAGGTTCTCTTATTGTATCAGCTGAGACAGGAGGATTAGTATCTATAATTCAGTGGTGGGTTTCTGCAGGCTCGCACCTACTCGCGAGAGCCGGTTGGTGAAATTTAGAGAACCGGTGAGAGGGGGTTCCACTGGCGTACCTGAAAGTAAATCTGGCCCGCCGCTGCCAGTGACCCAACAGGAAGGAAAGGAAAGGAAAGAAAGGAAGAAAGGAAAGAAAGAAAGAAAGAAAGAAAGAAAGAAAGAAAGAAAGAATTTATCATCACAATTGAGTCCAAAATTTTGATTGCTAAGCAAGAGCGTTGTTAAATGAGTTTCACCACATTTTAAAAGTGGCCACTGCCACCCTGTCACATGACTGCCAAGCCACGCCCACAAAATAGGCCACGCCTACAGAGTAGGTTCTAAAAAATTTGAAACCACTGCTATAATTGTTCCACAACACCCTGTTAGGGCCCCAACTAAGGGAGGAAAAATACTGTTTCATTTTCTGCCTTTCAGCTCATCACCAGACACCATCTAGACAGAAAGCCATGAGTTCCGTTGTGTGATTTTTTAAATATGTGTGTTAGTTTTATGAGCTGATCAATAAATAATAATAGATATAAGTATATACAAGATTATGAGTGTATTAAATGGATACAAATAAATGGGGTTTTACGACAGGAACAGTAGGCGCTTTGGTGCGCTTATGCACCTCCCTTACAGACCTCTTAGGAATGGAGTGAGGTCAGCAGTAGACAGTCTGAGGTTAAAGTTGTGGATTTGGGGAAGAAACCACTGAGTCAGGTAACGCATTCCAGGCATTGACCACTCTGTTGCTGAAGTTGTATTTTCTGCAATCAAGTTTGGTATGGTTTCATCTTTTTTTCCCCTAGCTGGAACCGTGCTTTCTAAAAAGAAGAGGAGGGGAAGAAAGGGAAGGAAAAAAGGCTGCCCAAAGTCAAAGATAGATATAAAGTTCACAAAGACATGAACTATGATGTTCACGTTACACAAAGATATGGACTAACCATATGTAGATGTGAAAAACGGGGCAGACTTGAAATGTGTAGAAATATATGAGTAGGGTCTCACATTTTTTTACTCTCCTTTTAGGTCTCTCTCTTCTTTCAGTTAGCCACTACAACTAAAATACTAGCTCTGAGATAATGACAACAATTAATAACAACATTTTGAATCTCCATATATATTATCTTAATATGTTATGATTTCCTAGGTTATTGACAAGAACATGTTGTGTATAATGGCCAGCATCAGCTAAGGAACTGGTAACTATGATTTTATATTTTTATCTATATAATACTAATACTTCTACTCTGTTTTGTGTCAACAGCTTTTCACTGCTCTGTAACTAGGGTTAAAATAGGCAAGATAATGAAAGTCAGAGTGTGACCTTAAAAGCAATTGAACAACACAGACAATGAATGAAGAAATTTGGACAATATTAAAGCAAATGATGGAGACAGAAGAAAATAAGAAATTCTTTAGGGCTGAAAATATTTTGATGACCCTAACGATACAGGTGCATCCAGGGTGCTTCTTTTCTTTCCATACCATATTATAAATTGCTTTCAAAGCTCTCCTTGAACACGTAGTAGAAATAATTGTATGGTTCACTGACCATTGCAATAAATCTGGCATGACTCAGAAAAGAAACCAATAATGCAATGTGCTGTTTCTTGGTGTGTATATGTGTTGCGTTTATTGCCTTTTTTAATAAGATTGCTTTTATTATTAGGAAAGATAGCCATGCTTTATATGTTATGCTGTATAGAAATAACAGTGGTGTGGCCAAGAGGTCCTTGTGTTCAGCTAAACATGCAACAGATCTTGTTATGTATAAGCAATATCTGGGCCTCCTTATGATTGTGAATTATGCAGTTTAGAATGCTTATTTCAGTTATTTTTCTATCTAAACTTCTTTTACATTTTCCACAAAACAGCAAATGCAGAGGGCTCATACTGTGCAAGAGTGTGTAGAGAGAAAAACTAGTGAAAAGAAATTACAATTAACCTTTACCAAGCTTAGTATGTATCAATGGATTTGAAGGACATAATAAAAGTCATTTCCATCAGAGGTGGTTTTCTGCTAGTTCACCCCGGATCGGGCAAACCAGTAGTGGTGACGGTGGAAGACTCTGCTCCCCTGTGCTGATGCTTCTGTGTTTGCGCAAAAGTGTCACACGAGTGAACACGCACCAGCAAGCGAACCAGTAATAAAATAAATTGAAAACTATCACTGTACATTTGGTTAGAATTTACAAAGTGGGCATTAATAATAATAATAATAATAATAAATTTTATTTATATCCCGCTCTCTCTCCCCGAAAGGACTCGAGGCGGAGCACAGGGAAATTAAAAAACAAATTACAACAAACAAAATACAAGGCTAAAATCAAATTAAACTTACCCTGCGCTAAAAACTTCTATAAAAATATAACTATCCCTAAAAAACCCCTTAATAATTTAAAATTTAAATTACAATTACCCTAGGCCAGCCAAATGGAAGAAGTGAGTTTTTAATAGCTGTCGGAAGGAGCGAAGGTCCGTGGTTGTTCTGATTTCGGGGGGAAGGTCGTTCCAGAGGGTCGGGCCCGCCACAGAGAAGGCCCTTCCCCTGAGCGTCGCCCGCTGGCACAGCCTAGTGGACGGCACCCGGAGAAGTCCCTCTCTGTGGGAGCGAATCGGCCACAGGGATGTATGAGGCAGAATGCGATCCCGCAGATAGCTAGGTCCCATGCCATGGAGCGCTTTAAAGATGGTAACTAACACCTTAACTGAGAAACTGACACAAAGTGTGAAAGGAATATTCTTTGCTACTCATAAAAGTAGCTCAAGGAAGCCTGGAAAAAATTGGTCTGCTTTTGTAAATAGCAGAAAGGGTGAAGTGATGTTCCCACATGAAATCCAAAGTACTTTTGAGTCATTTTCCAAACTAGGTCAGCCCTAATATCTGAGCCACAATTGTAATTGATCTATAATGCATTTTAAATGGATGCTACAATGGTCTGTCTTTAAATTTCTTTCTTCTTTGGGAGTTTTTGTAATTTCATTATGGCTTTTATTTGCATCTTGGGTACTTGTGTGGAAAAAGAGAGTTTTAAGAAAGATGTTTTTTTTTAAAAAAAAAAGATTGCATGATAAGGAATTTAACATACAATACGAAACTGCATAATGCATATAACTTTTTTAAAAATACAACTTCATATTTTTGAAGTTGATCAGTTTTTGCTTTTTGTAAAATTTCCCTGGTTAAATCCAATGGTGGTTTTCAAAAGACAAACTTGATTTGTTCCTTGAAAATGTTTCACTTCTCATCCAAGAAGCTTCTTGAAGAAACTTATTGAATGAGAAGTAAAAATGTTTTCAAGGAAAAAAACCAAGAAACTCAGTTGTCTTTTGAAAAGCACCTTTGGAAAAATTATGGCCTGCAAGACTGAGAATCTCCATAGACATTCTGCTGACTAAACATCTATTCCTAATCTTTCTGTACTATAAGTATATAGCATATCTTCTAAAAGTACAAGATTGCATAATGGAATATTTCCCCATGCAAAATTATCTTGTTTTGAAAAGTAGGTATGTTAGAGAGCATTCTGCTGAAAATCCAGAGACCTGAATGCAAAGCCCATGTGCTCACAGACAAATATTTGGTATTAAAATGTCTGGAGAAATAAATAAAAATATGACAAAATGTGACTCTTTCCAGACCAAAATTTTCTTGGTCTGGAAAAAAACCTAGTTTAAAAGTCTTAAAGCAAAACTCTTGTTTTTATATTGCCTTCAATATAACAGAAAAAATTATAACAGTTTTGGATCAATATACAGTATCCATTATAAAAGATAACATTCTAGACTTTGCCTTTGCCCATATAAGAAGACTAAAAATCTTCCTTGTTACTAAAATTGTAACTCAACTTTATTTACTCCAAAAAAATGGAATCAAGGACACAGCTTGGGAGTTCTTGTATTTAAGAACATATTTCCAAAATTTAGAAAAATGCATTTTGCACCATAGTCATTATACATTGCACAAAGTATAAAGCTATAGATGCTGTAGGTATTTATTTTAATAAAAAGTAATAATATTTTGGTACAA
Source organism: Rhabdophis nuchalis (assembly GCA_039707465.1). NCBI lineage: Eukaryota > Metazoa > Chordata > Lepidosauria > Squamata > Natricidae > Rhabdophis > Rhabdophis nuchalis. The sequence continues at coordinate 190,197,700 of CM077645.1, forward strand.
ATGCCATAAAATGTCACAAAGTGCAATGCAACCAGTGTCTGACCCAGAGTATGTTGTATATATAATAATATACTCTGGGCCAGTCACTATCAGCCCAATGCACTTCACAAAATTGTAGGGAAAATAGGAGGAGGAAGGATTATTTGTATGTCAGCTGCCTTGAGCTATTTGTAAAGATAATAATGTTAACACTGACATGATGGCACACCATCCATCCATCCATCCATCCATCCATCCATCCATCCATCCATCCATCCATCCATCCATCCTTCAACATTTTCAATTCCCTCCAACTTTCAGTGCACTGGTCTTTCAGAGCTTCAAAGCTTCCAATAATGTCCATTTCTACTCTCTGATGAGGGAGCACACCAGGACCTGGGAGGGGGGAATTGAAAAACTAACAGCACATATAATATTCATATATCATTTGTTTCCCACTTTTTCCAGTTTTAAATTTATCCTGGATTAAATAGACTTTCCAAGAATATTCTCATAATGGAAACATTCCCCCTTCTTGAGGAAAATGCTTTACAGAGTTGTCCATTTATTTATTTTTACATTTCCATATAGATCTAAATATAAACACTACATTAATAGCTATAATAAATTTGAAGAAAGAAAAAGAAACTGAAAATTGCATTATGGGAGGTGACAGATGTATATAAGATTTACATGTGTTGTAATTTTTTAAATAAATGAAACCTGTCAGCGAGTGAAACATTTTTAATACCTTTCTTAAGTCTTCACATGCAGGCTCAGCTTTTTCTATCAAAATAGCAACAGGACATCTTCACAGTAAAGGTTTCTTTATAGAGAAAATAGAGAGATGCAACTAAATTGCAATACTACCAAAGAGGTCATTTTTATTAAACAGCAGCTCATCTTTCAAAAATGTTGGCATGACTATTCATACTATTAAGCCAATTTATATTATTTTTTCCCAGTGGGAAAAAGTTCATTACAGGTTTCACTAGCTTATCTTCACATTCTCAATTGTAATGCAAAGTAAATAGTTTGTTTTGTATTTTTCATAAAGCCAGATTTTTTTATATAATTTAATGTAATAGAAAGGAAATGCAATATGCTTTAAATGTAATTGTCACAGAGGCACCCACCACATAGGTGTTATTTTACTGTTGTGCCACGTGGAATTTTTATATGTTGATAAATTCTTAGGATCAGTGCAAAGTAACTATAGAGCTATCGATCAAAGCTTCAGCACAGTATTGTAAAAAAAATTCATTTAACTATTTTCATTTAATTAGATATAAAATAAATTAAAATTTGCAGGGATATTCTGTTTATTTTAAATATAAAGAAGCCATGCGTGGTATCCTGTCTTTTATTGTATTGTCATATTTTCTTGTTTTCTCATTCTTCAGTAAACTGCTTTTTCAGTTCTGGAACATGGGTAGGGAGATAATAAGGAAGGATAGTTGGTAACCTAAATAGTAACCTAAGATGAAAACCAAAGTAACTGGAAAGAATTGTAAGCATTTTGATAGTAATTAGAAAACTAGAAGACATACTTATTTCTTCATTTTTTTGACTGATTTATTATTACATTTTATATCCTGCCTACCACTGAACTCTAGGAAGCTTTTACTTCTAACAACATAAAAATATGATCCATAACATAATCAGTAAAGGCCAATAAAATGCATATACTCCTCTAGTATGTCAGTTATTCCATAAATTCCATGAAAAGACCATTGAATTGGTTAGTTTCAGTCAGCAAGTGAGCATTTCATTCAATACTAAATGCTGCTGCAAGTCCTAACAGAAGTAGGAGTGGTGGGCCACTCCATCCAGGTCCTATCATAGATTATTCTCTTCTGGCTGCTCTACTGGAAGGGATCTAGATAATCTGTTTTATCCAGGCCATCCAGCCAGATGTGTATTTATTTCCCAACCACTTTCTTTATAACCTTATCTGAAAAAGGTAGATTTGTTGACTTTTTAATAATGAATGAATAAATAAATAAATTAGAAGTCAGGTATATTATTATGACAAGAAGGAAAATATTCTAGTCCTATAACTTCTAGAAGTGTGGAATCAGGTTAAATAGGTTGCTGACTAGCATTCCATAGATACAATAACTTCAGAGACATAGTGGTGTTTCATTGCTTCTACTGACATGGGGTTGGCTCCTTCTTAAATTCATGCCAGTGTTTAGTCATTCCCATTTGTTATGTACATCAATGGATGTCCTCCTTTTGTAGAAGGGGAAAACATTTGGGAGAGATGTATGGGCTCAAGCATTACTTGAAAAGAGGCCAGCCATTTATGCCCAATTTTAAGCAGATAATGTTTTCATGCATTCGTCTGCAGGCAAAAATATCAACAGGCGGTCTAGCAGACCTGTAGTTAAGTGAATATCAATATGGCTTCCAAATATTCCCTCTTATTCCCCATTCTTACAGTAGCTTTTCTCTGTTTTTTTGTGGAGGTTTTTTTTGGACAAAAGGTTTTCTATAAGTCCCCCAAATGCCAATATTAATATGAAAACCGCAAGTGGTTATTTTGATTGCTAACACTTCCACACGGATTAAGCAGTATGAAAATTAAACTAGTTTTGTTTAAGACCAGTTAATAAGGATGTAAATATGTAAACAAGTCAAGTTCTTCAATACGTTTCACTAGATGTTAATACAACTCTATCCCAAATTAAGGGACGACAGGGTCATAAAAAGGACGAAGTTAATGTTATACAGAGAAAGTCACTGATCAAGAAAGATACAATTCTGTATCATACTTAAGATGCAGATCAGGTTTTATTATGTTGATAGAAAGAAAGAACTCTAAGAATACAGCTTTTTTGTTGCTAAAATATAGAAACCATAAATTGTACTAATCTTGCCCTACTCAAGTTCCTACATGTTTTTCTGATTTCCTCTCCCAGCCAGTACCTTTTCTTTCTAACCAACAAATAGAATGTTAATTCTGTCAGAAGCACAATGAACTGTTGGCAAACACCGGGTTTATTCAGGCAGTAATTTATGGAAGATCCAGCAAATAAAAGGATTAACTTGCTAATTTGCAGAAGCTGGGTAGCCTAGTCATTTCTGCACTGATTCCTTTTCCCTAAACAAATACTGAACACAGCTAGTCCAATCAGATGTATCACTAAGACATTGGGAATTCTAAAGAATAGAATATAATAGAAATTGAAGATTATATTAAGATTAGGTTCCAGAGATTTAATTGTGTTAATTAGCTGTGCAATTGGAATCAGGAGTCTTGTAACATTTTAAAGACTTGTTATCTGATGAAATGATTTGTAATTCAACAAAAATTATGTATTACGTTCCCCCTTTTAAAAGTATTTTAGGAGCCACAAGACATCATTATATTTTGATTAGGATGATTTTGATAAATTATGTCCTCCTTTTACCTTTTATTGTCAAACTCCATGCATGAATCAGAAGTAGGATTTAACACTGTGGGAGGGAAATAGAATAAGTCTACAGTAACAAAAAATCAGAGGTATATTTTTTCTTTTCTTTACAACTAACCAATTTTATTAAAAGGCATAAGCTTCTGTGAGTTGGAACATCAGATGCATAGATTGACTAAACTGATGTAGGATAAACCAGAATAATTACATAAATTAATATGAGACAGATTACAAGTTCCTTATTAATTAGCATTGTTGTGTGTTAAATAAAACACTGTATTTGTTGAAGCCCTTTTTAGATAGCCTGATATTTTTATTTGTGTGAGTTCAGGAATCTCTCACTCAGAGATCTTATTAAACTCTTATTTTTCCAAAATGATTATATTGAGATCTGTAGCGGAGTACCCTGTTGGTTTTAAATGCTCTGGTATTACTTTGCCCTTGTTTTGAGCAAGGGTCAAATAAGTCAATAAGTATGTGGCCTTTGCATTTTGAACCAATTGCTGTCTTCAAACATTCTTTAACTTCCAGCTGTTGCAGTGTCATGACATCATGATTCAGGGATTTGGTAATTGGTTCACCATTACAATGGTTGCAGCTTCCCACTATCACACAGTTTTTATTTGTAGCTTTCCCTGATGACTTCCCACAAGCAAAATTAATGGAGAAGCTTACATCCACCAACAATAGCTAACCACCCACACACCTGCAGCGCCTATCCATCTGTCTCCATTTTGTAATACCTGGCTCCAGCACCCATCCACTTGCCAGCCTGTTTGCCTGAAATTCTCACCTCTTCCATGGTGCGGACATGTGAAATCTTTGCTTAACAACTTGCACCTGAAGTTACAATAGCAACCAGAATTGATGGGATTGCTGTCACTAAATAATGTGGTACTATGATGTCACACTTTATAGAGTGAAATTTGGGAAATTCTATTCCCAATTGTCATCATAACATGAGAACTAGAGAGCCACACTAATGTAATGGTTAAGGCATGAGGCTAGGAACTAGGAATCTGTGAGTTCTGGTCCTGTTTGGGCCACTTGCCTTCTCTTAGTCCTAGGAAGAAGGGAATGGCAAACTACTTTTGAAAAACCTTGCCAAGAAAACTGCAGAGACAAGTTCAGCAGTTGACAGGTCTCAAAATCCATCCATCCATCTATCTATCCATCCATCCATCCATCTATCCAACTATCCTTCTACCCATCTATCCATCTACCCACCCATCCACCTTCGCCATGCCTTCCACCTGATAATCCAGCAGGGCATTTCTTTAAGTACTTCTATTTTTTTGACAATTTTTTTCATGATGATGCAATGGAATAAAAATCCATCAGTGAGATTTCCCAACATTTTGAAGTAGGAAAAAAAAGATTTCTAAAGATTTGTTGAATAATGTGGATAAAATAGATGTGGGAATTTTTAAGGATTCTGATCATGCAGAAGTTACGATGGAAATAGATTTTAATTTTGAGAAAAAAGGAAGATGTTGGAGATATGATGAAAAACTGTACAAAAATGAGGAGGATAAAACATGGATATTTAAAAAATGGGAAGAAAGTTGGAGATTGAATGATAATGGAGAGGTCAAATTTGAAATTGTTTGGGATGCGATGAAAGCAGTATTTAGAGGAGAAAGTATTAAGTTATCAAGTAGGAAATATAGAAATTATAAAAATAAAATTGAACAAGATATAAGTCAGATTAAGGAATTGGAAAATCAATTTTTACTTACTAAGGGAAAAAAGTTTTTGGAGGAGCTAAATTTGCTAAAAAATAAATTGATAGAAGAGGACATAGAATTGGTTAAAAAATATATAAGATATTTAAATAGGAATTTTTTTGAATTCAGTAATAAAAACTCTAAGTTATTGGCAAGGATGGCGAAAAATAAAAGGGAGAAGAGAGAAATTGGACCCTTGATAGATGATAAAGGCATAAGATGTTATAAAAAATTAGAGAAATGTGAAGTGGTTAGGAACTTTTTTCAAAAATTATACTCAAAAAAATCAATCGATTTGGAAAAATTGAAAAGTCATTCAGAAAAATATGTTGTGAAAATTGACCAAATATATAAAGACTTGATGGAAGGAGATATAACACAAGATGAGATTAATGGAATAATAAGATAAAATTATCTTGGATTACCTGCTGAGTTTTATAAACTCAGCAGGTAATCCAGAAGATGGATTACCTGCTGAGTTTTATAAAGAATTTAAGGAAATAATAATACAAAAATTGCAAAAATTATTTAATGGAATTTTACATGGTGGAGAAGTTCTGATGTCATGGAATAGAACGGTAATATCCATAATCCCTAAACCAGATAAAGATTTAGAAAGGATTGAGTCCTATCGACCCATTTCTTTAATTAATCAAGATGCAAAAATATTTACCGCCATTATAAGTAATAGATTAAGTAGATTTATAGATAGACATATAAGTTATAACCAAGTAGGTTTTGTAAAGGGTAGATATATGAGTGATATTGTTAGAAGAGTATTAAATATTATAGATGTAGCTGAATATAATGGTGATAAAATAGGTATAGTATCACTAGCTATTTTTAAAGCTTTTGATTCTGTACAATGGGAAACTATTAAAGTAATTATTGAGGTATTAGGTTTTGGTAATAAATTTATACATGTTATTTCGAAATTGTATCAAAAAAGTAGTGCAAGAGTGAAGGTGAATGGAATAATGACAGAAGAGATCAAATTGGAAGCGGGTACGAGACAAGGATGTCCCTTGTCTCCAACATTATTTTTATTGGTTATGGAAATTTTGACTAAAATGATAGAAAAAGATGAAGAATTGGAAGGGTATAAGGGATATAAGATATACTTGTACGCGGACGATACTTTGATTATTTTGAAAGATATAGAGAAAGATTTGAAGAAGATACATAAGCATTTGAAAGAATTTGAAGAAATGACAGGTTTGAAAGTAAATTGGTCAAAATCTGAATTATTAACGGATAATAATGGTAATGAGCGGGAGAATATGCAAGAACAATTTGGGATAAGGATCAAAAATACATTGAAATATTTGGGTATAACACTTTTACTCAAAGTTAGAGAAATGAAAAAACTTAATTATGATGTGGTGATGAATGAAGTTGAGAAAAAGATAGATAAATATAAAAAGATAAAGTTGTCTTGGTTTGGTAGAATTGCAATGTGTAAGATGATGTTGTTACCAAAGTTAAATTTTTTATTTGAGATGCTACCATTACATTTGACAGAGAAAGATATTGAAAGATATCAGAAGAAATTGGATAAATTTTGTAATGGTGGGAAAAGACCCAGATTACTGAAGAAAATGTGGTATCAAAATCAAAAGGAAGGTGGATTAGGAATCCCCAAACTACTCAATTATTATTGGGCCTACGGTATTCGAACTGTGGTAAAAATACTTAAAGGTGATGATAGTCATTGGAGAGATTTAGAGTTAAAAGATATTAAGAGATTTGGCTCGACATGGTTTTTAGATAAAGCAAAATCAAAAAGGGTAATTAATAGCTATTGGTTAAAGGGATTGAGTAAAATTTGGAATAAATTTGTTAAAATTTTAATTCCGGATATAATTTTTTTGGGGAAGACAATTGGAAATTGGTCGATTAAAACCAATATAAGTCGTGATAAGGTAATTGAAGATGAATATATAGAAATTATAATAGATTGGCTAAAAACTTTAGAAAATGAAAGAAGGAAAAAAGAAATTATTGAAAAATTGGGTTTAGGCTGTTTGAAAAAATACAAATAGAAAAATGGACTAAGAAAGTAAGGGAAAATTGCAAGATAAGCAGAAATAAAACTGAATTTGAACATTTAGTATCTCAAATTATGAAAGATGAAATTGGGTTAAAGGGACTCGTTAGTACGATTTATAAGATCATAAATTTTGATGGAAAACCACAAATGGTGATGAAGATGAATTGGGAAAAAGAACTTAATATTAAAATATCAGACTTAGATTGGAATGTGAATTGGAAGAGTAGAATTATGAAGATTTTATCTGTAAGGATTAAAGAGCATAATTATAAGGTTGTTTGGAAATGGTATTTGACTCCATTAAGATTATCATTGATGGATAAAAAAATTAGTAAAAAATGTTGGAGATGTGATATGGAATTAGGGACTTATGAACATATGTGGTACAAATGTGATAAAGTTAAAAAGTTTTGGCAACAATTGGAGAAAATGATATTTGAAATGATGGAGAAAATAATAATATTGAGATCAGAAACTATATTATTGTTGATAATTAAGGAAACAGAACTAACAAAATATGAGAAAGAACTGATTAGAATTATGATTATAATGAGTAGAATTATAATAGCTAGATATTGGAAATTAGATGTGAATTTTAGACTAGAAGAGTGGTAATGTGAAATGTGGAAATTAGCTTTAAATGATAAAATGACATGTGATATTAAATTTAGAAATGGTGTTTATAAAGAAGATATTTTTTGGAAAACTTGGAAACCATTTGTGGGCTATGCGCTTGGAAATTTGGACGCTTCGGTACCTGTACCCAGAGAACGTGGATTTTGGAGATCATGAGGATATATCCGAACAACCAAATCTTCCTTTCTTATGTATAGCACAGGGTGAAGTATTGTATGTCTTGTTATAATGTTTAAAATTTAATAAAAACTTTATTTAAAAAAAATGAAGTAGGAAACAAAAATTATAGTCTAAAATTGTATTGATATAGTTTAAAAAGCAAAAACGTCAAAATTCCCTTTCCTCAGAAAAATAAGATAGAGGTAGGAAATCTGGGCTCTACTCTGATGTGGGATATTATGCTAGCATTTTGCATCCCTATTTGATTCACTGCAGCTGCTTATCTCACATAATCCTTGCACGCAGAGAAGGCTTCAGGAGACATTCTCTATCCTTGATATGTTAATTGAATGAATGAATGATTTTGATGAATTTGTGTGTGTATGTATGTATGATTTATAAAAGAGAATTATATAATAGATTTTATATATATAATCTAAGAAATGCAGTGAGAGTTCATATTTTTGCTCCATTCAGATCTAAAATATCTCTAGGCAGAGGAGCACTTTACTCATATTGCAGCTACATAAAATAATCAAAAATTAATTCATTAGACATTTGTGTAAATGTATTTCATTAGTTTGTTAAATATATGCAGAATTAGTTCCAAAACTTTTGTGCTCTCTGATCTTCAGAATTATCCAAGATAATAAGACTAGACCATGTTTAAAATACTTCATTTCTTTTCCTGACCTTGGTTTCTGACCTTGATTCAAAGACTGATTGACTACCAACTTTGACAGGGGAAAAAGTGTGTGTATGTGTGTGTAGAAATTCAGTGTTTGAAAATAAGTTTGAGTTTTGCCTTTCAAATGAATTTTAAATTAATCTCTTGTCATATAGTGAAATATATTTTCAGACAACAGGTATTTCAAATACAGTTATTGAATTGCTGTCAAAATGTATTAAGCTAAATAGATCTTAGTATAGAATATGCAGAGAATTTGCTTTTAAAACAAGAAATTCCAATGAGAAAGTCCGCTCTAGTTATAAACTTTCTGTCACCAATAATTAATTCAACATGACATTAAAATTTATAGTCTCAGTCTAACATCTGCTTTACCTTCTGTTAGGTTTTGAAGAATTGTTTTTCCCAGATATTCTTAGGTATGAAATGCACCCAATTTGACATTTTTATGCAAGCCTGACAGTAAAATAAAATAAATTGGTCTTTAAAATATTCCAGATTTTTTCTTTACATAATTCATGGGAATATAATTTTTATCCAGCAGCTTGGCCGAGTTGTAAAAGATTAAGTTCAAACCCCTTGGAATAATACCTGCACAGATGTTTTATCTCTACTGTATATGAAAACCTGTAATCCAGAGAGAGTCTGTTTATTTTGAACTCTACATTTACTTTTAAGTACAATTTATACGATCATTTTCTGCACTTAGGACTTTCTAAGACGACAAGCCTGCACAATCAGATGACTAGACAATGTATCTGCCATCCTCTTACTTTGCTGCTGCTTTGTTAATTACATAATAAGAAATCTAACCCCCTCCATATTTGCAAAGTCTCAGAATAAGCCATGGCCTTGAACTATTTTTACTAGGTATCAGGTAAAGTTAATAAGAAAAATATGTATTTAATATTGCATTTCTTGACAGCAACAAGGATTGCATTTGCACAATGTTAGAAAAATGAATAAATACCACAGATGAAGAAATAATTAAGAAGATACTAGAGCAGTGATGGCTAATCTTTTCCCCATCATGTGCCAAAAGCGGAAGGAGCACAGGGGGGACATGTGTGAGCGTGCACCCACACCCATAATTCTATGCATGTGATCCCCCATGTGCATGCACGCACGACCCTCGCCATCCCCCTGCTTTTGGTGCACAATGGACCCACGTAATTTTTCACCCTCTCTAGATGTTGACAGGGCGATGCCTCACGTGCCCTAACAAATGGCTCTGCTTGCCACCTGTGGTACACATGCCATAGGTTTGCCATCACAGTACTAGAGTGTGCAGAAATGAACAGACTGACATTAAAAATGAAACAGAAAGAAGATACAAAATATTATCAAACATAGAATCTATTTTATGAGTGGTTGGAAAAAAGGGGTGGAGATTAAGAATGTAATATGCATTGCTAAGCAAATTAAATACCCAGACAATACGATGTGCATTAAGCAGTAAGAAATGTAATTAATAAAATAAGAATAGTAAGAATAATAATAACAACAACAATTAAAAAAAAGAATAAGCCACTGCTCAGGAGGTAGTCATGTAAGAAAAAAGAAATTAAAATGACAATGACATTTTAAAAGTAAACATTTCAAAGGTCTTTTAAAACGTACAAGGTGTCATTCTCCTCCACTATGACTTGGGAGCCTTTTCAAGAGACATAGGAGGCTTCAGAGAAGCTTTCCTGATTTCAGTGGAAATCTTGCTGATAATGTCACTCAATGGAAGGACTTTTGGGATCACTAGGCTTTATGGATTCTTCAGAGTGTCAAGGCCACCATTGGTTTCTATAGAGATGGATGAAAGAAACTGTTGCAATTCCCTGGGTCTTGTGTGTGATGCCTTGCCTAGGGTCTTTCTTTTGAGTGCATCCTTAGCTAGAGAAAAGGCTGAAGCTTCCATCTCACCGAGAGCTCAATAAACTGTGGCTCTAGTGCTCTGCACCAGGTACTAATTGTCTGAGTTCTCTGCTATCAATAATTGCAGGTACAAAAACTCGGCCCAATGCTCTTGGCCATGGCGGCTCTTGAGACTGTAGAAATTTGAACACAATTTCAACCGAAAGGCTTGGGATTATCAAAAGTCCATTGGAGCTGGGTGGCTGATAAATTCAAATAAATAATAAAAGTAATTTTATGGTTCATGTCCTATGGCTCTTAGTCTTGTTTCTAATATTCTTTTTCTTTCCAGTGGCTATACTTTAAATTTGAAGTCAGTTTCCTGTTAATGGCATTTGATCATCCCAAGCCTTTCAGGGTGAAAATATAGCATACATTATACAGAGATAGAAGTATTATAGATTTGCACATTGATGACAAGGATAGACCTGAAGCTCTGCTAACACAAGGACAAAACTCTCACGCTGGAATATCTTGCTGCTGGTATCCCCTGCAGGTCTCAGCTTAGCTTCTCTAAACTTTATGCTTTGCATCATCATTTCTATGAAAGAGAAGAAATAAAAAAAACCAACTCATTCAATAAGAATCTGCTTATATAAGGATTAAATGACTTTCTAGTCAGACCTACACTTGAGAGAATACTTCTTTTTAGTTTAACAATTCTATACCCTGGTCAGGAATTTGTTCCAGCGCTTTTCTTTTCACTGCACAGTAGGACATAATAGCTCTTCAAAGAAGAGAATTTTATAGCTTTCAACTTACTGGAAATTGTTCTCCTGTACAACATCTCCTTTAAGGAATGTTAAATGTCATTGTTAAGAAATTAGAAAAGTTAAAATAAAACTTGCCACATTGATGATAGCATGTAGACTAATTTTAAGGAGTCATATTTGATTACTGGGACTTGAGGTTTGAAGCAAACATGGCATCTGGGATGTGTGAAATGTTAACAACCATTAATTCTTATTTGAAAAATTCCTGGCCATTAATAATGTAGAAAAATAGACAGAAGCTCTTAGAGCTAATAATTTTGTAACCAGGCTACCAAATAAAGATACATAAATCTAGTGATGATGACGGGAGAGATAATGCCAATTGTTTAATGACACAGTTATGCGCATCCACGAGAGGGGGGTTAAAAAAAAGTCAAGATTGCGGTCACAACCACAATAATCAAATGTGGCATATTAAAAAAAATAAGAGTATGGGCAACAAATATTGCATACCAGAGGTGGTATTCAGCCAGTTTGGACCAGTTCGCACGAACCGGTAGTGGAAATTGCAGAGGCCCAGGTTTATGCCATCCCATTTAGGCATGTTTTAAAGCCAAGGCACATATATGGAAGGCTGAGTGCATGTGCGGACATTTGTGAACAGGTAGGGAATGTAAGTGAATGCCATCCCTGTTGCATACAGTACCACATCCTGGAGCAGTTGCAACTTCCAGGTGGTATTCAAGGAAGCCCGATATAGAGTACATTATAGTAGTCCATCCAGGAAATAATCAAAGAATAAGTGATCATGGCAAGGCTTCCTTGTCCAAGTCCAATCAACACACAAAATAAATCTGTGCAAGGCCCTCTAGCTGAGGCTTCCATCTGTTCTTTGAACAGAAGCTGTGAATCTAGGAGAACTCCCAAACTGTACCAGTTCAATCTGGGAGAATGCCACTCACCCACTGGTAATTTGTTCAAAATGACAAATTACCAGAGCTGAGGCTCTAGAAACCCAAAGTATCTTTTATTTTACCAGGATTGAGTGAGAGACAATTCTTCCCTTCCAGACTCTGATAGCCTCCAGGCCCTGGGTCAACATTGAAACAACTATTAATATATCCAACTTCCAAAAACAATATAGATTACTAAAATAAAAATATTTTTTAATTTTTTTTTAAAAAAATATGAAATTATTATTAAACTATTTAATAAAAAGGAGTTTATTAAAAACAACAACTAACAACAAGAGTTTGACTATTTTTTTCTCCATATAAATATACATTTATTCATTATTCGAGGCAGTATTAAGGCATATAGTTATATTACTGTTTTATATGTCATGAAAAAAAGAAAAATCAAAAGTTAAATAGGAAAAAGACTCAAGATCTTTTGGGAGCATATATAATGTGATATACATCAAAATTACCTAAAACTTTTATGATTGCTAAACAAGAAGCCAATTCCCTTTATCTATTTTGAACAGAATGTTCACTGAACCACATAAACCAAATACATTAGGAGCAAGGTGAAAAACCTGTTAAATAACTAGCATTTTGGCTGAAACACTTATAGCAATTTCTACTATAAATGTCACCCAGGGTAAAATATATCATGTTTGTGACTCAATAAATTTACATTTATTTCTCCCCCCCCTAAATTTTATTATACTGAGTCAAATATAATCAAGAAAGACATTACTGAAATAAGAGAATAACAGTGTCAGAGGAGATCTTGGAGATTTCTAATCTAGTCCAACAGGAGCCCCAATACTATTCTAGACAAATAACTGTCCAATTTCTTCTTTAAAACTTCCAGAGAAGGACCACCCACAACCTATGGAGGCAATCCATTCCACAAATTAATTGTTCTCACTGACAGGAAATTTCTTCTCAATTCTAAGTTGGATCACTCTTTGATAAGCTTCCATTTGTTACTTTTTGTCCTAGTCCAGAGGTTCCCAAACTTGGCAACTTTAAGACTTGTGGACTTCAACGCCCAGAATTCTCCAGCCAGCTCTGCTGGGAACCTCTGGACTAGTCCTTCTGTTTGTTAGATGAGACATACTCAGTTCCCACAACTGTTCATCATATGCTTTAGCCTCCACTCTACTGATCAACTTTATTGGTCTTCTCTGCATTCTTTCTCAATATTTCTTTTGTATTGTGCAGATCAAAACTGGATGCCTATTTTCAAGTGTGGTCTTACTAGTGCAGTGTAAAACTCTACTAGTACTTCATGTGATCTTAATATTATTCCTCGGTTGATTCAGCCTAGGACTCTATTTGGGTTTTTTGACAGCTGCAGCATACTGCAGCATACTGCATACTGCTAACTTACACTTAAATGGCCATTCATTAGGACACCTAGATCCCTCTCATAACTACTGATGTTAAACTAGGCACCACCTCTATATGCATTTGATTTTTTTTCTTGCCTACATTTAATATCTTACTTTTCCACCACTGAAATGCATTTTGTTGGATAGGACCCAGTGTTCAAGTCTGTCAATATATATCTTCCTGAATATTGAGCCTATCTTTTAAGGTTTTTGCTATTACCGTCAACTTTATATATCTGCAAATTTGATGAGTTATCCTTCTATCCTATCCAAATCATTTATGAAGATGTTGAAGAGTATTGGACCTAAGATAGAACCTTTAGATTATGTAGCACTCTAATTTCAGCAATTGTTAAAGGGTGTACTTAATTGTTACATTGTTAAACTGTTTTCTTTCAGATGCATTTTAATAATATATGCCTAGTGATGACACACATATACAAAAATAATTATTACAATGTACTTCTACTGTTTTAAAGAAACAATAAAAATTACTTTGTCATCTAGATTGACAGCATTAACTCTTCAGAATTCAAGAATATAAAAACTGTTTTTAATGTGTCATAGATGCTACGTAGAACTATTGTATTTAAAATGTGTATACCTAAATGGTGCAAATTTTTAAAATATCCAGATTGGAAGGAAAGTTTCAGTTATAGTTTATTATTTTCCTTTTGATTTTCACCTTCCTGGAAGCAAAATGACTTCCAGAAAAGATTTCAATGACTGTTTAAATTCCTCAGTTGTTTTGATTATCTCATAAAGAGTAGTAAAAAATATAAGATATGAGCCATATTTTTATTTTATTGTGGATTTAACTATAAATGTACAGTTCAAGCATATCAATGGTGCAATCACATATTGGGAAAAATACTTTCTCTAAATCAGGCAAAAAAATGAAGGATTATTAGAGCACCAATGATTTGGGTTCTTTCAAATGTTTCAGTCCAGTTTGACTTTTGATATAATATTTACCTCACTACAAATAGCCTTTACAAACACTGTATATTATAGCATACCTGTAAACCACTAATGAGTTTGATGACTGGTCTTGACAGGTGCTTCTTAGAGTCCTATATAAAAATGGCCTGAAATCAAATTTTATGTTGTGATTATGTTAATTACAACAGGTTAGATAATATTTGCAGTTCTGCTGAGTTATTGAATGAATCTGGCACAGTGTACAGAGAGACTTTGGTATTCATTGTCTGTAGAGATTCTCAGTCATCCAGATTATGGTTGTTCCAAAGGTGCTTTGTCAGGAGGCAACTAAACTTTCTTGTTTTTTTTTTCTTTTGAAGACGTTTTGATTCTCATCCAAGAAGCTCTGACAGGATGGAAGGATTTCTAGTCCTTGCATATAGCTGGTAATCTGCATTCTTTTTAGAGGGTCATTGAAGCACTTGGAGGTTTATCTGTGTCCTCAAGGTCACCTGAGTAGTGCTCCTGAACAGTGCGCTCAGGGTCACCTGAGTAGAACTGGTTCTTGTAGTCTGCAATTTAGTCTGATGATGGTACTCATCATTAATTGGTTCCAGGATGAGTACCAAACAGTTTTTTCCCACAGGGGATAATAACAATAATAACAACAACAACAAGGCAGTCCCCATTGATCAGTTCTAGCTTTTCTGGGTTGAGTACTGAACTAAAGATGAGTACTGTCAAAATGAGTTTCAAAGCAGTTGAGTATCAAGGTATCACTGCACTGTATTCTTACTCAGCAGAAACATTGAGCCCAAAATGGAAAAGGACAGTTCAGAGCAGTCTTTATACTTCCTTATGTGGGAGATATGTCAAACACTGCCACATAGAGCATCTGCCACAGAGTTGCTCCTTGATGACGGTTGGTGAACTTAATATTGCAGATGGAAAGAGTTTCTCACCCTCCATACCCTTACAGCCTGCAGATAGCTGATAGAAAGTATGGACATCATTGTTTGGAAAGCCTAATAAATATTAGTTTTATTGTCTATGTAAAGCTATTGGTAGAGCATTCTATTAAGTTACTGCCATTTGTCTTGAGTTTTGAGACACATAGTTCTGAGTCTGAGCTTCTGACCTGGACTGTATGTTACACCGAATTCAGAAGATCCTTTGAACCTTACTTATTTGTATGGATACAGGTAGTCCTCTACTTATGACTCAATTGAGTCCAAAGTGATCCATTTCACAATTTTTCTTGCCACAGTGGTTAAGTGCATCAATGCAGTTTAGCGGTGGGTTCCTACCGGTTCAGACTGATTCGGCCAAACAGGTAGTAGTATGGCAGCCTGGGTCGCTGCAATCAGCAGAGACTTAGGCCTGCCATGCCCCTGAACCAGTTCTCTGGGCGGCACCTATGGTACCATCATCTACTTTTTGCTTCTGCACATATGCAAAACAATTTTTATTGCACTGTGCATGCACACACAGTACGCATCAAGCCCATACGCAGCATGGCACAAGTGAACCAGCAGTAGTGACTTCCGGAACCTACCCCTGATGTAGTTGATAAGTTAGTAACCTGGTTGTTAGTTGAATCTGGCTTTCCCATTGACTTTGCTTATCAGAAGGTTGCAAAAGGGGATCATATGACCTTGGGACCCAGCAATGGTTATAAGTAGGAAACAGTTGCCAAGCATATGAATTTTTATCACATGATCATGTGCAGTTGCAAAGGTTGTAAGTGTCAAAAATGGTCATGTCAGGGCCGTTGTAACTTTGAATGGTCACTAAACAAACTGTTGTAAGTTGAGGCTACCTGTACTCCACTACTTCTGCATATGTGACTGATAGTAAATACTGTGTATTTAAAGATTTAGAACTGATTGATACTGACAGTGAATATTTATTATTAATTTTATAAAAGCTGTTTTGATCAATAAATGGGCCCTGTTAAGGTGTATGTTAATCCTTGACAGATTTCACAAAATCATATTCTTAAACCTTTATAAATCACTTGTATAATTTAAAATAAATGTATAATTGAAAAGTTCATTTCTATGATTAGTATCTAATATAAAACATTTTTTCTTGTCACAAACCGCGTTACATATAATAAATATAAGAAATGTGCAATGAAATATGATCAGAACCTAACAAAATCAGATGTTATATATCATGTATAATAATTATGCCATAAAAAGGAAGAGCATTGCTCCTGTTTTGATTTTTTAAATTAAATGCATTCTTCAGAAGGCTTAAGGTTTGATAGTTTGTTTTTAATGAATCCAGTGTGAATTACAATTATCTGTTTCCTCTTGATAAAAGCTGCAAGAAATAATTGCATTTTTGAATGAATTTTTTTTTTAAAGAATCAAAATGTTATTACAACATTCCTTCTCTTCCTCCCTCATTATTCATAAAAATAATTAGATTAGTAGGATGTGTGGTTCAATTGCATTAAATAACCTTCAGGAAGTCAATCTGTCTTCAAAGAAGCAACATTTATTGGATTGGATTGGATTATGATTCTAAAAGCAACATCCTTCGTATAGTTTATTCATTATAATGTTGGCAGAAAAAAAAACATGTATCAACTGAAAACATGGGAAGGGAAGTGTTTCTAGGTTGCTTCCCTGAGGAAGAAAAACACATTAATACCTATCTATCTATCTATCTATCTATCTATCTATCTATCTATCTATCTATCTATCTATCTATCTATCTATCTATCTATCTATCATATATCTATATGAACACAATGCATGCATGCATACATATATCCACCTTTAAGTAGGTGTCGTATTTTTTAGAATATGAGTTTAATCAAATAATTTCTTCCTTCAGATGATCTCTGCACTCAAAGAGAATTGAATTTGGAAAACAACAAATATTTTGTATATGAAAATTTCAATCACAAAATCGGTACTTAAAGTGTGCTGTGCTCAGAACAAAACACATGCTTCACTGTTTCTGTTTTATGTACAGTTCAAAGCATGTTGTTTTATTTCAAGAATGAAACCATGGATGCCTGGTCCCATGAATGCTCCAGGCTGCTGTAAAAGATGGCTAGGGATCTGCTTTGCCTCTTGCCAATGGAATATATTGCCTTCTAAAACTGCCTGCATGGGGATTGTGAGCAGCAGGAACCATCATATCCCTGCTGTTCCTGATTTAGGCTCGGCAGGGTGAATTGGGATCAGTGGTGGGATTCAAAATTTTTAACTACCGGCCTGTTGGGGTGGCATTGTGGGCATGGCAGGGGAAGGATACTGCAAAATCCCCTTTCCCTCCCCACTCTCAAAATTTCCGCTACCAGTTCTCCAGAATTGGCTGAATACCACCTTTGGTTGGGATGTTCAGTTTGGAGAACAAGGATATACATTTCAGGGAGAATGTTTCCTATTATATGTAGCTCTTGCTATCCATGATACAGAAACCATGCTCACTCTATAATTTCCCAGACTGACAACCCTCAATTATGCAGTTAATGGCTACACTCCTTTCATTTATGAAAAGAACAAGGTACTGGAGTCCATTGTGAAGACGTACCACATAAGTGTAGATCTTGCATGTGAATTGCTAAGAGGCATAGAGGTAGACATCACTTTGTCCCATCACCAGCAATGCGTTGCCATGAGAGAAGGGTAAAATGTGTACATTTCACCTCAATTGTCTGAGGTAATGATCATAATTGACAGGTGGGGACTACTGGGGGTCTGGTCCTCTACTCAAGTAAAATAGCTCTACTATGAAGGAGTAGAGCTAGCACCATAGCAGAGTTATTTCTGCACTTTATTCAGAAGCATTATTATTATTATTATTATTAAGGTTTTATACATGGGCATACGTAGAAATATAAGAAATAAAATTTAAACTATAAAAAAGCCTAATGTAGGTGGTGCTTGTCCAGAAGCATGCAATAGGACACATGGGGCAAACATATATATGTGTGGGATCAATGCTGATCTTTTATAGCTTTCCATAAATCCACTCTTCTTTTAATTTTGTCAAAGTCTTCTGCCAGAGTTCAGGGCCCAGAGAGACATTCATTTATGTGTCTCTTTGACCACTGGGTATGGAAATTCGTGGCTGAGCAAGCTCTGTGTATGTTCTTTCTGACAAACTGGTAAACAATATCCTGCTATATTAGTCTCTTGGCTCTTTTTTCACAAAAAATATCTGGGTATACTCTAGGAAAAAATAGTTCTGAAAGCAACACAACCTTGACAGTCAGATTTCACACTGGAATAGTGGATAGACAAGACCCTTGAATGCAAAGAATGCATTTGTGCTTGTCAGCCTGTATGACACAAGGATGAAGAGCCTGTCATAATTTCCCCGTGGATATGGTCCAGGAAGAAGAGAAGAAATGAAGCTAACTCCAGGAGACAGGACTAAGTAGTCCACTGGGTGTTATATTCCAGTAACAATAGTCAACAGGTCTCTAATTCCAGCTTATGAATTATTGGTGTGTTCAAGAATATCTTAGGGCAATGTGCTTCATATATCATCAAAGAGAAAAGAGTTGTTATCTATGAGCTTAGGTAACACTACTAAATGTTCCATTGTGTGCTATGAATCTGCTTCAGTTTTGGGCAATCAATGCCAAGATCTGCCAGATTTGTCCATTGTTATTATTTTGAGCAAGAACACAACACTGTTGTGGGGTGACTTTTAATTGTACATTTTAATTTAAAATCCCTATAGAGAAATTAAGGAGCAAAGACATTGCCCAGAATACAATTATCCCAAATTTTACTGATTCCCAGGGTAGCCACTTACCATCCATCACAAGCTCTGTTCCAGAGTGCTGAATATGTATGTTTGCTGTGTGAATTCTTCTATTATGATAACAATTGATCCCTTATTGAATAACATCATATTACCAAATGTGGCTGAAATCCCCTGAACTAGATGATAATATAATCTGAGGGGTGGGGGATTTCAGGCAGAAGATGCTAGACATCTTCTATATAATTACATTGTGGTGATGTAATGCAAAAGCTTTTCTGTGCCAAAGCACTTCATCCCAAACCAGCTTTTTCAGGAAGTAATACAGCAGACATGATGAAGAAAATTTACTTTGGTATTAACATGAAAAACAATTCCATGCTGGAATTTCATTGGTAAGGGCATTTCAAATGTCTATCATTGTGCTATACTAAGGCTAAGAGACTTGTATGGAATACTTGGAAGCTTTAGAGCTTTCGTCCATCAAAAGGACAAATTATTTAAGCTGATCTGAATTTTGTTTCTTTTGGAACACAGCTGTTTTAGAACATCTTAATAGAACATTTTATTCTGATCATGATTTGAATTTTGTGTATAGAATTGCACATTTTTTTCTTTATAAACTCTCACAGTCTTTATGTGGTTCCCAAGGAACCTACTTCCAAATTCCCTATATTCCAACTTATAATGAAGATAGAATTCCTGGGTTACTGTCCTGTTTTGGCGAAGGGGCTTGTGTAGCTCAATGAAGCTATGAGCTATGCTGTGCAGGGCCACCCAAGATGGACAGGTCATAGGACAGGGTTCTGACAAAATGTGATCCATTGGAGAAGGAAATGGCAACCTATTCCAGTATCTTTGCCATTAAAAGCGTTGTCCATGGGGTTGCAATGGGTCGGACATGACTTTGCAACTAACAACAGCAACAAGAATTATACAGAAAGCAAGGAAAATAATTTTCAATGGTTTCCAAACAAAAAAAAACTAAAAGTTGAAGACCAAATCTATCTGAACATTATCCATACTGAGATTAAGGAGTCAGTTATAGATAGGATTAAAAGAATAACTCATTCTGTGTGAATAATTTGCCCTCACTTTGATTTGGCTTTATGCTTTCATGTTGTTTCATGTCCAAAAATTGCCTTCTTCTTTCAGGCCATCCTTAACTCCTACAAATAAAATTATAATGCCTCTTTACTTCTATTAGCATTGTCTCTTCTCTGGAAAACCTAACATCCTAGTCCAAGTCCAGTTGTAATTTCTATGAAGAGACTCCAGTAAATCTCTTATATTTAAATTTAAAAAGTAGTCCACATCACTCTTTTGATACAATATTTGTATGTCCTTTTCAATTTTTAATCAATCATTGAATTGCATTTATAAATCAGATATCTCCATTTTTTCTTATAAATTGTAATTTTAAAATCTATGTTATAATCCATTTCAGTTATCTCCAGAGGAATTTGTTCATTTTCACTAATAACTTTTTGGTTCCAGTATAGAGTTAAAAATTCAAGCACTTCACCATCAAACATTTCCTTTAAAGTAGCTATCCTGTGCTCTAGTAATCGACCTTCAAAGTGTTGTTTTGCAATTGATATATAAACACAGATTTTTGCCACACAAAAGGCCCCTTCTAATTTAAAGTTGTTATTTAAGTCAATTTCACAAAGTCTTAGTGTTTATAAAGCTTTCCAGAAACTTTTAAATCACCTCTTTGCTATATATTACAAGAAATTTCAATAAATACAGATCTTACAAAGCTGTAAAGCGTGATTTTCTTTCTTTTTAACTGGGTTGAAGAGAATCCCATCCCACCTCGGGACTAGTAGATTTGTCTTTTCAAAGGTTTTTCAATCTAAACCAATTAGAAAAGTGAAACTCCACAAAGTGTTGAAAAGGATGAGGCTTGGTTGAATCTCGAGTCCTTGAAAAACTGTATTTATGCTTCAGAGCATGGTGGAACCAGCAATTGCCAGCTGATCATAAATGGTTGCAAAAATAATTATTTCTGCTTTTTCCTCACAAAAAAAAAAATCAGCTGTCTGGAGTGTGTGTGTGTGTGTTATGTAGGTAACCTTTGACAATTCAGTAGTCACAAGGCTGTCAAACAGTAATAGACCAACGTTAACACCTACATCCAATAAGGCTTCAGCACTTAGCAATAGCACTTAGACTTATATACTGCTTCATAGTACTTTTATAGCCCTCTCCAAGTAGTTTACAGGGTCAGCCTATTGCCCCCAACAATCTGGATCCTCATTTTACTCATCTTGGAAGGCTGAGTCAAACTTGAGCTGGTAAGATTTGAACTGCTGAACTGCAGCTAGCACTCTAGCCAGTGCGCCACTTCGGTTCTTTTAGTATAAGGGTGGAAAATTCATTCACCAAGCTTGTGGGTGGTTTCCAAACATTTCATTACCAGGCTAGGTAACATCTTAAGTGGAATTCAAGGGATGTCAGAATCTGTTCCTCTGTTTATAAGGGCTTTGAGGAACACTGACTTCCCCTAAACTCTGCTAAAGATATTACCTAACCTGGTGACAAAATGTTTGGAAACCAATTCACAATTTCAGAGAAGGAACTTCCATTCTCCTCCTATATCCAAACTATAGACATTCCCCACCATTGCAAGACTTTAGTATGTTAAAGAAAACACTATCTTAAGATTTTATATCTATCAAATGGGTTTTCTAGTCTGTATTTTAGATTAGATTTAATTACTACTACTACTATTAATTTAGATTACTAACTGTAGCAAATCTACATATTCTATTGTTAGTGTTTCTATTATATGTCAGTTTAAGCATTAGTTTTCATTAATTAGTTAATACATTTCTTTTAAATCTATTTATTTAGAGGTGTTAATTTTATTGATATAAGGCTCATAGTTGAATGTTATATTATATTACTGCATTTCAGGTTTTATCCATATGTGCCCGATTGTATTCTATTATATTTTATTTTGCTGTTTGCTGGTTATTGACTGAAATAAAGTTCCTCTCTTTTATAAGAAGACACAGTAATATTCATCATCTTGGTACAGGTTCATTTTCACTATAGAACTTCTTGAGCAGTTTTAGGTATTCTAATGGAAAACACAACACATCTTAAATATATCTTCACACTTCCTGGTTTATGATACAAAATATTGCCAGTCACTGTATATATCTTTTGAAAATGATCACTTAGAAACCAGCAGTTATCTCAGTCAGGTAATGACTTGCACTAGCTATTCTAACTCCCTGCAGTGTCAAATGTGAATCCAATTTTAAAATAAAAGCAATAACTAGCAGGGGACACTATTCTTTGCCTTTTTTAGGATAGTATTATAATCCCAAATATCTTTCACAATAAGGGATCTTAATTGATCTTAGTGTGACTATTGAGCTGTGAACTAAGGAGCGTATACATTACATTAAAGAAAATGCATACAAAAATATAAAACAGAAAGAAATGTTCTCACGGTAGTCCACCAAACACCAGTGAGAAACTCACAAATGCAAAGGTAGAATATAGTGTAGTGATTAAGATGGACATGGACAGAAGATACAGAACTGAAAATTTCTACTTGACCTTGGAACTTAAATGGATATCTCAGAATCACAAGCCTTCAGCCGCACACCGCTGTTCAGTAAAGGTGTCCAAATTAAAGTCTTCTTGACAGATACTCATCTGTCTGTACTTTGGGTTAATTACTGCTTCAGTCTAACACACTTTATGGAGCTACTATATGTATTTAAAAGAAGAAAATGGAACAAACAAGAAAAAAGAAAGAAAAATGATACAGAGATATAACATCTATACGTGGACAAAGGAATTTTCAAACTTTTACAGTTAGTGCTCAATATGTTGTTGATGAGAAATTAACCTCCAAATTCTAAATTACTTTTAAAGTATTTTAATGTTATAAGAATAAAGATTTGACTCTCAGAGCTACATGTCAAAACCAACATTGTAGATGGCACTCGTGTAATAACCACTCATTCAATGTCCTGAGTTATGCTGACACTGAAAAAGGAGAGTTATAATTAATCCTCAAAGTTGTTTCTTAATGTAGCATCCCTGCAGTCATATGATCATGATTCAGGTGTTTGGCAAGCAGTATTGCAATCATGATGGTTACAGCATCCCATCTCCACTGCTTTGTGAACTTCACTGTGAACTTCTGACAAGGAGAGTCAATAAGGAAGCTGGCAGGAAGGCACAAGTCACAGTCAAGTGGATTCATGTTTAACAACTAGGTATGATTCACTTAATGAATCCATGTAACGCTCCATACATCCCTTCGACCGATCCGCTCCCATAGAGAGGGCCTTCTCCGGGTGCCATCGGCCGGGCAATGCCGGTTGGCGGCACCCAGGGGAAGGGCCTTCTCTGTGGCGGGCCCTACCTTCTGGAACGACCTGTCCCCCAAATTACACACCATCTCAGACCTCCGCCTTTTCTGCCAGCGTCTTAAACCGCACCTATTTCAACAAGCCAGCCTAGCATAACCTCCTGTTTCTGACTGTTATTAGCTGTAAATTTTAATTAGGGGGATTTTAAATTGTTTTAGCACAAGGTATGGGTTTAATAGGTTTTTAATAATGGTATTTTGTATATTTGTATTGTTTTTTAAATTTTCCTGTGTGCCGCCCTGGGTCCTTTTTTAGGAGAAGGTGGGGGTTATAAATTCGATAAAATAAATAAAAATAAAATAAAATAATGACCACAACCAGAACTGCCTGAACTTCCACTGTAAGTCAGCACTGTATCTTTCTGATAATCCTCATTTTTCGATTGGTCTGCAGTATCAGAGGGAATCAGCACCACAAAAGTGCATTCAGAGGACATGTTGCAAAGATTCTCTTAAATGTTGGACTTTTAAAATGTTGGACTTGAGAGTAAGCTCAATTTTCAGAGTCTGTTCTAATGGATATTATCAGGGTTGGGATTCTACTGATTCGGACTGGTTCGGGCAAACTGCTAGCTCTGACGATCAGCTGGGCCCGCCCGCCCATGCGCTTAACTGACCTATATTTCTTTCAGCTGATTTGCGTGGCAGAGTGGATTGCCATGCCTCATCTGTGTTACTCCCCAGCAGTATAACACAGAAGGTAAGTTTTCTTAATATTGCGCCTGCGCGCACAAAGCCTGTGATCCCTGAACCGGTTGTTAAAACAGCAGGATCTAACCACTGAATATTATTTTCTATATGTTTTCTGCTCTTTCAAAAAAGCTTGGATTGAACTAAAATAACTATTTCAATAAATAGTTTGATAAATTTGGATAACAAAGTTAACATCGGATAGCAAGCTAGGCAGCATATAAAGTACATTTATAAACAATATAAATTTAAACATAAATGTAGTGAATAACTAAACAGGCAACTCAAGGCTTCATAGTTCCACAAGAGATCTCATTCATTTTACTTATGTTTTATTAAGCATACTTTGATAGTTTAATTCAGTTATATTAATCTATACACCTTTGGTAAAAAGTAGTAATAAAATAGAGAAGTGACAAATCATGTACTATCCACAGACTATTACTGATAAATTTAATCCCACATAAAGACACTTTAGAACATTTGTAGTATCATTTGACATTTCTTTGGTGCTGTTCACTTGCTTTATCATGACTCCGGGGTTTGGATTTACTATCTGCAAAAATAATCCTTTTCTATGTCCTGTAATACTGGAGCTTACATATTTAGCCTCTGATCTCTTTGCAGTAATTTGAAAGACATTGAATGAGCATGTGTTAGAAAAGAAGAAGAGGAGTATTATCTTTATGTATAGACCTTCAAGAAAACCATTATTGTAATATCTACAGTGTGCTTCTGTTTGAAAGAGTAAAGCATCTAACCTTTAGTTTGCTGCTGTTTCCTCCTCAGGCAAAACCAGCAAGCCTCATGCAGGCATGTATGAATGGTTGAAGGTAAATAGATGAATATTCTGAGCTTCTCCAAGACCTCAAGGCAATTTATAAGGAGATCTCTATTTTATTCCCATAACAACAACACTATAAGACTGTTGCTCAGGTTTTGTCAGCCTGCTTAGGTTTTGTTAACATGGCACCCTCCAGCTCTATTGCGTATGTTTGATAATTCTAGTCAGAATAGCCACTGGATATGGTTTAGACTACAGCAGTTGCAATCCAATATGTTTGGCTCTTTCCTTAGGCAAAAATTGGGAAAATAAAGTGCAGCATTAATTCATTATGGAATTATTCTGAAATTGGTTATAATGTCATCTTTTTGGTCCCTTTACTAGTATGTATTATTATGTGCTTGCTTTGCTCTGCATTTTATTCCCATTTAAATTTTAATATGAATTTCATATTTTATCAGAAAAGGGAGAATTAAAAAGGAAACGACTTAGAAGAACAAGGGATAGATATGGTTTGGTATATAAAGTTGCAAATACAATCGAGATATGAAAACAATTCAAAGCTTTATGGTTTTTATTTGGAGTTGACAGAATTGGATGAAATACTCACTGGAACAGAAGAGCGAATAATTAAAAAATTATATAATCATTTTATTTTGTGTTAAGTTAGAAGAAGAAGAAATAAAAGAAACAATAATAGCATGGGCAAAAAAATTGGAATATACAATAGAACTTGAAAAGTGGTAGCAATTATGGAAAAGGAATGATAAATTAACAATACCAATAGCATATAAAGAGAATTTGTACAAAATGTTTTATTGATGGCATATGTCACCGGAAAGATTGGCAAAAATGTTTAAAGTCAAATCAACCAAGTGTTGGAAGTGTCACCAGATGCCTGGTTCATATTATCATATGTGGTGGACATGTGCAGAGGCAAAAAAAAATTGGGCAAAAATTCGTATGTGGTTGGAAAGGATGATACAGTCGCATATTTATTTAAAGCCAGAACTGTTTTTGTTGGGTATTTTACTAGAGAAATATAGTAAAGAAAATGTATATTTAATTATTCATGTAATAACTGTTGCTAGAATTGTATTTGCAAAAAATTGGAAAAATTCCCTCAGAGGGAGAGGTAATTAAAAAAATATTAGACTGTGCAGAAATGAACAGATTAACATTGGCAATTAAAGAGAAGGAAGAATCAGAATATTATAAAATATGGGGATGTTTTAAATCACTGGATAGAAAATGAATATAGATAAAAACCTCACTTGTGGGGTGCCCAAGGGGTCAGTTCTCTCACCCCTCCTGTTCAACATATATATGAAACCGCTGGGCTAGATCATCCGTGGTTTTGGGGAACGGTATCATCAATATGCTGATGATACCCATCTTTTCATCTCTACCCCAAACCACCCCAACGATGCCCTCGGCGTGATGTCCCGATGCCTGGAGGCTGTGCGGATCTGGATGGGGAGGAACAGGCTCAGGCTCAATCCCTCCAAGACCGAGTGGCTGTGGTTCCTGTCATCCCGATTTGTCTACCTGGTTCCAACTTTGGTGATGGGGGAGAAATTTTACCCCCCTCAGAAAGGGCCTGCAATCTGGGAGTCCTCCTGGATACATGGCTTAGCTTAGAAGAACATCTGACGGCCGTGACCAGGGGCGCCTTTTACCAGGTTCGCCTGGTATGTCAGTTGCGCCCCTTTCTGGATCGGGATGCCCTGTGCACAGTCACTCATACGCTAGTCCTTTCTCGCCTGGACTACTGTAAGGCTCTCTACATGGGACTTCCCTTGAAGAGCACCTGGAGGCTTCAACTGGTCCAGAATGTGGCCGCATGGGTTATCATGGAGGTACCTAGGTGCTCCCATGTTACACCGCTTTTAGGCAGCCTGCCCTGGTTGCCAGTTGTTTTCCAGGTGCGATTCAAGGTATTAATTATGACCTTCAAAGCACTCCATGGCTTAGGCCCAGGTTGCTTGCGAGACCACCTGCTGCCACCGGTAGCCTCTCATCATCCAGTACGATCCCACAGAGTTGGCCTCCTCAGGGTGCCGTCAGCCAGACAGTGTCGGCTGGCGACCCCCAGGGGGAGAGCCTTCTCTGTGGGAGTGCCTTCCCTTTGGAATGAGCTACCCCTGGAACTTTGCATAATTCCCGACCTCCCTTCCTTCTGGCGTGCCCTAAAAAGCTGGCTTTTCCAGCAAGCCGGCCTGGCCTGAGTAAAATAAACTATTAATTTTAATTGTTAATTGTTAATTTAATTTTAAATTTAATTGTAAATTGTCAATTGGTTATTGGATTTACTATTTAATCTTTTTTTTAACTTTTGTAATATGTGTTTTTATGTTGTGCGCCACCCTGAGTCCTTTGGGAAATGGGCGGCATATAAATCCAATAAATTCTAAAAATCCTTATCCTAATAAGAAACAGAAAATTGAATAATTTGGAAAAGAACGCAGAATTATATGGGAGGAGTTGAATTTACTTTACTTTACTTTATTCGAATTTATACCCCGCCCTTCTCCTTGTTAGGACCCAGGGCGGCGCACAGGTATGATTTAAAACCACAATAAATACAATATACATCATTAAAATATATTAAATTATTCAACCCGTGCTAAAACCCATTTAAAAAACCCTACCAAATTATAATTTAAGTATAAAAAGTCAGAAACGGGGTGCTATCCCAGGCCGGCTTGTTGGAATAAATGCGTCTTAAGACGTTGGCGGAAGAGGCGGAGGTCCGAGGTAGTGCGAAGGTCGGGGGGTAGGTCGTTCCAGAGGGCCGGGCCCGCCACAGAGAAGGCCCTTCCCCTGGGTGTCGCCAACCGGCATTGCCCAGCCGACGGCACCCGGAGAAGACCC
Source organism: Rhabdophis nuchalis (assembly GCA_039707465.1). Classification (NCBI taxonomy): domain Eukaryota; kingdom Metazoa; phylum Chordata; class Lepidosauria; order Squamata; family Natricidae; genus Rhabdophis; species Rhabdophis nuchalis. The sequence goes on from CM077645.1 coordinate 190,225,719, forward strand.
TCTCTGTGGGAGCGGATCGGACAAAGGGATGTATGGGGCAGGAGGCGGTCTCGTATTCAATTAAAAGGCAATTGAAATGTAAAGGTAAAGGTAAGATAAAAATACATTAAAAATTATGTAACTGTTAAATATGATGACACAAAGATTGTACCCTGATGACACACTGTAAGATTAATGATGTAAGAGTGGTTATGGGGGGGGGGGGGAAATTTTCAAAAAAATTCTAATATGAATTTCCACAGCTAAACTGTCTGGAAGAAGCATTCCATTGCAGAAATAGTCCAACTGCAAATGTCCCCTTCCTTAGGAATTGTCTATCTCACTTTGGACTCTGTACTAAAAAAATATGGACAATTCACTTCATTAGTGGGGGGTATCATCGCTCAGCAGTTAAGACACTGGGCTTGTTGGCTGGAAAGCCAGCAGCCTGGGTTTGAGACCTGAGCACTACCCGATGTGGTGGGCTCCCGTCCTCGCCCCAGCTCCTGACAACTAAGAAGTTCAAAAGCATGCAAATGTGAGTAGATAAAGAGGCACCACATAAATAGGTGGAAGGTAACAGTGTTCTCTGACATTATGCTGACCAGAAGACCATGGAAATATATTTGGATAACATTGCCTCAATGGCTTGAAATGGAGATGAGCACCACCACATATAGTCGGCAGTGACCAGCAGATTAAAATATGCAGGACTTCTTTACCTTTTTTATTTTCTTAGTAGAAGCCCCATGGGACAATCTCTCCTGTTGTCCTGGAGGCTTCTGCCTTCCTACTTTCTGGGAAGCCTTACAATTCTAGATTTGCCTCTGAGAATTAACATAGGATGAAGCTGAACCCAGGGTTTGTGATGTTGTGTTCTGACAAATGCTAAGATCTGTTTTCAACACATAATTTTCAGGCTGTTGAATTTTCAACACATTGAAAATTATGTTCAATTATAACATGGAATATAATTTTCAAAATTGATTTTACTATATTCTCTTCAAAATAAATATTTTCAAAGTGCATCATTTATATCTATAATACTTTTTCATTGGAAAGAAATATTTATGAGAATTGAAACTACAGGTAATCCACGATATACGCTGGTAATGGAGCCTATCCATTATAGTCATACGTCATGATTATGGTAAAAAAAACCTGTCACAGTCATGTGACACATCTGATTCTATACAATTTTTTGCAGTGGTCATTAAATGAACAAGGCAGTTTTAAAACAGTTATTAAATAAATGCAATCGTCATTAGGTGAAGCAATGGTTTGCTGTGGTGTGATTTTGCTGAAAACCAGAAATAAGTGCAGACGTTTAGCAAAACCGTCATAAAACACTGTCATGTGACTACGGGATGCTGCAAGCACCATAAATGAAGCACTTGAAATCTGAATCATGTGACTGGAGAGAGAATAGGACTGTCAAACGTTGAACTGAGTGTTTGTCTCCTTTAGCAGGTTGGTTATAACTTTGGGGACAACCTATATATTGTATTTCATTTTTCTGTTTTCCCTTGCAACTATCAACGTTATGAACTTATATCATTGTTTGATCAAAAACCTTTACAAATAAAACCAAATACATAGGTATATTACACTCAATCAGTTAAACGCTGTTGCTATTGGACCATGAAGTTCACATTTCAGGGCAAACTCCACTAAAATGTTCAAGACATCCTGTCAGACACGGATCACATCTGTTTAGTATTCAGAATTCTTGGGTCACAAAACAGTATTAATAACAAAGGTTGCCTCTGGCACAGGCAAGCAAGACCTATGATAAATTCAGGTTCAGTTTGAGCTGCTATCCTTGTGAGTTCAATAAAGAACTTTTTCAGTAGGGAATTGAAAATGCTGAAAAGGTTTTAGCTGATATTATTTCCCTGACTTCACCACCTTCAATATTTGCTGAACATTCTTCAGAACATAACTGATGCAATTCTCTAATTGGCACTGCCCGGAATGCTTTTTCCTCAGTGAAATGACCTTTTATTACTTTTTCTGTGATCAAAAAAGAAAATGCTTTTAATATGGTTTTTTAAAAGAATTTTTTTGTTGAAATTTCCATATGATTGAAATAATGAAGTATTATCAATTCATCATGAATTCATGGTTATTTTGAATATACACTGCATAGTTAGCGTATGTTTAAACTATCATTGGTATTTTAATCCACTTTTGTAAAGCTTTTCCAAGAAAAAACTGCCTTTTGCATGGACTGATGATGATTTGATCAATGTTGATCAATGTCTTCTAGTGGTGCTCCAGACGTTTTGGAATTGCACCCAAGTGCCTATCACTATTGATACCATATTTGCTAATGTCTCAAACTAGTACATAACAGCAACTTGTATGATGATGTTATCACACATATTTTATCATTTGTCTTCCTAGGAACCCCATAGTTATGGACACAGAATTCTATGTGGAATGCCAAGCACTTATTATTTTATATTTAATCTGACTCAATTACACATTATGAAGAACGGTTGCAGGAACTGGGTATGTCTAGTTTGATGAAGAGAAGGACCAGGGGAGACATGATAGCAGTGTTCTGATATCTCAGAGGGTGCCACAAAGAAGAGGGAGTCAAACTATTCTCCAAGGCACCTGGGGGCAGGACAAGAAGCAATGGGTGGAAACTAATCAAGGAGAGAAGCAACTTAGAACTAAGGAGAAATTTCCTGACAGAACAATTAACCTCTGGAACAGCTTGCCTCCAGAAGTTGTAAATGCCCCAACACTGGAAGTCTTTAAGAAGACAATTTCATTTGTCTGAAATGGTATAAGGTTCCTGCCCGCAGGGGGTTGGACTAGAAGACCTACAAGGTCCCTTCCAACTCTGCTATTGTATTGTATTGTATGACACTGATAATTGTCCACTCTTCTGTCCAAACTTCATTTTATTAAAATTCCTTCTAATCATTAAATAGTGGAAATTAAAGTCATCTGTAACTTACCTATTTGTACTATACAGACACAATCATTTCCTATTCAAGAACCTACAGCATCTCATAGAGTTGAGGCCAATTAATTTTCCTGAGAAAAGTATAATTTACAAGGCATTCAATGAATTTGCTAAATCCCAAATTAAGATTATTTTGAAATCCCATAGTTGGATTTTCATTTCTTTTCTTTTGCTAGCTGATAATGCTAATTAAAATTCTTCCCTTTTCTCTGCTGATATGAAGTCAAATAGATAATAGCATGGTTATGTTTAAGAATTATAAATACTATCAAAAGAACAGAATAAACTCATAAGGGGATTTGAAAGTCTTTCAAGATGAAAGGGATGCATAATCAACTTTTTTTTCTTAATGAAAACAATGCAAATAGAAACATTTAAAAAGTGATTAAAAGGGGCTGTTCTTAAATATCTATTGAAAACCACTCATTTTAACTTTTACAAATTGTATTATATTATGAATACCATAGTCCCTATAAGGATTTAGATACAGATATCTGAAGGTTCTTGTAACAGATTCTTTTTAGTAATAAAGACATTATCTTTGGCCCACAACCTGAACACATCCTATATGACATTTTAATTGTAACATGAAACTGTTTTATAATTCAAACAGCTTGTTGGCTGGGTCCAGACATTGCACTAAGCATTAATATAATCTGCAGTCCCTCTGCAAAATCAGGTTTTTTTGCATCAGAAAAACCCCTCTTCAAGTAATCACATAATACAATTCATTCAAATGTAATATTTAACCCTTGACTCACAGCCTTGATGTGATTCCCCCACCATTGCTGTCCCAGAATCCCTGATCAATAGTTTATAGATCACTCCATGAGGTTAATTGTTCTCAGCAATCTATAATGACACTTGCTGCATAGAAGCTGCTGAATATATTTGCGCCATCAGTTTTTAAGGCCATACTGGAGATTGATGATTTCTTGCTCCTCAACAGGGAATACTTCATATCAATATGGCGTGAGAATGAATTATTTCTGTCTGTATCAACTTTATGCATTCCTGATTGTTTTGCAGTAAAGGCTCAAATTGTGGTGCAATTAATGCCTAATCTGAAAGTAGCTGACTTAGATATACTGCCTCTTGCTATGCTTGATCTGCTACTAAGCCCCTGTGGATCAAAAATGCCCTAGAAAATTTACTTAAAGGTAAATCTTTCTTTGCTTCCTTTAGTCTTTATTAGTTTGTGTTTGTTTTTATGTTCTTTGTAAAACTTTTAATTAAAAAAGTAAAATATATAAAGAAAATTTTCAAAAAGGCATAGCTCAGGTAATCTTCAACAACCTTTTCATTTTAGAAGTATATTATTAATGAGAAAAATCTATTTGTTCTTTGAAGTGACTACAGTGATTGATTCTGCCCACCCAACCAACAACTTGTCTTCTATTGTCAAAAGCATACTTGATATTGGAGATGCTGTGTTTCCTGTCCAATCGTTCCCTATTTTCATCTTTAAGAGATTATATCTCATGTTTGTAGAAGTCTGTTATTTCCTGCTTACCTTCCTACATTTGTCAACTTTCTTTTCGTATTTTTGAGCAATAGCCTACAGAATTTGTATTATGAATCATGCACAAAGTATCTCATAGGTGACTTTTCAAAAGGTAACTAGTCTATTTTTTTCCCTTGAGGAAGAAGAGCAAAATGTTTTGTTTCTCATCCAAGAAACTTCATCAGTTGTGATGTCGGGGGAGGGGAGGAAGTGAGGAGAGGTACTGACAGTTGAGGCTGGATGGGAAGACGGAAGAATAGTTCTGATCAGATGGTGGTGTTGGTTGTGGGGAAATAGAAGGATTGCATGACTGCAGTTATCTGGTCATCAGTACTCTCTCTGAGAGCTAACTTTTACTCATATAGTAGAAGAATCTGTGGTATTCTATTTATTGTGTTTATTTATGATGTTGGGCTATTTGCTTATAGTTCTTCCTTAATCTCTTATTTATGTATTTATGTATTTATTTTCATTCATTTATTCATTAGATTTGCATTCTAAATACAACTTCTGGGAAGGAGTTACCTATGTTGTTAACCAATTCATGTCAGCTGTTGTATTTCTGCATCGGTCTTCTTCAGTTTGTATGGTCTTATTGGAGGGAACACTGATTTATGATCATTTTCCACACCTTGAACTAACCCTAACTATAACCCTAAACTTTCCTTAAAATTGGGGAACAGTGATTAAAAAGAAAACGTATTCCAGAGGGGAAAGCAATATTGGACAAAGCATTTTCTGCATGCCTCCATAAATGGAATTTAAAATTTTAAAGGCTTCTTTTCCTGAAGTTTGAAGTAACTCCAGACAGAGTTTTAATAAGAGAAGATCTATCAAATGGTCAAGCTCTAATTAGTTTAAGGTTTTAAAGCTTAGAACCAGTAAACTCAATTGTGCTAAGAAAGGTATTGGTAATCACTGCAGACATTTCAACAAGAAGGATATCCTGGAATCAAACAACTTGAGTACTACACTATTTTGTATCAAAGATAAATACATTGTGAATGCATTTCTTGTACATTTATTGTGCATGCATTGTGAAAGAAAAAACCCCACTTAAGTGTTTATTCATAAACATAAAAAAATGCAACACCAAAAAGATATATGTCATTTTAGCTGTAAATAGTTACCATTGTATATATAGATATGTAATGCAATCATTAATGAAGGGTTTATATATATACAGACACATACTTGATATATACTGTATATATTTCTTTAAAAATATATCATTATGTTTTTTAACCTACTGTATTTTTCATAAATGTGTGGCATATTTTATTATATTTGTCCATACAGAGTCTACATCTATAGGCACTACTCTTCTTGCTTATCTCAAAATTCAGGAAAGCTTTGGAATAAGGCATATTGTTATATTGTGGACCTGTTCTTCTAGGGGAGGGATAGCACAATCCCATGGAAAATGGGCTGGACTTCAGTCCTGTACACCTGATTTTCTATGAATAATATTTTCCTCTTGTCTGAAAATTATTTAGTAGATATTTTGGCCTGGGAAAATATCCATCAGTCTTATTTCAAAAAGATGTAATGTGGTCAAATAGCACATTTAAAGCCATTGAATGCAAAGGCATCCCACAGTTAAAAGCTTAATGTCGTTGTGATGATCCTGCTTTCTTTTAAGGAAGAGGGTTATTAATAAATGTGTATGAAAACTGCATCTAGGGTGGAATAATAATGCTATTAATGTTGTGGAGAAGCACTTGTGTGAGGGAAAGCACAGATAAAGACTGTCAGCCTTGGCAGATGGAACATTATTATATGCAGCAATGGGTTTATCTTAGCTGCCTGTTTCATCTTGTGGCATTTCAATAATGTGCCACCAAGAGAAAGCTTTGCTCTGCGTATCTTCACCCAGACATGTTCATAATATCCAGAGCAGTAAGTCTTCAGTCTGCTGACTCCCTCTTTTTTTTCCCCAGCTGATATTTCAAAGCATGAGTTATTTGACATCCCCAAATGGGGGAGAAAAACAAAGGCAATATTTCCATACCATCTTTTCAGCTTGCCTGATCATGGCATATTACAGAACTATTAGCTATAAAGACACAATAGCATTTTCAACATGAGAGGGTTGCTATTGATATCACCCAGCTAGCAGGATTCAGCTCTCATGTAGCCAAAGCGATTTGGAGCAATTGTGATGCAAATACTTCCAGAATGAAAGAAGACAAGGAGGAATTATAATGGAAATGACAATGCATTGATTGCATGAGAAGATGATTGTTTATATTAATTTAATAATCACTTGCCCAAATGCCGGTTGAAACACATAATTCCAGTAACTATTATTTCAATGTAAATTTTAAAAAGGTGATTTGTTTTAAACTGCTGCAGAATTCATTGTGATAATAAAAAAAATCAGTGCTCAACCAAGCAAATATTCAAATAAGAAGCTCTGGTTAATATTACTTTCAGATAGTAAAATATAATTAGCCAACTGAAATAATAAACAGTGTTTTAATATGTCATAGCTTCTTTCCACACCAGGGAAACAACTGAGTAATTCCTGCTTCATATTTTGTTCAGTATTCTCTTAATCATCCCAGAGTTGCCATAGGAAATATGAAAATCATCCAAATGCATCTTTTGATCGATACAATAAATAAGACCTTGGAAAATGCTTCCAAAAAGATGTTGACTAGAACAGCAGCAGTTTAACGAGCTCTGGTTGATTATTAATTAATTTTACTTATCTCTATAATTTAAACTTTTAAACATTGATTTTCTTTTTTTAAAAAGGCTGGACTCTGTGCTGTCATTTTCAGTTAAATTTGGCAGGCTTCCCAATAATATTTAAACTATTATCTTAAAAGGCAGTTCTTTCAAGCTGTATGGAAGACTGACATTTTAAAGTGATTATATCAAGAATATGAAAAAGAATAAACCTTTCATATAATACAACTATGTGAATTTTTAAAGAAGTCTTGCAAGTAGATTATGTTGATGTCAAAGTTGACAGAAGAGGCAGCTATTAAAAATGAGAGAAGAATTGTGGAAAATCTTCTGATCTGTGCAAACTAAAACAAGGCCAATGCTGAATGGTGGCTCCATCATTAGGCTTAAGTCCAGAGGTGAACACAATGCTCATTCAATAAATCTGTTTCTAACCTCAGTGATGGTCACCACCAGTAGAAGAAGCCGGAACCCACCCCTGGTTTGAACTATAATAAATTACTAGGAAAATACAATACAATAGCAGAGTTGGAAGGGACCTTGTAGGTCTTCTAGTCCAACCCCCTGCGTGGGCAGGAACCTTATACCATTTCAGACAAATGACTATCTAACATCTTCTTGAAAACTTGCAGTGTTGGGGCATTCACAACTTCTGGAGGCAAGCTGTTCCACTGATTAATTGTTCTAACTGTCAGGAAATTTCTCCTCAGTTCTAAGTTGCTTCTCTCTTTGATTAGTTTCCACTCATTGCTTCTTGTCTGCCCTCAGGTGCTTTGGAGAATAGCTTCTTTGTGGCAACCCCTGAGATATTTGAACACTGCTATCATGTCTCCGCTAGTCCTTCTCTTTATTAAACTAGACATATTATTATTATTTATTATTTATTGGATTTCTAGACTGCCACCTTTCCCCAAAGGGACTTGGGGCAGTGTACAGGTAAAAATTAAAAAAATAATAATAATTACAATCAACAATACATATAAACTAAAATCGAATTAAATAATCCCCTGTACAAATGTATAAAAATTAAAAACTTAACCTTAAAACCAAATAAAATAATTTAAAATTACAAACTGAGGCGGGAGGCATGGAATTAGGCCAGGCCGGCTAGATGAAACAGGTGAGTTTTGAGTTTCTGGCGGAAGGAGCGGAGGTCCATGGTCATTCTAATGTCAGGGGGAAGGTCATTCCAGAGGGTCGGGCCCATCACAGAGAAGGCCCTTCCCCTGGGCGTCGCCCGCTGGCATTGCCTGTGAGAGCGAATCGGCCGAAGGGATGTATGGGGCAGGATACGATCCCGCAAATAACTAGGTCCTGTGCCATGGAGTGCTTTAAAGATAATAACCAACACCTTGAAATGCACCCGAAAGACCACAGGCAGCCAGTGCAGCCCACGCAGGAGCAGTGTTACGTGGGAGTATCTAGTGACTCCCAGAACTGCCCATGCGGCCGCATTTTGGACCAGCTGCAGCCTTCGGGTGCATCTCAAGGGGAGTCCCATGTAGAGAGCGTTGCAGTAGTCTAGACGGGACGTCACAAGCGCATGAGTGACTGTGCGAAGGGTGTCCCGGTCCAATAGGGGACGCAACTGGCGCACCAGGCGAACCTGGTGAAATGCCCCCTTGCCACGGCTGTCACATGGTCATCCATTGACAGCTGGGCATCTAGGAGGACGCCCAAGTTGCGTGCCCGATCCACAGGGGCCAGATGTTCGCCCCCAATGGCCAGTGATGGAGTCAACTGGTTGAACCGGGGCGCCGGTAGCCACAGCCACTCAGTCTTTGACGGGTTATAATAATAATAATAATAATAATAAATTTTATTTGTAGCCCGCTCTCTCTCCCCAGAGGGACTCGAGGCGGGTTGAGCTTGAGTCTGTTACTTCCCATCCAGATCCGCACGGCTTCCAGACACCGGGACATCACTTCGACGGCATCGTTGGGGTGGTTTGGGGTAGAGATGTACAGCTGGGTGTCATCCGCGTACAGATGGTAATCTACCCCAAACCCACCTATGATCTTGCCCAGCGGTTTCATATATGCATTGAACAGGAGAGGCGAGAGGACCGACCCCTGCGGCACCCCACAAGTGAGAGGCCTCGAGGTCGACCTCTGCCCCCTGCCAATACAAATTGCGCTCAACTGGAGAGGTAGGAGGAGAACCACCGCAAAACAGTGCCCCTCACCCCCAACCCCTCCAGTCGATGCAATAGGATACCATGGTCGATGGTATCAAAAGCCGCCGCGAGGACTAATAGGACCAGGATGGAGGAACAACCATCTCTGGCCCTCCAGAGATCATCCACCAATGCGACCAATGCCTTCTCCATGCTGTGGCTGGGCTGGAAGCCGGACTGGCGCGGGTCCAGATAATCAATTTCCTACAAGTGACGTGGAAACTGTTGTGCCACCACACTCTCTACAACTTTTGCCAAAAAGCGAAGGTTGGAGATGGGACGGTAATTTACTAACAATGCTGGGTCCTGGGTCTTCCCCTCCTTCTTGAGGAGGGGAAGAGAACATACCCAGTTCCTGCAACCATTCTTCATATGTTTTAGTCTCCAGTCCCCTAATCATCTTTGTTGCTCTTCTCTGCACTCTTTCTAGAGTCTTCACATCTTTTCTACATCGTGGTGACCAAAACTGAATGCAGTATTCCAAGTGTGGCCTTACCAAGGCATTATAAAGTGGTATTAACACTTCACGTGATCTTTATAATGCCTTGGTAAGGCCACACTTGGAATACTGAAAGTATTAAGAAAGTAATATGTAATATGAAAGTAATATGTAATATGAAAGTAATGAAAGAAAGTAACTTCATTCTCAAAGTGTAAGAAAATTACTACGATGTGGGATCAAGTTAGGAGGTCCAAAGCCTTGTTGAGATGAGTTGCAAATGCAGGTGCAGGAAACAAGAGACAGAGAGCACTGAGAGGGGAATGTGCTCCTGTAGCAATATGAGACAAATCCACCAGAACTCTCACTGGCAGTCCCTTTCATTTCATTTCATTTCATTTATTCGACTTATTAACCGCCCCATCTCCCCGGGGCGGTGCACAGGAAAATATAAAAAATACAATACATCACAATAAATATATAAATACATTAAAATTATATTAAATTACACCCTGTGCTAAAAACTACCCCATTAAAATCCCTAAAGCCCAATTTAAAATTTCTCTACTAAACAACTGAGGCTGAAAACGGTAGGTTAGGCCAGGCCGGCCTGTTGGAAAAAGTAGGTTTTTAGTTGCTGGCGGAAGGAGCGGAGGTCCGTGATAGATCTAAGTTCAGGGGGTAGGTCGTTCCAGAGGGTCGGGCCCGCCACAGAGAAGGCCCTTCCCCTGGGCGTCACCCGCTGGCATTGCCTAGTGGATGGCACCCGGAGAAGCCCCTCTCTGTGGGAGCGAATCGGCCGAAGGGATGTATGGGGTAGGATGCGATCCCGCAGATAACTAGGTCCCATGCCATGGAGCGCTTTGAAGATGGTGACCAGCACCTTGAAGCACACCTGAAAGACCACAGGCAGCCAGTGCAGCTCGCGCAGGAGCGGTGTTACGTGGGAATACCTAGAGGTACCCAATATTGCCCGCGCGGCTGCATTCTGAACTAGCTGTAGTCTTCGGGTGCACCTCAAGGGGAGCCCCATGTAGAGAGCGTTACAGTAGTCTATAGTAGTCAGCCTTTATTCTGCTGATGTCCAGCCTGCCATTCACTCCATCCTGGTTTAAATTTTCTGACTGGTTCCTTACTCTGCATGTTTTTCAGATTGATCACTTTGCAGTGCTAGCCAGCAGTCCTATCTCAGGATTGATTAATGGATGTTTGCAGTTTATGAACATCCCAGCAAATATACAGCATCTAAGAACAATGGTTAATTCTTCGTTCTTCACAGTTTCCTGCAATATATGTATTCTATAGCCTTGTTATTACTTGTTTCCCCATCTCTCACCAGGTGGAAAGGAGATATAAACATATCCTATGACCTACTTAGCTTTGCAGTTTTTGAGCTGGCCTAGTTTCAGCTCCAAAATACTAACACCAGGAGCAGAAAGTGGAAAATATATTTTGCAAGAGGTAGATCATTCAAAGAAAGGGATATTTATATGTTATCATTATATGATATCATTATATGTTAATTAGCCTGATGTCCACTGTAGGCAAACAGCTATGCCTACTATCGTTGTTTCAAGTTTGGAGTAAAAAGAGCATAATATTTTGAGAAATTTAGAGACTTAAAACAGATGGAATTTAGAACAGGCTGCTCTGCAATAAATCATAGTTCTATATTGACACATCTAGCAGATACTGTAAATATGTAGCTTTAGTTAAGAAAAAGGTCTATATTTCTCTTGAACCAGTTTTCTGGTTTTAATTCTAGGGAGATGTCCAAGTTACATATTTTTCTGAGTATAAGACACTCCAGAATGTAAGTTTTGAGGGAGGAAAATAAGAAAAAAAATCTGCCTCTGCCTACCAGCATCCATGGTATTCATCTGGCTAGCATCCTGTCAGTGTGTGAGAGAGTTGAGGGCTATTTGGAAACACAGTATTTGCTGTGTGAGCAACAAGGAAGGAGACAGCAAGGAGCCTGGGAGTGGCTTGTTCTGTACTAAAGCTGCATGCTAATATCTGAAACTAAAAGTGAAACTGCTGAACTACCACATTGGAAAACCGGCTTTTGGTATTGTATACTTACTTAATTTGTTATATTATAGATAAAGAGAAGTTATTGAATCCTGCTAAATCAGTTACTTGTGTGTCCTTTCTGAATGTGATTGCATGAGCAGCTAATCAGCGGGTGGATCAGCCTCCTGGAATGTCCCCAATGGGGCTGCAGGGATTGCCACAGACCATCGCCTCCACTATGCCTTGCGTTTTGGCTACATTCAGTGTATAAGACGCACCCAAATTTTCACCCTCTTTTAGGGGAGGAAAATGTGTCTTATACTCTGAAAAATACAGTAAACACCATGTTTACCACCCTAAAGTGGCTAGGTTCTGAATCTTCTGAATAAATACATCAAATCCCATTGCATCTATCACCGGGTAAGACAGGGATGCATCATAATAGGTTTCATTTTTAAAATTTGTTCATTAATATCTTGGTTACTTCCATTAAGTAAACCGTGGGATGCTGCAGATGGATGTGAATGTGGGCCAGTTGTCAAGTGCCCAACTATATGTGTCTGTATGACTGCAGGGTTGGGAGACAGCATCAGAAAGTCAAATCTTGATTGTAACTAGCCCTGGGGAAGTCTGTCTTAATTTTGAATGGTCACTAAGTGACCAGTAGTAAGTTGAGGACTGCTTCTATGAGCATATGTCCTTTCCTTCTTAATGTAAATCTCATGCATCTTCCCAAAAATGTTCCAAGTAGTTTTTAAAACTATTTGGATAAAGCACTGGTCTATGATATGTTAAAGCAGCCAGACTTTTTTTTAATTATATAGTTGAATTCTCAATCACCTTTTTTGCCTTCAGATTCAAAGAGTTATACTATGCAGCTTTAATGAATATATGTCTTCTTTTCAATAAAACAAGGGAGAAGGAAGTAGAGCTGCAGAGATAAAAGTGAACTACATCCTGCTTCATAAATTGAAGTAATACACTGATGCTTCAGGTGACTGATGATCCATCTTGCACCTATTCTATTACTTTAGTAGGCTTTAAAATTAAAGAATAGAATAAAAGGTCATTACAAAAATTGAACTAAGATGTGACCAGCTACGAAATAGCTGTTTAATGTGCCACACCAGAGAAGAGTTATAAACCTCTCTTCTTAATTAAAACTAAATGGTAATGTTGGGACATTAAGCATAATCTTCTATATTTTAGTGGTTCTATTTAACTCTAGAGCCAAGTTCTTTGGTAAAAGAAACTGGCTTTCTCTCACTAAGATCAAGAGAGAAGAGAAGGAGAGTCTGTAGGATAGGTAGGCAGGTAACTAGGTATGTAGTTTTGTTGACTGATAGTAATTGGGAATGGGAACTCCATTGCTAAACAATACAGTTGTGTGATATCACATGATTACGCTGCCTTACATCCTGAATGCAGGATGATGGGACATCATAATTGCAAGCCCAGTATCCAAATCACAATCATGTGCCTAGAGAATGCTGCGATGACAATAACTATGAGGACTCATAGCAAGTACCATAATTCAGCACTGTTGTAATTTTGAATGTTTGCTGAATGAGTGGGCATTAAGTGAGGACTTTTTGCTGGCAGTCAATCTATCATCTATCATGTGTATGTGTATGATTATATATACATATAATATAGCTGTCTATCTAATTATCCATGTGTAGTGTACTATTTATTTAGTGTACTTTTTATTTAGAGGGATGCAGTGACTCAGAAAGATCAGCAGTTCGGCAGTTTGAATCCCTAATGCCGCGTAATGGAATGAGCCGCGTAATGGAATGTTATTTGTCCCAGCTTCTGCCATCCTAGCAGTTCGAAAGAATGTAAAAATGCAAGTAGAAAAATAGGGACCACCTTGGTGGGAAGGTAACAGCATTCTGTACGCCTTTGATGTTTAGTCATGCTGATCACAAGACCACAGGGACGTCTTTAGACAGCGCTGGCTCTTCGGCTTTGAAATGGACATGAGCACCACCCCTAGAGTTGGGAACGACTAGCACATATGTGTGAAGGGAACCTTTACCTTTATCTTTAGTGTACTATTTAATGCAACTTAGTTTGTTTACAATTGATACATATTTCTCTACTGACTGACTGGTTTAATTAATTATATTTTACGTTAATGTTTGAAGACAATTGATTATTAGCAATAGAGGTAGTCCTCAACTTATGATCTCAATTGAGTCCAAAATTTCTGTTGCTAAGTGAGACATTTGTTAAGTGAGTTTTCCCTCATTTTATGACCTTTTTTGCCACAGTTAAATCACTGCAGTTGTTAAGTTCCCTGTTTGTTAAGTGAATCTGGATTCCCCATTGACTATGCTTGTCAGGAGATCATAAAAAGTGATCACATGACCCAGGGACACTGCAATCATCAGTAAGTATGAATCGGTTGTGAAGCATCTAATTTTGATTACATGACCATAGGAATGTTGCAATTGTTGTAAATGTCAAAAATGGTCATAGATCTTTTTTTTAATGTTGTTGTAACTTTGAACCATCACTAAATGAACAGTTGTAAGTCAAGGACTACCAGTAAGAAAATATAACCAAGTACATTACTGAAACTCCCCCATGATAGAATATAATAGAATAACAAATAGAAGGGACCTTGGAGATCTTCTAGTCCAACCCACTGCTAGGGAGGAAACCTTATACCATTTCAGAGAAATGGTTGTCTTGTCTCTTCGTTTTAGCTGTTTAAGTGGGAATTTTAGTATGTAAATGGGTATTTTAGCACAGGTATCGTTTAATTTGTTTTTAAAGCCTGTATATTTATTGTTTTAGTTTCCCTGTGCACCGCTCCGAGTCCCTACGGGGAGAGGGAGCGGTCAAGAAATTAAAATTATTATTATTATTATTATTATTATTATTATTATTATTATTATTATTATTATTATTATTATTATTATTATTATTATTATTATTATTATTATTCTTAAAAACTTCCAGTGTTGGAGCATTCACAACTTCTGGAGGCAAATTGTTCCACTGATTAATTGTTTTAAGTGTTAGGAAATTTCTCCTTAGTTCTATGTTGCTTGTCTCCTTGATTAGTTTCTGTCCATTGCTCCTATCCTCAGGTGCTTTGGAGAATAGGTTGATTCCCTCTACTTTGTAGCAGCCCCTGAGATAACAGAACGCTTCTATAATGTCACCCCTAGCCCTTCTTTTCATTAAACTAGACATATCCAATTCCAGCAACCATACTTTAGATGTTTTAGCCTCCAGTCCCTAATCATCTTTGTTGCTCTTCTCTGCACTGTTTCTAGAGCCTCAACATCTTTTTATTTACAAAATATATTATATATTTTATGAAGTATATAAATATGTTTACAATAGCTTCCTAGAAAGCTAGTTTTGATTCCAGATGAAAACGGTGATATTAACCATATGAGCTGAGCTCACCATTTGATGGAGCACATTGTTTTTTAAAATATGAAATTAAATTGTGTTGTGTGAGACACAGTTGGAGGGTAGAAGAGAGGACCTTTGACCTTTCAGAATTGCTTTGCTGCTCTCATACGCAGAGTGCCCTTTCTTTATTTCCTTTTCTCTTATATTCTTATGTATGGAAAAGAAGAGGCAGAATGCATTCTGTTCTGGCAGAGAATTTTAAGCACAGCTTGCATTACAAACAGCTGTTTGTTTTTTTGTGAATGATTTATTTCAACTCATTTCCTATAAAATGTAGCCAACATGCCTGGATTGATGAGAACCTAGACTTGGTTATGTATGTATGTGTGTGTGTGTGTGTGTGTGTGTGTGTGTGTGTGTGTGTGTGTGTGTGTATGTATGTATATGTATGTATACATATACATACACACACACACACACATACATACATGTACAGCATATGTTGTTTACATGTATGGCTGTGCAGTATACAAAAGTTTAGGCATCCTTGGTCAAATTGTATGTTTCAATGAATCTCTACAAGAAGTGGAACTGACACAACCCAAACATTGTACAAAGTTAAAAGCTACGCCATCTTTCTGCAGATTTGCAAGCCTTTAAATGAGTTGTTTAAAGATTCAAAATAAGGAAATACTGGATATGGTTTGTAAGTGCAGAATTTGGATATCCTTCCAGTCTTCACTGTAACACCTCATTTGGCAAAGCAGCATCTTCTAAACATTTCTTGGAACTTGCTATAAGTCTTCCTATCATTGCTTTTGGAAGCTTCTCCAGCTTACAGGTTACACAACAAATTATTTATTTTTGGCTCAGAAATATTCCACCTTGCACATATGTTTAAGTGTCTCCCCCGCTCATATATTTCAGCAATATTTAAATTTGGAAACTTCTTGAAATATTGTTATCTGAATAAATCTGGAAAGAATGGGGTGAGAGAATCCTAGGTCAAGTGGACAATTCGTTTGATGATGAAATTAAACATGTTTTTTTCCAGTGTTGTAAAAATGTTTCATTTAATCATTAAAAAGCCACATTTAGAACTGGTGGGACCAGTTGTATCTGATGGTCATCACTGGCATATAAAGAAGAGTCTTTCTTCAACCCTTTATTAATGTTAGTATAAATGTTTGTCACAGGCAAACTATACCCATTTTTGTGGTCTCCAAACACAAAAGAACCATCAACAACACAAATCCTAGACCGCACACAAATAAGCTTTCACAAGCTTATTACTCAACATCATTCTCCCACCTAGTTCTTTTAAGATTTATTGAGACAACAGTTCTACAAGACAGCAATTCATAAATGGATTTTTGTCTGAAATTCTTTTCATCAAATAACTAAAGAGCAAGCCCAAATTTTATAGCATATGCATTAACATTAAAACACACTGATGATGTTTATAAAACTGCTTAGCTTTTCAAATAATGCAAGGGATAAGAAACAGACTTTAATTTTTGGTGTGTTGTTAACACACTATATTCTGAAGCGTTAGTGCGCTAACATTTGCATTGAAATATTAGATGTTGCCCAGTGGCATCAAATCAATGAAGAATGTTTTACTGACCCATAAGAATTACATCAGATGTGCAGTGATCTGTGATAAGTCAAAAAATAGAGAAATGCTTGCCTAAATATGAGTGTTATGAATACTACATACCCGAAAGCAAAGCTGTAAGCTATTTCAGAATAACGATGTGTCACATAGCTATTTCTATGACCAATATATTTCCATAAGTAATTTAACAATAGAACTTACTGTAATATAGCATTGGAAACTTTCTCTGTTCATACAGATTTATGACAATATAAATAGTATCAATCTAGACTTATTGCAACTTTTTCCTATCTGACTATGCTATAAATAACTATGGGGATACATTTACATTCATAAATGTTATAGCAGACATATTGCAAAGTCATGTAAACAGATCATTCCAGTCAGTAAATGTACTGGTCCTCACTCTATTGCATTATGCATTCAGCAATATAAATATGACTTCTTCACTATAAGAGGTTCTAATAGTTAAAATTTATTTTCTAATAGCTTCATACTGCTTATTTTCATGTTAAACTATATCGCTTTAACTTTTCTTTCCAACAATCTTACAAACATGCTAATATTCCACTTAGTATTTATAGTGAAAGACTATAATTTTATACCCTTTTTCCTGGAAAAATGTCCATTTCATGACTTAAACTTTATTTCTAAGTAAACTCATGAAGGTTTCAACTTTCTTGAAATCTTTCTTCCTCCTCAACTCATTATTAATTCATGTTTTGATAACTTTTTTTAACTATTGCAATGCCCTTCACATGAGGAATACTCTTGAATACCATCCAGGAGCTACAGCAGTTATACCACAATAAGCCCATGTAACACCATTATGTTGGGAGCTGCAGAGGGCTAGGCTATTGGTAGGACCATTTGACTTTGTCTCTATTCGTTCCATGAGATCCAGCACAGGATACCACCTATGGGTTAGAACCTCCTAATTGGCCCTAGGAGACATTTACTTCATGTCACAGTGCTTACCTTGTGAAATAGCATTCAGCCCAAGATTAGAAAGCTCCAGTGCTATTGGCCTTCCATGAGATCCTGAAAACCTGGTCTTTCTCCCGGACACAGGGCCAGAATGCTGAATAAATACACCCAGAACTGGAATGGAAATATACTCGCTTGCCATCCTGTATTATGTGTTTGTTCTGTTTTTTTAATTTTAATTTATATTATTTTTCTATTTTATGTGCTTAACCATATGTAAATGGCCTAGATTTGTTATTAGATCATGTGCCATAAACATGATCTAAAACAAATAAAGAAATCCAAATGATTCAAGCTGCTCAAAAAGAAATAGATAGAATGATTGCATAGATTCAAATTTAAATTCAAAACATCGCACACAGGCACAGTGAAAAATAAGGTATTCAATTTAGAAATGACATATCAGGAAAATCGTTAGAGAAGGTGTGGTTTGCATAATCATACGTATAGAAATTGATAAAACATTTAACACATAATGCATTGCTGAGATGTGATGTGCATCTAAGAGAAACCAACCCATCCAAAGCAGAATATTTTAAGCTCTTTCTCTTAGAGACATACTTCATGAAATCAGCTTCATATGAACAATCTGATCTGCCTTACAGAGAAAGCCAATGTACAGATGAGGTGAAAGATTGTGGTAAGTTTAACTTCTGATTTTGAAGGTAATATCTGCAAACACTAGGAACCTGAATCATGCACTGAAAATGGCTCCTCCTTTTCCTTCTCCTCCTCTTCCTCCTTTCAAATTACAGTGGCATTTAAAAATATGTTAAATTTACAAATTGCATTTACAAGAATAAGTATGGCCCAAACATGCTTTGCAGGTTATTTCACTGAAGAGAATGTTAACAATTACTAAAGAAAAGAAAAGAAAAACTTGATCCTTAATGGATAATTGGATTAGATATATATTGATTTGGCAGCCTCTGAAAAACTGTTGCAATTTGTGTTAGCTATCATTTAAAATAGTTTAAAGTTGCCAAACACTCAAATTTTTAGAAATTTCCCAAAAAATATTTAAAATTTATTTTAAAAATGTGCCAGCAAGTTAAATAAAGTTTAATGCAGAATTTAATTAGCAAAAAAGTGTTTTTACATTAAAAGTTAAAGAAAATAAATAAGGGAGGGAGGCGGCAATCAACAATTTGGCTGATGTGAGAAAGTAAAGAAGCTTTAGAGGAAAGAAGCTTTAGCTCACAGTTAATTCATATTCCTGCTGATTTGGGAAAACAGCTTACATTGTAAAACATGAAATGCTTGGATTTCAGTTCCAGATTGAGCTACTTTGCAGGAGATTATTGGAGCTGACAGGGTAGGGGGAAATGTCCTGGAGCACTGAGGTCACCATCAGATGGGACTATGAAATGTTCTCTATAGGAAGATGTCTTTTATTTCCACTTTTCCAGTATTTAGCAACATGACAGAAACACATCTCTTTTGTCAAGTTTTTAATAGAATTGGTTTTAATATAATGTTTAAACAGCAGAATAAAAGAGAAAGAACTGGAGAAAAATCACAAAAAGAAAGACTTGCAATTAAAAATAGAACAGCTATGGCAAAAGAAAGCAAAGATAGTCCCAGTAGTGATAGGTTGCTTGGGTGCAATTGCGAAACATCTAGAGCACACTTAAACACCATCAGCATTCACAAAATCATCATCAATCAATTGCCAAAAGCAATTTTACTTGGAACAGGTTACATACTGAAATAATATCTTTAAAATTATTAAACAACAATTTCTGCCTATCTTAGGTCCTTGGGAAAGTCTAGATAGGTAGACCAAAATGCCAAATTCAGACTAAATATCTGGCTGACTGTGTGATCAACAATAATAATGGCAGTAATGGAAGCGGCTGCTGGCAGCTGACCTGGCATGGAGCTCTATAGAGAGCCCAAAAGATTAACTAACCCCAATGAACCTTTCATCATTTATCAAACCTTGAATTGAGCTTTGGGAACCCTGATCCGAATCTTCCAGAGTCGTCTGCATAAGTACATGTTTTAGTCCATACAAAATATGTGACTATTAAAGAAAGCAAGTCTTTAAATAGAACTGTCTGGTATGGAAGGAGATAGTTTTGATGTGTTATCAGCATTTTTACTTGAACTCAAAATAAACAGTCAATATAATTCTTCAACTGTTCCTCTGGGTTAATTTCAAGAACAATTATAGTAGCCTACTGTATATGTTTAAGAAGGCTGATGATAAGCATTTCATTTTGTTAAACCAAAGAGAAAATGCTGGATAGTATTGCATTCCAATGATTTACTTTTTTAGAGACCCAGCTCCTTCATACAAAATGATTTTAAACTTATATTCAAGAATTATATCTGTTTTGTCAGGATACAGCTTTTATTGGCCTTCATCCAGCCTATTAATAAATCCATTCTTATGTATGACCAAAACAAAATTGGGAACTATAAAAATAATCCCAATTGGCCTTTGCTAAAACAAATAATAAATGAATGTTATCTAAATATTGGGAGATAAAATATGGATTAAAGGTACCTTTAATTGAACAGAATGATACTTATTCTGATTCAGCACTATCATGTTGTCAACTCTTAGTGAGCACATAGAATTTCTTTATAATAATAAATACATTTATTTATAACCCGCTCTCTCTTCCCGAAGGGACTCGAGGCGGGGCACAGGGAAATTAAAAACAATTGACACAAACAAAGTACAAAATTAAAATCACATTAAACATATCCTGCGCTAAAAACATCTATGAAAAATAAAAACTATCCCTAAAAACCCCTTAACACTATGAAATTAATTAAAATTACCCTAGGCCAGCCAAACGGAAGAAATGAGTTTTTAAAAGCTGTCGGAAGGAGCGAAGGTCCGTGGTTGTTCTGATTTCGGGGGGAAGGTCGTTCCAGAGGGTCGGGCCCGCCACAGAGAAGGCCCTTCCCCTGGACGTCGCCCGCTGGCACAGCCTAGTGGACAGCACCCGGAGAAGTCCCTCTCTGTGGGAGCGAATCGGTCGCAGGGATGTATGAGGCAGAATGCGATCCCGCAGATAGCTAGGTCCCGTGCCATGGAGCACTTTAAAGATGGTAACTAACACCTTGAAGCTTTATGATGATCTGTCTCTAATCTGGACTCTTCAGCTGTTCCAACAATGCCCCTATCACCATTATAACTCAGTTCACCTATCTGGTTGCTGGTCATCTTCCCTTCCCTTCTACCTTTCCCAAGATTAGAGCCTTCTCCGGGAGCTAAATCTTCCCATAATGTGTCAGAGTTGGATAATTTGAGCTTGGTCATTTGTGCCACAAGTGAGAACTCCCTGTTGATCGGGGATTTTCCCGTGTATAAGGCATAGATATATATATTGCTGTAAATGGCATTCTCAGTATCTTTTCTAACACTAAATAATATTAGTAGCATTAAAATGTGTAAAGCATCTCTTTTGCCTCTAAGAATATTAGTGTAATTCCAAATGGAGAATATACAATCACCGTTCCTTTGTTATATTTTTTTGGCCTTCAAAGAAGTATTGATGGCTATGACATCAATACAACAATGGCCACTATACATAGAGGTTTATTGCTGTAATATCCTTAATGTATTTGTAATAAAAGGAAGACATTTAGCTGCTTTCACTAAAATGAACGCTCTGTATTGAAAGCATTTCTCCTGTTAGGCATTGTGGTAAGTGCCAACATCTTTTATATCTGAAAGATAAAATAAGAGCAGATGCTGTTGCTTGCTGGGAAATAAGGAACAGGTAAACAATATAGTTCTAGACTCGTATACATTCATTTTGATTAATCAATAGGATTGAGTTTTGTGCAAATGTGCATAGGTTGTAACAAATGTTTTTTTCTGGCCTGAACTGAATTAACTGTTTAGTTTTATGTCCTGAGTTTTGTGTCTCCATCATTTGAAACAATGAGAGAGAATTGACTGTCCCTTTCCTTACTCTTTTTTTTAAATAAAAAGTGTTTTATTTTTTCATTTTCATAACAAAAAACCATGTGTATACTGTTACATAACCAACATTATTTTATAGTATTAAATATTTACATCGATTCATCTTACCATAAACTCCCAAGAACAATTATTAGCTCTCCATAAGCATATTTGTACCTTATCTATCATTTTTTATCCCTCTCTTCTCCTCCTCCTCCCTCCCTTCTTTCTTCCCTCTGTCATCCTTCTCTTCTCTATTTCCCCTTCCTCTCTCCTTCTCCTCTCTCCCCTTTCCACTCCTCCTTTCTCTCCTCCTCTTCCCCCCCTCTCCTATCCCTCTCTTCTTCTTTTCCCTCTCTCCTCTACTTCTACCTCCAGTCTCCTTCTCCTCTCTCTCCTTTCCACTCCTCCTTTCTCTCCTCTTCCCTCTCTCTCCTATCCCTCTCTTCTTCCCTTTCCTCTCTCCTCTACTTCCCCCTCCCCTCTCGTCCCCTCTCCCCCTTCCACTCCTCCTTTCTCTCCTCTTCCCCCTCTCTCCTATCCCTCTCTTCTTCCCTTTCCTCTCTCCTCTACTTCCCCTTTCTCTCTCCTTCTTCTCTCTCGCCTTGTTTTAATATCCTTTTATATAAGGCATAATTATATAATGGCATTCTGTTTATAAAACCAAGCAAAAGAGAAACAGAAACAATATCCATAAATAAATAGATTTAGATAAATTTAAAAATGTGAAAATCTAATTGGGTATCCATAAATTCTGTGCCCCTCAGAAGTAGTTATTATTCATAAGTAATCTCATTTTATTAATTTTAAATCTAACAATTTTATCCTGTAATTTAATATCAATATCCACAGGTCTTATCAAGTATTTTAGCCTCAATCTATTTTTTCTTTAATAATATCTTTAAATCCTGGTTGGCCATTAATATCCCTTACTTAATCCCATCATATCTCTATAGATTCCATATAATTATCTAGAATTTTATAAGTAGCTGTTAATTGATTGATCATTTACCAAGAGTATTCTATAACCATCTAAATAGTATAGTTTCCTATCTATAGATAAGCAAATATATATCATTAACAAAAACATAATCTTATTATAAGCATAATAATCCTTGATAGTAATTTAAACACAACCTAATTATTACTCATCAAGGGATAGAAATTCCTCTTTTCAGCCATTATCTCTCCAAGGATGAATTGAATTTGCCTCTTTTATAGTTCGCATTCTCCATCTCTTTTTTCCCCTCTTTCCAAGTTCTTTATAAACTTCCATTGGCACATTGTGATCCAATATAGCTGTCCAATCATAATGCTGACCAACACCTTTGTTTATTTTTAAATGTCAAGTTTATCCCGGATGTGGTTTCTCCTTTCTTTCCTTTTCCCCCCCTTCCTCTTGGCAGTCCGGTTGAAATCCAAATTTCTGATAAGATCTTGATGTTATCCCCTTTCTTGGACTTCCCCTTTCTCCTCAGTTAAATCCAGTCCATTGTCATGATCGCTTTCCTTTTCTTCTTTAATTTCTTTAATTTCTTCACTTGGTATAGTAAATAACTTTCTATCAAATATTGCATGGCATTTTTTTAATTCTTTCAAGATTTCAGTCAGAAGCTCCTGATTTTCTGCAGTATATATATCTATGTGCGTAGACATTTTGGCGAATCCACAAAGTAGGAAAAAGTAACTACAATTACCTTGTTAGCGGTTAGTTTGTTTCTGTTAATTTGTTTCTATTCAATGTTTCCAAACGTTCTGCTCATACATGTCCACCCACCGTTTTTCCGAGAGGGACACAATGTAACAAATAGTTTAAATAGCTTAGAAATGTTTCAATCTTTTTTGTTGGAAGGAGAACAGAAAAAAAAAGATAAAAATATAGTCCTTATTTAAGTTTTAAAATGTGCAATAGAGTATCCAAATAATTGTAAGATTGTAAAGATGCTCCAAGTTTCAAAGTTTTGAGTGAAATAAATTAAAAAGACAAAGAAATTAGAAAAATCAGACACAATCCGATCCCTTTTCTTTCATTACGGTTCAATCCACCATTTCAAAGCATTCTGTAGACCAGAGAAATCTCACAATTCAGCTAAAATTCGCCGCTTATCTTTAGATTCAAAGTTTTAGTGAAAAAAAAAGGTTTCTTAGCAGAGTGTTTCAAATGTAGAACAAAATACCTTCCTGATGTTATCTTCTTTTTTAAGCAATTCCTTTCATTTCAGGAGATTCTCCCTTTGCCTTGATCTGCCCTCCAGAAAGGGGGGTATTGCGATTCATCTCCCTTCAGAGATTTTGCTTCATATCGGACAGGGATCTGTGGCGGGCCCAGCCCTCTGGAACGACTTACCCCCTGAACTCCGCACCATCTCCGACCTCCGCCTCTTCCGCAAGTGTCTGAAGACACACCTATTTCATCTAGCCGGCCTAGTGTAACCTCCATACTGACTATTAGATAGTTTTTAAACTTGGGATTTTAATTCGGTTTTTAGCGCAGGGTTTATTTATTAGAATAAGTATTTTAAATTTCATATATTTTATATATTTTGTATGTATTTTAACATCCCTGTGCGCCGCCCTGGGTCCTAACAAGGAGAAGGGCGGGGTATAAATTTAATAAATAAATAAATAAATAAAACCCAGCAAAGGCTTATCTCCTATTCACCGTCCCTCCAGGGCGGCTTAGATTCCTATGGAATCATGGGGGGGATGGGACGAAAGCCAGCCGAGTCCCCGCAGCTTAGGGAGCCCGGTTGTGTTGGGACGGGAGGCTCCACCTTCTTTCTCCCTTTCCTTATTCTTGTTGAGTAGTTTGTGTCTTTCACTTCCATTTGCTTTGCTTCCCCCCCCCCCCCTGAAATGGGGGTAGGATGGGTTGGTACTTGGACAATTCATCTTTCAGGTCTGTTGCTACATTCTTATTAACATTATAACTTTTTCTTCTATGATTTATGTCTTGACTATTCTTCCAGGCAAAATCTATTCATATGTACATACACAAAGGTCTTGTGTAGCTGGTCTCTTTACTTTTTCTTTTAATAATGTACATGTATGGATATAAATAGTAAAGGCAGTGATGCATTCAGAAAAGCAATGCTCCATTTGGCAAAGCAAATACAGCTAAGAAGTTCAATTTACTGTAAAGACACTGAGAATTATTCATCTGAAACAACCTACAGACAGGTTTAGCTCATTGCTTATAACTTAGAAAACAATTTAAGAAAAATGTATCAACATCTGCATCTGTAACAAAGTTATCTACTCAAGCGTTGATATTATGGATGGATTAACATGTTTTATTTAATGTAATCCATTTCAGAAGTAACTGTTCATTCTAAAACGGGGGAAAGATTCATTTTGTGTGTGTGTTGGTATGCACACTTTATTTCTCTATAATTAAGACAACTTTGTAACAATACTGGACAAATCCTGCTATGGAGCCTATATGTATGGTCTCAAGCTAGTATTCTGATGGTCCTAAAATCCTTTCAATATCAAATTGCCAAAATTTATCTTAGATCTCCAGTAGGCTTTGTGAACTCATAAAAGCTAAAAAAATAATAATTCCCAAACTCTTGACAAAATAAAAAAACGATCCTAAATCCCATTGTCTCCCCACCACCTCCCTGGTATTTAGTAGTACATTTTAACTACTGAAATGTTGCTGTTTGTTTTCTTATGAAAAGTTTGGTTAATCTATACTTCTGCTTTCACTATAATTTGTATGTAGTAAATTTCATAATCATTTCCATATCAAAAGCAAAGATAAAGTGGTTTTTATGTTTTTTTAAAGTACTGTTTGGATATTAACGCTGTAATTTTAGCTTGTATTTTGTGGGACGTTGTTTAATTTTGCATTTTTGTTAACTTTTATAAGCCACAGTGGAAGCCTTCAGACCAAAGGTTAGCACAAAAATACATTATAATGTAAAATATAATATAAGAAATGTCACATTGCATAATAAAAATAAGGAAAATATTCTTCAACTAACTCAGAATCCAACTCCACAATTTAAAAACCAACTAGTATAAACTGGTATCAATCTAGTATGCACTGATAAGTGCCAATTTTTAACACTTTTTATTTTAATATTAGATATGGCAAGCAGAAGTCAATTTTTATTCCACTATATCGTTACAAAATTTAGCAAATTCTTTGTTAAATTAAACAATAGTACTTGATGACAATCAAGTAACTTGATGACAATCTAGTTTTGGGGAAAAAAGTGAGATGTACATATGAGTCATTGGAGGTGTGCAGTATCCAAGTTGAAAAAATAAATAAATAAACCACATTAAGGTTCATTCTCTAAGCTTGTGAGTTGGCTCTGATAAGATGTCACCTACCCGATAACAAAATGTTCAGGAACCAATCCATAAGCTTTAGAATGAACCTTCATCCTACACCTGAGCTACAGATATTTGCCATTATTGCAAAGCACATTAAGTCTGTTATTTGGTTTATATAGTGCAGTAAAAGCAAACAAAGCCTTCTAAAATGGATGATAATTTCTAACTCTTTCTTAGCCCAATCTAAGGTGATACATAGGGCCATCAACTCACACTATGATAACTTATTAAGATAGGACAAAAGAAATACTCTGTCTAATGGTGTCTAATGATCACATATTTTGCTACTTCAGTCTTATAAATTTCAGTTGTTGAACAAAATAACTTTAGGGTTGTTTGCCAAGAGAAAAAATAAATCTATTCATGAAATAGCAAAATAATATTTCTAATACTTTTTAAATAAAAGTTATAAACATACAAAACTAATATAATCAACTAATTAGTGCAAATTAATATAGTTTTATCATTCTGGAAGTGTGTTACATTTATACAGAATAGGCAGTTTGTCTCAAAAAAACCAATATCAATTTAATAATGAAAAAGTATGTAACTATATAATTGCAAAGAGCAACATAAAGTATTTGGCTCATTATAATATTCCTCAGAGAAAGTAAATGAAATCAAATTAAGGAATTTGCAACTTGATAGAAAAATGAAAAGCTTCCAAACTGGCCCTAAATTCCAATGGAGTTAGTTTTTAATGCATTTTAGCTCTGCATGTATTCAAAACAGTAATGAAACTAATCAGCAATATTGTCTGACATTAAAAAATTGATCAGCCTTTTCAGCTTGGGTACTTCCAGATAAGTGGACCTCAACTCTAAGAATTGATATCACAATCATTGCTGAAGTAAATATTGCTTGGATATAAGACATGTGTATCTTCCCACTTGAAATCTTAATTCAGTTGTGGTTAAACATATTCATTGAATAGACCCGTGGTGGCACAGTGGTTAGAGTGCAGTACTGCAGGCTACTTCTGCTGATCACTGGCTGCCAGCAATTTGGCAGATCAAATCTCACCAGGCTCAAGCCTTCCATCCTTCCGAGGTCAGTAAAATGAGTACCCAGATTATTGTGGGCAATATGCTGACTCTGTAAATCGCTTAGAGAGGACTGTAAAAGCACTGTGATATAAATCTAAGTGCCATTGCTATTGGGGAGTATTATAGAATAATATACACAAATAAAGGAAAATTCATTTAATGAGGGAGGGAGGGATTCCAAACTACAATACTTTTTCAAGACCCCACTTGGGTGTAATCTCTCTCCAAGCACTCTCTTGAAGTGATCATATTAAAACATACAGGGTTTTCAGACAATTTCCCATTAAGGAAATCCCTGTTCAGAAAGGTATTTATTCATCCATTTTCAGCTTATTCTTCTGTCTGCAGTACATGTTATACAATATTGGATCCCAATACTAATCTTAATGCTACAGCATTATATGATATTTATTAGTAAACTATTGACTACTGAGAAGCTTAATATATGAGGTAGACTTTTCTCTTTTCTTAGTTTTTCTAAATTGTTCTTTTTTAGTTTGGCTTCCATTTTTCAAGTTTAAGGATTTGCCCATTTAATTATGTTTTGCAAGTATATAGCCTAAATTTTGTATTTTTTCCCTAAATGTAAGTAAAAATCTGATACTAATTTAGAACAGGAGTGATTAAAAGCTTGGCTGTGACACAATCTCATAAGAATATATTATACAATAGAAAAGCTGAGAGAATCTTGTAATCTTGTTACACATTTCAAATGTATTAAGCAAATACCTTTAATCAACAGATGAATTATACCATGCTGGGTTAATTATTTCAAGTAGATAATGAGAATACTGATTGCAATTTCCTAATCAATTGGTTCAGTAAGTAACTTGTCATTTGCATATTTCATTCTTGGGACAATTATTATCCTATAGTTCTCCTTCAGTGGTTTTTGGTCATGAAAATTGTGAAATGGCATTTAAATAATCTGAGTGATGATTCATAAAAGCAATGTGTAGTAGGAATGTGGCAGATCAGTAAAATGCAGTCCCTTTTAATTGAGATAGTATTCACTATCATTCACTAACTCTATTAGATGTAATGAAAAGAAACCATAGAACAAATCACAAACAGCATCCTGAGCTTCAGCTTAATGTGGTTTGTAAGGCAAACATCTAATTCCCTATTTCACAACTGATTGTTTGATACAATATGTGCCATCAAATTGTTGACTCTAAGCGTACATTAAGGTAGACTTTATCCAAGATCATATATACCTACTTTAACCTTCAGTTATTCAATGGTGCATCTATCACTACAAATTCAGCCATCTTGCTCATGGTCATTGCTGTCTCTTTCTTTACACCTTAGGGATTTCCCAAGAGTTGCATCTTTGTTTTAATGTGCCCAATATGTATAGTATTTGTATAGTAATATACAAAAAGTACTAATTATGAGCTTATCTGCGGGATCGGATCCTGCCTTATACATCCTCACGGCCGATTCGCTCCCACAGAGAGGGGCTTCTCCAGGTGCTGTCCACTAGACTTTGTCAGCGGGTGACGCCCAGGGGAAGGGCGCTCTCTGTGGCGGGCCCTGCCCTCTGGAACGACCTTCCCCCCGATATTAGGACAACCACGGACCTCCGCTCCTTCCGTCTGAAACTAAAAACACATCTTTTCTGCTTGGCCGGCCTAGGGTAGTCTCTCTGCTATAGGGTTTTTATTTAATTATTGGGTATTTTAGTGTTTAATGGGATTTTAGCACAGGTATTAGATTTAATTCGTTTTTATGCTATGTTTGTATATTTATTGTTTTATTTTTCCCTGTGCACCGCCCCGAGTCCCTGTGGGGAGAGGGAGTGATTTTACAAATTAAATATTATTATTATTATTATTATATTATTAAAGTATTTTAAAATTGAATAAATATTTTATTGCAATGTTAAAAAGTCCAATAGAAAATTAAATCAGAATAAAAATAGGATTAATAGTCACAAACAAGACTGTAGAGCTGTCACCTAGTTTGAGAACAATATTCATTCATATCTTTTTAGCAAAATCAAAAACTTTTTCTTACAAATCTACTAATTCTATTGTTTATTTTGTGATATGAGATGGCTTGCAAATAGCACTTCTTCATTTTTATGTTCAGTAGTAGATTTATCCATTGAATATGTGTCATATAAATAAGTCAACACAACACTCTAATTTTCTTTATGGTTCAGAAATTCCTTTCTAGCTCTAATTATCATGGAAATGAAATATTTATTGTTTTGTTAAAATAGATTTCAGATTGCATAATATAATGAAATTGTGGCTGAAAGAATAGAGAAATGGAGAATCATAAACACTTGTACTTTATTCTACTAATATATTAGGATTGTCTCTTATCACAATAAGAGAATGGAATTCAAACATGTTTTCCCCTAGAATGATGTTACATCTCATACCTAAGGTTTCATCTTAGAATGACCAAGGTACTCTTTGAATAAAGATTAAACCCAGCATTAAACAGGGGCATTTAAATGGAGTCAAGAGTCAAGGTAAGATTCTTCACTTTTTAGACCTCCATGTATGTGCCTCTGATAGTTGGGAAACAGATATTTTGAACTAACCTCAATAGCCTTAGACATCCTAACACACTTAAGAATGTAAGTGGCAGCTTCACATAAGAGCATCAGCAGAATGGCAGAGGGAAGTTTTAACTATTTTCCTTTCTGAATCCTGATGAAAATTGCTTATAGATCCTTGCATATTAAATGGATGATAGACAGGGAGGAAAGGGGAGGGAGAGGACCAAAAAGAAGTAGTATTTAATTGTGAAACTTGTTAGATTAGAAGAAGGATTCCGACTCAGGCATGGTCAAACAACAGGAACATTTATTCAGCAACTATTTACATTATACAAGGATCATTACTGGCAAGGTTTCCCTGTCTGACAGCCGTTTATATACAGCTTTTAGGAGGGAAACCTTTCAGCAAGGTAGCTGCAACATTGTATCAGATCTCCAGACAGAATCCGGCCAGCTGCGTCTGGGCCAATCATGTGCAGCTGCCGGCTCCATTCCGGAATGCGGTGACTCAGAGTTCACCAGACTTGCTGGCACCAGACTTCACCAGACTTGCAAGCCTCAGGACTTAACACTCCTTCCCCCATAGTCAGTGCGCATGCGTCCAGTCTCTCTGTCCATCAACGTGTAAGCGCATGCGTACTCGTCCAAGTAGGCAGGGCGGTGTCGGACCCGCCCCGAACGCCTCGGTTGCTGCGGAGAGTTCGGTGAGGTAAGTAGTTCCTGGGGAAGCCCCTCCCCGCGGGGAGTGGAGTTTCCACTTGCGTCACCGTGGCCTGCCCTCGGAGGTGGAGTCGGCGTAGCTGGAACCGGCGACAATAGTAAGTCCGGGCGAGGGGGCGTGGCGACCGGGCTTGAGGTTCTTGACGGTTGCTGGCAGGCAGCAGCTTGGTAGGTTGGGCCTCCTAGTGGCGAGGCCCACAATTCCGTGTCGGCTTGAGTGGAGTAGTCGGGAAGGGTTCTACTGGGGGTGTCTGTCAAGGGGAGGCCTGAACTGGCGAAGGCCTCTGGAGTTACCATCTGCGGCTCGGCTTGAACAGGAAACAACGGCCCAACGGGGGCCAACGGGCAGGAACGGCCCGGTGTGGCGAAGGCCGTCTCGGGCAGGCGGCGCCTTAGTTGATCCAGATGGCGCCGCCACTCAGATCCATTGCGTAGGCCGACCCTGTAAGAACAGGGGGCGGCTAAGTCCACAACGGTTGCGGGAACCCAGCGCGGCTCCCCGGAGAAGTTCCTTGCCCAGACCAGGTCCCCAGTTTTAAAGAGGCGAGGGGAGGGAACCTGTAGGTTGCTCCTCTGCACCCCGTCGTAATCGGGGTGCAGTCTGTCCAGGGTGGTCCGCAAGCGACGGCCCATCAAGAGCTCCGCGGGGCTTTTCCCTGTGGCCGGGCAAGGTGTGACATGCTGTCCCAAAAGGTACGCAGCCACCCTTGCCTGCCAGTCCCCTTTATCCAAACGGGCCAAGACTTCCTTGGCCGAGCGAACTGCTCGTTCCGCGCGTCCATTGGACGCCGGGTGATAAGGGGCGACCGGCGCGTGGCGGATCCCTTGGGTGGCCAGAAAGTCCAAGAAAGTGGAGGACTGAAATTGGGGACCGTTGTCAGACACAACGACATCCGGCAATCCGTGCGTGGTGAATAGGCGGCGCAACGCGCGCACGGTGCTCTCCGCTGTGGTGGAAGCCATGATGATCACCTCCACCCAACGGGAGAACGCGTCCACCACCACAAGGAAATTCTGGCCATGGAAGGGACCTGCGAAATCCAAGTGAAGGCGGGACCATGGGCTCCTGGGAACGTCCCACTCCCTCTGCGGGGACACCGGCGGGGCAGGGCGGGAAGATT
Source organism: Rhabdophis nuchalis (assembly GCA_039707465.1). Classification (NCBI taxonomy): domain Eukaryota; kingdom Metazoa; phylum Chordata; class Lepidosauria; order Squamata; family Natricidae; genus Rhabdophis; species Rhabdophis nuchalis. The sequence continues at coordinate 190,257,158 of CM077645.1, forward strand.
GGCAGGTGGAGCAGGCGGCCACCCAATCTGCCACTTCAGCGTCCATGCCCGGCCACCAGACATAGCTCCGGGCTAACGCCTTCATGCGGACTATGCCTGGGTGGTTGGCATGGAGCGACTGAAGAACCATGTGTCTCAGAGGTTTGGGGATGATGACCCGATCTCCCCAACACAAGCACCCGCAATGGAGTGAGAGCTCCAGCTGGCGTGACTTGTAAGGCCGAAATTCTTCGGCCACGCTCCCCAAAGGCCACCCCCTCAGCACCCAACGGCAGACCTGGGTGAGGACGGGGTCCGCGCGGGTGTGAGCGGCGATGGCGGAGGAGGACAAGGGCAGGTCCGATTCCGCCACAGTCAGGACGGAGAGAGCCAGCACAGGGGCCGGATCCGTTCCTGGGAGAGGGCAGCGGCTTAGGGCATCGGCATGCCCTATCTGCTTGCCTGGACGGTAAAGCAGCGTATAGTCATACGCCGCCAGGAATTCCGTCCAACGGGTCATCCTTGGAGAAAGGATGGGGGGGGTCGGACGGTCACCGGCCAACAGCCCAAGGAGTGGCTTGTGGTCCGTGACGACAGAAAAGGTCCGCCCGTAGAGGTAATTGTGGAACTTTTCAATCCCGGACAATACAGCCAAAGCCTCCTTGTCGATTTGGCTGTAGTTTCTCTCTGTTTGAGACATCGTCCGGGAGTAAAAAGCAATGGGGGCTTCGGAACCGTCTGGAAAGACGTGGCTCAGGACAGCCCCCAGGCCGTACAGGGAGGCATCGCATGCCAGCATCAGAGGAAGTCTGTCATGGTACTGGACTAGTACCGCGTCTCATGTGAGCATGGCTTTGACAGCCGCGAACGCGTTAGCTTCGCGGCTGCCCCAGCGCCAGACCGCGGATCTGTCGAGCAACCGATGCAGCGGCTCGGCCAACGATGCCTTGTGGGGAATAAAAGGCGCGTAAAAATTCAAAAGGCCGAGGAATGCCTGCAGCATGCCTGGGGGCCTTTTGGACGGCCTCGACCTTGGAGGGGGTTGGGTGAATTCCATGGGCATCAATCATGAAGCCCAGGAATTCCACCCTCGGTGCAGCAAACGTACATTTGCTGTGCTTCAATTTCAATCCCGCGCCCCTGAAAATTCTGAGGACCTTCCGTAACGTCTTGGCAAGTTCTGATATGCTGGAGGCAGAAATCAGAACATCGTCGAAGTACGGTACAATGCCAGGGAGCCCATGGAGCAGTCGCTCCATGAGGCTCTGGAAGATCCCCGGGGCCACGGACACGCTGAATTGGAGGCGGCGACAGCGGAAAGCCCCTCGGTGGGTGATGATAGTCTGTGCCTCTGCAGCCTCGTCGTCCACCGGGAGCTGTTGGTAGGCCTGCGCCATATCCAGTTTCGAGAACACGCGTCCCTGCCCCAAAGAGTGGAGCAGGCCCTGTATTACCGGAACCGGGTATGGGTTCGCCTGAAGCCCGAGGTTGATCGTCGATTTATAGTCAGCGCAGATCCTCACGGACCCGTCGGGTTTGATGGCGACCACAATCGGGGACTCCCATTTCGCCTGATCGACGGGTTCAAGCATGCCCTGCACCACTAATCGATCCAATTCCGCTTCAACCTTGGGCTTCAGCGCGAACGGCAGCCTGCGGGCCTTCAAGCGGACAGGAGCAACCTGGGTCTAGGTTCAGGGAGACTGGGGTGCCCCTGTACGTTCCTAGGCTGCCATCAAAGACGTCGCTGAATTCCTTGAGCACGACATCTACCGGAGAACTGGCGGGCACGCTGTTCACTCCTTGGACTGACAGTCCCAAGGCTTGGAACCAGTCCAATCCAGTTAAGGCAGCTAGGGAATTGGCCACTACCAGGACAGGGAGGGACCCATGGAAGGGGCCGTAGTCTACCCTCACCCTATGCTGCCCCAAAATGGGAATGGCAGAGCCCTGATAGTCTTTTAGGACTGTAGCCGCAGGGGTGAGGTTCTGTTTGTGGCGTTTGGGGCACAATTTAGCCAGCTGTGCCCAAGAGATGAGGGATTTAGAGGACCTGGAGTCCACTTCCATCTTGACTCCCACCCCCTCTAAACAAACCACCGTGGTCAGTACTCTCTGCCAGGTCGTAGTTCAGAGCTGGAGGCATCTCCGACAGCGCGAAGCAGTCCGTTGGCTGTTGCGGGCGGCATCTCGCCCGTTTCTGAGCCGCTTGTTGTCCCGGTGGAGGCGCTCTGGTGGCAGTGGCTGGAGCTGTTGCTGGGGCGGCGGCTCGGCACACGGCTGCCAGGTGATCTTTCCTGCCGCATCGGCGGCACACAGATGCCTTGAAGGGGCAGTCGGGTCTTTGGTGGGTGCCTCCGCAGCCCGGCAGGCCCCGTTTTTTTGTTGGGGCATGAATGAGCGGATGGGCAGGCGCCTGGTCACCCGCAAGCATTCCCCTTGTTCCTCCTCTTCCATATCGTCTAGTGGGGCTATCTCGTCCACTAAGCATGCTCGCGGCGTGGGGAAGAGAGGAGGGTGTGCGCGGTCCATATCAGATGTAGAGATTTCTGAAAGTTCCGCCGCGCGGGCTTCTTCCACCGCTTGCTCTAGAGTCAGAACAGTTTTAGAGAGCAAGCGGCGCTTAAGGCGGATGTCTTTGATGCCGCACACAAACTGTTCCAGCAGTGATTCCTCCAAGAAGGCTGCGGGGAGCTCGCAAGGGATCGCGGTGGCTCTTAATTTTTGGAGGAACTCGGCTACCGATTGCTTTGGCTGCTGCACACATTGTCTGAATGCGTAGCGATGCGCTATGTGAGACGGCACCGGTGCGTAGTGTGCTCGTAGGCGGCCCAGGAGATCGTCCCACGGAACTTCGTGTACCGCTGCTGGGGCTGCTATCGTTCGCGCGGTGGCGAACAATTCCGGACCGCCGCACTGGAGGAAGAGGCTCAGCTTCCTGGCTGGTGCGAGCTCGCCGTAATCATTTGCTATCAGGAAGCACTCAAAGCAGGCTAAGAAGGAAGCCCATTGCTCCTTCATCGGGTCGAACGGTGCAAACGGTGGCATGGTCGCCATGGTTAGGCTGTTGTGGCCGCTCGGCGCAAGGACAGTCACTGCTTCGTTTCCCGTTGTGTCTAATGACAAGGCCAGAATCCCATCCTCGTCGCCAGTGTTAGATTAGAAGAAGGATTCCGACTCAGGCATGGTCAAACAACAGGAACATTTATTCAGCAACTATTTACATTATACAAGGATCATTACTGGCAAGGTTTCCCTGTCTGACAGCTGTTTATATACAGCTTTTAGGAGGGAAACCTTTCAGCAAGGTAGCTGCAACATTGTATCAGATCTCCAGACAGAATCCGGCCAGCTGCGTCTGGGCCAATCATGTGCAGCTGCCGGCTCCGTTCCGGAATGCGGTGACTCAGAGTTCACCAGACTTGCTGGCACCAGACTTCACCAGACTTGCAAGCCTGAGGACTTAACAAAACTAAATGTATTTCCTGACCTACTATTACTCTTTCATCTTATATTCACAATTAGGTAATAGTAACTGGCAATGTTGTGTATATACAGTATATATTCTTGTTTATAGTCATTCAGGATCTGTTGTGGCTAATTCTGCTCAATTCATACCATAACTATTTCAAATCAACACAGAATCTTCTCTTGCCACCTCAGAGAAGAGTGACAAAACTGTCTTGTTTAGGTACTTTAAACTGTATTTATTACATCTCAGTCAACAGAAAGCCTTCATCAATTCACAATCTAATTAAATTCATTTCCTACTGCTTATGATCTTCAAACAAAATCATAACATATTTAATACTCCAATTCATAAGCCCAATCAGTTGCAGTTGAACGACTAAATATCTGTAGGGCATAAAGCCATATTTTTGAGCAGAGGCTGGTGCCTAATAAAGTGAGTTATTTTAAGCAAAAATGCAACCGACTGGTTGTTTTAGGATGATAGATGAGTTGTTGCTCCAAGGTATCAGAAGTCTCAAAATAATCATATTCCTTGGGGAACAGGCTCTTTTGTTAGGCCATTCCTCAGTGATGAAACGAAGCATGCAACACCTCTTCTTTTTCTGAATTAGAAGGAAAAAAAGGAATTCTTTCAGACTGTGTGCATTAAATTCTAGTGCAGAATGTATGCTCCATGTTACTTCCCTTTATGTTAAATAATGGCATATTTTCACTATTAGATAATAGAAATTTATTTATTTATTTATTGGATTGAATGATGTCCTGCTTTTATTTCCTAGTCATTACTCCAAGCACTTTATCAAACCAATATTGTTCTCCTTTTTAAGATATTTGTATTTGTTGTGTTAATTTTTGACATATAACACTTTTCTTTTGACAACACAAAGCATAACAGATTCCTATGAACAAAAATGTTTGGCTACAAATTTTCTGTAGAACCTAAATCTGTGTAAGCTGACTTTTCTATTTATAATTTTACTGATAGCAATCTTAAAACAGGATGCTATTGCAAGAGATTTTGCACATGTTAATTAAGTATAAAACTAAATCTGAAGGTGATATTATGCAGCTTCTACCAAATATGAAACATGCATCCTTGAACTGCAAGGGTTGTGAAGCTGTTTTGTGGATTTTTCCAGGTAATTTGTGTCTGCATGTGTCTGCATAGTTGATATCTGTGTGAAAAAGTCACAGAACAGGGCAGGTATAGATGTTCATCTGCAAAAGTCCTCAAAACAGCCATGCTGAGTCTTATGAAAGACATGGCTATCTCCATGCTTCAACATACTACATAAAATTCCTCTTCAATTGATTTTCCTAATACTAATATTGATCCCATAGAACAAGGGTCAGCAAACTGCGGCTCTGGAGCCACATGTGGCTCTTTCCTCTCTCTGCTGTGGCTCCTGTCACCAGTCGGCTGCACAATTGATAGAGCTTTCGGTTAGGACAGGTAGAGGAAAAAGGATGCCATGCTAGGAGGAGACTCTATGGTGGGGGAAACTGAACTTTTGGTTGGTCCAGAATTTAATAGGGGGCTTCCGTTTAGGACCTTTGTTGGAGTGTTTAAGATTGCTGAACTCTGCCATAGAACATTATGTCTTGGACAAAACAATCATTGAAGCATTGGTGGCTCACCTTTAGTGTTTATTTTCTTTTTATATGCCTTGATCTAACTCATGAATTGGGAGTAGTGCAAACCAATATTGTGCAAGTTTGATAATGCTATGGGTGAAAGAATGATTGCTATCTGTTATTACTTCCCCTTGAAAGTTCTATTCTTCCTAAAATCTGCTTGATGGTGTATGTCTTTTTTTAGAAGGGAGTAAAAGTAGCATTGGGAACCTAGGAAAATAGAAAATCATCAAAGAATTATTTTTCTATCAAATTTGGAAACTCCATTGAATCCAACTCAATTTAGAAATGGAAACAGCATTTTGTTTTACAGTCTAGAACAGGGTATCAAATTTGTGGCCCATGGACCAGATGCGTTATGCACTGACCAGCCCCACCCCCATTTTAGCAAAGGGGGGGAAAGTCACAATACATCATGTGATGACAACGTGATGCCGCAAGTTTGATACCCCTGGTCTAGAAGTATGGGATGCAATAAATTCTGTTCTTTTTTTAAAAGCCAATAAAAAGTTGGGAGTAATTGAAAATTTGATCACGCGGTTCTTATATTGAAATTAACTTCAATACTGCTAATTATGTTAATAGTAAAAATTATTGTGAATGGCTTGAAACAAATTATCTCAGTATTGTGGATAATTGAGCATATTATACCCATTAATTTCAAATGATTAAGTAGACCTGTCTCAAAATTAGATTATATCCAGTTAGTATTGATATTATTTCTACAATAATATAATAAGAAAATAATTCTAATCCAAACCCCTGCTCAAGCAGGAGATCCTATACCATGTCAGACAAATGGCTATCCCACTTCTTCATAAAAACCTCCTGTGATGGAGCATCCACAACTTTTGAAGGCAAGCCATTCCACTAGTTAATTGTGCTCACTATCAGGAAATTTATCCTTAGTTCTAGGTTGTGTGTGTGTGTGTGTGTGTGTGTGTGTGCGTGTGTGTGTGTGTTCTTTTGAACTGTAGACCTACTAAAATGGAAAGTTGGACAATTGAAATGGATTTTCTATTCTCTATTCCCTGATCATTGCCAAGATGTTGGTACTGCATAGAAAAGACTTAGTGGATTAAAGGTCAATATTACTTATAATTTATGAACCAGGTGCCTAGACATGTAATTTACACAGTATATGTGTGATTATCTACTGGTTATGGGTAGAAATAGGAAAACTTTGAGTTCTAATTTTGCCTTATTCATCAAAGCTAGCTGTATGGCTTTAGACCAGTCATTTCTTGCAGCCCATAACATCAGGGTTAGATGACAAGACGGTCATTCAATTCCTTTCACAACCAATGGTTCAACACTTGGTTGATTTAAAAAAAGGACCCTGCACTTGTAGAAAAATGCTAGGAAAACAAAGGACAATTGTTAAGAAATACAATTATTATTTATTGAAACTGTTTCCTAAACATTCATGTACATACATACATACATATGAATGTGTATATACACACAAAAACATTCTACATGCACACACACACACACACACGCACACATATTCAAATCAATCAATCATATTATATAGAATATATAATTCCATATGTGTGTGTATTTATATACAATTTTTATTGTCTAATGTCTCTTGCATCTGCAGTGATTCTCTAGTCAGCCACAGTATGATTATTTTCTCCCAATTGCTAGCAAAACTTATAAACTAAGAGTGAATCCTAAGAGCCATATTAAATGGAAAAAGTGGGATATAATGCTTGGTTTATATATAACAAGAATTAATTGCTTTCATCAGCCATTGTATTCTAGTTTAATTATCTTACAACCAACTAATTTCAACTCTGAAGTCTATAAACATATTGTGCTTGTTCTTCTCTCATATTTCAAATAATTGCAAGCTATTTTATTATATGTTTTATTTTATTATTTTATTTTAATGACCATATGTATTCACACATAAGAATTGCCTGTCTCTTTTCTCCATGTATAAAGTTTGTGGGTATCTACTGTAATTATCTAAAAGCATTCTCTAAATTGGAGCCTATGGGTTTCCATTCAGACTCCCTCTCAATAAGTAATATGCCTATCTGAAATTGTTGACGATTCCCCAAGTTCCTTCAGAAACCAGGCCTTGGAACTGATTATGAAATCAATCAGAGATAAACTTAAAGGAGGCAATTCAATGGCTTCTTGGCAGATCAGCAATTACATAGCTATCATCCAGACTGTAATGTTTCTTTAGCTTTCTTTAAAATAAAAGAATGGATTCAATTATGGAAGTTGTTGGTCTGCTAGGAACCTTAAAATTATGTTTTAGAATTCAGTGAGTCTTTTTATTCTAAAGAAAATGGTTACTAAATTTCCAAAAGGCTGAATGGCTGCACAGTAGGAACTCTTACTTTACCCAAAGAAACATTATACTATTGATTATATGGATTGTGTCATAGACTATTGTCAGCAGTGTTAATGAATGCACTGTCCTACAACTAATTCTTGCCTGTTTGAAATCACATAGACTTATTGAGTGATTTTGTAATGTTCTCTATGACCATGAAGATAACAATTGATCTGTTCACATTTTTATGCAGATGGGATATATGTATAGTTTACTGAATGAAAAATGTTGGTTCTTCAGAACCAATGTTTTTTTTTAAGTCAAAAAAATTACGTGTCATAACCGAATTGCCAGATTTTATAAATACCAGCATATCAAGAGAAGAATTGGACAAGATAAGAGTCTTGGATAAGAGTCCCTTCGGGGAGAGAGGAGCAATTTTATAAATCTAATAAATAAATAAATAAATAAATAAGACATTTTGGCAGAATGATATAAATTTGCGAAGGTTTCCATTGCACTTTATGATCTAATAGCATCTTACTGGATAATTTTTATTCATTTTATTGTATAGTTTCTGTCAGTGTGGGGTTCATTGTGAATAGGTTACATGATGTGCATTAGATCATGTTGCCCTGTGGCTAAATACAATTAGCAGAAATAAGATAACCAACTGAACTCAGGACATTTTGATTACTTTTGATTGTACATTGTTTTTGAAGGAACTATTATACATTGGTCAGAGGGCTAACCAATACTCAGTTCAAAAATAACTGCTCATCAGTGTCTCACCAAAGCACTAATCTTATGAAGATACTTTTAATTAAATATTACTTTATAGGACATTTCCAGATTTGTTTTGCTGAAATGAGGACAAGAATTGATCACCCTAAAAAACCCCATAGCCGTGATGGCAAACTTATAGCACGCATGTCACAGATGGCATGTGGAGTCCTCTCAGCAGGTATGTGAGCCATTGCCCCAGCTCAGCTCCACTGCACGTGTGCGTGCCTCCCATCGACCAGCTGATTTTCAGGTCTCTGTTGCCATGCATGTGCGGGTGAAAGGTGCATACGGGAAATGCGAGGGCATGCATGGGGGCAGGGGGAGCAGGGGGCAGCACCCCCGCACCCTGTTTTTGGTGTCAGAAGGCTTCAGGGAGGCCTGCTAGGCCCAAAATGGGGCATGGGAGGTCCTACGTGCATGCGTGGGGGGTGAGAGAGCACATAGGGATCGTGCATGCATGTGCAGGGAGCAGGGCACATGGGGGTTGTCACACAAACATTGCATGACAAAAAGATTAGCCATTAATATAGTAATAAATACAGCATTATTCACATGAGTAAATATAAAGTAAAATAAAACATAGCTTACTAATCATTGTCAAAGCTTACTAATCATTGTCATAGGAGTGGTAGTTAAAATATGGCAATCTGGGAAGTATATACAAGCCAACATTTTAGCAATATATTCCAGCGTAAGGCCTGATCATTCTCAATATAGTTTCAGATTTCAGATTAACAGAGTTGGAAGGGACCTTGCAGGTCATCTAGTCCAACCCCCTGCCCAAGCAGGAGACCCTACATCTGCCTCTACCTAGGATTGAACTCACAACCTCCTGAGCTGCACCACTAGGCCACAGCAGCAGTAGTTTGCAAGATACATATAATCCAGAATTTAAAATGAGAACTTGATGTGGGTCCTTTTCTAAGAGAAGGGTGGGGTATAAATTGGAAAAATAAAAATAAATATAATTGTGAGTAATTTTTATACATTTAAATTGTTTGAATAATGTTAAGATAAATCCAGTGATTATGCCTATGCATTATTCTGATTAAGAAGATTTCTCCCAAATTTATTCTGAGGAATCAATTAATCATTGCATTTGTTGACATAATACTGAACTGCTTATCTGCACAGAATGAAGCACAGGGAATTAAACAATAAATATATATGGGTTTCATCTTACTTAAAGCATGTTGTCCAACTATTTCTCTCATTTTATTTATCGTATTTGATTTCAGTTATTATTTATATCACATGTTTTAAAGAAATAATTTTGAAAGACTATAAAATACAGTTGATCCAAATACAATGTTTTTTTTTTTTTTAATGAAAAAGATTCAAAATCAAAGTCGGCAGAATTGTACAAATGTGAAACAACCAATGACACAGATCATTTTCAATCATTAAAGGAATCATGTCTATTTTTTGTACTGTTGTGGCATCTTCAAAAGTTGCTCCCGGCTACCTCTGCATGTATATGTATACACAATAATTTTGCTTCATTTAAAAGGAAGTGATTGTTGTATACACTTACATACAGAGACAGTGAAGAATAGCTGCACAAAAAATGAGGCAAAGTGGCTGTGTTACATATGGAAACATCTGGAAATAACTTAAGAAGCAGCTGTATAAACCTGAAAAAGATGCAGCTGTTTTAAAATGTCAAAGAAGGATATTTCACTCATGTTCCTGTGCATTGCAAACAGATCTTTTGCATCTGTGTCACAATCCAAATACAGAGCATGCAAGATATGACTTCTAAGCCACTTTAAAAAATGTGAGATTTGAGTACTCTGAAGCCGATACGATTTATATAACCTTAAATTGCACAAGCGTTTTCAGAGGTGACACAATTTTCTCCTATTATACGAAGAGCGAAAGATCACAGGAGAGGTCTGTGTAGAGTCTGTAATATGGCCATGATAATTAATTGATTGTAGAAGTGGAGAAATAACACTAAAAAGAATTAATTTGTTTTTCTTTCCAAGCCCCAAGAGGACTGAGGAAAGAGCAGACACCAAGGCACTCCTGTTAAAGAGCCTATTTTAAAGGAAGAAAGAATGAGGTTGGTAATGAAAATCATGAAGATGATTAATGGATGAGGTAGCTCAGGAGCACAACCTACTTTTTAAAGAACAGAATGATGGCCACAAAACATGGTATATCCTCCCCCACCCCACCCCCACATTATCTCTGTTCTCTGCCTCCTTCAGTTAGCATGTGCATTTTACTAGAGAATGTCTGGGAGGAAAAATGTGCAGGAGGGAAAAATGGATGAATGGGTCATTAATTGGGAACTAGCGCTCTGGCCCTTTTGCTCCCAGAAGATACGCCGTCTATTGCTAGCCTGGTTCATCTGCTTCAGAAATTAGCCTCGTTGCCAAATAACAGACGTTGGTGTAGTGAAATGAACACCCTACCGGGATTCTTGAGTGGAAAAGCAGAGCCAGGATTTTGTAGCCACAGTGTTGATTAAAAGTCAGAAAGAAAGAATATCATCTTTGTTATACTTCGAACATGAGTTAAGCAAATCCATTTTGGTTTGGTTTCTTCTATTTTTTGGTCTTTCACTTTTCCCTCTCCACATTATATCCTTAACCATTTTTTTAAAAAATTCATATCTTGGTCTCCTTGGTTCATCATCAATGATGTTCATTAGATTTTCATCAAGCAGTAGATCATTAATCACAATCTAGTCTATCTTGGTAACATACTAGAGTGGTTTATTATTTCCTTTTCAGTATAAAATTATATCTGTGGTATTATTACCAATATAATCATCTGCCTCCAACATTTGCCTATATTGCTGCCACCTAATAAAGGTGCCTGCTTACTTTAGCTGGGCAGCTGGGATGATCTTTACACCTTGAGTTATCCTGCTGGCTTTATATACTATTGGCATGTACTCCAGCATTCTTCCCAGAAACATCCCTCTGACACAACCAGGCAGCAGATGGGGGTTGAGAACAAAGTGATAACCTTTAGCACATGATGTCATGATGCACAGGCTATGATGTACAAGAACTACGTTAACAACTCAGCAAAGAGAGTACAATGAATGGGAACAGAGGAATGCCAATAAGTCAAGTGTGACTGTACTTCAGTGGAACAGAAAAGACAGAACGAAACAGGAGAAGTGAAAGGCCATAAGAGTAAAACAACATAAGAAGATGGCCACAACAACTGTTTTTAAGGTCTTATTGTATCATTTGCTTATTGAACAAACTGGATTGTAATGTGGTTGTATATGGGAAACCTCACACACCTCTTGGAGACTTCACAGATATAAATGTACCATGAATAGTTCATGAGAATGATAGGAACAGTGATAGCTTGTCAAATAATGGTTGGTCCCCCCAAAAAAAACTTTCTATAGATGTCAGTTGAGTTCAGGTCTCTTTATGCTTCCATAGGTTCTCTGCCTACAGCACATTCAGGGCATATTAATAGTTTCCATTCCTTTGGAAACAATGAAAGGAAAGGTAAAAATAGAAATAGAAATAGAAATACTTTTCAAAGCGACTAATAGAAAGTAATATAGGGAAAGAAATGGAGATGAAGCATTGCTGTATCCAAGAGATTCATTCTGGCATATAACTGTTTCAATCTCTTAACTGTGGTTGGTTTGACTCTGCCGCAACAATCCTGAACAAATTTATATGGAATTAAACTATACTGAATTCCATGAATTTATTTTGCTGAAATGTGTACTAATAATGTAGGTTACTGTAAGTCTGCTTTTTTTTTGAGGGGTCTTTGTTGTTCTCTGAGCTTGGGTGTCTTCTTGCAGATATTTCATTACCCAAACTAAGTAACATCATCAGTGGTAGTCTAGCATTGATGATGTTATCTAGTTTAGGTAATGAAATATCTGCAAGAAAACAATAAAGCTCAAAGGGCATCAAGGACCCCTCACTTCAACCCTCAACTATAAATATTCTCCTTTATCTGCTTTTTCCCCCCCCAATGAAGTTGAAAACTGAATCTCAAAAAAGGTGATAGATTGATTTCCAACACTGTCTCAGAGAATGAAAAGCAGTTCCAATTAAACAAGCTTCACGTTGAGCAATCTTAGAGCCATTTTGGTCAACTAGTTAAAGCACCAGGCTAGAAAGTGGGATATCATGAGTTCAAGTCCTGGCCCAACTGTTAAAACCAGGTGGTAATAACTTAGAGCCAATAAATCTCTCTCAGCCCAACCCATCTCACAGGGTTGTTGTGAGGAAAATGGGAGAAGGAAGGCGTGTTAGTTATGTTTGCTCCTTTGAGTTATTTGTAAAGGAAGGTTATAAATAAATAAATAAATAATTTGATCTAAAGTACAATACAACACAATAGCAGAGTTGGAAGGGACCTTGGAGATCTTCTTCCTGCCTAGGCAGGAAGCCCTATACCGTTTCAGACAAATGGCTATCCAATATCTTCTTAAAGACTTCCAGTGTTGGGGCATTCACAACTTCTGGAGGCAAGCTGTTCCACTGATTAATTGTTCTAACTGTCAGGAAATGTTTCCTCAGTTCTAAGTTGCTTCTCTCCTTGATTAGTTTCCATTGCTTCTTGTTCTACCCTCAGGGGCCTTGGAGAATAGTTTGACTCCCTATTCTTTGTGGCAGCCCCTGAGATATTGGAACACTGCTATCATGTCTCCCCTAGTCCTTCTTTTTATTAGACTAGACATACTCAGTTCCTGCAACCAATTCTTCAAATTTTTTAGTCCAGTCGCCTAATCATCTTTGTTGATTCTCCACATCTTTTCTACATCGTGGCAACCAAAACTGAATGCAATATTCCAAGTGTGGCTTTACCAAGGCATTATAAAGTGGTATTAACACTTCACGTGATCTTGATTCTATCCCTCTATGCAGCCTAGAACTGTGTTGGCTTTTTTGGCAGCTGCTGCACACTCCTGGCTCATATCTAAATGGTTGCCCACTAGGACTCCAAGATCCCTTTCACAGTTACTACTATTGGGCAAGGTACCACCTATACTGTACCTGTGCATTTCAGTTTTTTTGTACCTGTGCATTTCATTTTTGTTGCCTAAATGTAGAACCTTACTCTTTTCACCATTGAATTTCATTTTACTAGATAGTGCCCAATGTTCAAGTTTGTCAAGATCCTTCTGTATCTTAAGCCTTTCTTCTGGAGTGTTGGCTATTCCTGCCAGCTTAGTATCATCAGCAAATTTGATGAGTTCCCCATTTATTCCCTCATCCAAGTCATTGATGAAGATGTTGAAAAGCACTGGGCCTAAAACAGAGCCTTGAGGTACTCCACTGCATACTTCCCTCCATGTAGATACAGTTCCATTGAGGACTACACGTTGAGTGTGGTTGGTCAGCCAGTTACGAATCCATCTGGTGGTGATGCTGTCTAACCCATTCACTCATTCAGTGAATTTTATGAGTCCACTCTCTGTCCAAGTCCAACACCTTAATCCCTACCACAGGCTAGTATATTCCATGTTTCCTATTGTGGTATATTTTTTGATGACTTACCACAATCTTATTTTTTATATTGAAAAGGAGCTTATTTTAGCTTGGAAGTATGGATGTGGTTCTACTCAATAGTGTTAATCTGACAAGATGCATGAGAAACCATTTTCCATTATTATAGGGGTTGTAAGCACAAAGATTGAAGAGAAGTCAAGAGCAACACTAGAGCAACAGCAACACTGGTCATAGACTCATCAGAATGATTCAGTATGGGTGATAAAAGCCTCTAGCAGAGATCAAACAACTGAGTGTGCTCCCATTTTTGCTGGCATTTTAAATGATAGACTCATTTAAAACTAAAATGGGAAGAAAGTTCAGATCATCTATGGAGTATTTTCTCCTGCACTCAGAAAGTTTGTGAAGTTCAAAGAATTGTGTTTCCATCAAAGCATTCTTACTGTAAAGGTAAAGGTTCCCCTTGCACTTATGTGCTAATTGTTCCCGACATTAGGGGGGGGGGTGCTCATCTCCATTTCAAAGCTGAAGAGCCAGTGCTGTCCGAAAACATCTCCATGGTCGTGTGGCCAGCATGACTAAATGTCGAAAATGCACAGAATGCTGTTACCTTCCCACCAAAGGTGGTCCCTATTGTTCTATTTGCATTTTTACATGCTTTCGAACTGCTAGGTTGACAGAAGCTGGGACAAGTAATGGGAGTTCACTCAGTTACTTGGCACTAGGGTTTCAAACTACTGAACTGCCTACCTTTCTGATTGACAAGCTTAGTGTCTTAGCCACTGAGTCATCATGTCACATTCTTACTGTACAAATCCTCTGGTATGTTTCCATGGCTTGAGAGTGCTTAGGATTCAATCATTCAAATTAGTGATTTGTCTAACCATTTGTACTAGTGGCTGATTAAATGCTTGGGAACTTGCATAGAGCAGAGAGATGGTATGGTTGGACAACCAGTTATAAATGGCAAGAAAGTCAAACTTATCATTGTATGGCAAGAAGGTGCTTTTGGTACGGTCATTCCCAAATAATTCAAATGTTATTTGAAGAGTCCTTATTGCTCTATGAGTTTATTTTCTTGCAGACATTTCAATGTTATTTGCTTCTATCTTTTTAAAAGAATTTATCAACCCCACCCCCCAAATGTGAAAACTGGTATTATTTTCTTTTTAAATAATGTAGTTGAAAGAGAAATTAATGGAAACATCTCTACAGGCAGATTTCTTTGAAGACTTAACTTAAAATTCTGAATCTAAGTCTCAGGCTTGCTTAATGTTAATCTTTATTGACAATTCCAAAGCTGGTTGCTTTACTTGTTCTGATTAGCTTGGCTTCTTTATATTTAATCTTACCCATTTTTTTTTCATATGCTTCTTCGCTTTCATTAATACAGCTTGCAGCTATTGGTCTATATCAGTGGTAGTCAACCTGGTCCCTACTGCCCACTAGCTTTCATGATGTGTGGTAGGGGTTTAGTCCAATACTGAAGCACTTTTCTTTTTTAAATTTAATTGACTTCCCTACTTTATAAATCACCATTACTATGGGACCAGTGGACGGTTATAAAATTTTACTACTAACAGAGATACAAAAGTGGGCGGTAGGTATAAAAAGGTTGACTACCCCTGGTCTATATATTGTGGCTTCAGTTCTCATAGCAGTGTCATCAGCATAGTGAAGGGTTCACTGTTTCTTCTTCACATTTTAAAACCTTGTTAATCTTATTCCAATCTAGCCTCCATTAATATATATTCAATATATATGAGGAGTAAATAAGGATAAAGCATACTGCATTGTCTCCTTTTTTAAACTCCATCTGAAGCAATGTCTCTCACCATATACTTCCTGGACTGGGTTCTTTTTCTATGTATATGATTCACATGAGGGCAGTAAGATCTGACCGGACACAAGTGAGAGCCCATTTACGGACTTACATTGTGGCGCTGAGGGTGGCCAAACGTCATCATTGCGCCACCCTCATAGCATCCGCAGAAAACCGCCCTGCCGCCCTGTTTAGGGTGACCCGTTCCCTCCTTCAACAGAGGGAGCGGGAAGCCCCGTTACAGGGTAGGGCAGAGGAATTTGTGATTTTTCTGCAGGAGAAAACCGCCCAGATACAGAGTGAGCTAGCCACCATTCATGGCCCAGTGGGATGCCACGAGGGAGATCTTGTTTGGGAGGAGTTTGACCCCGTTACTTCCGAGGATATGGACAGGTTACGTGGGCGACTGCGAGCCACCACATGTTCATTGGACCCGTGCCCCTCCTGGCTTGTACTGGCATCCTGGGAGGTGACACGAGGCTGGCTCCAAGAGGTTATCAACGCATCCTTGAGCGAGGGTTCCTTGCCTGCCTCCCTAAAAGAGGCTATGGTGAGGCCCCTCCTCAAGAAGCCCTCTTTGGACCCAGCTCTTTTGAACAACTACCGTCCAGTCTCCAACCTTCCCTTCTTGGCGAAGGTTGTTGAGAGTGTGGTGGCACAACAGTTTCCCCGTCACCTGGAGGAAGTTGACTATCTAGATCCGCGCCAGTCCGGCTTTCGGCCCGGGCATAGCACCGAGACGGCATTGGTCGCGTTGGTAGATGATCTCTGGAGGGCCAGAGATGGGGGATGTTCCTCCATCCTGGTCCTATTAGACCTCTCAGCGGCTTTCGATACCATCGACCATGGTATCCTATTGCATCGGCTGGGGGGGTTGGGGGTGGGAGGCACCGTGTTGCGGTGGTTCTCCTCCTACCTCTCTGGCCGATCGCAATTTGTGCGGGCAGGAGAGCAGAGGTCGACACCGAGACCACTCACATGTGGAGTGCCTCAGGGGTCGGTCCTCTCGCCTCTCCTGTTTAACGCATATATGAAGCCGCTGGGTGAGATCATCCGTGGTTTTGGGGTAGAGTACCACCTGTACGCTGATGACACCCAGCTGTACATATCTACCCCAAACCACCCCAACGATGCCGTAGCGGTGATGTGCCAGTGCCTGGAAGCCGTGCGGATCTGGATGGGAAGTAACGGACTTAGGCTCAACCCGACCA
Organism: Rhabdophis nuchalis; assembly: GCA_039707465.1. Lineage (NCBI taxonomy): Eukaryota > Metazoa > Chordata > Lepidosauria > Squamata > Natricidae > Rhabdophis > Rhabdophis nuchalis. The sequence continues at coordinate 190,273,808 of CM077645.1, forward strand.
AGACCGAGTGGCTGTGGTTTCCGGCTGCCCGATTCAACCAGCTTTCTCCAACGCTGGCCATAGGGGGCGAACATCTTGCCCCTGTGGATGGGGCGCGCAATTTGGGTGTCCTCCTGGATACCCGGCTGTCTATGGAAGAGCAAGTGACAGCCGTGGCCAGGAGGGCGTTTTACCAGGTTTGCCTGGTCCGCCAATTGCGCCCCCTATTGGATCGGGACGCCCTTCGCACAGTCACTCATGCCCTCGTGACATCCCGACTGGACTATTGTAACTCTCTCTACATGGGGCTCCCCTTGAGGTGCACCCGGAGGCTTCAGTTAGTTCAGAATGCAGCCGCGCGAGCAATTATGGGCACCTCTAGGTTTGCCCATGTAACACCGCTCTTGCGCGAGCTGCACTGGCTACCTGTCGTCTTCCGGGTGCGCTTCAAGGTGTTAGTTATCATCTTCAAAGCGCTCCATGGCTCGGGACCTAGCTATCTGCGAGATTGGATCCTGCCCCACACATCCTCACGACCGATTCGCTCCCACAGAGAGGGGCTTCTCCGGGTGCCGTCCACTAGACTTTGTCAGCGGGCGACGCCCAGGGGAAGGGCGCTCTCTGTGGCGGGCCCGGCCCTCTGGAACGACCTTCCACCTGATATTAGAACGACCACCGACCTCCGCTCCTTCCGTGTAAAGTTAAAGACCCATCTCTTTCGACTGGCCGGCCTTGAATAGTTCTCTCTGTCTTTTAACGATAAATTTTAATGGGTTTTTTAATTGTATTTTTAGCACGGGTAATTTATTTAATTTTATTTTAGTAATGTCTGTATTATTATATATTGTTTTAATTATGCCTGTGCACCGCCCCGGGTCCCTGTGGGGAGAGGGTGCGGTTAATAAATTCCAATTTATTATTATTATTATTAAGATATTGTAGGGCATTTTCCTAAGGACATTCCACCACTTCATATAGTCAACCAAAGGCCTTTCTGTAATCAATGAAATGCATATTCACTTCCATTATTCTTGGACTGCTTTGATTATCCAGCATACATCAGCATTAACACCTGGAGGAAGTTGATTATCTAGACCCGCGCCAGTCCAGCTTCCGACCGGTCACAGCACCGAGATGGCATTGGTCGCGTTGGTTGATGATCTCTGGAGGGCGCGGGATAGAGGTTATTCCCCTATCCTAGTCCTATTAGACCTCTCGGCGGCTTTTGATACCATCGACCATGGTATCCTATTGCACCGACTGGGGGGGTTGGGGCTGGGAGGCACCGTTTTGCGATGGTTCTCGTCCTACCTCTCTGGTCGGTCGCAATATGTGTTGACGGGAGGGCAGAGGTCGACCTCGAGACCCCTCTTATGTGGGGTTCCTCAGGGGTCGGTCCTCTGGCCCCTCCTGTTTAACACATATATGAAGCCGCTGGGTGAGATCATCCGTGGTTTTGGGGTGGAGTACCATCTGTACGCTGACGACACTCAGCTGTACATATCCACCCCAGACCACCCCAACGATGCCGCCGAAGTGCTGTCCCGGTGTTTGGAGGCCGTATGGATCTGGATGGGTGGTAACAAACTCAAGCTCAACCCTGCCAAGACTGAGTGGCTGTGGTTTCCGGCACCCCGGTTCAGCCAGATTACTCCAACTCTGGCCATTGGGGGCGAAACACTAGCCCCTGTGGAGAGGGCGCGCAATTTGGGTGTCCTCCTGGATTCCCGGCTGTCCATGGAGGACCATGTGGTGGCCGTGGCCAGGGGGGCGTTTCATCAGGTACGCCTGATGCGCCAATTGCGCCCCTTACTGGACCGGGCTGCCCTTCACACAGTCACTCAAGCTCTCGTGACGTCCCGACTCGACTACTGTAATGCTCTCTACATGGGGCTTCCCTTGAGGTACACTCGAAAGCTACAGTTAGTCCAAAATGCAGCCGCGCGGGTGATTATGGGAGCCACTAGATGCTCCCACATAACACCGATCCTGCACGAGCTGCACTGGCTTCCTGTGGCCTTTCGGGTGCGCTTCAAGGTTTTGACAACCATCTTTAAAGCGCTCCATGGCTCGGGGCCTAGTTATATGCGAGACCGCCTTCTGCCCCATACATCTCTTCGGCCGATCCGCTCCCACAGAGAGGGTCTTCTCAGGGTGCCGTCGGCTGGACAATGCCGACTGGCGACGCCCAGGGGAAGAGCCTTCTCTGTGGCGGGCCCAGCCCTTTGGAATGACCTACCCCCTGAATTACGCACCATCACCGACCTCCGCCTCTTCTGCCAATGTCTAAAGACACATCTTTTCCAACAAGCCGGCCTAGCCTAACCTCCCACGGGGACTTTTTAGAAAGTTTTAAATTGGGTATTTTAAAATTTGGTTTTAGCATAGGATTAGGGTAGTTTAATATATTTTAAATTATGTATTTATTTTTTGTATCTTTGTATGTTTTTAAATTCCTGTGCGCCGCCCTGGGTCCTTTGTGGAGAAGGGCGGGATATAAATATAAATAAATTCAAATTAATGTCTCCCATTCCTCACCCTTTTCCAAAATTAACTTGAACATCTGGCATTTCCCTTTCCATGTAGGGTTCCAATCTGTATCAAATGATCTTAAGCATTAATTTGCTTACATGTGAAATTAAGGATATTGTGATAGTTTGCACAATCTGTTACAGCTCCTTTCTTTACTACAGCATTGGCATATAGCCTCGTATCTTCCCGTCTCTTGGCCACTGTGTTGTTTGTCAGTTTGTACACAATGTTTATTGAGCCTTCTTTTATTGCTTGCCATATTTCTGTAGCTATTCCATCAATTTCTGTAAAGTGCTGATATAAATTCATCGTCTAGTGCTAGAGATTCTTGTAAGTAGGGAATATCTTCTAAGACTTTTTTGTATATAATTTCTACAACATAGACTTTAAGTATACTCCTTCTGTCTTTGTTTTGATCTTCCTTAAATCAGTTACTGTCTCTCGAGCAGCATCTTTTAGCATAGAAGGTTGAGGTTGAAATATTTTTCTGAGTTTTGGAAGACTTTCCTTCTTCTTGTGTTTTGTTTCCATCTTTGATGCATTTATAGATACCATTATAATACTACTACTAGCCTCTTGTAACATCTGTCTCTGATATTGTTCTGTCCTTTGCCTACTGTTTTTGTTTTATTTAAGCTTCTTTCCTCTTCTTGGCAATTTCCATTTGTTTGGTCATTCATTTTAGTTTGGTTTCTTCTATTTCTTGGTCTTTGACTTTCCCCCTCCATATTACATCCTTAATCATTTTTTAAAATTTCATATCTTGTTCTCCTTGTTCATTAGCATGTTGATTGTCTTTTGACCTGAAAGGTTTTCATCGAGCAGTAGATCATTAATCACAATCTAGTCTATCTAGGTAATATACAAGAATGGTTTATCATTTCCTTCTCGGTATGAAATAATATCTGTAGTATTATTACTAATATAGTTATCTGCCTCCAACATCTTCCAATATTGCTGCCACCTAATAAAAGTGCCTGCTTAATTTAATTGGGCAGCTGGAATGATACAATACAATACAATAGCAGAGTTGGAAGGGACCTTGGAGGTCATCTAGTTCAACCCCCTGCCTACGCAGGAAGCCCTATACCATTTCAGACAAATGGCTATCCAACAACCTCTTAAAGACTTCCAGTGTTGGGGCATTCACAACTTCTGGAGGCAAGCTGTTCCACTGATTAATTGTTTTAACTGTCAGGGAATTTCTCCTCAGTTGTAAGTTGCTTCTCTCCTTGATTAGTTTCCACCCATTGCTTCTTGTTCTACCCTCAGGTGCCTTGGAGAATAGTTTGACTCCTGCTATCATGTCTCAGCTAGTCCTTCTTTTTATTAAACTAGCCTTTCCCAGTTCCTGCAACTGTTCTTCAGTCCCGTAATCATCTTTGTTTGTCTTCTCTGCACTCTTTCTAGAGTGTCCACATCTTTTCTACATCATGGGAACCAAAACTGAATGCAGTATTCCAAATGTGGCCTTACCAAGGCATTATAAAGTGGTATTAGCACTTCACGTGATCTTGATTCTATCTCTCTATTTATGCAGCCTGGAACTGTGCTGGCTTTTTTGGCAGCTGCTGTACACTACTGGCTCATATTTAAATGGTTGTCTACTAGGAGTCCAAGATCCCTGTCACAGTTACTACTATTGGGCAAGGTACCACCTATACTGTACCTGTGCATTTCATTTTTGTTGCCTAAATGTAGAACCTTACTCTTTTCACCAATGAATTTCATTTTATTAGTTTAGTTTAGTTTATTAGTTTTTTATACCACCCTACTGCCGAAGAACTCAGGGCGGTGTACAACCAAAGTAAAACAGATATATAAAAGTTAAAAACAGTTTAAAAAACATATTAAATAATTTGGCCTCTCATAAGATTAAAAAACCAACAACTGGGCACTATTAGATAGTGCCCAATGTTCAAGTTTGTCAAGATCTTTCTGTATCGTAAGCCTATCTTCTGGAGTGGTGGCTATTCCTGCCAGCTTGGTGTCATCTGCAAATTTGATGAATTCCCCATTTATCCCCTCATCCAAATCATTGATGAAGATGTTGAAGAGTACTGGCCCTAAAACAGAGCCTTGGGGGACTCCCCTGCATACTTTCCTCCATGTAGATGTAGTTCCATTGAGGACTACGCGTTGAGTGCAGTTGGTCAGCCAGTTACGAATCCATCTGGTGGTGATGCTGTCTAACGCACATTCTTCTACTTTATCTAGTAGTAAGTTATGCTCTATCTTGTCAAATGCCTTACTGAAGTCCAAGTAAATTATATTCCTCTGGTCCAATACTTTTGTCACATTATCAAAGAATGCAATAAGATTAGTCTGGCATGATCTGTTTTTGACAAACTCATGTTGGCTTTTGCTTATTATTTTGTTTGTTTCTAGGTGTTTGCTAACTCGTTGCTTGATTAATTTTTCCAGACTGTTTGCTGTTATTGAGGTCAGGCTGATGGGTCTATAGTTTCCTGGATCTATCTTTTTTCCTTTTTTGAAGATGGGAACCATATCCACTCTTTTCCAGTCCTCTGGTAGTCCCCCGGTGTTCCAGGATCTTTACACTTTGAGTGATCCTGCTGGCTTTATATACTTTTGGCATGTATTCTTTTCTCATCCTTCCCAGAAACATCCCTCTAGCACAACCAGGCAGCATAGCAGACATGGGAAGCTGGCGGTTGGGGACAAAGTGATTAATTTTAATGCATGATAGCATGATGTACAGGCTATGATCATTGGTGGGTTTCAAAAATGTTTAGAACCTCTTCTGTAGGTGTGGCCTGCTTTGTGGGAGTAACTTGGCAGTCATGAGACTGGGTGGGCATGGCCAACTTGTAAAATGTAGTGAAACTCACTTAACAACACTCTTGCTTAGCAACCAAAATGTTGGCTCAGAAACTCTGGCATTTGAAGCATGCAAGTCTTAAAGCTGTCAAGTTACAAGACCCTTGTAGGGAAAAACCCCAGGGGTGTTCAAACTTGACAGCTTTAAGACTTGTGGACTTCAACTCCCAGAATTCCTTCTCTAGCTCTTCATCTTGATGATGTGCGGGTGGGCGGAGAGTAGGGAACTGGAACCAGTTCTAAATAGCACTGTAGATTTGTGGAACCTCTTCTATAGAAGAGGTTAGAACTGGCAGTAACCCACCCTGGCTATGATGTAATTATGTTAACAACTCAGCCATGAGATTGAGACTTTTAAGACATATTATATCTAGCTCCCATTCTTTCTGTAATTCTCATTCCTTCTGCATATTAGCTCATGGATCATGCACTCACTCTATTATGGCAAACTCCCATCTATAGGTATTCCCTAAATGTTTTGTTCATTTCAATTTTTATAACATTTAGCAGCATGCATCTAAATGAATTAGGAATTCACAAATTCCAGAAAAGACATAATCTAAATATTAGCTATACCCCAGGATTTTAATTTTCAAAGTAAAAATAGGAAAGTTGGTGAATGTAATATTCATGTCACGCTGCATTTGACATTTATATAGTTCATAGGCAACTGCAATGGTGTCTTTTCTGATCTAAATCTTATATTACTTATGGAGAGCATGACTATAGTCTTTGCTGAAATAATAGGTATGGTTAGCCAAGTATGACTTCAAAAAACGGGATTAAATCAAACTGACATTTTGTCTAAAACAATAAGAGACATTTTTTACTCTTTGATTACAAAACATGAGCCTAAGACCCATAAATTTGTAAAGCATAAGGATATTAAATGTTTAGGGGAAAAAATTAAATGAGGCATATCAGATCTTTCCATCACCTTTAACTATTGCAGCTCCGTATTCAGCTGTTTCCATTGCACCAAAGCCAATTATAATTTATATATGCAGAAAGATTTTGTGTGAATTGTCCTTGAACAATCTTTTCTGCAGACGTAGAGGAGGTGCAAGCTGTGGGCCATGCCACAAATGCAATACATGATTGGCGTTTTACATCAATTAAGCCACCCTGGGTCCTTTTTGGAGAAGGGCGGGGTATAAATACGAATAAAATAAATAAAATAAAAAAATTATTGCTAGTTCTGTGCTGAACAAAAACTTCTATATTCCCCGCATCTCCACATCCCCAGGAAAAGAAGGGAAGGTAAGATCTGTAAATAGAAAAGGGGGGTCAGTATGAATGCAACAGCAGCACTCTGCCACTCATAATAAGGTAAGCATGAAAAGCAGCACTGATAATTGAGGCAGAAAAACAGAAGGCTGTTTTATATGGGAATCTACTTTAGGGGAAACATAAAACTTTATATGCTACTAGCTATACCCGGCCACGCGTTGCTGTGGCCCCGTCTAGTTAAATGGCCAACCAATCTGTGTATATCTACACCTGCACACATACACACAACCACCGTATAACCCCCAACCTACCTACCTACTGTATTTCTCCCTCTCTATCTATCCGTCTACCTATCTAACTACCGTATTTCTCCCTCTCTCTCTATCCATCTATCTACCTACCTACCTACTGTATTTCTTCCTTTCTCCCTCTATCTACCTACCTACCTACCTACTGTATTTCTCCCTCTATATCTATCCCCTTACCTACCTACCTACCTACCTACCTACCTACCTACCTATTGTATTTCTTCCTTTCTCCCTCTATCTACCTACCTACCTACTGTATTTCTCCCTCTCTATCTATCGACCTACCTACCTACCTACTGTAATACAATAATACAATAGCAGAGTTGGAAGGGACCTTGGAGGTCATCTAGTCCAACTCCCTGCCTAGTCAAGAAGCCCTATACCATTTCAGACAAATGGCTATTCAAGATCTTCTTAAAGAATGGCAGTGTTGGGGCATTCACAACTTCTGGAGGCAAACTGTTCCACTGGTTAATTGTTCTAACTGTCAGGAAATTCCTCCTCAGTTCTAAGTTGCTTCTCTCCTTGATTAGTTTCCACCCATTGCTTCTTGTTCTGCCCTCAGGTGCCCTGGATAATAGCTTGACTCCCTCTTCTTTGGGGCAATGCCTGAGATATTGGAAGGCTGCTATCATGTCTCCCCTGGTCCCTCTTTTATTAAACTGTATTTCTCCCTCTCTCTCTCTCTCTATGGGCCACCTGGGAGTTTTCTATTTGCCTTGTTTTGGCCCTTTTAGGCCTCCATAGACTGTGGAATTGTATGGAATTCCAATGACAGTTGGAAAGCAGCCGGATAGGCGGGGCTACAGGGACGTGAAAACCTGATCAGTGGGTACATTTTAGGTTTGTGTACCTTGCACATGGCACATGTGTGCTAGGCACAAAATAAGTATGTATTCTGTTATCGGAAGCCCTTGGGAACATTGTGTCAAAATTTGGTATAGATCGGTGCAGTAGTTTTTGAGATTAGCGGCTTCGTACAAACTATTTTACATTTTTATTTATATAGATTACTTGTACATATTGAGTTTTAATGGCTGATTCTGCACAGCTCTATCTATCATAGATAGTTACCCTGAAATAAGATGGGTGACCAATGAATTTTATAGATAGATAGATGATAAATAGATTGGATAGATAGATAACAGATAGATAGATATACAGTCATACAAAAAGATAGATAGATAGATAGATAGATGATAGATAGATAGATAGATAGATAGATAGATAGATAGATAGATAGATAGATAGATAGATAGATAGATAGACAGATGACAGATTAATGTTTGTGGTATTCTTAATTTAGTCTAAACATTGCCCCGAATAACTAAAATATATAAAACACAGATTGGTTAATAAATGTCTTTGCGTGTAAGTATGACTCTTTCTCTAATTTCTATTTATCTGAAATCTATAAATCCCATTCATATTTTGTAACTCTTTTCTTGTTATTAGAGAGTGATCAAACATGCCACAACTTCTAATTAGCATTCCATCATGAGAAAAGAATTCCCATTTTAGAATGTGATCGCACACAATGTGCCAGAAAGAAAAAATGAAGCTCATCTAAAGGGACAACTTTGTTGCTTAGTCCACAAATTACTTATTCAATGTATTACTATATGGAAGATTATGTCTACTATTGTAGACTGCTAATGTATTCACCTTGTATACACACTGGAACACCATTTAGATTCCCTTTTATGAGATTTCTCAGTCTGCAGATGTGGTGCAGAATTTAAAAGGCATTCATATACAATTCAGATGCTCTGGACTAACAAGAGTAAATTGTGTATCTTGACAAGCTCATCATCACTCTGTCTCTACTTCAGTAGAAAAGTAAAGATGGAGGAAGTCTGTCTCAACCAGCCATTTTGCTTCTCTAGTAGAGTTTTCGTGCATGTGAGATGCTGCTCTTACTATGCGAAGTAAAGCGAAGAGAAGCAAGAGTCTACTTCATGACTTTTCATTCTAGGAATCAAAGCTTCATGTTGTGGAAAAAGTGACCCATTATAGTATGAATCAAAGCAGTAAAGATCCAGAGCAAGGGTTCTTTTATTGAACTACCTCAAACAATGATCCCAGGTTTCTAGCCAATAATTCTTCAGATGAAATAATCTAGTCTTGAATACTGATGCTGCCGTCTTGCTTTCAGTTCAGTCTAAATTCCTCGTACTATTAGTATTATAAAATGATTCCTTTTATGTTACATTTTTACACCGTACTATCTGGCTTTTGTTCCTTTCAAACAGTACACCCCTTTGAACATCTGCACACAGATACCTGGCTGGATTTTAATGATGTGATAATTTGGTCATATTTATGACATTTAGCACATCCTATTTAATTTGGAATTGTTAAGGTAAAGATTCCCCTTGCACATATGTGCTAATAATTCCTGACTCTAGGAGGCGGTGCTCATTTCCATTTCAAAGCCGAAGAGCCAGCACTGTCCAAAGATGTATCCATGGTCATGTGGCCAGCATGACTAAATGCCGAAGGTGCACAGAACACTGTTACCTTCCCATCAAAGGTGGTTCCTATTTTTCTACTCACATTATTTACATGCTTTCAAACTGCTAGATTGGCAGAAGCTGGGACAAGTAACGGGAGCTCACTCCATTACGCAGCACTTGGCATTCAAACCGCCAAACTGCCAACCTTTCTGATCGATAAGGTCAGCATCTTAGCCACTGAGCCACCGCGTCTCTCTCGGAATAGTTAATTTCAAGTTAAAACCATGCCATTCACCTGTCTAATTATTTGTTTCCATCAGTGGGCACCATATGAGTTAGGATAACTCTATGGTCATGTATTGGTCTAGTTTTTAAACCTCTGAACTGACATGGGTGATTTCTTTTTCTTTTTTCTTTTGCTGGTTGTTTAAAATGCCAATTAAACTTAATGTCACGCATTCATGGTGTTTCTATTCTTATATATAGTTATGGAAGATGAAAATCAAAACAGAATATAGGTATGTAACATGTGCTATGTATAAATTCTTAAACACTATAATTTGATATTTTTTTAATGACTTCTGGCCTTATCCAAAGTTTTTATGGGATATACTATATATAAAAATCTCAGGCCTTAATTTCTACATAGTATTTTAAGAATTTGCATTGGTTAGCTGCTCTAGTAAAATATTTAGCCAACTTTAATGCTACAAATAGCTTATTAATACAAATGCAGTGTTAAAGCACAAGAACCCATGATATTTTGTGTTTCAAATGTAATGCACCAGGATTTCATATATGTGAAATAACAAGGTTTCAAATTGAGCAATGAAAAAATTAATAGATGAGAGAAGTGCACACCCAAGTTATAGGGTGTGAATGCAGAAAATGGATTTGCAAAGGAAGCCATAAAAAGGATATTTCTAGAGAAGGGAGAGTGAAAGAGAAAAATCAGTTTTGTGAAAGTATTTAAGAAGTTTTGCCTATCTATAATTAAAGTCCTACTATACCAAGCAGTCACAGCTACTTACTGTTGATAAAGAAATGAAGGCTTCACTGTCTTTAGGTAAAAGATAGCTGTTGGTTTAGATGATTAATTTTTACAAAGTATCCAAAATGTAATTAAATACAAGAAACTTGGGTATACAAATTAAGATGAGCATTCATGCACATCAGCTTTTGCTAATATACAGTTTTACAGAGTAACTCATCTGCTGATTTTTCTGTCAAGTGAACTGAAAACTTTTTTAATTAAAATAATGTCCTTTATCTTTCATAATTGTTATTTGCAATAAAGATACACCTTTTTTTTTTCCAATGAAGACCTTCCCATCTGCAGCAGCAGCCGGTCAGTCTTGATTTTTATTTGGGGCTCCATTTTTTATTTCCTTGGTGGAGCGCTTTAGATCTGAAACTAAAAAAAAGACAGCATAGGTGCCAGGGGTTATCACAGTCGTCTGCAACTTTTTAAAACAGCTGCTTTTTTTTTCTCAGATTGTGGGCTCGCTTATAATTGCATGCAGGAATGATCTTGAGAGATCAGAGGAAAAGCCACAGCCAGGAGAACTTAACCTGAAGCAGGAATATAATGTTATTTTCATAATGTTATATGTTATATATAATATATGTTATATATAACATTCATAACGTTATATGTTATATTCCTCATGGGACATGGTGGCTTAGTGGCTAAGACGCTGAGTTTGTCGATAAGAAAGATCGGCAATTCGATGGTTTGAATCCCTAGTGCCACGTAACCGAGTGAGCTCCCGTTACTTGTCCTAGCTTCTGCCAACCTAGCAGAAGCCTCATTCCCACACACCTATTAGACTGGCTTTTGCAATTGCAATTAAATCTTTGGGAAAAGACACTTTCAGTTAGGGAATTGCACACAGGATCTACATTCATTTCACTATAATGCTCAAAAGCACCTTTTGCCCTTGAATCAAATGCAGTGCAAGGCCTTATTTTTTTTATTGATTTTAGTCTATATGTTAATGATTCTCCAAGCACAGAACACGAGATCTTTCATATAATTGCCTACCCCAATATTCTAATTGAAGACACCAGGATTGAATCTATCATCAAGATATTGTAGATAACATAAAAGTATCTGCCAACTAAGTTTATTGATTTTTTTTAAAATAATAATAATAATAATAATAATAATAATTTTAATTTATAACCCGCTCTCTCTCCCAGAAGGGACTCGAGGCGGGGCACAGGGAATTTAAAATACATATAAATACAAACAGTATACAATAATAAAATAAAATTAAACTAACCCTGCGCTAAAATCCCATATTAAAACTAACCCCAATCTAAAAAGAGACTACCCTAGGCCGGCCAAACGAAACAGATGTGTCTTTAATTTTAGGCGGAAGGAGCGGAGGTCCGTGGTTGTCCTGATATCGGGGGGAAGGTCGTTCCAGAGGGCTGGGCCCGCCACAGAGAAGGCCCTTCCCCTGGGCGTCACCCGCTGACAAAGTCTAGTGGACGGCACCCGGAGAAGTCCCTCTCTGTGGGAGCGAATCGGCCGTGAGGATGTATGGGGCAGGATCCGATCCCGCAGATAGCTAGGTCCCGAGCCATGGAGCGCTTTGAAGATGATGACTAACACCTTGAAGCACACCCGGAAGACGACAGGTAGCCAGTGCAGCTCGCGCAAGAGCGGTGTTACGTGGGTGAACATAGAGGCTCCCATTATTGCTCGCGCGGCTGCGTTCTGGACCAACTGAAGTCTCCGGGTGCACCTCAAGGGGAGCCCCATGTAGAGAGAGTTGCAATAGTCCAGTCGGGATGTCACGAGAGCATGAGTGACTGTGCGAAGGGCGTCCCGATCCAATAGGGGGCGCAACTGGCGTACCAAGCGAACCTGGTAAAACGCCCTCCTGGCCACGGCTGTCACTTGATCTTCCATGGACAGCCGGGTATCCAGGAGGACACCCAAGTTGCCCGCCCCATCCACAGGGGCAAGATGTTCGCCCCCTATGGCCAGCGATGGAGTCAGCTGGTTGAATCGGGCAGCCGGAAACCACAGCCACTCGGTCTTGGTCGGGTTGAGCCTGAGTCCGTTACTTCCCATCCAGATCCGCACGGCTTCCAGGCACTGGCACATCACCGCTACGGCATCGTTGGGGTGGTTTGGGGTAGATATATACAGCTGAGTATCATCAGTGTAGAGATGATACTCTACCCCAAAACCACGGATGATCTCGCCCAGCGGCTTCATGTATGTGTTGAACAGGAGAGGCGAGAGGACCGACCCCTGAGGCACCCCACATGTGAGGGGTCTCGGGGTCGACCTCTGCTCTCCTGTCAACACAAATTGCGATCGGCCAGAGAGGTAGGAGGAGAACCACCGCAAAACGGTGCCAACAATGCTCTTGTTGCTATATTAATCTACTTCTTTTTATTTAATTAAAATGCATAGGCTAAAATTGTGTACAGAGTTTAGTCACAAGGCTGACTGAGCAGAATGAAATATATTTATGTTTCAAGTAAATATACACTGAGCTGCACTGTACTGCATTTAATCTGATGAATGCATTAATAAATTATTGCTGCCTTTATTGCAAGTCCCTCTTAAGTTAACACTTTTGTATCGTTGCTGCTAAGGAATAAATTTCCTTCCAAAAAGGAAGTCATCTAAGGCTCATTCCCAATTTTCCAGTTCTACAAGTTAATGCACACAGTAATGAGCGTAATGACAGCATGCTAGATTACTTTTGAAAGAACCCTTTGATGCAACTTCCTAGGGAAATTATGGGTTTCTTACTCAGTAGATGCCTTTTGCAGATTTCACAGGGACTATTACAATCAAACTAGCAACTGTGGTATGGCAAAGTTTATCTCAAATACGATTGAAAACCTCTTTTCACCTAACAAAGAAAAACAGCTGAAAATGGATCTGCATTTTCTGTTTAAAATTTCCTTCTCCAAAGAAACATGGTTTACAGCCCTGAACAATGTTTGAGTAACATTCAACTGTATTTAGAGTTTTGGTTCCTCATTGAAATATCCTGCGATGAACGCACTCAGTTGGACTTACCTTGGTAAGATGCAAAATAAATAGAAATAATCATTCATTCATGTTTATAAACTGCTTTAGCCTTAACAACTACTACAATGCAATCTACAAAGATGTATGTGTCTTCTTGTCAGTACTGACTGCTGACAACTGCTTGAGTTAAGTTCATGCAGTTTTCTTAGCACCATTTTCAGAACTAATTTGCCACTAATTCATATAGCTGTATATTTTCCATCATGGTGAATATTTAGAATATGCAGATCCATCACAGTAAATGTGCAACAGCCGTGCGAGCAATTATGGGAGCCCCTAGGTGCTCCCATGTAACACCGCTCTTGCGTGAGCTGCATTGGCTGCCTGTGGCCTTTTGGGTGCGCTTCAAGGTGCTGATCATCATCTTTAAAGCGCTCCATGGCACGGGACCTAGTTATTTACGGGATCGCATCCTACCCCATACATCCCTGCGGCCGATTCGCTCCCACAGAGAGGGACTTCTCCGGGTGCCGTCCACTAGGCAATGCCAGTGGGTGACACCCAGGGGAAGGGCCTTCTCTGTGGCAGGCCCAACCCTCTAGAACGACCTACCCCCTGAACTCAGAATGACCACGGACCTCCGTTCTTTCCGCCAGAAACTCAAGACCTACCTTTTCCAACAGGCCGGCCTGGCCTAACTCTACCTAGCCTTTAGCCTGACATCAAATTGTTTTAATTGGTTTTTTAAGGGTAATAGCTTAATTTATTGTAAATTTTAGCACAGGGTGAATAATTTAATTTGATTTTAAATTTTGTATATTGTCATGTTTTTATATGCTTTTTAAATTTCCTGTGTACCACCCCGAGTCCCTTTTTGGGAAAGGGAGCAGTATATAAGTTAAATAAATCTAAATCTAAATCTAATCAACTGTTGGGGAGAGGGTTTGTGTAACAGTCATTGTCCCTAGAAGCAGAAATAGCAAAGCACACAAACCCAAGAGTTTGTGGCTCAAGAGCACATTGTTGCTTCAATGTTTATGTGTATAGTACATATACATAAGACTCAAGTAAATTAGAACAGAGTTGGAATGCATTACAATATCTGCACCCCTGTCATGAGTTTTTTGGTGTTACCCAGTTTCAGTCTCCTAAAAAGAACAACGGTAAGGTTACTTGCTTCTCACTCCAGTTCTGGATGGTAGCTCAGTGCAGTTTGGAATTATTGAAGGCAAGTGTGAATTAATCGTAAATTCCTGAATCTTTTTGTATACAGTTTGTGCCTAACATTTGTATCTGATCATTGTGAATACTTTAAAAATTGAGGTGGTTAAAATTTGCTATTGCCAACATATATCAAGGATAATAGAAGAATATGATTCTAATTCTAGATATTAGGATGTATGAAGGGATGGATGGGTGGACAGACGGACGGACAGACAGACAGATCCTCTACAGAATATACATATTGGTGCATTAATTTAAATATTTGAAGTTTCCCCAACTCAAAATGCCAAGGGAATCATTGCAAAATAACCAGAGTTTCAGTACAGATATTATTTGTTAGTCACTTAAAATTTGCAAGCTTAAATATTGAAGTATTTTGGCAGAGCAAATCTACATTAACTTGATAACAGAAGGAAAGCTGCATCTTTCCTAGCAAAATATATATTGATTCCAGTACATATTCGACCTAGAAGGAAAAGATGTGGCTGCATCTGAAACATATTGCAGTTTTTTGTGTTTCATTTGTGTTTCATTTTAAAGCATATCAATGACTCTGGAGACACTACAAGTGCACGTCACATAAAAATTGTGTGGCTTTGTGCTGACAGCTTGTTCTGTTCCAGGAACTGAGAAACATGTCAAGAATCCTGGCCAACTTGTTCTCTTTACTTATAACAGAAAATGACATGCAAAATTACCAGGAGACCATCAGCAAATACATTAGAGGTATCTCTCTTGTAAGTCACTATTTGGGTATATAGAAAGAAAATTGTGTCAACCACAGAAAAAAGAAGCAATATTCCATTTGAATTGGTCTTGGAATTTTGGCTATCTTGAGTTGTAGCTAAGCTATTAGTTGTGATGGTATTATTGTAGCTAGTATAGACTGAAATAACGTGGAAAATTTCTTCAGGAAGTTCTCTTTTTTGTTATGTTGCTTTATAGCTCGTTGTCCATTGAAAGAAAATTTGTTTTGAAATGTCTTTCATAGAAAAAAAAATAGTGTATGGCATTTCAATATTTATTATTGAATCATATGGTTATCAAGATATATATGTGTGTAAGTTTATGTGTGTAAGCATTGTGCAATCATCTAATATCCCAAGAGCAGGCATTGTAATGAAATTCCTCCCATGAGACCTTTCCAGATTAGAAACTGTGAGCAACAAGGGAGGCTAGGGATATATCATAGAAAACAACAACATCTGCAGTAAGAACCTTTGTCACCACCAGCAGTAAAATATACCATCAAGAGAAAATTGAAGAAAGTTCTTAAGTATTTCAAAGTAAGTAAGAATGTGGTAAAAAATACAAAGCCTTCTTTTAGAAGAGAGAAAAAAAATCCTTAGAGACATTGCAATGATGATTGCACAACTATTGTAGTGAATGTGGTGTGCTAGAGTTGCCACAATAGCTTCATTGCATCAGATGATAAATTCAATAGAGACCGGACAGGTCATTGAAAAAAATCACAGTTCTGTTTAAAACCACTGAAATCAAGTATCCAGTCTTACTTGCACAAGATTGTTCACAATAATGTATAGTGGCAAATATAATTACTGAGAATCCATATAGCAATGGGTTCCTTTTTAAACATGTTCCATTAACTGTTATCTTTGCAGTATTCTGAGTTCAGCGTTAAATGCATCTGTTGTTAAAATACCATTTCTTGTTCTGTTAAGATACTGATATATTGTGCATCAGGGTAAGGCATTACTACAACACCTTTGACAAATATTGAAACATATTGTCCTAGAGGAAACATCTAATGTAGATAAATATCATCAAAAACTATTTTTTCCTTAAAGGTGCATCTGGAGGAGATGTAATAAATATACTTAGTGGTGGTGGAAAGCATAAACCACTTTAAAAGTATAAAGTAAGCCAACATACAGTAAAACAATTTCTATTACCCTAATGCTTTATTATTCATTTATCTTCATTGTATATAAATGGATTGCTTTGTTACTATATGTAGCAGTCAGGTAGGTTGTTCAGATAATAGTATACTATGGAACATGCTATGGAATATGCCCCACCAATATTTAACCCCATATTAATTAAAGTTTATGGACTGGATTCTGACTACGTTGTGTCTAGAGCAGGGGTGTCAAACTTGATCTAAATTGAGAGCCACATCTGGGTTGTGTTTGACTCCGGGGGGCATGGCTCAATGACACTCATGTTGAGGGCACTTGTAGTGGCCCGAGCACTCTTCCAGTGAAAATAGGCTCCCAAGCTTCATTTTTCAGGGTGATGGTTTCCTGCAACCCTCTACCAGAGAAAACGTAGTTTGGGAAAGCTGCATATTGCCCTTGTGAGCTCCATTTTCAGTTGTGACCGTCTCCTACAATCCTCTGTCAGTTAAAATGTAGTAGTGTGCAGCCCTGCCGAGCTCCATTTTCACTGGTGGGCCAGTTCTTCATTGTTTCTGGGGTGTCCCCGTGGGCCAGATGTAAGCACCTCATGGGCGGGATCCAGCCCCTGGACCTTGAGTTTGACACCCCTCTCCCTGGGTCTAGAATATTACCATTCAAAGTAATTGAACTGGCAGTCATGTCTAACTTAACTGTCATTGATTTTAGTAAGGGTATTCAAGGAATGACTCTATCAGGATCCAAACTGATAATTTATCAGAAGTGAAATACCTTCCTTTTTGTCCACTAGGTGTCAAGTGCCAGGGAATTCAGGAGATCCAGGCAGTTCAAATGGGTGTAAAGATTTATTGCAAGCTTAATCTCTCTATAAAAATCTGAACTCCTAATGGTCAAAACAATTTGGCAGTGGATAAGGAAGTCAAGTTGGCTGGACTTAGATGCCTTGTGGGTGTGATGGGACTCATGATTGATGATGCATTTGTTGCCTCCCTCAGGCTCAGATTGGTCATCTCCTATACTAGTAGCTTCAGTATAATGAGAAAGAAGACAAAATTTAGCAATTCTTTTTCTGCTTGCTCATGGTTACTCATACCTTAGTCAAAGTAAATCACAATCTATTTGGATTATTGCAGTGAACTATATATGAGGTCATACTTGAAGACCATCTGGAAGCTGCAACTGCTCTAGAATGCAGTGATGCATGTAGTTTAGAATCTTTAGAACTTTAATGGCACAAGACAAGATTATTTGTGGGACTGCCTCTTCATGCAAAGATGGATAGAAGGTGTCTATCATTCTAGGTTAGACAAGAAGAGCATGCTCCAGGTCCCCTTATTTTAATATTGTCATCTAATGGTTTCTGGAAGATGAACTTTCTTGACTGCTGTCAGAACTCTTTGAAGTAACCTCCCACATGAGATATGAGTTATCTAACCTTTTGGAAGGACTGTTTCCACAAGCACTGGACTAGGATCAAGCTGGAAGGCTAATAGTCTGAGGTCTGGGAGGAAGAGCGTTTTTGTTTTATCCTGTTTTTAATTACTTGTTGTGTGCCATCCAGAATCATTGTATGAGATAGTTGGCCATATAAGTTATGTAAATAAATAAAGACTGCAAAGCAAGTTTGGCAATGGAGCAAAGTTAGAGCCCTTTGTTCAAGTTTAGTTTAGTTTTAGTTTTATTCAATTTATATACCGCCCTTCTCCCTTTTGGGACTCAGGGCGGTGCACAGCCATAATAAAAATGGGTAATACAAAAGCTAAAATAGTATGTTAAAATGAATTAAATGTAATTGGCCTGCGTTTAAAAGCCCCGTACTAAAATTACTTTAAAACTAGGACAGGCCAGCAGCACAAAATAAGTGTGTCTTCAGGGCCCGACGGAAGAGATGTAGGTCCGTGATCGTCCATAGTTCAGGGAGTAGGTCACTCCAGATGGTAGGAGCTGCCACAGAGAAGGCTCTCCCCCTGGGGGTCGCCAGCCGACATTCCTCTCTGTGGAAGCGAATTGGTTGGTAGGAGGTATTTGGCAGCAGGAGGCGGTCTTGCAAGTAATCTCCTTGGTCTGCTGAGGGAAACCAAATTTCAAAAGTACTTTTTGTCAATAGAAAAACAGAAATGGTATAATCATTTACGATGAGACACCCTGGAAGGCTGAAATATTCTGAGTCTGAATATTGCTTTTTCTGATTTTCTGCTTGTGTCCATTTGTTATTTGCAGAATGCAGAAGAACTGCTGTCACATTACTCTATATCAGGAAATTCAACTCTATTGGCTAAGAAGAAATTATTATTCCCTTAGATGACTATGATTAGGCTCCAGCAAGACTATGATATTTTACTTCTGTGAATGAATTGGCGAATGAAAAGATTGAGTAACATATTGCAGTGATCGTGGATCTCAGTTAAAAGCATCTTATTATCAGCTTTGCATTACAGATTACAGATCTTAAGAAAGATCTCAAGCTAAGCAAGTTCTTTAACATATGTTTTAAGGCACATAGTCAGCATAAAATTACATGTAAAAGTTTTGTAACCAGGATTGGGGATCTTGATTGTCCTCTAATCATACATATAGACCAGAGGTGGTATTCAGCAGGTTCTGACCAGTTCTGGAGAACCAGTAGTGGAAATTTTGAGTAGTTCAGAGAACTGGTAAATACCACCTCTGACTGGCATCACCCCCATCTATTTTCTGCCTCCCGAGTCTCAGTTGATCGGGAGGGAAAGGGGATTTTCCAGTTACCTTCCCCTGGAGTGGGGTGGGAATAGAGATTTTACAATATCCTTCCGCTGCCATGCCCACCAAGCAATGCCACACCCACCAAGCCATGCCACGCCCACCAAGCCACGCCCACAGAACCTGCAGTTTAAAATTTTAGAATACCACCACTGATATAGACCCATTCTGCTATGATTTTTAGATTTCATTGAATGGGCACAATTCATTATTTATTCCTTTAACATGTTCCTGTAAATGTGAACAAGACAGGATGGGTCCTAGTTCTTTTCAAATGCAGACAGGAATATGGCATGGAAAGAGGCGAGTTGTGAAATGACTGCATTCTTATTTATGCGTACTGAGAAAGCATTTCAATAGAGCTTTCTTTGCTGAATACAGCTGAAAGGGAAGTTTAAATGAAACAAAATATGTTGAGATAGACATTGAGCTGGCAGTGCAGAAAGGACTTATAATCAGTGACAAGCTCTGAAAGAATTCTGTGCAAAGTGCCAGATTATAAATGGACCAAGAATAACTTCATAGACTGCTGGTAAATGAAGATGCCATTCTCACTGAGCCAGTGTACTATATACATATTAGGTTCTGATCAGAATGTAGAAACAGAATTGCATCAGCAGTTTCTAATGCATATTTTCTCTTCCTGACACATCTTCTGCCAAACAACTATTTCTATTGTTCATTTGTTTCTATTGGCAACAAATGTCACCTGGTCTGATTTAGGGACCTGAATCATTCTATTGATGCTCGGATGTTTATATCAGGTTGGGCTTTCTTCTGACAGACATCTTTCTTTTAAAAATATTTGTTACCTTTTCATGATTCATAGTGATTCCTTTTTGTATCTTTGCTTCTCTAACAATATTTGGAAAATAAAACTATTATTTTAGCTACATTTTGCTATTTCCAGATGTTCTCACTGGAGAGTTGCAGGTGGGAGGTGCTGGGAAGAAAATTATCCTGAAGATATATATTTCAGACATCTAGCAGGAATTAAGTGACTCATCTATATATATTTTTGTTTCCCTAAGTGCTGAGGTTGCTTTACATTAAACAAAATTAGTGGAATATTACAAGCAACTGTATATATGTAATTTAACGATAAGATGGGTGGTATATAAATTTAATAAATAAATCAAATATACCCCACAAATGTTCTAGAAATCATTGTACCATATTATACTATTTCAGAAATACAGAGGTAACTTGGTATTCAACTGCTTTGAAATTAATAAAATTTGGTATTCAAAGCATTTTGACATGAAATGAAGTGCATTGTTGCCTGATACTCAACACACAAACGAAAACTTGTAGGTGTTGGCTGCCTTATGACTCTCTATATTATTCCTGTTGGGTACTTGTAGCTTTTGGAACTTATCATGCCTCCCGGAACAAATTAACAATGAGTTCCAGGGTTAAACTATATCAATCTAGTAAGGATGATTTGTTTTCTATAATTGCTTCCAAAATGGCAGAAGATGAAGAGAGATGCTATTCCCTCCCCAATTCCAAAATACTATGTATCTTTGACCTTTCTTCAGTTTAGTAACAGCCGATCCCATTGATAGAGAAACTGAAAAGAAACTATTTTCAATTCTGTTGGCACAAAAAGTAGAGGCTTGATTCTTCCTAACTATCAACTAAAAGGAACTGGCCATATTATACTGGGGAGTTGATGAAGCTGACAACTTGAAGAGCCACGGTGGCACAGTGGTTAGAATGCAGTACTGTGGCTACTTCTGCTGGCTGCTGGCTGCCTGCAATTTGGCAATTTAAATCTCACCAGGCTCAAGGTTGACTCAGCCTTCCAGCCTTCCAAAGTGGGTAAAATGAGGACCCAAATTGTTGGGGGCAATATGCTGACTCTGTAAAACTGCTTAGTGTGGGCTGTAAAGCACTGTAAAGTGGTATATAAGTCCAAGTGCTATTGCTAAGTGCTAATATACTATTCTGGTAAACCAATGAAAGCTTACTTTAAATAACATATTAGTTTTTCAGATTCTTAGAATTAGAGTATTTCTTTCAATTTATATGCCAGTCCATCTCATTATATTGATTCTAAGTGGCTAACAACAGTTAATCGGATTCATATAGTAAAGGTTAATGAAGCAGAAATGGTGTGTGTGTGTGTGTGTGTGTGTGTGTGTGTGTGTGCGCATGTGCGTGTGTGTTATATCTCAGTATGCTTAATCAGTTGCAATCACCTTTCTGTTGGAGAAACAGTTCAGAAACTTGAGGATTAACTTTGAGATTTCTCTTTTAAAAATCATACCTTTTAATTATTAAGAAAAGTTTGGAGAGCCAATGAACTGCTTCTGGCTATTTCCTGACTGTTGCTGATTGCCAGTTGTTTGTGACTGGAATATTCCTTGGCACTGATTTTGCTGTGGCAGTTTCAAGGAACATATGAAGAAGCCTGTTCTCCAGAGAGCAATTCATTCAGCAAACTTGCAGAGAGAATAGAGACGAATTTGTCTTCAGAGGAACATGGAGATAGCGGGACATCAGGGGATGTGTCATGTTTGCTTTTGTCAAGAACTATAAAGGTGAACAGTCTGAGAGAAAAACTGCCTATCAGGGAAGTTGGAGGTGGGGAATGTGAGAAATACATTCTGACTTAATCATGTTAGGTATCAGTTGAGCCAGATAATTGTGCTGACAGGCTTTCAAGACTCTGTTACATTACCCCAGTAGCAAAACATCTTCCCAGAAATCCAAGGAGCTCTTCTTGCCAGCTTTGGATGAAGAGCAGTTGTGACAAACCTCAGAGATTGAGGAAGGTCTTAGAGGCTCATCATCAGAGGAAAGAATTCTGTGTGAGCTGTGAAGAAAAAGAAAGTAAGGGTGGTGGAAGTAAATGATTGGATATACCCTACTGAATTGTATTGTCATCTAGATAGCTTATCAAGAAAAATGCCTCCCTGAAAGACATTTTGGATTTGAAGAAAAGACTTAAGAAGTTCTTAAATCCATTGATAAATACTTCTCCTGACTAATCCACATGAGAGCGAACACTACAGACAGGGTTTTGAACATTGTACAAGATTATGAATTGCAGGGCAAGAGGGTGACTGAGCTGGGAGCACAGATAGTGTTTCTTGAGTCTCGCCTTTCAAAGGAACAGCCCAAGAAGAGAGAGAAGACTATTGGAACTGAACCACTGGATGTATACATTCTATCAAATCTGCACCAATATCAAGATTTATTTATTTATTTATTTATTTTGCATATTTATAACCAGCTCCCATCTCACAACAAGGGACTCGGGGCGGCGAACATAGAATTAAATCAATAAATACAAAATACAAATACATAGATATTAGATGCCTGTGTTGTAACCGTTTTTAAAACGGTTTTTAAAAATTTTTAAAAAATTTCAACAAAGACAAACACAAAGTCTTATAAAGTTAAGCAACCAAGATGATAGGAACCTTGGAAAGAAAGACTAATGAGGGACACCTGGAGGCGATTAGAGAATGGGGAGACTGCAAAGAAATAATATGGTTATATTCTATTATGCGAAAGCTTTTCTTAGTCCTTCTAGAAGACAGGAAAAGAAATAATTGGCATAAGTTACAAAGAAGTGCATTTTTATTGAACATCATAACAAATACTAATGGTAACCATTACTGTGGAGTTGTTCAAGTATAGGCTGGATACCAATTTGTCTGGAATACCCACTGTAGCCATTGGGGCAGATTAGATCTTCTCCAAGATCGTTTTCAGTCTTTTCATTTTATTAGTCTCACTTAGCATTACATCAAGAGATAATTGGACTTTTAAAGGAAAGCTATTTGAAGGCACTAGGCTATTTTCCCTTATATTATTTTAATATGGCAAGTAATGTATAGAGTGGCATTTCTTTTTTCAATAATGTTAAATGCTGATTGCTCCCCATTATTCTTTATATCATGAATTTTGAACAGTCACTCAAACTACAGTGGCAGTGTGTGAAAAGAAAACAGGGGCTAATAAATTATAATCCTGATATCAAGGATTAATTACCTTCTCACAGGTGCTTCTGGTTTGCCATTGCAAAAATAATATTATGAATTTGATCAAATTTTATTTCACTGTGAAACAAGAACTCTTTCATGTTCTTACACTCCTAACTCATCAGTAAGTGAAAGAAACACCTGAAATATCTCAGTATGATTTGCTTTTTACAATTATAAAGAGCAGGATAGAAAGTTCAGCCTTGAAATTAATGTCTATATGGAGCTCATTTGTGTCTTCTCACCAAGTGTTTTCAGTTTGGCATGTTCTTTATCCATCAATTATTTAGGATAGAAGCAATGTTTCACTCATTTCTCATTACCTGATTCTGATCCAACGTCAGATCTCCTAGGGTTCATGGTTTACTTCAGGGATACTCTGATTTCTTATAAAGTGAGTTTGGTTTGCTGGAAAATTAATGTTCTACTTATCCTTGTCATGAGAAGACAGCTCAAGAACAGGTCCATATTATTAGTTTACATTAAGAAGCAACTTCTAGTTTGAATACCTGTGATGCATTTTTAAAAAAGATTTTATGTTTAAAAACAGTCCAAGTATAGACTCTGTCATTTTTTCAATCTTTCAAGTGACAGAAAAGGTACTTGAAATGAAATTTGCAAATTTAAAGAAATGTTGATTTTAAATATTTATTGCCAGTAATCCAGTATGTGTACTTTGACTTCCTACTATTGGTGTCACTAATATGTTTGCATTAAAGAGATCTTTGTAATAGCTTTCATAACCAGAATAAATAAAACAAAAAGTACTATCTGGTTTTGGTGTGCTTTCTGGTTATAGCCACCCAAAGCTTTCTACCTATTCAGCAACAGGTTATGACAAAGAAAAATTATTTTAGACTTTAATGTATTTGCTCCTATTCTTTCTAACAGTTAGCTATTTGATAAGTCTTTTTCAGTGTTCATGTCTGTCAATCTATATGGATATGAGGTATGGTATGTGCTTTCCATATCATTTCTTGAATTCTGGATATTTAGAATAGTTCATACAATTTCTAATCCTACCCCAGTATTAAATCTACCTCTGTTTTGGCATCAAATTATATCTGACTTTTATTATGCTTTTATTTCTTCTGAGATACATCTTAGCAGTTATTTTATCATTATTGATTTTTTATTGATGATTGTGTTGGTTGTATATTTTCTTATCATTCTGAATCATATCACTGACTGGAACCTTTACTGAAAACACTGATATACAACTGACCATAAATATTTTAACAAATAATATTAGTTCAGAACTTTATGCTAGTATGGGTGAAAATCCATAGAAATGCATTCTGGAATACATTCAGTAGACCTGTCCAAATCAACCCTAATTAAAATGCAAATGGAAGTTTTATATGCAAACAGGATGATTTGATCAAAGTCTGTGATTTGAGATTGAAGGCCAAATCAGTTTGATTTATTTCAAAATTCAAGATTAAGCATTAATATTTCAGCAGCTGTTTTATTTGTATTTTTCAGCAGAATGGGGTGAAAAATCCCAGGGTTCTTGGTCCATTAGAGATCATTAAGTTGAAAAATCGAGCTGGATATCAAGTTTCATAAATACATACTCACATTCAACTGTCTGAAATGTTCCATCTGTCTTTTTTAAAAGCCTAGATTAAAAAAGCAGTGGAAAAGATGGCACAGCAGCCTCTAAGTGTCCAGCAAGGAACTTAATTTCTGTTGCAAGCGATAGTCTATTCCAACATAAAAATATATCTTTTGAGGGGCCAGGAATTTTGGCATAGCTGATTGTCAAGCTAGGGTGTTTTATTCTGTGGGAAAATGTGGTTGTGTCTGGGTTGTGAATTACCAGCTACATTCTTCACAAGTTAATTATTTAGCAGGGGCACACAACTGGCTGCCACAGTGAGATATAATGTCTCAGAAATAGACAGGAAAAGGAGAAAGAAGCACACCCATAAAAATGGCATTTTTATCTTGTTTTCCATTTCATAAAAACAGAACTGTATCAGCCAGCAGCAACAGGTAATTGTCTGGTACCTGGAATATTAAATATGGTTTCTTTATAGCTTTAAATTAGTAATCTAGGCTGATATGTTAGTTTAGTTTCCCATATTATTGGAACAATAATTAATCACTGCATAGGGAAATACTTTTTTCATGACAGGCAATAATTTTCCAAGATTTGAAACAACCTACTTGGAGGCTGTGGGGGTGAGCTTTGTGTTTTCTACCCTAGTACTAATTATTAGGTAAGATCAAAGAAATTTGGATTTGGCATCCTTAGAGCAAAATAGATAACTTCTATCAAGACTCCAAAAGATCCTTACTTAAAGTAGGATCTGATTTACATCTCCTTGGGTAGATTCTGACTTCAATGAAATTTCAGTTAGAATTAGTTTCATTAGCTTTAAAGGTTTGGCCAAGTTTGAGTCTATTCTCTTATGCATAGTATTCATTCCCTCAAGTAACGGGGTAAGTAATATGTAGCAGATGGAAGGTCGAAGAATTCCTTCTTTCAGGAAAGTAGCTTAAATTTAATAAAACAGTCCAACCTATCAAAAACATCATCACAAAAATCAGATTAGCAACACAAGTTGAAATAGGGAAGAAAATGGTAAGTAAGCACTTGTCTACCCTAGACGAGTTCAAATCACCAGGACCGGATGGATTACACCCCAGGGTTCTGAACAAACTGGCAGACGAGATCTCAGAACCACTCAACTATATCTTTCAGAGATCCTGGAGCACTGGGGAACTGCCAGAGGACTGGAAAAGAGGTGAAGTGGTTCCCATCTTCAAAAAAGGAAAAAAATAGATCTATGAAACTACAAACCTATCAGCCTGGCCTCAATACCAGGAAAGAGTCTGGAAAAGATAATCAAGCAACAAATTAGTGAACATCTAGAAGTAAACAAAGTAATAGCCAAAAGCCAACATGGGTTTGTCAAAAACAGATCATGTCAGACTAATCTTATTGCATTCTTTGACAAATGACAAAATTAGTGGACCAAAGAAACGCCACCGATATAATTTACTTGGACTTCAGTAAGGCATTTGATAAAGTAGACCATAGCCTACTACTAGATAAAGTAGAAAAATGTGAGTTAGACAGCATCACTAATAGATGGATTCGTAACTGTCTGACCAACCGCACTCAATGTGTAGTCCTCAATGGAACTGCATCTATATGGAGGGAAGTATGCAGTGGAGTACCCCAAGGCTCTGTTTTAGGCCCAGTACTCTTCAACATCTTCATCAATGACTTGGATGAGGGAATAAATGGGGAACTCATCAAATTTGCTGATGACACCAAGCTGGCAGGAATAGCCACCACTCCAGAAGATAGGCTTAAGATACAGAAGGATCTTGACAAACATTGGGCAGTATCTAATAAAATGAAATTAAATGGTGAAAAGAGTAAGGTTCTACATTTAGGCAACAAAAATGAAATGTACAGGTACAGTATAGGTGGTACCTTGCTCAATAGTAGTAACTGTGAGAGAGATCTTGGAGTCCTAGTGGACAACCATTTAAATATGAGCCAGCAGTGTGCAGCAGCTGCCAAAAAAGCCAACACAGTTCTAGGCCACATAAACAGAGGGATAGAATCAAGATCACGTGAAGTGTTAATACCACTTTATAATGCCTTGGTAAGGCCATACTTGGAATACTGCATTCAGTTTTGGTTGCCACGATATAAAAAAGATGTGGAGACTCTAGAAAGAGTGCAGAGAAGAGCAACAAAGATGATTAGGGGACTGGAGACTAAAACATATGAAGAACGGTTGCAGGAACTGGGTATGGCTAGTTTAATGAAAATAAGGACTAGGAGAGACATAATAGCAGTGTTCCAATATATCAGAGGTTGCCACAAAGAAGACGGAGTCAAACTATTCTCCAAGGCACCTGAGGGTAGAACAAGAACCAATGGGTGGAAACTAATCAAGGAGAGAAGCAACTTAGGAGAAATTTCCTGACAGTTAGAACAATTAATCAGTGGAACAACTTGCCTCCAGAAGTTGTGAATGCCCCAACACTAGAAGTCTTTAAGAAGATGTTGGATAGCCATTTGTCTGAAACAATTTAGGATTTCCTGCCTAGGCAGGGGGTTAGACTAGAAGACCTCCAACGTCCCTTCCAACTCTGCTATTGTATTAAATTACACGTATGTACTCTGAAAGAATTTCACACAATGTAATCATTTTAATTGTATAATAGTATTGGTTTCCTTTAAGCCCAAAAAGAGTATATTAGAGAAAGGGGACATTAACTGTTAATCTGATGGCATTCATTGTTTACATCTTTATTTGTTTGATATCACTTTTTCCTGAATATGACAATCTTAACAACAGATATGCTTTCCTCTTATGTATAATGTGTTAAGTCAAATCCACTGTGTTTCAAATGGAGGCGTTGTGTAATCACTAGATAGGCCATCTGTTCGATTCTATAAATAAAAGCTATATTTTAGTGTACTGTGCAAGCTTCTTGTTTTTTATTATTTCTATAGAATAACACAAGCTAACTTCATTAGTATGCTGAACAGGCATCTGTTTTCTGTATACGGGTCAATATTATGGGCTCAGGTTGGAGAAGGAGAGTATAGATAAGGTTTATCATAACTCAGTTAATGAAGTCATAATCCTTGTAGTACATTTTAAAAAGTTTGCTGGACTTAAAGTTTGAAATTTACTTTCCAATCCTACCTCAGTTCTGCAACCTCTAATAGCTTTGGTGAGTTATTACCTTACTTTTTATTTCTTCTTATGACCTATCTGAGTGCTGGTGCAAATTGTAAAGGCATTCACATAATAAAACAATTTAATAAGCTTTATCAACAATAAATCTTATCAATGAAAAAGTAACTAAATTACCTCACTTTTCCTAGTTGTACCTTGGAAAACTGAGATTAGAACACAAGTAGCGAGATGCGGGATCAGCAGTTGTCATACATAAGATGTTCTTATAATGGAAATGGGAGAAGAATTAATGATTGAGATAAAATTAGTTTGATAAAAGGTTTGACATTCTTTTACAATATCGTGAAAGCATTTTACCAAGCAAAGTAGTTGTTTCCATTAATTATTTCCAAACAACATTCTAAAATTTATGTTGTTCAATTCTATTATGTTACCTGTTATCAGAGGTGGGTTGCTAATATTTTACTACCGGTTCGGGTGCACTCCTGCGCATGGTTGTGTGAAGGCACAACACTTCTGTGCATGAACAGAAGCATTCGGGCAGGTGGGCAGACCCTCCCGCAGCCGGTACTAATGGTTCACCCGATCCAGGCTGAACCGGCAGAAACCCACCTCTGCCTGTTATCCAATACAGGATAAAAACCAACAAACACAAACAATGGGAAAATAGGCAGAAAATTTAATAAAATTTATTGGAATTTGTAAGTATTGCTTACTAATCATTTACCAATGTAAGGACACAAAATAGCATACCTTAATTATCTGATAAATCTCTTCCAATTTATTTTTCCTTTTCTGCATAAAAAGTAGGATTTTTATGTGTTGGTCCAGATGCTGTTGTTCAATTCATTTTCGGCAATTTATTTCTTTGAAAACAAGTCCTTTTATTATAGTTGGCTATTGTCTGCTATAATAGGATCATACCCATATATATATATATATATATATATATCCCAAATGCAGTCATTGCCTCCATGGCCATTTTATCCTAGGCTGCTGGACTAGTGAAATGCTGGACTTTATTTTTTGTTTCTAACATGAATTGTGAAGGGCACAGGTGCCAAGCTCTCTGTAACAATGAAAGGGATAATGATAAAATTTTCTTTTCTTTTATCATTTTTTGGTCCACTGGTGGATACACATATTGAAAAAAATGTCAAATTACAAGTGAAACTCAATAGCGAAATGAGGGAATGCATACAAAAGATCCATCATCAAAACCCACACATCCTTAAAGACCCACCCATAGAAAGAAAAGGTTATTGATTTTTCAACATGTTGGGTAGAGCAAAGAGCTGGACAACCTACAAATATGGTCCTACTATGCAACCTAATTTGTTTAGAATATGTCCCTCTATATGGACATTTCATTTCCAACCATTTTATGCATAGGAATCAAGTAGCTTAAAGTTACAGTTAGTACAGGCTAACTCAGATCTAGCTCCAGAAGTTTAGATTGTACATAATCCTTAGAGTCAGCAGTGTCTATACAAGGACCATTGACTAAAAAACGTTGTTTTTCTCCTTGGAGAGATGTTAGGTCTTCTCAAAGACCTTTTCGATGCCAGTACTATACCTTTAAAAAAATGTCCAATCTGCCATTCTAAAGGCATAGAAAATATTGTATTTGTCAGGTTTTAGACTCTGCAATTATTTTTGTGAAGGAGGAATCAGTGTTATAGAGTCTATGGCAAAATTCTTGAGATATGATTTGTTGCACATTTTTTTAAAAATAAAACATTCATTTCAATAGAAAATCTAAACTGTCTATATGAAGCACTTTTCTTCTTTAGTTCATTCCTGTCTGACTCTCAGACGCTGCGTGGACAACTCCCTGTAATTTTCCTGGCAAGGTTTTTCAAAAGTGGCTTCCCATTGCCTAAATCCTAGGGGTCAGAGAGACCGTCCCATGCCCTCAGTAAAAATCAATACCGTGAATAATTGAATCCAAGTCAAAAAGGCTGCTCATTTATCCATAATTGTTTGCTATATATAGGCAATCTGAGGCAACATGGAAAGGGATTGATTATGGTACTAGACTGAATTCAGGAAAAGACAGCTTCAAATTTTCAGGATCATGCAACTTTCTGGAAGACTTCAGATCAGATATTATTTTGGGGAGTTATTTCAATGAGGGAAATCTCCAGTTACTAGTCAAGATATATAGACAAGTTTGTATTACTCACAGACTGTAATCACGCTTCATGAACCGATGTATGTGGTTCACCACTTGCAGTGTTGGGGCATTCACAACTTCTGGAGACAAGCTGTTCGACAATTAATCAGTGGAACAGCTTGTCTCCAGACGTTGTGAATGCCCCAACACTGCAAGTCTTCAAGAAGATGTTGGATAGCAATTTGTCTGAAATGGTATAGGGTTTCCTGCCTAGGCAGGGGGTTGGACTAGAAGACCTCCAAGGTCCCTTCCAACTCTGCTATTGTATTGTATATAAAGATGTTATGCAAAAAAATAATTCCATGGATAGCTAAAGGCAGAATAACAACACAAACAAACTCACTGTAACTTACTTGGCAGTTGCTGCCTTTGAATGTATTTCTTTTTAATTTAATTTTTTATTTTTATTTATTTATATTTATATCCCGCCCTTCTCCACAGAGGACCCAGGGTGGCGCACAGGAAATTTAAAAATATGCAAAAGTACAAAAATAAATACATAATTTAAAATATATATTAAATTATCCCGATCCTATGCTAAAAACCGAATTGTTAAAATACCCAATTTAAAACTTTCTAAAAGTCCCCGTGGGAGGTTAGGCTAGGCCGGCTTGTTGGAAAAAGTATGTCTTTAGACATTGGCGGAAGAGGCGGAGGTCGGTGATGATGCGTAATTCAGGGGGCATGTCGTTCCAAAGGGCACGGCCCGCCACAGAGAAGGCTCTTCCCCTGGGTGTCGCCAGTCGGCATTGTCCGGCCGACGGCACCCTGAGAAGGCCCTCTCTGTGGGAGCGTATCGGTCTAAGGGATGTATGGGGCAGGAGGCGGTCTCGCATATAACTAGGCCCCGAGCCATGGAGCGCTTTAAAGATGGTCGTCAGAACCTTGAAGCGCACCCAAAAGGCCACAGAAAGCCAATGCAGCTCGCGCAGGATCGCTGTTATATGGGACCATCTGGTGGCTCCCGTAATTACCCGCGCGGCTGCGTTTTGGACTAGCTGTAGCTTTTGAGTGCATCTCAAGGGAAGCCCCATGTAGAGAGCATTACAGTAGTCGAGACGGGACGTCATGAGAGCTTGAGTGACTGTGCGAAGGGCAGCCCGGTCCAGTAAGGGGCGCAATTGGCGCATCAGGCGTACCTGATGAAACACCCCCCTGGCCACGGCCGCCACATGGTCCTCCAAGGACAGCCGGGAATCCAGGAGGACACCCAAATTGCACGCCCTCTCCACGGGGGCCAGTGTTTCACCCCCAATGGCCAGAGTTGGAGTAATCTGGCTGAACCGGGGTGCTGGAAACCACAGCCACTCAGTCTTGGCAGGGTTGAGCTTGAGTTTGTTACCACCCATCCAGATCTGTACGGCCTCCAAACACTGGGACAGCACTTCGGTGGCATCGTTGGGGTGGTCTGGGGTGGATATGTACAGCTGAGTGTCGTCAGCATACAGATGGTACTCCACCCCAAAACCACGGATGATCTCACCCAGCGGCTTCATATATGTGTTAAACAGGAGGGGCGAGAGGACCGACCCCTGAGGAACCCCACATAAGAGGGGTCTCGAGGTCGACCTCTGCCTTCCCGTCAACACATATTCCGCCCGACCAGAGAGGTAGGACGAGAACCATCGCAAAACGGTGCCTCCCAGCCCCAACTCCCCCAGTCGGTGCAATAGGATACCATAGTCGATGGTATCAAAAGCAGCCGAGAGGTCTAATAGGACTAGGATAGATGAATAACCTCTATCCCGCGCCCTCCAGAGATCATCCACCAACGCGACCAATGCCGTCTCGGTGCTGTGACCGGGTCGGAAGCCGGACTGGCGCGGGTCTAGATAATCAACTTCCTCCAGGTGTCGCGGAATGTAGGGTAGACACAAAGAGAATTTATAGAATTTGTTTGGTTTTTTAAAAAAAATCTCCTCAAAAAATCATCTTCCTATTCAAATCCTCTTATAACATAAATTTTACTGCCAGGACAAAGACTGGGGGAAAAAATAAACTGAATCTCCATTTGTTAGGAAAATGGCAGCCCTGGATAAGAATTAAAAGCCACCCCTAGTGCTGAAACAAGATTTTGCTCTAAGCGACAAGATTCATGGTCTGTATAGTTGAATTCAATGACGAGCAAAATGCCCAAGAAGTTAATCATCCATTTACCTACAGGATTCATGACAGTGATTGCCATCTGAAATGGTATAGGGTTTCCTACCTAGGCAGGGAGT
Organism: Rhabdophis nuchalis; assembly: GCA_039707465.1. Lineage (NCBI taxonomy): Eukaryota > Metazoa > Chordata > Lepidosauria > Squamata > Natricidae > Rhabdophis > Rhabdophis nuchalis. The sequence goes on from CM077645.1 coordinate 190,306,066, forward strand.
TGGACTAGATGACCTCCAAGGTCCCTTCCAACTCTACTATTATATTGTATGTGATAATATCTGAATATTGTCAATGTGCTAGGTGGAACTCAGCATAAATTGTCATTCACAATTTTCCACCGTATTTGTGCACTGAAAAATTTCTTGAGGGTGGGGAGGGAAATCATTCCAAATTTCATAAATTTATTGGGGAAGATTCTTGTTTATTTATTTCATACATAAATAAGTATAGCAATTGATATATCATCTTTGTATCATATACAGGGACACAATAACCTCTTCTAAATTGAAAAAGAAAACCTAATAGCAGCCTTGCATACATGATTCTATTAATCCCTAATTCCTGACCAATCCAAGTTTTTGATCAAGACCAATACAAAATCGATCCAAGTATTTCTAGCAGTTTGTTTCTTTAATTTGATTCTACCTAATTACCACATAGAGGGGCTCCTCTCTTCTTCTTCTTTTGCCAAAACATAATTTTGGTTGGCTAAAAAATTTATATCTCAGTTTTGCAATAGCTGGCCAAATCATGTAGTATTCTACTCATGTCTACTAATAGAAAGAATGGCTGTAACATCTGCTTATTTAAAAAAAGCACACAGTTGGCCAGCATTGGGCAAGGTAAACAGAATATGTGAAGATTTTAACTAATGAATTAATGCTAAATATATAAAATATGAGTGCTAATAAACAGCCATGAATCACCTTTTTCTAAAGGATCATTGCTTTGCTGATCCTCTTGAAGGTTGCATGTGAATTTGAACTATCAGTTTTCATACAGCCAATTGATGAGTGGTAATAGGTAGTTCTTAATAGAAGTTTCTTTCAGAGCTTATCTGTATGAATCCTACTGAGAGTTGATTTTAAATCTATAAAGACAAGAAAAAGAGACCCACATGAGAAAGGAGAATATTGTTCAGCAAGATAATAAAGTGTATGGATTGAAAGCAGACAACCAAAAGTAATAATGTTTTCAGTGTTTCTCTTCTGGCTAGACCCAAACCATTGCCACGTGAGGTCCAAACCATTGCCACACTGACTGTGTGTCTACACAAGACATATTCAGATATTCCTGAATAGTAAACTTGTTGATACCGGTTATAAACAAAAGCAGCATCAGCCACTTTCGACTTCTCTAGTAAAAACCACAAAACACCACAGCAAATATATGTTCAGTTAACAAGGGAGTAAGAAGCGTCTGTTTGTAGAACTGTAATTGAAAAGGTTATTTTTTCTTCTTCTCATATCTATTCTGAAAGTTGCAATTAGTATGCAGGTTAATATGGGGTTATGGTAACCCTTAAGAAATAATGACCTACTTTTCAGCTCTATATTTAATAATTAAAGGGAGGTCATTAGGAACCTGTCATTATTATACAGTTTCGGTAACACGCTTCATGTTTTGCTTGCTTTGCCCCACTAATAGGCAGGAATGAAAAATGGAACTGACTTACTAGTCAGGAGGTGACAATATTATTACTAAAGCACTCAGAAGGCTAGAAGATCTTCATGCAAAAAAGGTTTTAGATTACACCAGAAATTAATCCACTTGTATTTTGTATGTAGTGGTGTAGTCTTTTAAAAAAAGATAAAGGTTTTCCCTGCCCAATCCGTGTCCAACTCTAGGGGACTATGCTCAGCTCCACTTTGTAGTTGAGGAAGTCAGTGTTGACTGAAGATACTCCCATGGTCATGTCGCTGACATGACTATTCTCAAAGGTGCACAGAATGTTGTTATCTTTCTACCGAAATGGTACATATCTATCTACTTGCATTTTGCATGCTTTAGAACTGCTGGGTTGGCAGGAGCTGAAACAAGAATGAGAGCTTGCTCCATCTTGCTCCAATCAACAAGCTAGGTAAGTGTAGTCTTCTTTTTGTTGTTGTTAGTTGCGAAGTCATGTGTAACCCATCACAACCCCATGGACAATGTTCCTCCAGGCTTCCTGTCTTCTACCATCTTCTGGTATCCATTTTAGCTCACGCCGACTGCTTTGGTGACTCCATCCAGCCACCTCATTCTCTGTTGTCCCTTTCTTCTTTTGCCCTCAATCTTTCCAGCATGAGGCTCTTCTCCAGTGAGTCCTTCCTTCTCATTAGGTGGCCAAAGTATTGATTTTCATCTTCAGGATTTGGCCTTCTAAAGAGCAGTCAGTGTTGATCTCCTCTAGCCCTAACAAGTTTGATCGCCTTGCAGTCCAAGGGACTCACAGGAGTCTTCTTCAGCACTACAGATCAAAGGCCTGTAGTCTTACCTGTGTAGTCTTATCTTTCTTTTAATATCAATGAAGTTGGAATTTACTAAAGTAGTGCTATTGAAGCCAGTTAGATATACAGGGAGAAATCAAAATTGCTAAGAGGTGTGAAGTATTGAAGCCAAGCCCCTTCTGAACATACTTGCAATATCAAAGCTTGTATAAAAGGGCTTAAATCAGTATTTCACCCATCATTTTGCTAATTTTGAAAGTCCCCTGGCACATCCACATAGAGATAGCTGCATTGAGTTAGGGACAGTCCTAATGTATTAGGCATGGAATTTTGATGTCCTTGTTTCAAAGGCTAAACAGTGTCTAGCAACATTTTCTTTTTGTATTTTGTATTCATTTTTTTAAAATAGAAAAATATGCCAATAATCTGGAACTATGCTTCCCCAAACTGGTCAGATAAATGATTGTTCAATGATGCATTCTTCCTTAAAACACTGAGAATAATTTAATGAAAGATTGGCAAATGCAATTAAAAATGTATCTTGAAATGCACAAGCTTTCAGGCTATGCATACTTTACAAAAGGTAAGTATGAAGTGTTGCTACATTCCTTTAATATTCCTTACATGCTCATCATATTTTTGTGGTTGAAATTAATTGTATACTACACAAATGTGCATTTAATTAGAACTGCTAACTGCATTATAATTCATCTCCCTTCTAGGTGAATTGCTGACATGAACCAAATTATTTATTTGAAATATGAATATTCCAGAAATAATCTGGTACATCAATGCTTGCATCTAACTTTATTTTATTTTTTTAATCACCTATTTAGAGTAATTAAGCTTCACTTTATTAATTTATAATTTTTCCCAGTTAGAAATGGAACAAATGATAGCAGTAGTTTTGCACTGAATTCATGCTGTAATTTGAATCCATTAAGGAAACATTTCTTTAAGTCAAAGCATCTTCTGGCTCAGTTGACAATGAATGTTAAAGAGATGATAATATCTCATTTCACCTTATATATGCCACCTTCATCAGAGAAGGAAATTGTACCTGCTATTTTATCACAGCAAAAGAATTCTAAAATTGATTAGGTTAATAAGCACATACGTTATATTCAAAGTTAATTTTATATCAGCTTTGTGGTTTATTTTTTTAAAAAGTATGACAAGCATGCATATGAAATAAATGCAGTGTAATAAAATAGAAAACAGAGTGTGCCAATAAAATAATTGGCTACTCTTCACAATGTCTATGAAGTTTTGCTAACCATTTTAGAATTTGTGTGGGGATTCCTTATTTAAGATCTACATCTGGACTGGTGAATGCGGAGTACTTCTAATGAGTCTCTAGTGTAAAATGTGCATTCATTCAATGAAATATATACAAATGAATATGGGAATTTACACATATGAAAAGTGTACAGGAAAATACCCAGGAGTTTTTGGAGTAGAATATTGCACTTTCCTATCTCCCACCTCACATTCTAATTTCTGTTCCCTGATTCAAAAATGAGTCAACACAGAGTTTTGCATAGGCTTTCCAGAACCAGCATCAGCGACTTAGCTGCTAGGAATTGGACTAAATCCCACTATTTTTTTGCCTGCCTGTGGTCATCCTGTTTTCCTTTTTAGGTAACGATCTCTGGTAATATTAGGTAAATATGTCTGAAAGTGTTAGATTAGAAGAAGGAAACCTTTCAGCAAGGTAGCTGCAACATTGTATCAGATCTCCAGACAGAATCCCGCCAGGTGCGTCTGGACCAATCATATGCAGCTGCCGGCTCCGTTCTGGAATGCGGTGACTCAGAGTTCACCAGACTTGCTGGCACCAGACTTCACCAGACTTGCAAGCCTGAGGACTTAACAGAAAGGATGACTCAACAGGTCACATATCTAGCTTGAATTGAAATTTAGTCATCCTTTGATTTTTTTTCCATAATTTATTCTCTGTAAGCTATTCACAGAGCTTTTTGATTGGTTTATTACTGAATGAAGAATTCCATTTTTTAGACATATATTAAACTTTATAATTTTCCACAAGATCCTGGTCACACATATAAATGAATAACTGCTTGGACATTGTGTTCATTTCCTACCTAGTTTTTAAAAAATAGATTAGCACTTTGTATGACTTCAGATCTCAAAGAAATCATTGTTACCCTCCCTTTCTTTTTTCTCCTCCTTTTTGGAATTATGCTTGCAGTTTTAACTTATCTTCCATAATTCTTAAGTTATTGTTCATCAATTACAACACAAAGGTGGCCTTATCTCACAGGCCACTGGTAATATCCACTGTATTCATAATGTAGAGTTATGGTAATAATTGATATAAAATCCATTATGTTTATTCAGATAGTTTATCAGGTGACTGCAAATCAATGGTTTATAATCTCATAGCCCAATAATTTATACAAGAAGATATATCTCCAAATGTATTTCAATAAATTGGAACTCTTTAATTTTACTGTCTTTCAGTTTGGCTTAGAATGATTTCATTGTTAAGGCATGTGTGCACCAGAGGTGGGTTGCTGCCGGTTTGGCCTGGATCAGCCAAACCAGTAGTAGTGATGGCGAGAGGCTCCACCTACCCTCCTGCAGAAGCATCGCACACCGAACTGGTAGTCAAAAGTTTAGCATCACACCTCTGGTGCAAACAAACCCAAATTAATAATAGATACAACTTAGATCTACAGAAAATCCATGGGCTGGAGGTGGAGATATCAAGTCAGGAAGGTTCCCATAACTTGACAATTAAAACTTCACAGCTTATATGCGCGATGCACGTAAAAAAAAAAGTAGCAGAGCTTTAAGTGAAACATCATGCACATGATTTTGACTTTGATCCCATCATGGATGTGCCAGATTAAATCCTAAAGTAACTGTCAGAGGTCTTCTAGCTAAAATATTTTTTATTACTTCTTTAATTCTTTTTGCTTTTCTACACTTACTTTAAAGTACATGCTTCAGTTGTGCTACCAAGTTTATATTTCAGATTTCTGAGCAGAGTAAATTTTGCTTTGTTGTCTTTGAACAATTTATGTCTTCCAATTACTACATGCCAGACATGGGAATTTTCCCATCAGGTTATTATTATACCTATTACATTATATTTACCCCCAGCTGATAATACTTCTTTCCTATACCCTGCATCTTCTTCAGAGTTATGATGCAGTATAGCTGTTTGGGCAAAAAGAAAAAAGAAAAAGGAAATATGGCAGTGGATGTGATGTGCAGCATCTGCTCTATTTACCATTCAGAAATATTTTCTGTGAATGGTTCCTTTTAACTCCTTTGGTCCCAACCAGTCCAATTGGGTGGGATCTTTTGAACACTGGAAAGCTTTGGGAGTTGTTACTGAAGCACGCAAACATCCATTATTCAACAGGAAGATAAAAAGAGACTTCCTATGTCAATTTGAATATCTGACTCTCTTTCATTTTTCACACTTGTAATACTTAGAGATGGATACAATTTTCCCAATGTCTACCTGTAACCACAAACTGTCTCACTTCATATGAACCTTTACATCTTATATTACAGATTAACAACTTGTCAGTGCAAAGCAACTTTCAGGGCTCAGTTAGCATCTGGAATATATCAGCTCACCTAATAGACTTATCTGAAGAAGAGAGCAAGAACACAGATAACGTAATTACATATTAAGAACTTGTCAGTGCCAGCAACTGACAAGGACTTAGTTAGCATCTGGAATATATCCGCTAATTTATCAGATTTATTGGAATAGGATAGCAAAAACGTAGATAATATAAACAAGCTTCAATCATCAACAGACACCATGAGCATTAGAGATAAGATAAAAGTCAAATCTTTCTTTGGGAAATAATATGGTTTCAAGAGAACACAAAAGATTTAGGGTTTGACCCAGCTTAAATTCTTAAATTCTAAGTTTCCATTTGCTGAAGTAGCTATCAGCTATCTGATATGGTTACAATAAAGAGACAGTTTTAGCCACATTAATACTTCTCTCAGTGGTAGTATGATAGCAACTTCTATTTGTTCAGAGTATGGGATTAGTTCATTGCACTGTCTCCACAGTCATTAATTTTAGAATGATTACATGTTTTCTGATAAAACCAAACAAATTCAGATTCTTTCCATGAGAAACAAATAATTTTCTAGGGATGAGTCATGCTTGCCAGGATTTGTGTCCATGATTGCTTTGTAAAAATTGACTACCAGAGCTTAAATGCCTACCTTGAGCTGGAAAGCTTCAACTTGAGTGCAATTCGAAAGGGAAAAAAAGTTACAATTATGTGAAAATAGGAAGTTGTAGTCTAGCAGAGCCTGGAGGAAAATTCATTCGGTTCATGTCTGAAGGCAAAATGTATGTAATTACATATTTTACAATCAATACATAAAGCAGCATTCAATTATGTTTAGAAGTTTAAATTTTTTGAAATTTAACATGCTGTTCGACAATAAAAAATACAATATCAGTCAATCAGAATAGAACAGGAAGAGGCTTTCAAGGTCTTCTAGTCCCTGCTCAAGCAAGACATCCTATACCATTTCAGACAAGTGGCTGTCCAGTCTCTTCTTAAAAACCTTGAGTGATAAAGCACCCACAGCTTCTGATGACAAGCTATTCCACTGATTAATTGTTCTCACTGTAAAGAAATTTCTCCTTAATTCTATATTTTGATGTGAGCAGTACAAAAAAATATAATCCTATACAATTATAGAGATAATGCAAGCCAAAATTACGAATGGACCTTAAGAAACTAAGAAAAGCAAAATTAGTGAACTCTTTCACTTGTTTAGTACATACAGTAAGTTTTTCTTTCAAGAAAGAGATCCATATCGTTGAAGTATTTTCACTGTAGGAAGCAATGTCACTCTATCATTTTGTTTTGTATTTGATGTTGTTTTAATTGTTGATTGGGCACAGAGTTTGATATAAAATGAGCAGCTATCTAAATATTTTAAAATAAATAAATAACTAAAAAATAAAAAAGGAACAGTTGAATCTGTAAATGCAGTAACAGCATATATTCTGAAGCAGAAAGGTAAACCTCACGTGACATGAACTTTCTATAAGAATATAACATAAACCTAAACAATTGAAATCCATAAAAATATATAAAGCAACTTACAATACAAAATTTGAAACAATCTGAAATATTGAATGCCTAATTTTCATTGCGAAGTTAATATATCTTTATTCTTATTAATATTAATAATTATAATACATTTATACCAAATGTTGATTAAATGTTAATTTAATACTGTTATATATTAAATGTCTCTTCTCATTCTTATTATCTCAGGAACAAATTAAGCAAAATTCTCAAGTGAGAGAGAACTAGCTGATCCAATCAGAGGACAACCGTAGTGAGATTCCTAACTTTTCTGACAGAAACATAGATTTATAGAATGAAAATACATAGTTATTCCCATTCTCTATGTACAGGGTGCAGGTTCTACATCCGTGATAGATAGCGTCCAGACATTTTGTTTATTTATTTATTTAGTTTGTGAAACATGTAAAAGATCAGGTATAAGTATAAATGTATAAATGTATTGTATGAACACAATAAATGGGTACGAATAAATGGAGACAGTAGGACAGGGACATTAAGCACACTGATGCACTTATGCACGCCCCTTACAGACCTCTTAGGAATGGGGTAAGGTCAACTAATACCATGTAAATATATTGCTCAAGGAAAAAAACATTGTTTGACCAGTGCACTCCATTACGATAGGTCTTGTTTAGAAGTTTATTTGTGTTGCTATTTCTGCTTCCCTAATATTTTCATATATTAGTTCTAGATCAACAAAGAACAATTCTAACCTGTGTTTACCTTTGCTCAATTAAGCAAATCCATATCTTTTGAATATTTTTATTTCACATTTTGTTTGTAGATGTACATTGTTTGTCTACTACGACCAGGAACACTAGGGAATTTTCTTATTCTCAGCTCAATGTAGCACTAGGTTGATGTTATAGATATAAAAATTAAGGGAGTTATTCATAGAAACCACTTTGAACTCTAGAAGGAAAGGCCATATATAAATCTAAATAAGAAATGAATACATTTTACAGTTACCAATGGAAGTGTGAAATCTGTAAAAATATTCAGTTTGAGGTTATCATAAGGAGCAAGAATTACAGCAAGCTAATATGTGAACTTCTAACTGGATAACATATACATGCTGATAAAATGAATATTATCACATGTAGGTAACGTTTTTTGACAGTTATGATGTATTTCTTGAATAGAAATAAAATGTGTTTGATAGTCCTCTAGAGATTATTTTTAAGTGTTTCTCTGGTGAAGACTAAAACCATGTTTATGTCATTTTAAAATAAAAGAAATGCTTTTATTCTGCCATGAATTACAACTTTCTGAAAAGTTAACATACATATAGATAAAAACAAAGAAGAATCCTTTGTACTTGTTTTTATTGCTACAACATAAAACATTACTAAAAATTAAAATTTTATATGTAAACTTTGTTATTTAAAATGTTAAATACAAGAATAAGTTTAATGCAAACTAAATAGAGCAAAAAAGAAAAAAGGAATCACCAAAAAATAATAATATTAAACTCTTCAAATATAAAATAAAATACAACTGGGCTGTCCTTGTGTTTAGTAGTTTTTAATAGCTAGTTCCAAGAATGAAGAGTGTTAAATGGAGTTTAAGGGTACTTGCTGAACGTTATAGCCTGCCTGGTGGATGGTTAATGGACTAAAGAAATATCTACATACAAAATAGATTCAAAAATATGTGTTATTGTGTGTGCATGTCTCTCTCTCTGTGTGTGCATATATGCTTTCTGGTAAAAAGCTGCAAATTATATATCTAAAAGTTTTAGAACAGACTATGGTTTAAGACAGACTGTGGTTTAATTTTTTTTCTTGAAGGGTTTATGTTAAATACATCATAACTTGTAGAAAACATTATGTGGTGGATCTTGCTTATTTATTTTGATGTCACTGTTTAAACAATCAGATAAGCCCCTTAAAATACATAATCTACTGTAATTTACTTTTATTTATTTTATTCCTTTGAACCAGTTTTTTTGACTCCTAGTAACCTCGGACAAGAGGGACAGGTGGCCCAGTAGCTAAGATGCTGAGCTTGTCGATCAGAAAGGTCGGCAGTTTGGTAGTTCGAATTCTTAGCCCCGTGTAATGGAATGAGCTTCCGTTACTTTTCCCAGCTTCTGCCAACCTAGCAGTTTGAAAGAACGTAAAAATGCAAGTAAAAAAATACCTTTGGTGGTCACTTAACAGTATTTTGTGGGCCTTCAGCATTTAGTCATGCCGGTCAAATAATCATGGAAACATCTTTCTCCAGCATAGCTGGCTGGAGAATTCTGGGAGTTGAAGTCCACAAGTCTTAAAGTTACCAGGTTTGGGAACCTCTGGTGTAGCTCTTCGGCTTTGAAATGATGATGAACACCACCCTCTAAAGTTGGGAACGACTAGTCCTTATGTGCAAAGGGAACCTTTACCTTTAACCTTGGGCAAGTTGCTAAAATTTTATTGGCAAAGTTTTTCTGAAGTAGTTTGCCATTCCTCCTTCCTAGGGCTGTCACAGTGTGACTGGCCCAAGGTTACCCAGCTGAATTTTGGGTCTAAGGCAGGTCTAAAATACGCAGTTTCTCAATTTATAGCTTGATGCTCAACCATTATACAAAACTGGCTCTTAAAACTACTACGGCTGTACATTTATTTTGTAGAACTGACCAATTTTTACACGTCTGCGATTTTAACTTTTTGGTGGATGCAAAATGCGTATCACGTTAGAAGGGAAAAACTTCATGGATTTTTGGCCTGTTACTTTTCTATGCAAGGTGCAGATATCCCAGATTTTTGAATGTGACATATTAATATGAATACATTAATTATTTAAAATGTAAAACTAAGTAGCTTGATTAAGGATGTCATCAATGTTCAATTATTCAGAGTAAATATATCTCATTTGTTTATTTTTTAGCCCAGAATAATAGTATATATTTAATTTGTACCCTAGAAAAACATGAGATGGCACAGTTCTAAGCATTCATATTCATGAGTTAAAAGTACATTATTGTTCTCTGCTTGTAGTGCTGCTAAGCACTGTTGGATATTATCAGGCTTCCTTTCTTATTTTCAAACAAGCTTTACTAGGAAGAGGTATTGAGATATTTGTGTAAAATAAACCATCCTGTGCAGTCTCTCTTTTTGTCTCTCTCACTGGAAAAAAAAAATCAGGAAATTAATAGCATTAGGTTGTTGAATATCCAATCACAGCCAGAATTGCTTAGGTCCTTAAAAGAATACCATTTCATTATAACAAAGGAGAAAAATCTGTTAAGGGCTACATTTACAAGCATAAAATTAGAAGAGAACATTTCAGAATAATCTTATCTCTAAATCATTATTAGGTGGATATTTTACTTTTTAGAACCATTTCCAAAATGTTTGGTTTGCAACATGGGCAGTAGTGGACCAAAACAAATATAATACGAATTTTTAATATAAACATAATTATTGTGGATTTTGATTAAATGCTCATATTTGAAAGAAGTTTTCTTCCTGAAGGGTTATCTTTTGAAAGTGTGTGGATTTCTTTTTTTAAATAGTATTTGCAATATTATTATTTAGATTTTACTTTATTTGTAGGAAAGTAGAGTTATCTTGGTGACTGCTGAAATTAGTCCCTGAAGTTTTCTTGGAAAGATTTTTGGAAGTTGTTTGCCTTTCACTTCTGCCTCTGGATGTGAAAGATTGAATGACTCAAGGTCCTCCAGCTGACTTTTCTATCTAAGGCCAGATTAGAATTCATGGTATCTCATTTTATCAAATGTGTTATTTTTACATTAAGCTATATTAATATAAAGCATTTTTGATAAAATAACTAGAAAGGATCAGTTTAACGAATATTAATCCAAACATGGCAAAGACCACGTTTTGCAAATCACATACAAATACACATGAAAATGTATGATTAACAATTTCTTAAGTACAGTAATTATGTACCCTATGCCAACTCATGTGACTGCACCCTTAGCAATAGCAATTCTAGCAGTTCCAGTTGTTGTCTCCCTGGGTCATTAAGTAAAGTCATCATTTGTTTGTTATCTTTGACCTTCTGCTGGGTTCCCCAATGACTTTGCTTGTTGGAAGCCAGCAAAAGGTCACAAATGGTGACCACATGACCCACACGATGAGGCATAATTGTGAACCAGATTCCCCAAGCACCCAGCTCATGATCATATGACCACCAGAACTCAAAGAACCAGTCATATGTATCCTTGTTCAGCACTGTCATAACTCATTTCACATTTAACTTCTAGGCATCTTGCATAGCTAAACTGGCAGTTTCCAGTAACCATAACAAAAATGAATAAGACACCTTCATCAGTTTATTTCTTGAAAAGAAAACAAATGAAAAGCAAATATTATGGACAAGTAGGAAATATGCATAATCACATGGCAGCCACTAGGAAAAAAAGACTGTCCCACTGAATATAGACAGTGCCTAGATAAAATTGGTCCTGCGGCTGATATATTTCTTGGAAGCAAATGTCTGTGCTTGGAATCACAGACATTTAATAAATCAACTCCAGACACACATATAAAGAACTTATATCTTGGGGTGAATGGGGGAAGAGAGAAAAGGATGGAACATTTTTCTTGATTTAGGAATCTATGTAGGGAATTTAAAACAGAATTTTTATGTATGTCTCAGTCAAGACCTCGAGTCCGTCTATGCTTTCACTTAAACTAAATGTAGTGCTATAAAGTAACGTCTAACTTATAAAGTGTTCCTTCACTAAAATAAGTATTATTATAGAATTACCTGTACTTAAGAAAGACATTTAATTGTTCTACTAGAATAAGCTTTGTGACTTTTAAAAGTGGTCCATGTTTAACCAAAACATTTAAAAAATGTTCAATCCATAAAAAAGATACAAAACAGTTTTTTGCAAAAGTGTTGAAAAAAACTTGACATACAAGAACCATTTCTGAAGCCCTAGCAAGTTTTTAATCATTTTCATTCCTACGATTAAAGGAGTTCATATTCATGTATCATTTTTTTAGCAAAAGAGTGGTGTAAAATCTCATTGGAGATCAAGAGTCTCTCCGGCTCTAAGATCGAGGCTTTCTCAACAACAATATATTAGTATATTTCACCAGGAAAAAATGTTTTCTGAGAAATTTTGTTATTACACTTAAAAAATAGGCATCAGAAAATAATATATTTTCAAACATTGTCTAGGTCCATTATCATTAGCTCTGTGGTGCCATTATACCAGTATTATGTTAGCCAATTCAATTGAAATTTGTCTTTCTCTGGAAACATCTCCCAAATGTTTGTCATTTTCCTTTTTTAAATTTCCCTTCAAAACCATTGGTTTTGAATCAATGAGGTATGTCCTGAAATATTACTTAGTCAGATTTGGATTGGGTTATATGATGGTGAATAGTGTTGATCACACTTCATAATGAGTTTTTTTAATTGCTTTCTACCATCTGCTATTTTGATTTGGCTAGATGTATTCTCTCCCTTATAAGATTACTGAGCAAGACTTTCTCTAATAGCTTCTTTTAAACATATGGTCACTTTGACAGGAGCAGTATTTTAGCAGCTTATTTTGGTTTCCTTTGTGGGCTCAGATAATTGTTGCAACTAACAGAGTTCTCCAGTCTTAAGAGTTTGATTGTAGAAACCTTTTGTTTTAATACCTATCACACATAGTTAACTAGCTTGGTTCATTGCCATAGTTACATTATTTTTAGGAATAACTTACATTTAAATAAAAGAGGTCTGAGTGTCTAGACTCTATACAGGAAATTGTGCATTTTAGCAAACATACTGAATTTCTTTGACATAAAACCGGTTTGCATTTCTGAACCCTGCTTACTTTTTCTCTGTGGCAAAATAAAATATGAAAAGGCAATTTACGAGAAAGAGGAATGTGAACTTGTTATATATTTTTTATTTTTTTAAAGTAAATTTGTATGGTTGCACAATTCTCAGTGCATTATTGAAATAAAACCCCAAATACAAAGTGCAATAAACCTTCATCCTTCTGGCAACACTAATCAAACAAACCACTTGATGGGATCCGAATCAGCCTGGAATTGCCAAGCACTTGGCAAAACCGTGTCTTCAGGGCCTTTAAAATATATATACACAGTATCAGTGGTGGGTTGCCAATTTTTTTACTAGCTGTTTTTTACTACTGGTTTTCATGCATGCAAATCTTCTGCACATGTGCAGAAGCATCTGGGTGGGTGGAAACCTCCCATCGCCACTACTACCAGTTCGTCCAATCCAGGCTGAGCCGGGAGCAACGCACCTCTGCACGGTATTTCAGGGGCAATATAACAGAACCTAGTTATATTTGTTGATTCTGTGTTAAAATGTCCTTTTTGAATCTTCTGTTTCATCTTCTTTAACTTTCCAATTCCATTTCCATATTACAACAACAACAATAACAAAAAGATAATCAATCAATCAAATGCAAAAGACAGGTTTACTTGGAACAATTTAGACAATATCTTTAGCAATACCAACAAACAGCATCTGCCACCCCCAAGTCCTTGGAAAGAATTTGGTAGATAGATACAAATACCAAAAACAGTGTAAACATCTGGCTGACTGTTTGACCAACTGTAATATAGAACCAAAAATATGGATATTTTATAAAATAGAGTTAGAGAAATCAATACGAGAGATATGGATTGAGGAGATGTGAAAAGGAAAGTATTAGTGGTGTTAATAATTTTGGTGCCATGGCATGAGAGCTGAAAAGCACTTGGATACAATAAGAATAGACAGACCTTAATTCATTAGTTACAAATAGTTGCATTACTTGGAACATTTTGACATTGTCTTTAACTAGTATAGATTCCTGAGAAGGATACAGTAGATAGAAGTACCAAAACCAAAACAAATGATCTACTATAATGTGTGTTATCATCATTATCACAGTAACAATAATGGAAAACAGGCATCCTTTTTAGTAACAGATTTTATTCAGTTTACTAAACCTCTGGCTAACCTGTCTCTTTAATTATGTGGATTTAAAATGTCATTATCTTTACCACTAATATATACTGAAGTACTAAATAAATACATTGAAATATTTATTTTTCCCAGCAGATATGTAGCACAAGATACTGTGGTCTTGGAAATTTTCAGTGACATGATTAAATGTTATCTGTATATTAAGTTAGTTGGTTCTAGGCTAAGAAAGTCTGTCTTAAATCCTGTTGAATTAATTATTAAGGCTAAGCAAAGCACTTGAACAAGAAATGTTGCAACAGATTTCTTTCTTCTGGGACTGTCAGCGAAAGGATGGAGCTGTGCATGTGAATATCATGGAAAGCCTTCAGATCAGATTTGTTGAACTTCTCAAGACTGTTTCATGATTTTAAAGAACACTTCCTGAAGTGATTGGCATGAATAAAACTGAATGATTATAATTAAAATTAATGATTGGATCCTATTGGCCATAATTAATATGATTGTGCAAAATATTCATAGGGTATTTTATGGAAGCGCATTGACACGAATGAAGCAGTGATGGGATCCTGCCAGTTTAACAACCGGTTCGGTGATTGCGCTCTTTGCGTGCACATACAGTTTTAAGAGAATTTACCTTCCATGTCACTGCTGGGAAATTACACAGTTGAGGCACGGTAATCCTCTCTGCTGTGCAAATCAGCTGAGAAGATGTAGGTCAGTAAAACACAGGCGGGAGGGCCCACCTAATCATTGGAGCAAACCGGTTCACTCCCAGCTAATCGTCAGAGCTACTGATTCACCCGAACCTGTCCAAACCGGTAGAATCCCACCCCTGGAATGAAGCATCCTTTTGAAAACTTTGACCAATTTCAGAAAATATGCATAGTGAAGGAGAACTATTCATACTGTTTCTTATTGTGGCTGTATACATTGCTGTATATGCATGTATGCTTATTTCTTGTGAAGGAAGACTTAATACACAACATCAACCTAGTCACACTTATTATTACCAGGCAGACTTACACCTAGGCATGGTAGTTAAATACGTCTTAATGTATTGCTGGAGAGTGCCTGCCAAGAAGATTTGCAATTAGGGAATGATAGATTTAATTTTAAAAAACCCCTAAGAACAAAATAATTATGTTCTGATAAAACATCCAGCCTGAGAAATGAAAAAAAATGGGAAAGCTGCTCAGGCTCGTCAATCTTTAGCTTCAATATCTTAATTCCAAAGTAATTCTGAAGACTGATTTTTCTTAGGCTACCCTGAGAAGACCTATAGTTTGGTGACAAAATTGATGATCACATTCTTGGTATGGGACACACCCGTCTATGGCCTAACAGCTTCTTTTCACTTTCCGAGTGAATCAACAGGACCTGCAGATGGAACAGGGTAAGGAGGAGTAAGAATTCTTTCTGCCATTAAGAAATAAAGTATTTTCTTTGACAAATAATGAAACAAGGAATACATTTTTTTAAATCATTCAGAAAACTGGAAGGATTGGTAGATCTGTTCTTCCTATAATTATTTATTCAGATTGACCTTTCCACTGTCCACAATTGTCTTTCATCCATATGAATATGATTAAGGTCAGATAAAAGTTATATTTTATGGCTCATAATTCCTGGGCTCTGTGCATAATTTGGAAGATTGTGAACTGCATCTGGATTTACCCCTTCTTTTAAAAAAAACACCACATTAATTTCTAGTAAAAAGATTAATTTTATATATGGCCAGTGAAAATAAATAGGTGATTTAGAAGGTTGTCCTTCTGCCATTTCTACTAATTCTATTAAATTCAAATAGAAAATAATTAACGTTGAAGTATATGATGAAATAATTTTTAAAAATTCTAAATTGGTTTTAAAGTTGTATAAATACAACTTTAATTGTTATATCCAGCTAATACTTTAGGTGACATCTTGCTTTGGATTGTTAACACATACAAAGAGCAAAATCATCATTATTATGTCTTCCTACTTCCTATTTATTTTGGCACTCATTAGACAAGTAGTTAAAGTGGCATTAAAAAAATGATTAAATATAGACCTCTTAAATATAGACCTCTTCAGGTAGCTTTACACAAAAGGCCTTTAAAGATTGTCTTGAGGAAATAAAATTATGAAAGATCCTTATGTACAATACCTTGAGTCTTCCTAGATCAAATATATATTGATAGATAAACAGAAAGATGAGAGAGAGGGGGGGAGTGAGTGAGTGAGAGAGAGAGAGAGAGAGAGAGAGAGAGAGAGAGAGAGAGAGAGAGAGAGAGAGAGAGAGAGAGAGAGAGAGAGAGAGATAGGCAAATAGGCAGGCAGACTGAATAAGTTATTGGTTAGAAATTTTAGTTTGAATGTAAGATTCATGATTTTAAAACAAAAGTTATTTCAAACCAATTTTAAGATTTCAGATTTTAAAGGGGCAAAGACAGAATGAAAGAGAATGAAGTAGAAGAAGAGAAATGTGGAGGCTGAAAAAAATGAAGGAAATGCAGACAAATAGAACACGAAATCTAAATTATATTGGCTATCAGACAAATAGACAGAAAATTAAGATGGTATATGGATAGAGAAACATGGGAAAAGTTAGAGGCTCACATCAAGCAAGCTAAGTCAGAATCTCTATGTTCTCTCCTTCTCTGTCTCCTTCTTTCTAATGAAAGCTACTTAAAGAAATTCCAGTAGAAAAGTACATCACAAATAACAGAGCACTACTCTATTATGGGTGGTGATACTTTTCAAAGTATCTGTGACGGGCCAATTACTCATGTCAATAGCAAAAAGCCTCAGACTATTCAACCCCCCATATAACATTTGAAATTCTGTAAATCCAGTAAATCCATCCAATCTCCAAACTGCATATAGATCTTTCCAAAAATGACTCAGAAGCACCTGATTTCATTTGACAGTTTAAATTACTTTGGCAGTTGAATCTGAGGTTGCAATTCAAAGGGCTGATCTGATCAAATCCTATTAGAATTAAATCAGGGCTTCAAGACTATGTATAATTTGATTATATATCGAATAGAGAGATTAATATTCTATATTAACTGGTGAATGAAACGGTGTTGTGTTTTGCTCTGTGTAAAGTTTGAATAAAAGCTACAAACAAAAGAAGTAATACTTGTATCTGAATATTCAGGATTTCATATTAAATAACTGTTATACAAAGAAAGAAATATAATGGGGTAAACAAGAATCAGTAAAGATGATAAAGAATTGGGAGGAAAATGGTAACATTATTAAGGAGGTTCACATAGAAACTAAGATAATATTGATTGTAATAATAATAAGGCACATTGAAAGGTCAAAAGTTATTTAATATCTACAGAATATAAAAGCAAATAGCAAAAAATATAGTTGTGTAAATTAGTTGTAATTATGGGATATTGAGAGAAAGGTCAACCATGCTGAAATAGAAATATTTAGAAATAATACTTTATGTCTTAGCCCAGAACAAGAAGCAATGGATGGAAACTTTATGTCTTAGCCCAGAACAAGAAGCAATGGATGGAGAACCAAACTAGAACTAAGGAGAAATTTCCTGACAGGACAATTAATCAATGGAACAACTTGCCTCCAGGAATTGTGGGTGCTCCAACACTGAAGGTTTCTACAAAGATATTGGACAATAATTTGTCTGAAATGATATAGGGTTTTCTGCTTGAACAGGAGGTTGGACTAAAAGACATTCAAACTCCCTTTCATCTCCGTTATTATGTTGTTCTCTTATAGCCGTGATGACGAACCTATGGCACGAGTGCCATAGGTGGCACCCAGAGTCATTTGTCAGGCATGCAAGGCATTGCCTTGTCAGCTGGCCAACGCACATGCTTTCTTTTGAGGCAATTTTTCACCCTCCAATGGTTTTCTTAAAGCCTCCAGAGCATGAAAAACCAACCCTACATGCAAATCGGAATTTCAGGAACATACTTCTGATTTGCTTGTAGGGCCAGTCTTAGCCCTCCGGAGCCTTCAGGGAAGCCTCCTGAAGGATCCGGAGGGCTAAAACCGGCCCTATGAGCAACACGGAAGTCAGTTCCTGAACTTCTGGTTTGCCCATAGGGCCGGTTTTTCGTGGTCCGGAGGCTTCAGGGAAGCTCCTGAAGCCTCCAGAGGGCCTTTGGGGGGAGGGGGGCTGTTTTCGAGGGAGAAAAAAGCACGCCAAAAATGGGGGGGAGCACTAGTCATGCGCATAGCATTATGGGTGTGGCACGCCTGCGCATTGCCCCTTGTGTTCCCCCCGCTTTTGGCAGGTGAGCCAACAAAGGTTCACCATCACTATCTTATAGTATTGTCCAGAGATTTTTTTAAAAACAAAATGTCAATGTTTGATTGAAATATCTGGGGACTTCTATCAACCATTTGCACCAGTCAATGGTGTTTGTGACACAATTTTAAATTTGTAATTGACTGAGTATCATGTTTAATGAATAAAAGAGATAATAATAATAATAATAACAACAACAACAACAACAACTTCCCCACAACTGTGCTATAATTCTACACACACACACACACACACACACACACACACACGGCTGGTTAATTTTTTTCTTATTTTATTTTATTAAAGAAAGCAGAAATGGAAATTGAGAGGCAGCATCTAGAGCTCTTTCCTCTCCTGTCCATTGGAAACTGGAAGGGCATTGAGAATAATCTGATATGAAAACACTCCAATGACACATTTGGATTACTGCGTGCTTTAACTACGGTTTAGATAAGAGCAATACATAAGCAAGTATATTGTAAATCTGATTACGGCCCATGATTCATAATAGTAGCTGTGCTACCAAGAGCATACAAGAGAAGAAAACAAAAGAGAAAAATCAGTGAACAAAAACATCACTTCATCATGGAGATAATTCAGATCCTCTCCCCACTCCCTCTTTTCCCCCCTTCATTTGTATTAAGGCACTTTAAAAAAAAAGTCCTTGGAACAAGAACATTGCAAGGTTCTATTTAGCTGAAAAATTATTCATGCCCAATACAAATGACATTTTCGTTTCAGACTGCCAAAGTGAGCTTTATTAGTATGTCATTAATCATTGTCTTAGAGGTGACACCTGGGAAAAATGATTTAGTAGAGATTAGAGCACTCAAATGTAACACTGAAAATATCACATTTATTTCCAGCATCAGTCAATGAAATACATTTTAGCCAAGAATGACATTTATGCACATTTAAATCTACGGACAATACAAAGACTGGCTTTCTCTTTGGGAACTTTCAGCGTAACTGTTTATAAGTAGTCCTCAAGTTACGACCATTCTTTCAGTGATCGTTTGAAATTATGGTGGTGCTGAACGAAGGCACTTATGACCAGTCGTTGAAATTTCAGCTGTTGTAGTGGCCCCATGGTTGCATAATCAAAATTTGATGTTTGGCAGTCTGCTAGCACTTATGAACACAGAGGTGCTTCAAATACCTCCCCTCATTTCCCCTTTTGGTCCCCTACAATTGTGGCTCCTGCTGTCCTAGCTGACCATCATTGTCTTGCTCTGGCTTTTGATAAGCATGTCCAACTTAGTCCGTTGCAAGACAGCTGCCAGCTGCTTGAGCTGCATGAGACTTTCTTCTTCGTCGTTAACGGTGGTTTCATCATAAGATGGCCTCCCATCAGTGGTGGAATTCAAAGAATTTTACTACCGTTTATGTGGTTTGGTGGGTGTGGTGTGACTTGGTGGACATGGCAGAGGAAGGATACTGTAAAATTTCCATTGCTTCCCGATCAGATAGGACTCGGGAGGCAGAGAATAGATGGAGGTGGGGCAAGTCAGAGGTTCTCTGAACTACTCAAAATTGATGCTACTGGTTGTCCAGAACTGGTCAGAACCTGCTGAATACCACCTCTGGTCTATATGTATGATTAGAGGACAATCAAGATCCCTGATCCTGGTTAGAAAACTTTTGCATGTAATTTTATTTTGACCATGTGCCTTAAGACATATTTTAAAGAAGCTGTAATGCGAAGCTGGTAATAAGATGCTTCTAACTGTGATCCATAATCACTGCAACATGCTACTCAATCTTCTGGTTCGCCAATTCATTCACAGAAATAAAATATCATAGATGTGCTGGAGCCTTATCATAGTCATCCAAGGAAATAATAATTTCTTCTTAGCTAATAGAGTTGAATTTCCTGATATAAAGTAATGCGACAGCAGTTTTTCTGCATTCTGCAAAACAACAAATGGACACAAACAGAAAATCAGAAAAAGCAATATTCAGACTCAGAATATTTCAACCTTCCAGGGTCTCTTATCATAAATGAAAATATCATTTCTGTTTCTCTATTGACAAAATACTTTGAAATTTGGTTTTCCTCAGCAGACCATGGAGATTGCTTTGAATGATGGGCTCTAACAATGTTCCACTGCCAAACTTGCTTTGCAGTCTTTATTTATTTACATAACTTATATGGCCAACTATCTCATACAATGATTCTGGATGGCACAGAACAAGTAACGTATTTTTTGGAGTATAAGACAAACCTTTTTCCTCCCTAAATGAGGGTAAAAATTTGGGTGCGTCTTATATACTGAATGTAGCCCCACCCACCTGCCAACCCCACCCTTTGGTCTCTGCCTCCCAGCAATTTGTCTTCTTGCAGAAAATGGGAAAAATGGGGCTTAGGGAGGCGGCAATAGGCTATGGCAATCCCTGCAGCCTGTTGAGTATCCGGAGGACCCTGCTAAAACTAAAAGTGAAATTTGCTGTTTGCTGCATGGAGGCAAATTGCTGGGAGGCAGAAGCAGATTTTTTTTCTTGTGCTAATAAGAACTGGTCAGAACCTGCTGAATACCACCTCTGCCTCACATGGCCAGCAGCTTCCTTGTGAAGAGTCATAGTCAGCTCTTCCTTGTGAAGAGTCAGAGTGGGAATGCCTTGTCAGCAGCAGGAGTAAGAAAACAGTGAAGGCCAGTTGGGCCAGTGGGGCAGTGAAGCACAATGCAGGAAGGCCCTTGGACTGGGGCAATTGAGACTGGGACTAGGCTAATAATAATAATAATAATAATAATAATAATAATAATAATAATAATAATAATAATAATAATAATAATAATAATAATAATAATAATAATAATAATAATAATAATAATAATATTTATTGTCATTGTAATAATATTGTAATAAAATTACAATGAAATTGGTTTGAGCGCTGTGCGAACACCTGCACCAGGTGTAATACAGACAGCAGTGACTGCCACAACAGGAATCTCTCCAGGCAAACAAAAAGGCCGACAAATGACAGTTGAAACAAAATGGCCGACAAATGACAGTTGAAAAGGATCAATTGTACTTTGTCTTTTATTATCCATTTCTTTAAATCTGTTTGGCATTTTAGGAATTGGTGGAAGAGGAGCACGTCTCTTTTTCTTTTTTATTTATTGCGATGAACTTTGAGGAATCACAGTTGGCATTTCTTTTTCTTCTCTCTCAGCTTTCCCAACAGAAAAGGATGGAATTACTGGTAGGGGTGGTGCTCTCCGCTTCTTCATTTCCATTCTTGCAGTTGCCCCTTGTCTATTCCCAAGAGATAATGATGGTGCCACCGTTACAGAACATAAACTTCGTGAAGAATCTGCGATGATTGTTTCATCAAGGCTTTGCTTATGATACAACATGGGTTTTAAAAATTCTCCACTACCCAGATCTAGGCTTCTTCTTGAGGATTTCTCTGCCTGAAACTTGTTTTTCTTACTTGTCCGAGTAATCCTTTTTTTTTCTTTAACTGATGTGTCACAATCAGTTGATATGTTTGTTTCTCTATAATTCACAGTAGGTTCAGAGTGAGTTTTTGATGGAAAAGTCTGCTGTGACACCAGGAGCTCAAAGCCGCTGCGCCTAAGCGCGCCGCCATCTTGGTCTATTGTGGCTTGGGCTTCCTGAGCTGCTATGGCGTTACATTATGATGTTGAAGTTACCCAGGGCACTGCAGCTTTGCATCATGCTGTTGGGTGGCTGAAGTTTCCAGGGATAGCTACAGCTTCATGCTATACTGTGGCTCAGGAGCCCATAGCACTCTAAGAAGCCCCTGAGGTGCAACATGGCAACTAGCCTTAGAACTGCATGATTCTGCATGATTACTTGCTGTCCCACAGGGCAGGGGGCAGAGAACAGAGATATGGGCTAGATAGGTATGTAGGTTTGGAGCTGGTTCCTTACTGTATCAAGTAAGGCTCAGGGCTGGGAGGGACTAAGCCCAAAATGGTTTGGATTGGATTCATGGATTGATTTCACATAACAGCACTATGAATTGGACCCATGATATTGTGCTTTATAACCAATCACTTAACAGTGTAAAATTCGGCCCCAATTACCATTGTAACTGAAGAACTACCTGTACTAATGAATAAGCAGTAGAATGTCCAATTTAGAAAATCTCATTTGCAGTGAAAGTTAGAAAAGTTAAATAAAATTTTGCATAAATGTGTTGCATTTATACAAATAACTCCAAATACAAATAATTTAGTGTGACAATAGCTACCAAAATTGCAAAGGGTGATTTCTATGATAAATGAGATTACAACATGGTTATAGAAACCTATGATTAAAAATCATTGTCAAAAAACAAGCAGATCTTAATTAAAAAATAACTTCTAAAAATCATAAATGACTAAGAAATATTTAAGAGCATAGAAAAAAATCAATAATTTGGAAATGTTTATGACTTTATGTGGAATATTTGCCTCTATTATGGTCTGCTCTAATCTTTTTCCTAGAAGAGTGTTTCTTAAACCATTTTGTCTTAGGAATGTTTCCCACTTTAAAAACTTATAAAAGACCCTCAAAAATATTTTTATTTGTATGGGTTATATTTAGCAATATTTAGGATATTGAAAATCAAAACAGATGCATTTGCTTCTGCTACCATTTTTCACAGTTGTGGGATGAGATTTTAATATTGTATTATTTTTCAACATATACTGGCAAGTAATTTTGATTTTGCAGACCCTTGAGATGGCTTTGGGGAATCATCAGAAATCCTAGGACCATGATGGTGAACCTATGGCAGGCATGCCAGAGTTGGCACGCAGCACCCTCTCTGTGGGAATGCAAACCGTCACCCCAGTTCAGCTCTGCCATGCATGTGTGCACGCATCCCACCAGCCAGCTGGTCTTTGGGACTCTGCCATGCATGCATGGGGGGCATGGGGGATCCACGCACGCATTGCATTTTGAGGGTTTGGGTGTGCATGCGTGCTTTGGGCATTCACTCCAGAAAAGGTTAACCATCACTTTCCTAGGACCACACTTTTAAAAACCCTGTCCTAAAAATAAAACAATATTTAAAAATGTTAAAAAAGGAAAAAAAGTTATGAACCATTTTTCTTTAAAATAAAAAAGATCCAAATAACTACAATATTAAATAGGTTTGCAAAAAAAAATTCTGCATCATTCTTCATTTAGAATTTGTTGTTGGCTTGACCTTGCCTACTCACACCAGATCCATCACAGTTCTAATCATACTCTTGGTCCATGATCTCCAGGCTATAGACAATGGAAGTAAATGATCTGATCCTTCTGGAGAACATCAGCTCAGGAAGGCTGTTTTAAATATTTCTTCTTGATAATATTTTAGGTGGATCTTTTCTTTTCCTACAATTTTTCAACCAGAACCAAAGTCAAGGAAAGAAATGAATGCCCCAGTTTAAATCACCGGAAAAGCAATACCTTTAGTAATGTTATGGCTTTTCATTTGTCTCCCCAACTGCCTTTGACCTTCTTCTATAATATATTAGTTGTTTCACTTTGGCATCAGAAGGCAGAGGAACAAACTTTTGAGACCTGAAAACAGAGGAAAGAAATTCACAGGACTTTTTGCTTTAGGTTTTTTATTAGGCATTAAGAAAAGGAAAACTTTGGCCACCTAATGAGAAGGAAGGACTCACTGGAGAAGAGCCTAATGCTGGAAAAGATTGAGGGCAAAAGAAGAAGGGGAGAACAAAGAATGAAGTGGCTGGATGGAGTCACCGACGCAGTAGCAGTGAGCTTGAATGGACTCCAGAGGATGGTAGAGAACAGGAAAGCCTGGAGGAATGTTGTCCATGGGGTCGCGATGGGTTGGACACAAATTCATACAATACAATAGCAGAGTTGGAAGGGACCTTGTAGGTCTTCTAGTCCAACCCCCTGCATGGGCAGGAACGTTATACCATTTCAGACAAATGGCTGTCTAACATCTTTTTAAAGACTTCCAGGGTTGGGGCATTCACAATTGCTGGAGGCAAGCTGTTCCAGAGGTTAATTGTTCTTACTGTTAGGAAATTTCTCCTTAGTTCTAAGTTGCTTCTCTCCTTGGTTAGTTTCCACCCATTGCTCCTTGTCCTGCCCCCAGGTGCCTTGGAGAAAAGTTTGACTCCCTCTTCTTTGTGGCACCCTCTGAGATATCGGAACACTGCTATCATGTCTCCCCTGGAGACATGATAGCATAACTAATAACAACAAAGAAAAGGATAGGAAAACAAATAGGATAAGATAAAAAAAGGAAAGAAGAAAGAGAAAGAAAGAATATTCTCTCTGGGAGGTGCCTCAAAGTAAACTTTTAAAACAATATTATAATAAAATTTATAAATGCATAAAAGTGAAAGTAAAACTTTCATTTAGGAACCATTGAATGAAGAATACCTTTTAAATCCAAATATTTAACTTGAAATATATATGATTAGCATCAGATTTGTCAGTTACATAATGACAAACGAAATTGATTTTCACAGTATCAT
This sequence comes from Rhabdophis nuchalis, assembly GCA_039707465.1. Classification (NCBI taxonomy): domain Eukaryota; kingdom Metazoa; phylum Chordata; class Lepidosauria; order Squamata; family Natricidae; genus Rhabdophis; species Rhabdophis nuchalis. Next base: position 190,331,007 of record CM077645.1, read on the forward strand.
TTGCAGTAAACCCTAAGTTTGAGAGTTAAGGATTTAGTAGATATTGAGCCATTAAATAGATGCAGCACCCCAATTAAAATGTATTCATTATGTCTGAAAGCTGCTAAACTGAGCTCTATTAAATCAAAAATATATTGCACAGTGTAAATGAGTAGACCCTTTGGTTTTTTTCTCCATTTTTTTACAACTCTACTCAAAATTTTCCATCTCAGTACTTTCAGTTCTAATTATTAGGCATAAAAAAACATTGTTGTTTTTTTAAGGAGAAAATCTTTTGGACAGTTCATAGGTCAAGAGCTGCAGGATTTGATATAATTGTGGATCTGAAGGTGAAATAAAATAACTTGAAAATATAGAACAGAACAGAATAACAGAGTTGAATGGGACTTTGGAAGTCTTCTAGTCCAATCCTTTGCTCCAGCAGGAAACCCCATTCCGTTCCAGACAAGTGGCTGACAAGTCTCTTCTTAAAAGCCTCCAGTGATGGAACACTCGCAACTTCTGGCTAATTGTTCTCACTGTTAGAAAATTTCTCCTTAGTTCTAAGTTGCTTCTCTCCCTGATTAGTTTCCACCCATTGTTTCTTGCCTTGCCTTCTGGTGCTTTGGAAAAGAGGTTGAGCCCCCCTTTTTTGTTGCATCCCCACAAATATTGGAACACTGCTATCAGTTCTTCTTTTCACTAGAATCAACATACCCAATTACTGCATTTGGAAATTAAAACTAAAGGGTAACTTATTTTTCCTAATCACTAGGCTCAAATCATAACATTAGATGAGAATTGACCAAGTAATAGTTTTTATCCATTTTATTTCTGATACTTTTGTTGCTCTTGTGTAGTTAAGGGCGGCTGATGTGAGCCAGTCAACAAAAAACAATTTTCCAAACTGAAGTTATTGTTGGCCTTCATATGGATTCACTTAACCATAGCAAGACATGGCTTCAAAAAGATCGAGGGAAGCATGCCAAAATGCAAAATTTAAAGAACTGTAACAATAATTGCCTAAAATGACTTTCACTTCTGCAAAATTGAACTCTCAGCCTCAGCATGCTATACTCCTTGGCATTCTGCGAGATCGGATCCTGCCCCACACATCCTCACGACCGATTCGCTCCCACAGAGAGGGGCTTCTCCGGGTGCCGTCCACTAGACTTTGTCAGCGGGCGACGCCCAGGGGAAGGGCGCTCTCTGTGGCGGGCCCGGCCCTCTGGAACGACCTTCCCCCTGATATTAGGACGACCACTGACCTCCGCTCCTTCCGTGTAAAACTGAAGACTTATCTCTTTCGACTGGCCGGCCTTGAATAGTTCTCTCTGTCTATTGACTCCAAATTTTAGTGGGTTTTTAATCTTATATTTTTAGCACGGGTAAATATTATTTAATTCTATTTTAATGTATGTATGTTGTATTTATTATATTGTTTTTAGTATTGCCTGTGCACCGCCCCGGGTCCCTGTGGGGAGAGGGTGCGGTTAATAAATCTCAATTTCAATTTCAATTCAGAGGATTGGCATGAATCAAGTGTAATCTTTATATAGATGGGAAGAAAAATAGCACCCTGAATGGTCCAGATGCACCATAGTATCCATTGGAGAGTAAAATGCTACACTTGGGGTTTTCCCCAAAAATCAAATAAATGCATTAATTGTTTTTTATTCTAAAAGTAAATGCAGCAATTCTAAATTCCATGAAAAATCTTGAAACCAGAAACCATGATATTTTAATACTTTGCTGAAAGAGAAACAATTTATAGCAACCCTCTAGAACAAATATCATCTCTATTAAAAAGGATATATCAAGTTCTGCCATTCTGAATATTTCACAGAGCCTATTTTGCTTGAGATAAAGGTCAGGAGTCCATTTACCATGGCATTATCTCACAAATGTGAAAACTTACTTGGGGCAGGCTGAAACGTCAGATGGCTGCTATAGGTTGTTGCTACAGCAACCTGGAAAGGTTGCCAGTGAGGTAGACAGAAAGGGGGGGGGAAATCAGGCTGAAATTAAATTGCCTAGCTTGTTCAAAATAGCAAGATATCTGTAGAATTCTTAACAACCCAAACAGGAATGTGCATTGCATTCATGCTATTTTTGAAGTATATCCTTGTCTAAGATTAAAGAAGCAAAGAAAAATTATTGCTATATCTGGTGAAACTGGCTTTGATTGCATAATTATAACTAACCTGGGTTTAACTGAGCTACAATTTAATACAATAATCTAAATTATTGCCTAAATTTTCTTGACAACTGAGCAGTCAACCAGAGGGGCTGGATTCACAGGCCATAGAGACCCTTGACATTTCCTTGCTTTTGTGTCATGTATATTAAGTGTGAACTTGATGGGTTAACGATTGGGCTCCTTCCAGATAAAATAAAGTAAATTGAGGGTTGTAAACTTGAAACTAAATGTACAGTAAGAGTGTGCTTCTTGCAAAGATTCTTCCAAGGAAAAAAATCCAAGTAAACACGTACAGTTTACTTGGCACTGCTATGTCCTTAACAGCTTAATTTGGAGGATAGGGGTGAATTAATATAACAGAAGACTGAGTCACATCAGGAGAACGCATATAAATGAATTAAGCAAGTCACATGACCAGCTGTCTGCAAGGAATATAAATGCTTCCATTCCCCATTATTCTGTCAGAGCTGATGAAGCTTCTTGGGTGAGATGCAAAACGTCTTCAAAGAAAAAACAAGAAGGTCCAGTTGCCTCCTGAAAAGCACTTTGGGACAACCATGGCCTGGATGACTGAGAATCTCTACAGACTTTAAGCTTTACAATTTGGGATGAACATCCTTTGAATAGTATGAGTGTCAGAATGGATTTCCAGAGAAAAATTGCAGACTACAGGAACCAAGAGCACTACTCAGGTGACCCTGATGACACAGAGAAACCTCCAAATGCTTCAACGACCCTCTAAAAGGATGCAAATGACCAGCTATAGTATCCGCAAGGAATATAAATCCTTCCATTCCCCACTATCCTGTTAGAGCTGAAAAGGCTTCTTGGATGAGAAGTAAAACATCTTCAAAAAAACAAGAAAGTCCAGTTGCCTCCTGAAAGAGAACCTTTGGGACAACCATGACTGGATGACTGAGAATATCTATTGACATTTGTAATGTTTATTAGTGCTACTAGAACAATGTTGTGAAAATCCTGAAGCTGGTGCAAAGATGTAGTGTTAGTTGCCCAGATCTAATAATTCTAATATTTGTGATATTTTTGTAGTATAACAGGCAGAAAACAAAAAGAATCCTTTTTTATTCTTACAAAATTTATTTCTTTTAATGGGACTTTCCAGGATCTGTTCAATTAGGACATTCCTGAACTTTGTTATACATAAATAAACTTTACTCCTTACTGGAAGAGAAACCCTTGCTGAGACAAGTGAGTCATCCTAGCTACTTCCTTAAGGGCATCAATCATTCCATCCTTTTTCCTTCATGTTTTAGGTAAAGAAAATGATGGACTGGCAGGGATTTTTTAAGCTGAGTTACTAATTGGACATCTCTTTGAACTCACGTAGTAGGAATAAAGAATCAAAATTAATATTTCTCTTTTTTGGCACCATTATACTGTGGCCCCTCTCTTTTCCTACTTTTAAATTGTTATTACAGCTATGTTATGTTCTTTGGATGTCCCACATAAAGTGACAGAATCTCTTTTTAAGGATTAGCTTCACTTTACTTTAGAAATAGTGTGATGAATTATTTTCCCACTGACATGCTAGCAAACTGCGTACTGATTTCAGTGGCTTGAGAAATACTCTCTTTGTTTCCTTGGAAACTGAATTGCTCAAAGTTCACATGGAATACTATGATAATTGTTCTCTAGCAAGTACTATTGTGATATAGACTTTTAAGATGTTAGGTAGTGGAACTATAAAAGATCTCAAATGTTCAGATTGGGACCTACGATACAAAATAGTTATAATAGAGTGTATCTGTGCCAGATACATACAGTTTGTGTTACAACATTTATGAGGAAAGTCAAAAAAAGTCAACATGGCACCTCTTATTCGCCCACATAATGATACCACTGCGGTCTACGTTAGTCATGGTCTGCCATCCAAATTGCAACCAGTTTCAACCATGCTTATGTCTGATTCCCAAACAAGCTTAACCAGGAGCTGCCACTATCTCTATGAAATGTTATTGATTTCACAAGGACCTTCACATACAAAAGAACCTGACTTACAAATATTTGTTCAATAATGGTTCAAAGTTACAATGAAGTCAAGAAAAATGACTTATGACCCATCATCAAAGTTACAACTGACAACACAACACCAACATTCATGTAACCACAATTTGAATGCCTGGCAACTGGTTTGCATTTATGTTGCAGTGTCTTGCAATGACATGATCACAGCTGTGACCTGTCCAGTATCTTTGGATAAACAAAGTCAGTTAGGGAAGTCAGATTCACTTAAAGACTACTCAATTCCTTTGATGATCATGTGTTTTGCTTAGAAACTGAGGTGATTCATTTAATGACTGTAAAATCTGGTCTCATAGTCATGTTGACTCATTTTACAACTGCATTGATTTACAACAGAAATTCCAGTCTTGGTTGTGGCCATAAGTTGAAGACTACTTGTAAATTCATCAGACTAGTGGCATTTATAAAATAAATTACTTATGCCATATTTGGTATAAAATTATCTGTTACTGGATACTATACTCATTTTATTTACTGACATACTTTAATGTTCCATTTTTATCCTAATAGGAATAACCACATTTACTCATCATTCACTGTCCTACTAATAGGAATATATATGAATTATACACGAAGTATCAATTATTAAACATAAGTCGTATTCATAAAATGTTAGTACCAGAACATCTGCTTATATTTTTATGGTGCATTTGTAAATTAAATGAGTGTGTGGTTTATATTTCCATACTGGAATTTAACAACCCAATCTACAGTCTTATTTATGTGATGAACTGATGATGACTTAGTCCAGCTTAATACCTTTGGGTGTAATCAGGATAAACATGTTCTAAATCTTACTGTTTATTACATCTATAGCAAGTTCTGAATTGATTTTACTTTGAGGCCTGAGGAAAAATGTAAACCATTCTGCAGCATAGACAAATTGACATAAAACAATGTCATTTTTTTTCAAAAGTACAGAAATCTGAAGGTGGATCTATCAGTTAACATAATTTCTCAATTTTATCCATGCGCAATCTTTCTTCTAAGGGAGTCAGAACAGTATACACAGGTTCCTGCATTTTTATCTATCAAATATGTTACTCTTTAAGCTTGAAAGGTAAAATCTTAGCTCATGATACAGCAGCTTGCCAAAATCAGTCCATAACCTTCTGTCAAGAGGAGATCTGAACCCAAGATTCTCATTCACAACTTTCCCTCTTTCACAATGTATTTTGGTCCCATATCAAAAAAAGGATGAAAACTATTGATTCACACTGACATAAAAACAGAGTTCAGAACTTAATTTTACTTGGTAGTTTATTGTTGTAAGATGTGCAAATATTTAAGGAATACAGAAGGGAAATCCAGAAATCTGTATTATTTTTTTTTATTAAATTTATATCCCGCCCTTCTCCAAACGGACCCAGGGCGGCGCACAGGAATGTTAAAATACATACAAAACATATAAAATTTAAAAAACTTATTCTAGTAAAACCTGTGCTAAAAACCGAATTAAAATCCCAAATTTAAAACTGTCTAATGGTCAATACAGGGGGTTACGCTAGGCCGGCTAGATGGAATAAATGTGTCTTCAGACACTTGCGGAAGAGGCGGAGGTCAGAGATGGTGCGGAGTTCAGGGGGTAGGTCATTCCAGAGGGCTGGCCCAGCCACAGAGAAGGCTCTTCCCTTGGGTGTCGCCAGTCGGCATTGTCCAGCCGACGGCACCCTGAGGAGGCCCTCTCTGTGGGAGCGTATCGGTCTGAGGGATGTATGGGGCAGGAGGCGGTCTCGCATATAACTAGGCCCCGAGCCATGGAGCGCTTTAAAGATGGTCGTCAAGACCTTGAAGCGCACCCGAAAGACCACAGGGAGCCAGTGCAGCTCGCGCAGGATAGGTGTTATGTGGGAGTGTCTAGGCGCTCCCGTAATCACCCGCGCGGCTGCGTTCTGGACTAGCTGCAGCTTTCGGGTGCACCTCAAGGGAAGCCCCATGTAGAGAGCATTACAGTAGTCGAGTCGAGAGGTGACGAGTGCTTGAGTGACTGTGCGTAGGGCACCCCGATCCAGTAAGGGGCGCAATTGGTGCATCAAGCGTACCTGATGGAACGCCCCCCTGGCCACGGCTGCCATGTGATCTTCCATAGACAGCCGGGAATCCAGGAGGACACCCAAATTGCGCGCCCTCTCCACGGGGGCCGGTGTTTCGCCCCCAATGGCCAGTGTTGGAATAATCTGGCTGAACCGGGGCGCCGGAAGCCACAGCCACTCAGTCTTGGATGGGTTGAGCTTGAGTTTGTTACCACCCATCCAGATCCGTACGGCCTCCAAACACCGGGACATAACCTCGACGGCATCGTTGGGGTGGTCTGGGGTGGATATGTACAACTGAGTATCATCAGCGTACAGATGATATCCCACCCCAAAACCACGGATGATCTCACCCAGCGGCTTTCATATATGTGTTGAACAGTAGGGGCGAGAGGACTGACCCCTGAGGAACCCTGCAAACGAGAGGCCTCGAGGCCGACCTCTGCCCCCCTGTCAACACATATTGCGACCGACCAGAGAGGTAGGATGAGAACCACCGCAAAACGGTGCCTCCCAACCCCAACCCCCCCAGTCGGCGCAATAGGATACCATGGTCGATGGTATCAAAAGCCGCTGAGAGGTCTAATAGGACTAGGATAGAGGAATGTCCTCTATCCCGCGCCCTCCAGAGATCATCAACCAACGCGACCAATGCCGTCTTGGTGCTGTGCCCGGGTCGGAAGCCGGACTGGCGCGGGTCTAGATAATCAACTTCCTCCAAGTGTCGCGGAAACTGTTGGGCCACCACACTCTCAACAACCTTCACTAGAAAGTGGAGGTTGGAGACAGGACGATAGTTCTCTAATAATGCTGGATCCAGGGACGGCTTCTTGAGGAGGGGCCTTACTACCGCCTCTTTCAAGACGGCAGGCAAGGACCCCTCACTCAAAGATGCGTTGACAATGCCCTGGAGCCAGCCTCGTGTCGTCTCCCAGGATGCCAGTACAAGCCCAGGAGGGACACGGGTCCAATAAACATGTGGTAGCCCTAAACCTCTTTGACAACTTGTCCATATCCTCGGTGGTAACAAAATCAAACTCCTCCCAGGATGGTGTCACAAGATCAGCCTCGGCCCGCTCGACTGGACCACTGTCGATGGAGGGTAACTCGTTCCGAATCCGAGTGATTTTCTCCTGCAGATAAATCCCAAATTCCTCTGCTCGACCCTGTAAAGGGGCTTCCCGCGGCCTCTGTTGAAGGAGGGAGCGGGTCACCCCAAACAGGGCGGCAGGGCGGTTATTTGCGGATGCAATAAGAGTGGCACAATACTCACGTTTGGCCACTCTTAACGCCACTAAGTAAGTCCTAATATGGTCTCTCACTAGTGTTCGGTCGGCTTCGGAGCGAGAAGATCTCCATCTGCTCTCTAGGCGTCTCTTGTGGCGCTTCATCTCCCTAAGCCCCTCGGTGAACCAAGGAGCCCAGGTGGTTCGTCGCCGCAAGAGAGGCCGCAAGGGCGCGACTCGGTCCAAGGCCCCCGTGGCCGCACTTAACCATGCGGCCACTAGGTCCTCAGTCGAGTCGCGGGGCAAGTCCACAGGAATTGTATTATGCCTTGTTTAAAAAATGGTATGTTGAAATTCCTGATTAATCAATGATTTAAACATTACTAAAACAGAACATTCTTTTCTCTGGAACTTTATCAAAAATCCAATCTCCATGTATATAGAAATCATCTGACACCATAGGATAATGATACTCAGATTTACATCTCCACCTCTGGTAATGCTGTGGCTCTCTTTTTGTGGTGCCTGGAGGCTGTGGGGTGCCTAGATGGGGGACAATAAATTTCAACTGAACCCTAGGATGGAGTGGCTGTGTGCATGTGCCAAGTGTTAGGATCCTAAAGTTGATGCTTATCAACTTTAGTTCTGGATTGAATGGCACTACCACAGATAGACCTGGTATGAAACTTGAGAGTTTCCCTAAACTCAATGCTCTTGGTTAAAGGGCAGGTGGCAGTCATGGCTAGGAGAACATTTGCACAACTTCATGTAGTGCGCCAATTGTACCATTTTCTGGTTTGTAAGGTCCTGCACTCAGTTGCTCATCTGCCACTTGGATTATTGCAAGACATTCTATATGGATTATCCTTGAAGACCATAGAGAAGTTACAATTGGTCCCAAATGCAGCAGTGTGGCAGTTTTCGACGCACCTAGGGTGGCACAAGTAACGCCACTGTTAAATGAGCTGCACTGGCTAACAGATTGCTTCCAGATATTGGTTATTCTCTTTAAAGACATCCCAAAGGTGTTTTTCAAAAGGCAACTTAGTTTTTTCCTGGAAAATATTTCACTTCTCATCCAAGAAACTTCTTCAGTTCTCAATGACTCTCAGAGAGTTATCTATTGACTTTCAGATGGTTAAGAACCAGATGAATGCTAAGGAATATAAATCTAAATAAATAAATATTTTTTAAAAATGTCTTGCTCTAATTTTTGTAATTTTAATTCACTTTGACATTTATAACTGTTGTTACATGTAGTTTATTCTGAGATAAAGAAATTGAAGCACAATTTCATTAATTTTTTACTGGAGGGGGAAAAACAGTCTCCAACATTGTATTGGAAGAGGTGTGGTGGCGCAGTAGTTAGAATGCAGTACTGCAGGCTACTTTTGCTAACTGCCGGCTGCCAGTAGTTTAGCAGTTTGACTCTGAACAGCTCTAAGTTGACTCAAAGTTGACTTCTGAGACAGTAAAATGAGGACCCAGATTGTTTGGGGGCAATATGTGTACTATGAAAATTGTTTAGAGAGGGCTGTAAAGCAGCACGTAAGTCTAAGTGTTATTGTCATTGCTATTTTAGAGTGCAATTTGTCTTTTTTCCTAAATGGTTACTTTTGAGGAAGTGTTCTTCCTTCATGAGATGTCAACATTTCATATTTCAGTGCATCTCTCTCTCTCTCTCTCTCTCTCTCTCTCTCTCTCTCTCTCTCTCTCTCTCTCTCTCTCTCTCTCTCTCTCCCTCCTTCCCTCCCTCCCCCCTCCCTCTGTCCTTGTGTGAAGAATAATAGTAATAGTGGTAGAAGTAATAGTAGTTGTTGTTGTTGTAGTCATCATAGCAAAAATCAATTGGAGAAATTTCAGGAAAAATTCTGCGGAATGCATTTCTTTTTGCTGTGTACTAGAACATTGTTAAGAAAAACAATAGATCCTTCTTCCCTACTCCAATATTTTTCATAGATTGTGTCTGTTTTTCTTAAAAAAATAGCAACAACTCAGATTGGAGTATTGTTCCTGGGGGAATATTTGACATAAAGGCAGTAACCATAATCAATTTTAGTATTTATAAATAATTTTTATGCAATGCTCAGTTGGATACAGTGGGAGGGACTGCAAAATATCATTTGGTTTTTATTAATTGTTTTTAGTATTGACTTTATTTTCTTGATAAGATTATGTGCATTTATTTTGGATGATGTTAACTAGTGGTGACATTAATATAAATATTAATGTTTCTGTGCAATTTACAATTATTTCTTAGAATGGTATAATTAAACTAGTTTTATATATTCACAATGAAATGATGAATTTTAAATTCTATGACAATTGAAAATACTCCGGTTATTTGGTAATATTTTATTTTCATCCAGTATGTGCTTTCTCATTCTTTGTTCTTTTATGAAGATATTTCATTACATGACTATTTTTAAAAATATTGTTAATAATGGAATATTGTTCTTGATTCTCACCTTCAGTTTGCACAACTTAAATAACACTTTACAATAGCTGTTCAAAACAAAATACAGAAATAGATGTTACACATTATTTCAGTTCTCCAAAACATTTTCCCACACTTTAACCATTTGGTTAAATATTTTAGATGGTTTTTTAAAAAATCACTATAGCTATATCATTTTTAGTCAACCAGGCATAGTTTGGTGTCTTTTGAAGCTATTTGCTTAGATGCTTCATTCCTTTTCATCACACATTTTCAGGTCCACTAACTTTGGAATGCTAGAGAGTAGGCAGATAAAGGGTGTGCTGAAGGAAAGTAAAAAAAAATTCAAAAGAGAGGAAAAAGTAGCCTGCAGTAGAAAGATAACAGGACAAAAAAAAATCCAAATGAATATACCAAGAGAAATATTAGCTAACTACCTGCTACATGCTTTTTAAAGATCAGAACAAAAAAGGACAAGGTTAGTCAGGGGAAGGCAATTTACAAATCCTTTCATAGATTACATGAACTGTTTCTTTGAATGAAATTGATTAATAGAGAAATATCAAGTTAGAGACTCTATTAGAAGGTAGAGTTATAATGGAAGATGGTAAAAGATTATTTTGAATTTATGGAGGATCAATGAATTAGTGATAGGTGGGTTAGAAATAAGAGCTGAGAAGCATGAAGGAAATAAGTATTTAAAAACTACAAAAATGTTTAGATTAGGCTGAGATGGGATTACATTTTAGCAAAAAAGGTAAAGATTTCTTTCCATTTTTCAGACCGAAGACATGAAGATTTGACAGCCTACTAGACTACATCTGGTTAAATATAAAACATACTTTAAAAAAACACTTTTAATACATTCAATGGTAAGCTGTTGAACCATTTTGTACAAGCCAACCTAAAATTAGGCCCTTCAAAATTCTTCAATTTGAACACCTAAAAATATATATTACTGCTTCTACATCTCACAAAAATGTTGTAAATTACTCCCCTGAGTGGAATCACTGATGATCACTGAAAGTGGTGCAAGATGCTGAAAGTGCAGCTGAACATACATTCTTATTAGATGCTGTTTTCCAGTCAGCATCAAAATGGAAAGAAAGAGCCTATGGGTCCAGCACATATTGTGTAGTAATAAAGCTAGATGGACTCATTCTGAAGAATGATCTTTGCTATCAGCAATGCCCAATTCATCCACATATATTTTCTTTGTTAATAGAGACAATCTGAAATCTGGATCATATTATCAGCAACTAGTGTTCAGAGGCTATATGTATGTACATCCATTCTGGTGGTACAGTGGTTAGAATATAGTATTGCAAGCAAACTGTGTCCACAGTTTGAGTTTGATCCTGACAGGGCTCAAGGTTGACTCAGCATTCTATCCTTCCAAGGTTGGTAAAATGAGAACCCAGATTGTTGAGGGCAATGTGCTAACATTGTTAACAGCCTATAAAGAGTTGTAAAGCACTACAGTATGGGGACGGGTATATAGGTCTAAGCCAGAGGTCTCAATCTCGCGGCCCGCGGGCCAATTGCGGTCCGCAGGACGGTATCTTGTGGCCCCCACCGTGATATGAAAGTATAATATTTGAGGATATTTTTTTAACAACTTTTTTTGTGGAATCCCTTATGCGGCCCAGCCTCACCCAGACTCTGCCTCCAGCAGCCCCCAAATTGAGTTTGAGATCCCTGGTCTAAGTGTTTTTGTTATATATATTTCCGTCTATTATACTGTGGTATGCAAATATATGTGAGTTATATGTGTGCATATGTACATACACAAACACCTTATTATATTGTGCCTTTTGATGTTTTTCAGCTGAATGCTGGTAAGTGAAATATATATACCAAGATAGTTTCAGAGTTAGTAAGTTAGTGTTCCTATAAACATAAAGGAAGATCCTTTTATGAAAAAATTGAGTAGTAGTCTTCTGTTGGCAAAGGGTATTTTTCATTCTTATATACAACATCTTGAAATCCATGTCAATATATTCATAAGTATTGTGCAAATTCTTTTTCAAGTTTGCTTTTTCAGCCATCCATTAGAGAAACAAAGAAATATATAGATGGGAATATTTATATCATTTATTCCTACCTCATCTTTTGATTATATGATCCCAAAGACCACTTAAAAATCAATCTTTAAAACATCTACATAAGATAGCCAAGTACTTTATATAACTCTCTGCAATGAAAATAGGCTGCCTGTCCAAGAAGAGAGAAGGAAAAGCCTGTAGTTTCCTATCTGTATGTAGATTAGATTGAAATTACTAGGTGTTTTATTCAGTTATCGGAACTATTTCACTCAGAAAGCATGAAAGGGTGATCTCTCAACAATTCTGAATCTGATTAGCCTGGGCACTTGAAGGAGAATAAAGCTCCACAATTTAACTTTTAAATCAAAATCCATCTGCCTGTCTCTATTATTTCAAGGTCACTAACATTATGCAATGTACTATAGGCAACTGACAACTAATAACTTTTCTTTTAAAGTTACTTTTTTACATTTTCCCCAAAGCTGTAAAAACATATAGGTTGTTGTTGCCTATAAAAAAGGACATGAAAACTTTCCCAAATATCAGAATCATTATGCAATTAATAAACATGAATATTTATTTTATACATTTCTACAAAGCAATATCAAAAATAATCAGAAAGCACAGTATCCATTGACCTATGAAATGCAATTTGCCTCTTCCAATTATTTTATCTAGTGCTATCTTTATTCCAAATACAGGGTTCACCGAATCTGGCCAATATGGCTTGATTCCCATGAAGGAAAATACATGGTAATTACACACAGTACTTCCTACTGACAGATAACTGAGATCATAAAATTTTACTTTCAGATAAATCTTTGCACCACTAATTCAGATTCCTATTATACAGAATACTGAAGAACAAAGAGGAAACAAGAAGAAAATATATTAGATGTAACCAAAATATGTTTTTAAACTTCTTTTCTGAAACTTAGAAAATGTCAAAATACTATTCCTTGACTATTTTTCCTGGTAGCTGAAACAGAACTACAGAAATAGTATTATTTTTATAATCAGAAATCTTACAGAAGATTTTTTTGAGACAACTAGTCTTAAGAAAATAACAGTTGTTAAATAACATCTGATTTTGAAATCTATGTAGGAATTCAATTACTGTATTACTGCTTTTCTGCCATGAATATTCCTGATCAATGTAAGAATGATAACTTATAAGTATTTATAAAGGGATCTCTTATCTCATGGTATAATTTTTTTTAACAAGAATTTAATGAAAGTTTGTCATGTTAGTTAACTGACCTAATGAACATTTAACTATAATTAAACTGTCAAACTATTCACTAAGTCTGCATTACTATTAATCTTCTCATAATTCCTATCACCTATCTCCTTCCACTTATGACTGTATGGCTGTAACTTTGTTGCTTGTATCCTTACAATTTATATTGATTGTTTCCTAGTATGATTTTATTGCTTATTTTTATCCTATGACTATTAAGTGTTGTACTTTATGATTCTTGACGAATGTATCTTCCTTTTATGTACACTGAGGGCATATGCACTAAAGACAAATTTCTTGTGTGTCCAATTACACTTGGCCAATGAAGAATTCTAATCTAATCTAATCTCATCTAATTAGTTATTATCATGTGGCGCATGATGTACCTTTTAATTTCTTTAAAATGAAACTGGGCAGTCTGGGCAGGAATGTGGCCAACATTTCATTTATTTCTAAAACAAAATCCCACAGAAGCAGAACTGAGTTTGCCACAGCAGCAATGGATTCATTTGTATTTTCTGCTTGCCCTTTGTAATGCACTAGATGAGAGCAATAAGAAATATGGAACTGTTATTTTAATATTTTAACAGTGTAGTCAAAATGGAATGTAAATACATCGCTTTCCTTTCAGTGAAACTTTCTTCAAAGAAAGCCAAGATGACACATGATTACATTAATGCTTTTATAACTCAGCACATCATCAATGTGTTTTTCTCAGGACTGACATAATCCTTTTTGGTAGCTTTTTCTGCTATTGTTACAAAGAAGATATGTACGTGAGCTATCATAGCAAGAAAATAATAAGAAAAAAATAGGAAACAATACAAGGATACAACAACCAGAAAGGGACAAATATTTAAAATTCAGGTTGAGTTTCTAATTTTGAAAATCCAATATGAAAGTTCATCTCAATGCATACATTTCTTACAGCTTTCTTGATGTTTTGAGCTTTACAAGCAATTTTTTATAATATTATTGTTTTTGTGTGATTCTTCCTCAAATATATTTTGTGCATGTTTTCTCTCTCCACTGTCACATTGTCTAGCAATTTTGAAGGAAGAAGACATCCCAAAATTGAAGAAGAAAAATATATGATTCAGAAAATATGGTCATATTTCAGTTTGTGCATTAATCCAGTCAGTGCAAATTATATGAATGTACATTAAAACCCAATCTGATGAAGTTCTTACTCATCCTTCCTATAATGACACTTAATTTTCCCATGACAATAGCTCCTTGTGAAAGAACGTTCTTCAGTCAGGGAGCAAAAAAGCCCAGAATTTATTAAAGTCAAACCACATATTAACACATCTAAACTAATTTTATTTTTTCAAAGTAATTAAGATATTACTTTACTCATTTTTCTGTAATAATTAGCAAATAAATAAAATATGTATTTAGGACATAGTTACAGTGGATGACTCGGAGTTAATATTTCAGATTTCTGTACACTCTCTTCAAAGTGCATTTGTGCTACAGGAGAATAATGGATGCTTCTCAGAGCTCTGGAGGAAAGGATGGAAATAAATGGGGCAGTCAGTATAAAATTTTAGATTGTGATTTTGATTTCTATTAGCTTCAACAAAGGTGCCTGTTTTGTGCAGTGTGTTAAGGCAGGGGTCTGCAAAGTTGGCTCTTTAAAGGCTGGTGGACTTCAACTCCCAGAATTTCCCAGCCAGCCATGCTGGCTGGGGAATTCTAGGAGTTGAAGTCCACCAGTCTTCAAAGAGCCAACTTTGCAGACCCCTATGTTAAGGCATTAGGCAAGAAACCAGAAGATTGGGAGTTCTAGTCCTGTCTGAAGCATGAAGTTCTTTGGGTGACTTTAAGCCAGTCACTTTCTCTCAGCCATAGGAGGAAAGCAAGAGAAAGCCCCTTTTGAAAATCTTGCCAAGAAAATCAGCGACTTGTCTAATATTAACCCAAAGGCACACTGTTTATAAAAATATAAAATAAATGAAATATATTATGGGTTAGTTTTGTAACTGGAGAATCAAATGATGCTGTTAGTTCAATGTTTTATACCCTAAACCAGGACTATCAAACTCCCGACTCACAGGCCAGATGTGTCTTGCGCTGGCCACCCCCACACCTGGTTTGGCAAAGTAGAAAAAAGTCCCGATATGTCATACCACCATGTGAGTCCCACCAGGGAGAATAGGGCGGTATATAAATCGAATAAATAAATAAATAAATAAATAAATAAATAAATAAATAAATAAATAAATAAATAAATAAATAAATAAATAAATAAACAAACAAACAAACAAACAAATAAATATGACACTGCCATGACGACGTGAGTTTGACACAAACTGTTAATGGGGAAAACTCCCACTTACGGTAAGAATCAAAATGATTGGAGATACATGCAATGAAATATAATTTATTGGCATGCATAAATTGCAGTGATTATCAGTCTCCTGAAGAAAGTCCCAAACAAAGAAAAGTTATAGATTATATATTTAGTATGCCACATTAAGGAAGATAAAGAAAATATTATAAATCACACCTCAGTCTTTAGACTGTAATGATTTTGATAAGAGATGGAGAGATGACCTTCATATAACACTCCCGCATTCCTTCACTCTATAAAAATTCTATTCATCAACATGTCCTATAGTAAAGGACATATATGCTAGTCATTCCCGACTCTACGGGGCAATGCTCATCTCCATTTCAAAGCCGAAGAGCCAGCGTTGTCCAAGACATCTCTATGGTCATGTGACCAGCATGACTAAATGCCGAACGCACACAGAATACTCTTACCTTCTCACCAAAGGTGGCCCCTATTTTTCTACTTGCATTTTCACATACTTTCGAACTGCTAGTTTGGCAGAAGCTGGGACAGAGTGGGAGCTCACTCTGTTACATGGCACTAGGGATTCGAACCGCCAAACTGCTGACCTTTCTTATCAACAAGCTCAGTGTCTTAGCCACTGAGCCACTGCATTCTATAGCTAATAGCATTTATTGTGTCTGCATACTGTTTCATTTCACTGCATACTATAAGAAAGGACAATGGTCTGCTTTTCATTTTCTATCTTTTTTCTGTGTCCCTGCACTAGTCTTTATTTCAAAGTACAATCTGAGTGTGGTTCTCCTTGAAATCTTGAATGGCTTATTTCTAAAACAGAATAAATGGGGTATAAATGATTTAAACCTTCGCACTATAAGCAGACTAAGTGAGGTTTGGATGTATATCAGCTAACAGCTCTAGGTAATCTTTCCCACCACTATTTTTAGGAAAGAAAATTGCTTCGTGTACTGAGCAATCTCACCCTCCAATAGCTGGCAGTAAAAACAGCCCAAATCTCCTGGGTTCTGGCTTATGGATTTCTAATGGCGACCAGTATTTGAAATTGTTAAGACTCAGCACACCATCTTATAAGAATACTGCCAGGAAAAAACTGTGCCATCCCTTAACATGGTGAAAGAAAGACCCTCATTTAAAATTAATGGATCCGGAAAGAATTATAATTTAATTCTGTAAACGTATAAACTGATCCTAAAAGGATTGTTATGCCTGCTGAACCTGATGCCATTTGCCTCATCTTTGAGAGGGGATGCTTTTTTCAGCACGGAAATTAAATCCAATCTGAAATCAATTTCCATACCATGTTTCCCCGAAAATAAGACAAGGTCTTATTTTCTTTTGATCCTCAAAATAAGTACTTGGCCTTATTTTCGGGGAGCTCTCAATACTTTTGAGGTGCAGGAAGTGGCTGGTGCTGTGTTGTGCATTGCTAGACCTGCCACTCTTTTTGTGGCAGCCATTAGCGTGACAGAAGGGGCGCGGTGGCTAGGGTTGTGGGAGCAGCCATTTGGTAAGAGCTTGTGGGGTGCATGGGGCATGTTACCCCTTCCCTTTCTCCCCCCTCTGGTCTTGCCTCCTCGTTTCATGTTGTTCCTCCTCGTTCTGGTTGCTTGAGCAGCAAGCAACCAGAAGAAATGGCAGGGACCGGCTGAGCATGTGTTTCAATATTTTTGGGGAGAGCTTATTTTGGGGGCAGGACTTATTTCAGTGCATGCGCTCAAAAGCCCGATTGGGCTTATTATCCAGGAAGGTCTTATTTTCATGGAAACAGGGTAATTGTAAAGAGCAATCATGAATTGAAAGGAAGACAATACACTTTTATTATTTAGAGGATTGTAGCTTCGCATCTTCCAGAAAGAATTAAAACTAAATAAATAAATCACTCAAAGAAAAAGAACTAAAGCACCAAAATAAAATTATTTTAACAGTACAAGTTGACATAATGATTAGAGGTCCCAAGCCAGAAGCCAAGAGACTATGAATCTTTTTCTGGCCTGGGGTTATTTTGGGTCAGTGCTTGTGTCTCAGACCTAGGAAGAAAGCAGAGCAAACCATTTCTCAATATATTGACAAAAAACCTGCAGGGTTGATGTAGTCACTGAGAATGACCTGAAAGTACACAAACACACACAAACACAATCATAGGTAATATAAAAGGTGATTATTGCAATTACCACAGCTCTCCATTTACGGTATGGATAAGTAAGCCAAGTAAACCTAAGTGAAGCAGAAGCTGTGGTCAGATTGTTCTGCATAATTTATAGTAACATTTTATTGCTACAAGCTTATATTTTTCAGGGTGGTATTTCACCATGACATTAATTACATCAATGCATCTCCATCCCGATGCAAAAGTAAACAGTGGTCACTTAAGGGAGTGTACAGAGAGTTCTTGGTTACATTGCAAATATATCACATTAGCTTTGCCTATCAAAATATGGAGAGCCACTTTGATGTAGTGGTTAAGACATCAAGCTAGAAACTGGAAAGTGATGAATTCTAGTCCTGCCTCAGGCATGAAGTCAGCTGGTTGACCTCCTGTCAATCACTCTCAGCTCTGGGAAGCAGGCAAATCACTTCTGAAATCTTGACAAGAAAATTGTAGGGTCTAACTTAGGCAGTCACCAAGAGTCAAGACTAACTTGACAGTGTGTGTGTGTGTGTGTGTGTGTGTGTGTGTGTGTGTGTGTGTGTGTGTGTGTGTGCGCGCGCACACACACACACACACAAGATATCACCATATTCCAAGTAAAGACATAAAAGAAATCTATCGTATATTTCTATAAAGGGCTGAAACCATTTCTACTGTAAAGTACCATTCATCAGCATGGTACTTTACAGTAGAAATGGTAGGATTGCACCAGGGTGGGATTGGCAAGAGAGGGTTCAGTCTGACAAAAGCATGTTGCAGTGCAAGTCCTCCCCTTTTTCTATATACATATAGAGCAAACTCACATTGTCACGGCGTGGTCACATGACATATCTTTTCCGCTTTGCTAAACCAGGTGTGGGCATGGCCAGCTGGGAGTTTGACAGCTCTGATTCAGAGGATTATGCATATAGTCTTGAAGAAGTATTTAACAGAAGTTTTACTGAGCACTGTAAGAAGAGTGAAAAAGAAACTCAAGAAACTAAAGATTGATTCTAATAGGTAGAACAATGGGGAAAGAGAAAGTACCCGGCTTTCAAGATTCTGTTATTATATCCTGTAACAATAAGTTCTAGTAGTGTTTGTTTCCTTATCTAACTTGGATTAAAGGCTGACAGTGCATTGCAATGACAAAAACAGCAACACATGCACACATCCAAAGGGTTACAGCACTTTAAGTATAAAAGTTGTACTTGAAAAAGAATATATCTGAAATTAGGCCCTCCGCATATCGGAATGTACCAAACTGTAGAAAGCAGTACAATTCTCATTTTAGCTTCTCACAATAATCTTTTGACACTAAAGGGAACAAGTTATATTTATATGCCGCTTTTGTTTTCTTAAGACCAATATATACGCATTTACTCAGTTTCACAGTGCAATATTAAAAACTCTGAGAAGATTTTTTTTTTAAGGCAAGATAATTTTCAAGACTACAGCTTTGCAACCTCTGCAGATCTTCCTCATTTTCATAGTTTATCTTATCTTGTAATCTCATTTATTTGTCTCTAATTGGTTGACAAAACCTTTTCTGCATCTGCATAATCAATGCTGATTTAATACATAATTAACCTGGAAAATAAAATACATCTCTAAAATATAAAAAAAAACATTCCTATACACTCATATTTTTCAAGAAAATATTTTGTACAAGGAAACCTTTAAAAAATAGTTAAACTCTTTGCATTTAGTTATTTTAGACCAATATTCTTGCTTTCCCCTTAATTGCAGATCCTTAAAAGGATAACTGCAACAATGGGTAGTAAGAGAAAAATTTGCCAATATGTACAATTTTAATTATCTTAATTGCCTTTTGACATCCCAATTTACAGATATGTGTATCTTCTATCTAAATAACCAAATATTTTAATTCAGCATGTTAAATATATACGAAAATGAGGCAGTACCAGTATTTGCACTGAAAAGGAAGAATGATCAGTAATTAGAGTTTCTTCTTTGGGTCCATCTGAAGTCAGTCGGTTTATTTTTTTCACAATCAAGTGGAAACATTTCTCCAAGTTATCTAATTGCATGTCAAACTCTTCAGACTTAAGATAAATCCTAAAATCCATTCATTTGCTGCTCACCTTGCAGGAGAGTATATTAAATATACTTTTTCTAGTTAGTTTATAAACAAGAACAACAACATCAAAAACCTGAAATATGATCAGGGCACGTTCCTGTGATATTTATATAGATAGTTATCAGGTGTGGGTTTTGGCAGGCACTACTGCTGGTTTGTTCATGGGTGCGCTTCACACAGGTGCGCACATGCGCAGTGCAATAAAAATTGTTCTGTGCATGTTCAGAAGCAAAAAACAAGATGGCGGCAATTACATCACTGCCCAAAGAACTGCTGGTTCCAGTGACCCAGGCCGCCAAACCACTACCACTTTCACCAAACTGGTCTGAACTAGTAGGAACCCACCACTGATACTTATGTAGTGGAAACATTACATTTGAATATGAAAGTTTTGGGGATTAAAAGCTAAAGGTTGAAAAAATCTAGGCTATGCGAAGCCACTCCCATCTAGTAGTCTCCACGTTCTTTCAGCATAGAGTAACACTAATGATAGACCAGTTGATTTGTTTATTTATCTATATCCTCCAAAGCAGGGATTCCCAACTTCCCAACCTTTCTGGCACCAGGGATCGGTTTCATGGAAACAGATTTTTCCATGGACTGGGGGGGGGGGGCATGGAACATAGGATGGCACAGGAAGGATGGCAACATAGATCCCAAACATGTGCAGATGAAGCTTCACTCACTTGTCTGCAGCTTGCATGGACTGGTTCCCAAGAGGCCATAGACAGGTATACTGATACCAGTCGCAGCCCGAGAATTGCTGACTCAGTTCCAAAAGACTCTGACAATGATCTGGTCACATCACCTGATTAGGCATGGATTAAATATTTTGACTTCCTTGGGTGGAACTGAATGTATTAGTCAAAACACTACATTAAACCTATCAGAGATTTTATACAATTAGTTTAGGGTATACTTTTTAAACCATTATTTGTTTTTATCCTACTTCTATTATTTTTATAAATAACTCAGGACAATAACATGAATTAATACTCCTTTCTTCTTCTATTTTATCCACAACAATTACCCTGTGAAGTGGATGGGTTGAGAGGGAGTGACTGATTCAAGTTCACCCATTAATCTATCTCTGCCAATTCAGGTGCATCAGGAGTCCAAGTATGCTGTAAGTCTCACAAGGAAACATGAATTCAAGGAAGGTGATATAGTAAGCTGTATGAGCAATACAATCATGCACTGTGTTCTGACTAAACAAGAAGGCAACACACCTCAGATTCATCCAAGGAGAACACTTTCTATTAAACCAGTGTCCACTTTGGACTTCTGGGGTTATGGTTTGTTCACCTTTCCAGCAAGAAATTTTCTTACTTATGCTACCAGTATGGAAATGGGAGTGTGTGCATGTGCATGTTTGCTTTGGTCGTTCATGGTCCTTCTGCGCATATGCAGAGCATCTGTGATGATGTCTGGGGTAGGTGGGTGGAGCCTCCCACTGCCACCACTACCGGTTCACCCAAACCAGGGCGAACAGGCAGAATACCACCTCTGCTTTCAGGCCTGAAGCAGTCTCACTTTCTATTCCAGTGCGCCTTAACCACTAGACCACACTGTTCTGGAAAGTTCTAGAGACTACAAAAATGGGTCTGAAAGGTCAAGCAATTAGATCCTCTGTGTGTGTGTGTGTGTATGTATGTGTGTGTGTATGTTTCTGCACATGTGTGTATACAATATATAATTTTCCACTTCATAACCTTTGGCAATGTTCCTAAACCCTGATTACAACCACTAGGCTGTGATATTTTAGTGCAAGTTTATGATTAGCTGAGAAGTTAGAGTTTAACATTGGGAAAAGTAATCATTATGCAGATCTGCAATGTGAACCCTCCAATTAAGTCTATCCATAATGCTTTCCTATGATTAGCAGAAATACAATCAAACAAAAAATACTGTAAGCCTTGCATCCAAATAACCAAGTTGTGCCAGATTCATTGGTGACTCACACTGTTCTCTAAATTGGCAATATAAATGGATTAGGCTGCTGAGAACTCCAAATTGCCTCAACCCATATTCTATCAGCATTTAGGAACATAAAGCCGTAATGTTGCAAAGCTATTTGCTCAGTGCCATTCCCTCGCAAAGACGGGCTTTGACAAGCTTGGCTGTAATTACAATTCTTAGTACTTAAATATTAATTGTACTGAAAGTTTGATTCTATGTCTTTAAAATAATTAAATTGCTAATTATATGTGTAAGAGCCTGAGGATTTTTGTTTGATTAATACTTGTCTAGATAACGCTATATATATATATATAGTTCCATTTTAAAATATTATCTAAGCTTATAAGCAAGTCTCTTATGAGAATAATACAGAAGAACAGTGCAACGTCTCATCCCATTCTCATTTTAAAAAAATAGCTTCTTTGTTCTGCATCGCCAGAGACAGAATTGCTGTAAAATATCTGTACAGTTTGGAATAAAGCCCTAATTCTATTATTTCATCTAACCTGGAAAATGCAGCAAATGCTGGAAAGAGAGGATGGGATCACAAAATGCGGCTGCTAAGCAACACGCAATTTTCTGAGATAATTTATGGCTCATTTGCAAAATTCTACCACGTGGAAAAGCAGCTCTAGATCCCAAGGATGGGAAGCAGAAAGTCAGGAGGAAAAGATGGAATGTTTATTACTATTTCGTAAAAGATAGGAGGACCCGGAAATCTTCTAGATGTTTATGAGCTACAGATTCAAGCATCCCTCATAGTTTGCAATGTTGGCTATGGCTAGAATTTAGATATGTTTCTTTACTGGTGAACAAGGGAAGGATCACAATTCATGATTGATGATGAACAAAAAGAGATACAAAAAGAGAGCTAAAAGATGGTTTGGTCAAGAATGTTAGGGATCATTGCCAAGTGAACCCAACAGACAATGAGACAACAGCAACCTTTGAATTTCACAGGCAAGAAAGAAAAGTTTTTATGTTTCTGTATTCTGCAACGCAATGCTCCAGAAATTATATATACAACCTGACTCCTCAGTGTCAATCCTTATGTTAAAAAAAAAATGTATACTTCACAGAAAAAAAATAGAAATATCAGTTGCTGTGGAAAGTTGATTTATTATTTATTATTAAAATTTCTATACCACCCTTCTCCCTTCCGGGACTCAGGGCAGTGTACAGGCAGCAGTAAAAACACGAATAAAAACATAGAAACTCTTTAAAAATACATTAAATAGTGGAGCCTGTCTTAAAACCTAGTTAAAATCCCTACTTAAAACCATAGAAAACTATAACATTTAAAACTATGCCAGTTTAGAAACTATGCCAGGCCGGTCGCACGGAAAAAATAACTCTTCAAAGCCCAGCGGAAAAGGCGCAGGTCGGTGATTGTCCGTAGGTCAGGAATGCAATGATATGTGCTAGAAAATAGCCATTTTTCAGTCATAAATGCAAAATTAGTTGCAAGAATTGTTGGCTATAATCTAATAATATTGAGTTCTCTTAGTGGGATACCAGAGCTTTGTTGTTTTGGAAAAGAAGAACTTTTGCTAACTAAATACTGCATGGAAACTAATGACTTATTTATACATTTTGCAAATATATCATTCTTTGTGTTCAATGAAATTCTGAATCAATTAAAATATAAATTCCTCCTTCTAGAAATGTAATAAAGCAAATTATAGCACATAAATGTTTATGTAATGATGAATTATTTTTCATGGACCACAAATCTGTTGATTGTTTTTAATGATCACCAATATATAGAGAGATTCTTTTATTACTGTAATATATAAACATTATTCTATTTTTTTCTGTTGCCATTTCTTGTATTAGTGTTAAAAGCCATAAAAAAGTTTAGAAGTCTGCTTGCTATTTTTGCTGCAAAAAGCTAACACATCTCCATTTATGAGAATACGGTTTACATTGTAAATTTCAAGCATTTCACAAAAGTATAGAAAATTATAATAGAACAAATTGTTCAGTTCACATACTTACAACAGGTTCCTCTTTAAAAAGCAATGCTTCTGTTTCAAATGTTCGTGGGCAAAATATTTTCTGAGTTATACTGTATGGCTGTTATGTCTCACTGGAGAAATTTATTTCCACACAGAAAATCCATATTTTTATACAGAGATGATACAGTATTTCAAAACAAAGTTACTGTATCGCTTTAATAAAACAGAATAATAGCACATATTCTCGTATTGGGCACATTAAGCTACAAAACAGTGGTGGGTTCTGGATCTTGTTGCAACTGGTATGGTGCCATGGGGCCCGGCGTCCAGCACATGAACGCATGCAGCACATGCATGCATCCTTACCTCCTGCAGCACATGCATGCATCCAAGCCTCTGCGATGCTCCAGCTGCTTGGCGGAGTGTCGTGGAGGCGCCGTACATGCCATGCACATCTGTGGAAGCGCCAAAGACCTCAAATACAGGTAAGGAGGGTGGGTAGATGGGCAGGCGGGCCATCCAGAGCACTGTATCGGAATGGTACCCGGGGCTCCCAGCAGGCACCGGTATGCCAGTACTGAGGCATCCCGCCTGCAAGCCACCACAGCTACAAAAGTAGAAAATAGATATTAACTGACTTAATATATAAAATCTGAAAACCTTAACCTCTGGGTCCAGCAATTTATTGGTTTTAATTTTTATATTATCCAAATTTTAGCACAGATTTAATAATTTAATTGTCTTTTATATTTTGTATGTATTGTTGGGTTTTTATCTTTCTGTGCACCGCCCTGAGTCCCTCTAGGGAAAATAGGGCGGTATATAAATCGAAATAATAAATAAATAAATAAATAAATATCCCACAAAATTGACCGGTTCATCTATAAAATAAAATAAAAATCATATTGTTTTAATTCACAATCAAATAAAAAGAGTTACAATTTAATATAATGTCAGATTTATTATTTTATTGTGCATCAAACCCAGTGGATTATTTTTAGAATTTGCATTCTAAATTATATTACTTTGATCTATGAAAGAAAGCAGATAATTAAGAGTATAGTTATGGAAAATGAACAGTCCAATATACATTTTCCATAACTATACTCGTTATATAAGCTGCAGGATGCCACTGAAACTATATTTTTCAACTGCACTTAAAAAAAAACCTTTTGTATCATGAGGCCATCATAAAAATCTGGTGAAAAATGCTAGTTCTACTTCAGGCTCAGTCCAGTTCTTTCTACTGCTTGGAGTTAGACATCCTTCAGGCAGCTGTTTTGATAGAAAAAAGGAAGAAAGCAAAATTCATCTCTAGGATGCGATCAAGCCATCTGTTGGCCTTTTTGTTTGGTCAATCGCTCTCATTTCAACCCATTTTTGTAGATAAAATAGCCTTGCACACATTTAAGACACAGACACACAGAAAAATATTCATAATGTAGTTTAAAACATAGATGAAAAATGTCCCAGTTATGTAGCATCCATTCTCTTAATCCCATTTCCTTTTATTTCTATTCTCCCTCCTACTCGTTCCTTTGGTCTTTTCTTCCTTCTTCAATTGTTATGCAATGAACAGATCAGACATATCTAAAGTTTAAACACAGTGGCAAATCTGCCTACGGGTAATCTTCAAATTATAATCATTCATTTAGCCACTGAAATTACAACGGAACTGAAAAAAAGTGACTTACGATTGATCCCCGCACTTACAACTAGAATCACGTGATCACAATTCAGATGCTTGGCAATGGCATGTATTTACCACAGTTGCTGCATGCCAGGTTTAGGTGATTGCCATATGTGACCTTCCCAGCTCTTTCTGACAAACAAAGTTATGGGGAAGTTAGATTTGCTTAACAACCATATGATTCATTTAACAACCATGGTAAAAAAAAAAGGTCTTAAAATTGAGCAAGACATTTAACAACTACCTTGCTTAGCAATGGGAATTCTAGTCCTAATTGTGGGCATAAATTGAGGATTATCTGTATCTGCCAAAATTCCCAGGACATCCCAGGAGGTTTACACCTTAAATATTGCAAACACCTTTGCTCTGCACAAGGTTCAGAATTGGCTTCAGTTTAACATTTCCTATTTAAGTTCAGCGATAGTGAAAGCTCCCCATCCTGGATCATGAAAATCGATTGTTTACAGAGAACATTTGAACATTGGCCTAAAAGATTGCCTATGGGTTACAAAGAAAACTTTTCCCTTCTATGCTTTATGTTTTCTTTGGATACTAAATAACCACTATATAATAGGACACTATTGTATATTTTCCCAATTTGCACTGCATTTTAATGGGATAACTATCATAGTTAAACATGCAATGATTAAAAATGCAAAGCTTCCAGTCCTGCATCTCATTCCATTGAGGTTTTTTTCTTTTCTTTTTACAACACTGTAATCCACTTTTTCAGGGTGGAAGTGAAGTGACTGAATGGAGCTGAGTGTTTACTGGCCAGATGCCCTTCCTGATGCCTATGCAACCATGGTGGGATTCAAAATTTTTTACTACCAGTTCTGTGAGCATGGCTTGGTGGGCATGCTGCGGCTTGGTGGGCATGGCTTGGAGGCATGGCAGGGGAAGGATAGTGTAAAATCTCCATTACCTCCTGTTCAGCTGGGACTCGAGAGGCAAATAATAGATAAGGGTGGGGCCAGTCAGAGGTGGTATTTACCGTTTCTCCAAACTACTCAAAATTCCTGCTACTGTTTCTCCAGAACTGGTCAGAACCTGCTGAATACCACCTGTGCTATGCACAGTTGACAGAAGATATTTTTTTCTTTGTCCCCTGATACAGAAACATCAGTCATTGCTTAGGACTGAACTTTCAACTCCCAAGTGTAAGGTAAGTGTCTTCACCTTGACACTCTCATCTCATCCCATTGAGTAATTGCACCTAAATAAAATTGGGCTCTTAATTTGATCAATTGGGAATCTCCTTAGATTAGAATCTGGATCTATGAGGTAAATTGAGACTCTAGTTAAGATTATTTATATTTGATTTTTATTAAATATTGAGGGGGAAAGTCTTTATCTGGTTTTCAGAATGAATAAGAAGCTGACAATGATTAAAACAAATTTATATGTTTCAGTGTGACAGTGCATGGGCAGAAGAATGTTTGCCAAATCGAATTGTCATTAATTCCCATATTAAATTGTATAATAAAGCCAAGAAATTAATCAATATTTAATACTGCTGAAAATGAAGTTGCAATTTTTTGTTAACAAATCCATAAAGTTAATTACTCTTAATTGCAATATGTCACTTGAACCTCTTGCAATTCTGATTTCATAGCAGTACTAATTTAAACAGAGAAATCTTTGTGGCTTTTTTAAAAACTAAATTTTTCTAGATGAAAATTTTACAGTTGTAATTTCTGAATTTCTGTCTGTGTCTAATTCATGTCTTTCAGCAAGCAGAGAATGATTGTCTGATCCATCCTCCATAGTGCATCTAGAATTCTCCCTTTGCAAATCATTGCTTACACATCTGTTGTTGCCTACATAGAAATCTTACAGGTGTCATTGCAACTAGCTAGTTAGGGTCAATGGGATAGCATTTATTGGAGGGCAGTATTCAATTCATATCCTGATTTTTCATGAGTAAAAGGCAGTAAAACTGGTCTTTGGGAACAAAATACTAGCACTGATAATCAAGGATAATTACTAATAAAACGGTATAGGCTGCAAAGTAAAATTAAGGCGTATGTCCCACAGACGATCTTGGGATACATTTATATCAGCTGGTTTCATTTGTAAAATATGGAAGGATTCTTGTGTACTCATAAAAACAAGGTTTATTGATTTTTCTAGGAAGACTGTGCACATTTTTGTGATGGGCCTTTTTTATCATAGTCCAATAAAGCATACTCTCAAAGCTGCTTCACAAAGCATCAAAGCCCTCTTAATTTTAAGAACAGAGCACTTATTGTTTTGCTTCACTTTGCTGTTCTTGACATTTCTTCCACAACCTACTTCTGAGAAACTACTTGTGGGTATAAAAGAAATTCTGAGAATTCTAAGTCCTTTCCTGCCCTTATGTCAGGATGTGTACAGTTAAGAATTTATTGTCCAAAATTGGAAAGGAGACAGAAAGGGGTGGACGGGGAGAGAAGGAGAGGAAGGAGAGGGAAAGAGATACTGAAAGTGGTGGTAAATATTTTCATATTGTTGTCATGATAATAATATGGAACATCATCCTCAATGGTATAGCTCTATGTTTCTTATACTATTCAATGTTTGTTACAGTAGTCAGGAGGAGATACAAAACTGTAGCACGGCTATTGTTTATATACATTCTTTTGATTTTTCTAAGCATACATAACTGCATACCTACTGTATTCAGTTTTATTCTTTGAAGGAATATATCATTTTTGCTTTAAGACTCTTCAAATGCTTGCTGTTTCTTGATATTATCAGAAACTTCAAAAGCCTAATTTAAGACTTTACTTTGAAAATTTCATTAGAATTTGCAGATGGGTATAAACTAAAAGCTACTTTGTGTAACGTGTTACAAAGGTGCTCACTGATGTCAGGTTAATTTACAGTGCCTCTTTATTTATATTTGTCAGCTATATTTCAAGACCAAATTGTGCATATTTAACTGCATCTGAAATATTTTACAAAATATGGAGTTATGTTATGTTAAAATTTAATAAAATTATCTATTCCTTCTTCAGATATGAGAGCTGAATGAAAAGTAATGTCTCCAATGTTGCCAAGCACCAACAAGTAACGGATATATTCATGCGTGTGTGTTTTTTCACTTCAGTTGACATAAAGTTGCTGTGAGAAAATTTAGTGCTGCTATTCATGAAATGGAGCCTACAGTGAAGATTCATAAGTGCATTTTAAACAATATTATGAAACTGAATGATTGATATCAAGACTTCGGTGAATTCTAGTGAAAATCACAATTTAAGGCAGGTTATTTATGGTGATAACTGTGTTGCTAATGTATATTGGACCACTGTGAATATATATATATAATTATATAATAATTATATATATATAATTGTTCCACAACACCCTGTTAGGCCCCAATTAAGGGGGGAAACATACTGTTTTCTTTGCTGCCTTTCGACTCATCACCAGAGACCATCTAGACTTGGTCCATCTATTGATCAGCTCAAAAACCTAACACACACACACACACACACACGTGTGTGTGTGTGTGTGTGTGTTAGTTTTATGAGCTGATCAATAAATAAATCAGGGAGACTAGTATAGATCTATTTCAAGCTTTTTAGCTCTCATCAGCTAGCCATACCCTTACTCGGATTCGAACCGGGGCTGTATTGCATATCAGGCAGGAGCCTTTAGCCATTCAGCCAGCCAGGTTCTCTTATTGCATCAGCTGAGACAGGAGGATAAGTATCTATAATTGTTCCACAACACCCTGTTAGGGCCCCAATTAAGGGAGGAAGCACACTTCCATACCCAGTAAGGGTATGGCTAGCTGATGAGAGCTAAAAAGCTTGAAATAGATCTATACTAGTCTGCCTGATTTATTTAGTGATCAGCTCATAAAACTAACACACATATTTAAAAAATTACACAACGGAACTCATGGCTTTCTGTCTAGATGGTCTCTGGTGATGAGCCAAAAGACAGAAGAGGAAAGCAGTGTGATTCCTCCCTTAATTGGGGCCCTAACAGGGTGTTGTGGAATATATATATACATATATGTCTTTGGTTGTTCGGGTTTTCTCCCACGTAGAATTGGAAGTATCTTCACGACGTTTCGATGAAGTCTCATTCATCATCTTCAGGCTGGTGCTTCCGGCTTGGTGCTTCCGGCTTGGTGCTTATATATATATATGCTGGCATTGCTGGTTTCGGGGATTTTCCCATGTATATAGCATGGAGATGTTATTGCAACGTTTTGGCAAGATCTCACTTGCCATCATCAGACAGGCTTATGTCTGTGACTGTGACTGCGGAGGCATCGCCCCTCTTTAAATCTTGGTGGGGGGGTGGAGTGCTGACTATTGTTGTGAGTGGGTTGATTGGCTGTGCAGCTGCATCATGACTGGTAGATTGATGCTGATTGGTCTCATTTGTATGTTTCTCCTTGTTTTGAATTTCAGCGGCTTGGGTGGAGGGTGGGGCTCGTCTGTTGGTCAATGTTTCCAGATGTCTGGTAGGCGGGAG
Source organism: Rhabdophis nuchalis (assembly GCA_039707465.1). Lineage (NCBI taxonomy): Eukaryota > Metazoa > Chordata > Lepidosauria > Squamata > Natricidae > Rhabdophis > Rhabdophis nuchalis. The sequence continues at coordinate 190,360,839 of CM077645.1, forward strand.
GTGTCATCACATTTGTTCATACTGTTAGATTGCTTCTCTATTTCAATGGCTTCTCTGATTATTCTCCTGTTCAGCTGTTCAGCCTTGGAGATCATTTTAGTTCCTTGAAAGTCAATGTCATGTCCTGTAGTTTTGAAATGTTGATAAAGAGATGAGGTATTAAGATGATTTTAATGCATTTTTATGTTCAGCAATACGTGCACTTATCCTTCTGTTGGTTTGTCCTATGTAAGTGGCAGGGCAGATTTTACATGGAATTTTGTAGACTCCTTGGCTTTCTAGCTGGATCTTGTCTTTGGGGTTCCTTAGGATATTGGTTATTTTTTGGTCGGTGTTGGAGGCTGTTTTGATGTTGTGCTTGTGGAGAATTTTGCTGATTTTGTCTGTGGTTCCTTTAATGTATGGGATGAGGGCAATGCCATTTTCCTGTTCTTTGTCTTGGTTCTTGGGGGGTGTCTCTTGTTGGATTAGTTTGGTGATTGTTTTTCTTCGGAATCCGTTGGATTCTGACAAAAGCTTGCCTAATGATGGCAAGTGAGATCTTGCCGAAACGTTGCAATAACATCTCCATGCTATATACACGGGAAAATCCCCGAAGCCAGCTATGCCAGCATATATATATACATCATCAGGCAGACACAAGCCTGCCTGATGATGACAAGTGAGATCTTGTCGAAACGTTGCAACAACTTTTCTATGCCTTATACACGGGAAAATCCCCGAAGCCAGCTATGCCAGCATACCTACACCCGTGAAAATCTGCGAAAACATATATATATATGTGTGTGTGTGTGTGTGTGTGTTTTCGTAGATTTTCACGGGTATAGGTATGTAGATTTTGATTTATTCGGGTCTTTTCCCGTGTAAAATTAAAGGTGTTTTTGCAACGTTTCGATGGGATCACCCCCATCATCATCAGACTTTGGCCTTGGCTTTTTTGCAAATATATATATACGAAAACATATATATATAAATATATATATGTTAGATTTTTAAGGGCTGATTTAATAATTAAGAGACCAGGATAGATCTATTTCAGGCTTTTTAGCCTTCTTCAGCTGGCCATACTTCTTCTACTGGGATTTGAACCAGCACTTTCCAGCATATCAGGCAAGCCTTTCTATGCCTTGAGCTAACCGGCTTCCCTGATTACATCAGCCTTTTACAGGACTCTTTATTGATGAGAGAATATTTTCACAGCTCCTGTTTTGAGGCCCGTTTAAGGGAGGAGACAAACTGTCATCCTTCTCTGTATATATGTATATATATACAGAGAAGGTATATATGTATATATATATATATATACCTTCTCTGTATATATGTATATATATATCCATTTTCATGGATATATATATATACATATATATCCATGAAAATGAAAAACAAAGTAGACAATCTGTGGCAGCAACTGATGTGTTAAATATGAAATGATTAAAGATAATTGATGGGTCATTCAAAGAGCAATTACTTTCAAACTTGGTATTTCACAGGAATGTGTAGGTCTGGGTCATATTGATGTTCTTCAATATCAGAGGGTTTATGCAAGATGGCTCCCTCAGAGTTAAAGGTAAAAGCTTCAAAAGTTGAAATTTGCCAGCAATTATTACATTATGAGAATAATAGTGAAGAATTTCTTGAAAACATCAGGACATCTGATGATACCTGGGCTCATTGTTACGATTCAAAAACAAAGCACTAATCCATGGAATATCACTGCAAAGTTTTACTTGCCAAAACAAATCACAAGATTCAGAAGGAAAACTCATGGTTAGAGTTTTTGGGATACGGATTATTCACATGGGTTTTGTTGTGGCCCACCAGTAGCCAGCAGATCTGGCAGCAGAGTCAGAGGTTGGGGAGTGAGGAGGCTGGAGATGAGCATGGACTAGTCTTGGAAACTGGGGAAGGCTCAGATGAGGATGTCGGAGGCAGAGATAGGCGGAAGCCATCTGGCAGTGATCAGTTGCCTACAGAGCTAGACAGCAGTGAGGCAGAGAAACAGCTTTAGACTATTCCCAGTGTGTGCATGTACAGAGCTGCCAGAAGAAAAAAAAAACTCAGAAATGAGGGTAGACTTGGGAGTAAAGGCACAGATGGAAGGTGATTGGCCCCTCCCACAGGAAATAAAAGAAGAGCAAAAAATAAGTGGGTTTTTGCAGGAAGCATTTTGTTCATTTGATTGTTAGATTCATTTCAGGAGTGTGAAGATCTGTCCGTGAATCTCAGAGACTCTGTGCCCAGTCACAGCACCTCAATTAGAATATATTTACATGGCAAGCTTTCCAAGACAGATAAGGTCTATAGTCATAAATATTCCTTTGAAATACTGTTTGCCAGGCCTTGCTGAATGTAAATGAGAGTTAATCACATTCGTTTAATAAAAGGGGTTTTGTCGGGACCAGGACTCTGTCTTGTACTTTTTGGGAAGTCTAGGTCAGAACAGGTTTCTTGAAACCTAGCACCATTATCAACTCAGAGTGCTACACTGCAATACTCAAAGATTTTCTACAATTATTACATAGAATTTAGAAGGCCAAGAAGAAGGAAATATTTATTAGTGCAAAGAAAATAATATTCTCAGAAGAACAAAAGAAAAAAAAAACCTACATTGTATATATGTAGTAACTTGAACAAAAGCAATTAATCAGAAGTTAGCACATTACTTACATCTGCTGATTTGTCTTTTAACAATTCCTCACCACATACAGCATATTTCTCAAACCTGGCCCTCACTTTATCACATCCCTTGACTTTCTTCTTATCACCTGTACCACCTCCTATCCAGAATATATTTTTGTATCCTTCCCTATATTTGTATCCCTGATCTTCTAAATTTATTTTTCTCTTCTAAATGTATTATTCTCATAAACAATTAACATCTGCTAACTACCAGACTCAAACATGGCAATATTATGGTAGCTGTCTTCCTTTTCTATTCCATATGTCTATTACAATTACAAAAAAATCTAATTTCAACTATTATTTTCCTTTTTTATTCAAATATTCCTATTTAAACAAATGTGAAGATGTAAACATTGTTTTTCACTCAACTCATTATTCTTTCATTTAAAAGAACAATGTAGAACAGTGTCATAAAATTATATGTTATTGCATCTATGTGGAATCTGACTCAAATCACATTACTGTCACGAATATTTAGTTTTTAATTTTGATTTTCAATCAAAATAGTGAGCATCATTTTGTCATTTAACACTTAAACACATTGTAGTACTGTTTTTATATATAAATATTTCTAATATTGGGGGGGACATTGTTTCTCTAAAATACATGTTTGGTATAAATTTTTTATAATATATGCATTTTTCTACAGACATTGCTCAAATATATGTTTTAATGTATGGAACTTAGCTAAATGAAATCATTTTATCTACAGCTTTCTACAATGAAGGCATTTTGAACAAAATTTATCTAATTGTGTATATCTTATATGTAATATCTGAGCCAATAAAGATTTCAAGCCAGACATTAATAGATTCCATAAATTATATACTTTCTTGTGCTGCAATAAATTCTATTTCCATATGCATTTGCTTTAGAAAAAAATATGTGATAGATTTATATATTTAGTCCTATAATCAAACAATTTGTACTTCCAAATTGAAAACAATTTGAATTTGACAGAATTATTTTTAGTAACCTGAGCTCAAAATAAACTCTATTTTCTTGGAATTTTACCCTGAAATTAGAAAAAAAAAAACCTTTCAATTTTCAAGTGTTCCAATATTCACTAATTGGTTTGCAGGTTGTTTTTTTTTTAAAATCATTCTGCCACAGGGACTGTGAAGCAACATTAGGTAAGACAATTGGGTTTTTTCCCCATGCCACTATTATCTGGAAATAACGGAGAGACAAAAGAGAATTTAAGCACAGGCATTAAAGCAGAGATCCATTTTTGCCATTGGAAAAAAAAAAGTCCTGCCAATCTGGTAACTTCATTGCTGCTTTAAATTTGTTGTGAAGTTCAATGGCTGTAAGATAATTCTATTGTGTCTTTGATTATGCTTTGTGTTTCAGGCAGGTTGACAACTGCTAAAATAAGCTTAAAGTTGTTTCTGAGAACTGTCTTTGTTTTTTGTTTTGTTTTGCATTTTGCAGACAAGTTGTAGGTAGGTTTACAAGTCTGCATTAAGAAAATACCCCATTGCATTATCAAGTACATTTCTGCAGCTTTTATTTGCTCATGGACAATGGTGTTGAAGTGAATCCATTGCTATTACTACTTTGCTGAGTTCAACTTATTTATTTATTTTCATCCCGCTTTTATTACTTTAGAAGTAACTCAAGGTGGCGAGCATAACTAATAGTCCTCTTTTCCTTACAACAATAACCCTGTGAGGTAGATTGCCCTGAGAGTGAGTGACTGGCCCTTACCTAGCTTTGTACCTCAGGCAGAACTAGAATTCATAGTGTCCTGGTTTTTACCCTGGTGCCTTAACCACTACACCTAACTTGGATTTCTTTATTAAATATTCTTTTTATTTTAAAAAATAACTATTTTCAACACTTAAAAAAAAAATTCTCTTAGCTTTTCTGAACAGGATATATTGGGTAGGAAATAGCACTCAGATGGATTCCCTCCCCTTCACATATTTTTCTGGATATAATAAGGCAGTTTAAATTCTGTTTGTGATCGATGATTGAATATTCATTACTTTTAGAAATACAATAATTTTAAGACATAGAAAACTCTAGCCTTTTCTAAGTTTATCCTGCCAGAATACCAAATTTCTAACCATTTCAGTAGGGAGACAATAGGGCATGAATAAAACAAAGAAATGCAAGTGACAAACTAAGTAGTCAAAATGGTTATGGAAAAAGTTATATGTATCTGTGACAGATAAGTAATTTTTTAACAGAGGTACAGTCGTCTTTAATACCATATTTAATAGCAATGTTCTTACCCATTTAGAAACATTTTAGACATATTTTTACTCTTCTTTAAAAATTTGAAATGGGCAAATGAATGACAATGGGAGAATTATGGCATAATTTCAAATAAATGCATATTTTAGTCATCATTCACTTTTTATCAAGAAAAGCGCCACTCATTAGAATTTCATAGACTGTAGTTAGATATCAGAATGAATGATCTTTTGCACCTAATAATACTAATACTGCTGAGTATGGCAGAAGACTATTTTTATGATTCTTGGTCAGGACACAAATTGGCAATTTGCATAAACTGGATAATAATCTGTGCCAGGAATTATTTAATAAGAACATAACAGGAAATTCTGGAGGGAGAGTTATATAAAATATAATTGACTTCATCATTGTTTTGAAAACAGTTGTTTTTTAAATTGGTAATAATTATACCATATGAAGATGGCTACAGATTGTCCATCAGTTTTATTTAAAGTATTGGAAAATGATTTAAATGAAAGACATCATGTACTCTAGACACCTATAAATGGGCAGTTGACTAAGCTAATCCCCAGTACCAGGAAAATGTATCAGCACTTGTTATTTCCCATAATATCAGGGGTGGGTTCCTAAGGGTTCGCACGGGATCCCGCGAGCCCGTTGGTCAAATTTACCGATCCGTAGCGATCCCTTTGGACCGTGGACCTGGAAGTAAGTCCTCCGCGTTTGTCCCCGCCCCCCCCCCGCCGCCCAGCCAACGCTAAAATCGCTGGACGCCGGGGGCTTGGAACTCGGAGGGGTGCCCGGGACGCGTGCGAAGATCGCCTCTCCGTGCCGCTTCTCACCGCCGGCCAGGGAGCTTAGCGCCAAGCGGCAATGAGAAGCGGAGCAGAGGGGCCAGCTCTTTCACACAGAGACACAGACACGCACACACACACGCTGGCGTGCTCCGAGAGGCTGGCTCTTTTCTCTAGCCGAGGCTGACGTCTGGCTGAATCTCTAGCCCGCTCCCTTATCCTCACGACGGGGTCGGCAGCGGCGCTCTCTTGTGCGGCCACCTCAGCTTGGCAGCCTTTGCCCCGCTAAGAGACGACGCTGTGACAGCCGCCGCTGCGTTCCCTTCTCTTTCCTTGATGGGCGAGGAGGAGGCGGCCGCCGCGGCGCTTCGCTGAGCGAAAAAGAAGACAGCGCAGCCGCCTTGCTTGCTTTCCTGCCTGCCCGCCCCAGCCCCTGCTGCTGCCGCCGCCGCCGCTGCTAACTGCCTAGCAGCGGCGGCGGTGGCAGCAGCAGGGGCTGGGGCGGGCAGGCAGGAAAGCAAGCAAGGCGGCTGCGCTGTCTTCTTTTTCGCTCAGCAAAGCGCCGCCGCGGCCGCGGTCGCCGCCTCCTCACTGAAAAGATCGGTGCGCGCATGCCCCGCTTGATTACAGCCTCGGAGAGCTCGTAGCGGTGCGAGTCTGCGCTGTAATTTTGCAGGACCTGCACGCGCCTATCTTTTCAACACCGTGGAAAAGCGCCGAGTTTCTGCACGGCCCCTGATCACTCTAGACGCCATCGGGGAAGATGGGGAATGCGAGGGGGACCTCGCGGATGGCGTCGCCGGCAGCGCAGAGTCGCCGCTGCTTCACATGGTATTCTGTGGACACAGTGACCGGCAGACAGAGAGAGGCACAGAGAGAGAGAGAGAAAGAGAGAGAGGGAGGGAGGGAGGGAGAGAGGAAGGGAATCAGAATCTGACAGACACAGAGAGAATGACAGAGAGAGACAGGAAGGGAGGGGAGAGACACAGAGATAAGAGGGAGGGAGAGAAAGATAGACAGACACAGAATGAGTGATTAAGTGCCTGAATGCGAGACAGGCAGACACACACACACACAGAGTGACAGAGATGGGCGGACGAAGGAGAGAGAGACAGAAAGAAAGAAAAAGAGAGAAAGAGAAAGAAAGAAAAAGAAAGTGGGAGAGAGAGAAAGAAAGACAGACAGAGAAAAAGAGAAAGAAAGAGACAAAGGAAAGAAAGAAAGAAAAAAAGAAAGAGAGAAAGGGAAAGAAAGAAAGAGACAGAAAGAGAGAGAGAGAAAGAGAGGGAGATAGAAAGAGGGAAAGAAAGAAAGAGAAAGAGAGAAAGAGAAAGAAATAAAGAGAGAGAGAAAGAGGGAAAGAAAGAAAAAATGAGAGAGAAAGCAAGAGAGAGAAAGAGGGAAAGAGAAAGAGAGAAAGAGAAAGAAAGAGAGAAAGAGAAAGAAATAAAGAGAGAGAGAGAAAGAAAGAGGGAAGGAAAGAAAGAGAGAGAGAAAGAAAGAGAGACAGAGAAAGAGAGAAAGAAAGACAGAAGGAAAGAAAGAAAAAGAAAGAGAAAGAGAGAGAACTTATGACCACAATTAAGCCCAAAAGTTTGGTTGCTAACCAAGACCATTGTTAAGTGAGTTTCACATTTTCCAAATTGGCCACTCCCACCCGGTCACATGGCCGGCAAGCCACTCCCACCCGGTCACATGGCCGGCAAGCCACTCCCACAAAGCAGGCCACACCCACAGAACCTGTCCCAAAAATTTTGAAACCCACCCCTGCATAATATTGGGAAAGATATTATTTTGTAAATTTTCCTACTGAAAAAGGAGATAAATTGTTTCATGTAATTGGTTAATAAATAGCTTACTTTAATTAAATTCCGTGGTCTTTTTATAGGTTATAGCTCTGCAAGCTTGGTACAACAGAGATATATGGGATGTACCTCTGGACTTCTCTAGCATATTTAATTAATAAGTTTAAGAGGTAATTTATAGCAATTAATGCTATCTTTATTTTATTTCTAATTTGATTTTAAAAATCAAAATAATGAACAATAAGAACTGAAATTGTTTATTTATTTATTTATTATTTATTTTCTTCCTTTGTGTGTGTGAGACAGACATGGAAAGAAATAAAGCATAACTGAAAAAACAATAGCATGCATATTTCAAGAATCTTGCTTTTCAACAAAGCTTGTATCTGTCCCTTTGGAGAAATTTTGATGCTTTTTGTTTTGAATTGAAATCTCTTCATTTATTGTTTTCTGAGGCTCTCACCTGAATCTGTTATTATACCACCATGCATTGTTCATGAATTGCTGAAAGTAACAGGAAGATCCTGAAGTAGAACCTATAATTGCTATCAGAAATTGCCTTCTGAAATGACTCAACTTAGCAATCATTTCCTTATAAGGTCACTTAATGGTGAGATGGGAAAAAAGAGCAGGCTGGAAAATAGTCTTGAGCACATCATGTGATTTAACTTGAAAAGTGCTGAGCAGTTTTAAGAACAATGTGTCCTTTAATCCAATTGCAATTGACATGGAATATGATATTTTGCCATCTGCAAATTAGTACTATGATGGCTTAGATCCTGACAGCAGCAGCCAATAATTAATTTATTTTCATTGCCAGTCTGAAAATAATATTGTTTGTTATTCCAATTTGCATATATTTTAAAAAATATCTTAAAGATAATTTGATTCCATTAAGCCAATTAATTTATTTCAAACTAAATGATTCAGTTATCTAAAGAACTTTTCAGAAAATGTAGGAGAGTGATACAATAGATGAAGGTTTGAAAACAAAATGCTAATGTCTCTACTGACTGTCAGGGTCTTCTGTGGATCAGTCCAGTGTTGATTCTACTTCAGAATGAAACCAAGCCAAACACTTTATATGTTAACAGTTGCTAATGTATTTGTGACCAAACCATCTTTGAGTTAAATCAGTATCTGTGATTCATGTCCTAACTCCGTGATGGTGAACCTATGCCACCTGTGGCATGCAAAACCATTTGTCAGGGCATCCGAGGCTTGCCCTGTTAGCATGCATGCACTGGCCAGCTGACTTTGGCCTTCTTTTGAGGCCATTTTTCGCCCTCCAGAGGCCTAAAACCGGCCCTACGAGCAAACTGGAAGTTAGTTCCTGAACTTCTGGTTTGCCCGTAGGGAAGCTCCTGAAGCCTCGGGGGGGCCTTTGTGGGGCAGGAGAAACTGGCGAGGGCAAAAAAAGTGTGCAAAAATGGGGGGAGTGCTGGTCATGCACGCATGCGTGCTTTGGTCATGCACACAGCATTATGGGTGTGGCACGCCTGCGCACGACCCCCCTGCACTTCCCCCGCTTTTGGCATGCAAGCCAAAAAAGGTTCGCCATCACTGTCCTAACCTTTAGGGAAAATGATAAAGATAAAGAGCAAGTAGCTACCAGTGACCCAAACAGTGCTAAAGCAAAGCCAAGAAGGTGCATGGGATCCAGCATACTATCAACAGCAGAATGACCTGTGATAATAGTGCCTTCATTAGACTGTTATACCAAGTAGGATTTCTTAATATAGCTGTTTAAATTATCATTCAGGCAATTATAGATGAGGGAATAGAAGGGGAACTTACCAAATTTGTAGGTGATACTAGGCTGGCAGGAATAGCCAACACCTTAGATGATAGGCTCAAGATCCAGATGGATCTTGACAGACTTGAAAACTGGGTCCTAGCTAACAAAATGAAATTTGATGTAGAGAAAAGTAGTCTTACACTTAGACAAGAAAACTGAAAAGTACACATGTAGACTGAGTGAAACCAGGCTTAATAGCAGTAATTGTGAAAGGGATCTTGGAATCTTAGTGGACAACCAATTAAATATGAGTCAACAGTGTAGAGCAGCCAAAACACCAATGCAATTCTAAATTGAATTAACAGAGGGATACAATCAAGATCAAGTGAGGTACTAATACCACTCTATAAAGCCTTAGTAAGACCACATCTAGAGCTGCTTCCACACCATAAAAAAGATGTTGAGAACTCTAGACAAAGTGCAAAGAGCAACCAAGATGATTAGTGGACTGGGGGTCTAAAACATACAATGAATAGTTGCAGGAAGAGCGCATGGCTAGTCTAGTGAAGAGAAGGACTGGGGAGACATGATAGCACTGTTGCAATATTTGAAAAGCTGCCACAGAGAGGAGGAGTTTCAGCTATTTTCCAAAGCACTTGAAGGCCAGACAAGGAATAATGGATGGAAACTGAACAAGGAGAGATTCAACTTAGAAATAAAGAGAAATTTTCTGACAGTGAGAGCAATCAACCAATGGAACAGCTTGCCTTAAGAAGTTGTTCATCACTGGAAGCTTTCAAGAAGAGTCTGGACTGCCATCTGTCAGAAATGATATAGGGTGGGGTGTTGGGTGACCTAGAAGGTCCCTTCCAACTCTGTTAAACTGTTAATTAGCAATTTTGTGAAAAACTGTTTAAAAAACAAATCAAGGAAATAGCAAATAGAGATCATAGACTCTTTTACTTTTATTCCCATAATTTTTCCCTACAAATAAAAAAATAACAATTTTACCTTGGGTGCAAAAAGTAGGATGTTGTTCCAGTGCAGTTTTCCCAGTGCAAGGTTCCACATGTAATGCGTATTTTTTCTAGAAATGAGGGAGAAAAAAAGAATACAAAAATGAGCTTTTTCAGCTCAAACACTGAGAGAGTAACCAATTTTTAGTTTTGAGAAACAATATATTATTCTTTTAACTTGTTAATTAAATGATCTAGCAATTTCTTTCTCTGAGAAAATATTCCTTTTATTAGATCAGATATGAAGTGAACCGAAATAAAGTTTCAATACCTTAGCAGAAATAAAGTAGCTTTGATATAAATATGAATGACCAGAGGCAACCCTCTTTGTGAATTTCAGTTCTATTTGATGAATATTTTACTGACATTTTGCATTATGCCATGGTTTTTTCTTTTGAGAGAAGAAAAAAGTCTCCTTTCCTTCTTTAGCTTAATAGGCAATGCTCTGAGAATTAAAAGTGAGTGAATATCTTGCTTCTAATATCCAAATAATTTACAGCACTTTTGATAAAGATGTTTTTATGTAGATGTTATACATGCTAGAAATAAAAGAATTATACTGCAACAATTTTCAGTTGAAAAGTCTTGATTTGCAAGTTTATCAGACGAAAAGATGGGGTGATAGGTTTGGGGTGCCTTTGAGATAGGTTTTATTCTTTGGAACATTTTGTCTTTTTCTTCCACCTGGCTTTTTGCCTAAGGTGGTACTAGAACTCCTGACTTCCCTGTTTTAGCCTGGCACCTTAATCACTACAAACTAGTTATCATAATATAACTTAACCCTATTAAAATAAGTGAAATTAATTACTAAATGAGAAGATGTCCTAATTCCCTTTTAACTCTGGTCCATATATTCCTGCCTTCATCCCAACCTACACTTTGAGTTTAATAATTTGAAAAGAAAGGTCTTCACTCCTGCATCAACCTTTCTTAAGATATTGCTCAGTCTGCCATAATTTTGCAAGTCATTGCATACTTAATTCTGTACAGTTACATATTTGCAATGGGTAAAAGAATACAATCTGGAAGGAAAAAAATATCTCTATTCAAGGAAAGGAAACTGTCAGCCTAAATAAGCAGAAGGAAAGTTATGTGCTTCAGGCAAGAACAGCATGAAAAAATATTATCTCGATGACACAGAAACAGTAAAACAGCAATGGCTTTCTCCCTGGTCAAGGCCATCAGTACTTCTACTGATAGGAACAAAGTTTAATAGGAAAAATTATTCAGTCCATGCAATAGTTCCCTACCCATTTCCATTAACTCTAATAAAAGGTCAGTCTTCAATCAGTGTGCTTTTCTTCTAGAGGAAATACAAAGTATGGGAAGAAATATTCATGGATTAAAAGTAATCATATATTGTTATCATATCCTTTTTATTTCTAAGAAAATGACTACTGATCAATCTTCTATAGTTAAGATTGAAAAGCAAATGAAATTGCAGTGCATTGCTTCATAGCTAAAGCTGAGCAGTACCCAATAACTTTCATTATATATTGTATGGTTTTTAGAGATCAATTAGTTTTTCTTAGGCAAATTAGACTGAGTGGCTGTGGTTTCCGACACCCCGGTTCAGCCAGATTACACCAACTCTGGCCATTGGGGGCGAAACACTGGCCCCCGTGGAGAGGGCGCGCAATTTGGGTGTCCTCCTGGATTCCTGGCTGTCCATGGAGGACCATGTGGCGGCCGTGGCCAGGGGGGCGTTTCATCAGGTACGCCTGATGCGGCAATTGCGCCCCTTACTGGACCGGGCTGCCCTTCGCACAGTCACTCAAGCTCTCGTGACGTCCCGACTCGACTACTGTAATGCTCTCTACATGGGGCTTCCCTTGAGGTGCACTCAAAAGCTACAGCTAGTCCAAAACGCAGCCGCGCGGGTGATTATGGGAGCCACTAGATGCTCCCACATAACACCGATCCTGTGTGAGCTGCATTGGCTTCCTGTGGTTTTTCGAGTGCGCTTCAAGGTTCTGACAACTATCTTTAAAGCGCTCCATGGCTCGGGGCCTAGTTATATGCGAGACCGCCTCCTGCCCCATACATCCCTTAGACCGATACGCTCCCACAGAGAGGGCCTTCTCAGGGTGCCGTCGGCCGGACAATGCCGACTGGCGACACCCAGGGGAAGAGCCTTCTCTGTGGCGGGCCCAGCCCTTTGGAATGACCTACCCCCTGAATTACGTACCATCACCGACCTCCGCCTCTTCCGCCAATGTCTTAAGACATATTTGTTTCAACAAGCCGGCCTAGCCTAACCTCCCATGGGGACTTTTAGGTAGTTTTAAATTGGGTTTTTAAAATTTGGTTTTAGCGCAGGATAGGTTATTTAATAGTTTTTTAAATTATATTTATTGTATTTTGTATGTTTTTAAATTTTCCTGTGCGCCGCCCTGGGTCTTTCGTGGAGAAGGGCGGGATATAAATTTAAATAAATATAAATATAAATATATAAAATTACATAATACACGAAGTTCTTCCATATTACAACTCTAAATCTGTCAATTTTCTTATTTTGCTCTCTTTTTATCTGGCAATAGGGCCACTTGTCTTCTTGGATTTTCTCCTTTTTAAAATAACCTATGTTTTCCCCACCCTTTTCTTCCATCCATCCATCATCACCTCTGGAAACCAAACAATGACTTTTGAATTGTTTCCTTTGTCTTGGAAGTAATTAACATGAAACAAGGAAATAGACATTTCCTAGGAAGAATTTAACAACCCTGTATACAAATAAGATTTGTAATTCAAGTCTGCCATTGTGCAGAGCTTTAAAATTTTAAGTAGGCATTGTACTAAAGAATCCTTAGATAATTACATTTTTAAAAACAATTTCTCTACTTAGGAAACCCTCTGTATTCTGCATAAACCACTGAGCAAAAATTAAGTGCCTATTTATACACTCTGAATAACAGTGCATTAAAAATGGAAAGATGATTCTGAAGTTAGCATTCCTTTACTTAGTAAACTATTGTATTTGTGTGCATTGTGTAGTCTTATAGATAGTAATTGTTTCATATTGAGCTTAGTAATAAATCTACATGAAAATGTAAAGGGTAGTAATCTGAAGTAATCACTTAAGATATATAATTCTATAATTCTTACAAAGTTATCTTAAATGCTAGAGAGAGAAAAGCAAATCAATTCCTGACATTGACAAAAGTTTCTAAAATGGATGACAAATGGTACTAATCGTTGCATGCAGTCACTGACAGACATACACACACACATTTAATCATTCACTTATTCATGACAAAGTTAACCTTGCTTTTTATTAAATATGCAAAAAAGGCCCAAAACTTATTAAAAACATGAAACTAAACCAAATAACTTTAATAAACTTTGTATGAGTCTTAAACAAAATACTAATGATGTTACTTAATTTGGTAATGAAACATCTGCAGGAAAACCATTGAGCTCAGAGAGCACAAAGGATCCCACTGCTTCAGATCACAACAACTAGCTGTGGTAGGACATTTCATCACTGTCTTCTGTATGGCCAGGCCTGTAAAACTGACGGCCTGCAGGCCGGATATGTCAGGTGCAGGCCACGCCCAACCCCAGCTCTGCAAAGGCAAAAAATGTCACAATACGTCCCGATCTGGCCTGTGACGTGATCGAGTTTGACACCCGTGTTATAAGCCATCACTTATAAATAGAACTTCAGTTTGCAAAAATATTTTTTTTAAAAAGCTTTGAGCCTTGTTAATAATAAATGGATGGAACCTTAAACTTTATAAAGAACTATAAAAGAATACAGCATGAGCATAACATTATTCTATATCTTTAAATTATTTATACTTCTTCAAGCATCAATCTCCTTTATCTCAGATAAAATAATGAAAGCAATTGGTAGTAGATGAGGCTGGAAGTGAAATTCTGTCAGATGTAAGAAAAAACACCCTCATCAAGTATTCTGGCTGGAAATATAGAGTGCAAGAAACTTCATTTCTTCATACTGTCTTTGATTTATTATTAACTGGATGATATTATGTATATAAGGTGGCTCAGTGGCTAACACGTTGAGCCTGTGAGTCAGAAAGGTCGGCGGTTCAGTGGTTTGAATCCCTAGCGTCGCATAACAGAGTGAGCTCCTGTTACTTGTCCCAGCTTCTGCCAACCTAGCCATTCAAAAGCATGTAAAAATGCAAGTAGAAAAATAGGAACCACCTTTGGTTGGAAGGTAACAGTGTTCTGTGCGCCTTCGGCATTTAGTCATGCCAGCCATGTGACCATTGAGATATCTTCAGACAGTGCTGGCTCTTTGGGTTTGAAACAGAGATAAGCACTGCCCCCTAGAGTTGGGAATGACTAGCACATACGTGCGAAAGGAACCTTTACCTTTTATTATGCCTTTCAACCTTTTATTGAATCTGACAAGATTCTTTAAAGAGATATGTATAATTATTGCCAAAAAGAAGGTGATTGGTTTAATTTCATGCCAATCTTAATCATATTGGGTCCTTAGTTCTATAAAGAAAGCATAGCCCTAACAAGGACTCCTGAATGTTACTTTGGCTTAATATTAAATCAATATGGGTCCCCTTGAAAATGATCCCTGCAAAATAGGACTGCTGTCTTATTTACTAGATCACGTCTCAAGACTTTAAAAAAACGTTCTAAGTAAACAATCTAGTTTAGAGTGTTTGTTTCAAGACTTGCTTCAGGCCTATCCATTTGAAATGAAATAATTCTCATTGAAGATATTGCACTTAGATATTTGTTCTCAGGGTTACAAGAAAATGTATTACGTGAACTAAAATTACTGAAGAAGAAAATGAGGTCATTTTCTCTTACAGAAATACTACTTATTAATTTTGTCCCTTCATTGGGACCATGAACTCTTGTGTAATCTAGGATTTGGGAGCATATAAGTGGAACAGAACTATTAAACCACAAATCATCCAGATTCTGAAATACAGATTATCCTCAGAGACAGATGTGTTTAAGTATCTCATTTCAACTTATTTAAACTCTAGTGCCAGTTAATAACTGATTGAATTCAAGAGCAAATAAAATAATAAGAAATTCCCTCCAAATAAGATGAAATTCAATAAGCATTTCAATAAGCATAAAATTCAATAAGCATAAAAAGAATATTATCTTCCTGAAAGAGGAATATTGAAACCTGGTGCTATTTAGATATAAAATTTCACCATTACAGAAAATGCATATGAAGTACACTGTCATCAATATTGATCATCTGCAAAAAACAGAATAAGTTATACCTCAAAGTTATGGTATATATATGCTGAAGTCTTTCTGACAGTGGATAATATAAAGAAAAAGTTAATTATTTGGCTCAATATTTTCTGTGACATTTTTTTCTTCATTTTTCAAAAAATCCGTTCTATTTGATACGACAGCAACTTCTTGGAAGCCTGCCAATCTTAAATTGATTATAATTGCTATAATTGGCTATTTCAAACATCAGGAAATGAGGTCTCGCTTGGATTTTTGTTTGTGTGACAGATTAAAAGTAGAAGCCAGGTTTTTTTAAATCTGTGCCTAGAGGGCTTTAAAAAAATAAAATGCCAATATTTGATGCTGCTTGTCTAACACCACCAGTTGTTTTTTATTTGCATAAATTACCATGGTGACATAGACTTGATATTCTTCCCTCCCCTGTAAAAAGATATAAAGTAAAAGAAATCCAAAGTTTTTAGCAAATCTGCAATTTTCTGGAGAAGTCATGAAGCTGTTGTAAGTGTTTTGGAACATTCTCATCACATTTTAAAATTATTTGATTATTTAATTAAAATCAGTAGGCTTATTTATAAATATATTGTGCTATCTTTTTTAGTAAATGTATCACAAGTAACATTTAAAGAAAAATGAGCATTTGGTACCTTAATATAACTTCTATTATTTTCCTTGGATTCCAAAATTATCATTATTTTGTTTTGCATTTATGTATTACAGTACTATATCTGTACTAGATGCATCTGTTAGGCACACATTTAGCCAAAACCTGATGATGCCAAGAGGAAGAAGAAGAGGAAGGAAGCAAGAAAAGATTTTACAGATCTATATACTGTCCCAATGATTAATTGACACTGAATGACTTTTGCTTCGACTATGCATAAACAGGATTAAAACAATGATGACATAATCAGATAAATGAACATTACATAGTAAAATACTCCTGTAAGAAGAACTATTAAAAGCCACACATTTTGTAGTTTGCTGAGCCTAACCACACATCAGCCCACATGTACTGTAATAATCAGAAACAGGGATCATTGTTTTGTTTCTATGTATGCATTCTTTTCCTCACAACCGTATGCATTCCATCTGTCTCTCAATCAGTTCTAAATTAAATATTAGGAACTGGAACTCTGCTTTGGGCTTATGAAAGCACTCTTATCCTAAGCCAGGGGTCAGGACCCCTTGGCTCTAGAGTCGCATGTGGCTCTTTCATCTCTCTGCTGCAGCTCCCTGTTGCCAGTCAGCACCACAATTTTGAGGGAAGCTTCCAGTTTGGAGGGGAACAGAGTGCACCAGGAGGAGACTCTATGACAAGGGGGGGGGGGGTTTCTGGTCAGCTCCACAATTGATAGGGCTTTTGGTTAGGACAAGTTGAGGAAAAAGGACACCTCACTACGAGGAGACTCTATGGTGGAGAAACCAGACTTCAGCTCCAGAATTGAACGGGGGGCTTCTGGTTAGGACCTTTGTGGCTCTTTGAGTATTTAAGGTTGCCGGCCCCTGTCCTAAACCAAAGGATGGGTGGTAGGGGGGTAACATTATGAACAAGATATGGCTGGGGGCTTCCGGTTCCGGCTCCAGCGGCGACGGGCGAGCCTTGGGCTCGCTCGACGCTTTGTTGCCTTTTCTGCCCCCCCACGGGGGTGAGACACTCCGGTTACCGGAGGTCTCCCATAGGGTCGGCTCGGAGGAGACGTTTCTCCTCACGGCGGTGGGGAGAGCGATCCCCTCCGCGACCTAGGTGAGAAGGAACATGCTGCGGGGGGTTCTCCCTTCACCAACGGCTGTCGGCGCCATTCACTTTAATGTAGAGGGCTGAGCGGAAGAGATCGGAAGGCTCGCCGGGGCTTCAGCTGCGAGGGAGAGTGAGTTTTAAAAAGACTTTTTTTTTCCTTGCTGCCAGCCAGGCTGAACGGACTGGGAGGGGGGTGTTTGTTTCCAAAAAAAACCCCTCGGACTTAAGCGGCACTTAAAAATGGCTTCTCTGGAAGAGAAAGCGGAAATCTTAAATCCGGACTGTCTCTAACAAGGGAAAGTGGTATGCGGCTACTTGCAACATTGTTTCTAGGTCTGGCTGGTTAAAAAGAATTTATTTTTCTACTCTCTCCTCTGGGCTCTGAGATGGGCGGTGGAAAGTGGCTTTTCTTTGTCCCTGCCTGACTATTTTAATTATGGAAAATTCCCAGCGTCTCTTTACAAGTGGGACTCTCTCTGGATATTAATGAAGAATTTTTTTCTTGTTGGATTTGTGATTCCTTTCTGGATTACCTTCGTTATTATAACTATTGAGCTGGAAATTTGTCTCTCTCTTGGTTTCTGAATTTTACAACGTTCCAACCTTGATTTGAACTTTTGGCTCCCGGCTAGTCTCACCAGCCCCACCCTGAAAATGCCATTTTGGCTGGCACTGACTTTAACAGTTAATCATGGCTCAAGAAACAGCACTGGCAAGTTTAGAACAACGGATGGCTTCTCTTGAAACTGTTATACAAACTTTGGTAAACGAAATTCAGGCCCAGAGGGCTGAAAACATCAATTTCAAGAAGGAGCTATTGGATACCAGGAAGCAGGTGCTGGAAAACACACAGAAGACTGAAGAATTGGAAGGGGGGTTGGTGGGGGTTAAGGGAGAGATTAAAAATGTTACTAAAGAGGTTGGGGAAATAGATGGGCATGTGTCTAGGATTGATATGGAAAGAATGACATATTTTTTGAGATTTCAGAACGTTCTTGAGGAATCTGGTGAATGCCTCCCTGATCTTATGAGCACAATTTTAGCAGACTATTTACAAAAACCTAAAGATGAGATCAGGGGGGACATTGACCTAGCCTATAGAATTAACTCAGCATATGCCAGGATAAATGAAGTGCCTAGAGAGATACATGTGAAATTTGTTAGAAGGTCAACCAGAGAGGAAATCCTGAGGACGCAGAGAGAGAACCCTTTAATTTACCAACACAAAAAGGTCACTATCTTGAAGCAGATTCCTAGAAAGATTCAAGAAGCAAGGAGGAAATTTTCCTTCTTGTCTAAAACATTGTTTGATCATGGGATTTGGTTCAAGTGGGTGACACCCGAAGGGATGCTGGTGTTCTGGGAAGGAGGAAGAGTGAGGATTAAAACAATTGCTGAGGCGGAAGCCTTTCTTAAAAAACATTCCTCTGCCCTGGGGGAAGATCCAGGGGGGACGGAGGGGGCCACGGCCCCGCCCGCTGGGGGCCAGGGAGGAGAAAAAGAACACAGGAGGAAATCAACGAAATAATACAAGAGTTAAAATTAGGGAAGACCCCAGGAGAAGATGGATTACCTGCTGAATTCTATAAAGATTTTAAAGAACTAATAATACCAAAACTGCAAAAACTATTTAATGGAATTTTACATGGTGGAGAAGTCCCGATGTCATGGAATAAGACAGTATTAACTATAATTCCTAAACCTGATAAAGATCTTGAGAGGATCGAGTCCTATCGACCTATTTCTTTAATCAACCAAGATGCTAAAATATTTACAGCTATTATAAGTAATAGATTAAATAGTTTTATAGATAAATATATAAGTTATAATCAAGTAGGATTTGTTAAAGGTAGATATATGAGTGATATAATTAGAAGAGTATTGAATATTATAGATGTAGCAGAGAATAATGGTGATGAATTAGGTATAATATCGTTAGATATTTTTAAAGCTTTTGATTCTGTACAATGGGATACTATAAAGGTAATTATTGAGGCATTAGGCTTTGGTAATAAATTTATACATGTTATTTCAAAACTGTATCAAAAAAGTAGTGCAAAGGTAAAGGTGAATGGAACAATGACGGGAGAGATTAAATTGGAAGCAGGCACGAGACAAGGATGTCCCTTGTCTCCAACATTATTTTTGTTAGTTATGGAGGTTTTGATTAAATTGATAGAAGCAGATGAAGAGTTGGAAGGCTACAAGGGATATAAGATAAATTTGTATGCGGATGATACCTTGATTATTTTGAAAGATATAGAGAAAGATTTAAAGAAGATAAATAAACATTTGATAGAATTTGAAGAAATGACAGGTTTAAAGGTAAATTGGTCAAAATCTGAATTATTAATGAATAAAGATGGTAAGGAGTGGGAGAGTATGCAAGAACAATTTGGGATAAGAGTTAAGAACACATTGAAATACTTGGGGATAACACTTTCACTTAAAGTTAGAGAATTAAAAAAAATTAATTATGAGGTGATGTTGAAGGAAGTAGAGAAAAAGATAGATAAATATAAAGCGATAAAGTTGTCTTGGTTTGGTAGAATTGCAATGTGTAAAATGATGTTGTTACCAAAGTTTAACTTTTTATTTGAGATGCTACCATTAAATTTGACAGAGAAAGATATAGAAGAATATCAGAAGAAATTAGATAAATTTTGTAATGGTGGGAAAAGACCAAGATTAATGAAGAAATTGTGGTATCAAAATCAAAAAGAGGGTGGATTGGGAATTCCCAATCTACTTAATTATTATCGGGCGTATAATATTAGAACTGTGATAAAAATACTTAAAGGTGGAGATGGTCATTGGGGAGATCTGGAGTTAAAAGATATTAAGAGATTTGGGTCTATATGGTTTTTAGATAGAGCAAAAACAAAAAAGGCAATTAATAGTTATTGGTTAAAGGGGCTGAGTAAAACTTGGAATAAATTTGTTAAAAAACTGATTCCGGATATAGCCTTTTTGGGAAAGACAATTGAAAGTTGGCCGATTAAAACTAATATAAGTCGGAATAAAGTAATTGAGGATGAAAATATAGGAAATATAGTAGATTGGTTAAGAGCTCTAGGAACTGAGAGTAGGAAGAAAAAAGTAATTCAAAAATTGGAGTTAAATTGGTTTGAAAAAATACAGGTAGAAAAATGGACTATGAAAGTAAGGGGAATATGTAACATAGATAGAAGTAAAACTAAATTTGAAAGTTTAGTATCTCAAATTATTAAGGATGAAACTGGGTTAAAAGGACTCGTTAGTAAGATATACAAGATTATAAACTTTGATGGAAACCCACAAATGGTAATGAAAAGGAATTGGGAGGAAGACCTTAAGATTAAAATATTAGATTTGGATTGGAACGAGAATTGGAAGAGTCGGATTATGAGGACTTTATCTATAAGGATTAAAGAACATAATTTTAAGGTTGTTTGGAAATGGTATTGGACCCCATTAAGATTATCACTGATAGATAAAAAAATGAGTGATAAATGTTGGAGATGTAATACGGAATTGGGAACTTATGAACATATGTGGTATAAATGTGTGAAAATTAAAAAGTTTTGGCAGCAATTAGAAAGAACGATGTGTGAAATGATGAAAAGAATAATAATATTGAGACCAGAAACTATATTGTTATTGATAATTAATGAACCAGAGTTAACAAAACATGAGAAAGAATTGATTAGAATTATGATTATAATGGGTAGAATTGTAATAGCAAGATATTGGAAAATAGAGGTAAATATTAAAATAGAAGAATGGTATTGTGAAATGTGGAAATTAGCCTTAAATGATAAAATGACGTGTGATATTAAATTTAGAGAGGGGGTTTATAAAAAAGATATCTTTTGGAAGACTTGGAAGCCATTTGTGGACTATGCACTTGGAACTTTGGACGTCTCGACGCCTGTACCGAGAGAACGTGGATTTTGGAGATCCTAAAGATAATAGATGATACTTGAAACCAACTCTTCCTTTCGTTTTGTACAGCACTGGGTGAAATATTGTAAAACACTATAAAAATTTCAATTAAAAAAAAAACTGTTATACAAACTTTGGTAAACGAAATTCAGGCCCAGAGGGCTGAAAACATCAATTTCAAGAAGGAGCTATTGGATACCAGGAAGCAGGTGCTGGAAAACACACAGAAGACTGAAGAATTGGAAGGGGGGTTGGTGGGGGTTAAGGGAGAGATTAAAAATGTTACTAAAGAGGTTGGGGAAATAGATGGGCATGTGTCTAGGATTGATATGGAAAGAATGACATATTTTTTGAGATTTCAGAACGTTCTTGAGGAATCTGGTGAATGCCTCCCTGATCTTATGAGCACAATTTTAGCAGACTATTTACAAAAACCTAAAGATGAGATCAGGGGGGACATTGACCTAGCCTATAGAATTAACTCAGCATATGCCAGGATAAATGAAGTGCCTAGAGAGATACATGTGAAATTTGTTAGAAGGTCAACCAGAGAGGAAATCCTGAGGGCGCAGAGAGAGAACCCTTTAATTTACCAACACAAAAAGGTCACTATCTTGAAGCAGATTCCTAGAAAGATTCGAGAAGCAAGGAGGAAATTTTCCTTCTTGTCTAAAACATTGTTTGATCATGGGATTTGGTTCAAGTGGGTGACACCCGAAGGGATGCTGGTGTTCTGGGAAGGAGGAAGAGTGAGGATTAAAACAATTGCTGAGGCGGAAGCCTTTCTTAAAAAACATTCCTCTGCCCTGGGGGAAGATCCAGGGGGGACGGAGGGGGCCACGGCCCCGCCCGCTGGGGGCCAGGGAGGAGAAAAAGAAGATACAATAGCCATGAGACTTAGATCGAAAAAATAACTTTGCCTTGATTTTTTTTGAACAATCTTGCATAACATTTGTATCTGGATTTTTTGTAAATGTCTGACAGCATGGAACTGAGAATTTAGGTATATGTACTTGCTTTTACCTTGTAGTGTTATGAAAAATGTTTTTTTTTGTTATCTTTTTATTGTGTACTTTGAGGTCTCGGAAGGGCCGACGACTCTGACGTGAATGCTTTCAAAATTTCTTTGTATCCCTTACCCTACCCTATAGAAAAATGTAAAACCAATAAAACTTTTTCAATATAAAAAAAAAGATATGGCTGGGGATGAAACACAAGTTACTATTGATCAACCTGTTTAAATTATTTTTAAAAAAAATATTTTTCCTTTTTTTGAAAGAAAAAAAATGACTTGTTTTGCCTAATATTTTAAATAATAATTTTAAACTCAACAAATCAATCTTAATTTGCATTCAGTAGATTCAAAGGGTATGTGTAAATATAGGTGTGTATCAGTGGTGGGTTACCACTGCAACTGGTATGCTGCAACGGGGCTGGGCGTCCACCTCGGGCATGCCACCCACCAGCTGCTTGGTGGAAGTTGGGTAGGCACCGTACACTGCAGATGTCCCAACTGGCTTAAAAACAGGTAAGGAACGTGGGCGGGTGGTCCCAACAAAACAGCATTCCAGTACGATGGCTGCTGCTCCCAGCTGCCACCAGTATGCCTGTGCCGGGGCATACTGACCAGAACCCACCACTGGTGTGTGTGTATAAATAATGCAAACCCACATACCCAAGGAGCTTATGGCAAAAGGGGAAAAGAGAGAGCAAGAATCTAGTTTGCAGAAAGCAATTAGGGGCCCTCATCATACTTTCCCCAGTACCTCACTTTTTTGTTCATATGTTCCAGGAGATTTCTCGTCGACTATCATGGTTCTCATGCTCCTGGCTGCTTCTGATTCAAGTAATCTGGCATCTTCTCCACTTCTTGGTTTTGTCTTCAAACCCAAAGAATCTCACTTCCTTGGTACCAGTCCCATCAACCAGATTCCTATTGGACTATAGTTCATCCCTCACTTTATCAAGCAAGCATGCATGTAATTTGGGCGGGGCTAAACAAAGAAAAACATTGGACTTGAGGCTTTGATGTTTGAGTACCATTCCATGAGAGGTTCTATGATTTTCACATTTTTGCCCATATTAGTACATTTGTTTTTAGTGGGGCGGTGGGGGAGGGATTGTGACAGGGTGACTGATTCTGAGCTACAACTGTCCATACCAATCTGAAACAATGGTCAAAGCAACAAGTGTAAGAAGACCTTCAGAAAATCATGTTTTTGTGAAATGTTAAAAAAAACCCATACATAATCTCAGTTTTTATGAATTTTTATCTCTTTCCACTTTGAAATAATGAGAATAATTTTAATGCCTTTGTCATCCAATAATCTGATATATTTTGGTTTATCAGAAGACCAGGAACAAACCATCCCATAATGCAAAAAGTGGTTTCTGAGTTTGCTACTTTTTCCACAAGGAAAATTCCAGGATTGCATTTCTGGGATACAATTGATAGAATCATTGACATGTGATATACCATCACAGCATTTCCAATTAGAAAATGTTTTTAATATCTTAAAAGCTTCTTTTATGGTGAAGTTTTACAGCAATCTCTTTTTCTCTGATATTCTCTCTTATGGTTACATTCTTTTTAAATAAAGGATTCAAAGTAAAGTTATTCTTGCAACTTCAAAGTCTTTGACTGAAATGAAAAGATATGGTTACACTGTTTGTATACAAATATGCAGCAATTAAGAAGAAATAAAATTCTTTGGTTACCATGGAAACTTCCCTCTGTTCTACCTCATTTAGATAAATAAATTCAGAAATAATAAGAATAAAATTTAACTATTTTGGGTCAAGAAGAACAGTCTGAGTTTCCTAAATTAGTATTATATAAATGAAATAATTAATGTTATTTCTTCAGTAATGGAAAGCCATGCACTGAAATGTTTTGGGTTAAATTCATATTCAGTTATTGACTGAAATGCAATAGAATCAAAAGATTTATGCTACTACACTATTTATCTGAAAAGAAGATAAGCTTTTTTTGTTCATGTCATTTATCAGAGACTTGGCTTAGATTCACTGAAATTTAAGGTACAGTTTTTTTCCCCTGTATAAACTTTTTTTGGGTAGTTCAAGGGTCATCTTTTAACTAATAAGAGAAAATTACAATAAAGATAGTAAAGCACAGTGAATTTTCCCCTGTGTTTCCATTTTACATGACAAATTTCCTTTTGAAAATGAAGACATCCATTTATGTTTATAATATTGACTTTCTATTTAAAAAGGTAAAATTTAAATACATTGCTGATATTAACATAGGCTTCTCTGGAAACAAACTCTTGCTAATATTTAATATTACAGAGATATTAGAAGTGAGAAAGGATGACATTAAATAAGTGGGCCATTTTTTTCACATTGTCTTCTCCAGCTGCAAATTTCAGGTACTTTCAGAACAATTTTGTCTATATACTTGAAAGTCTAGAGCCTGCAAAGAGCACTTTCAGCTAATTATTGCTTGATCCAAGCCAGCCAATAATTGAGCGTAGAGCATGTCAACCAATCAGTGCTGACTATTTTTATTTCAAAATGCACCATCAGTCATTCAGTCCAGAATTTCCAAGAATCAACCAACAGTGCTTTCTGATTCCTTTAGAGGAGAAAGATAGATGAACCTGGAATTTGAATCAATGTTTGAGATTGTTCACCAATAATATTGTCACAAGGAAATTACCATCTAGTGTAATAGTTTCCAAATTTGTTGAAATAGCACAAAGCTATCACATTTTGTCTGATTTAATTTCCTTTTCAGTGTTCATTGATAGCAATATTGTTTCAGTGGATAAATACTTAATCAAAATTTCCTTCTATGTATCTCAAATGCAGATAGTAACAAAAAAAGTTACAAGGAAAATAGTCTGTCAAAGTTGACACACTGCTTCAAGAAACTTAAGGGTTTGGAAAGGTGCAAAAATATCTGCAAAAATCAGGTTCACTTACCTTATATTTCCTCTGTACCAAGGATGTTTGGTCACCAAGGTCAGTTTTCTTCTCAATAGATATATTCTAGAAGTGAAATATTGCAAGAGAAGCAATACAATAATGATCTGTTTATCTATGCTTTAAGAATATTGTAATAAACACATAAAGTAATTAGATGAAATTAACATCAATTGATTTTCTGGGTGTTACATTATGCTTTTAAATAATGAAGAGATTTCTTTTAAATTAAAAGTGAAACAAATGCATTCATTTTTCTTATATTTTAATATCATTTTGCCACTGGACACAGAACGTTAGGGGTACCTAAAATGTGCCTTTACATCTAGTGACATTTTAAGAACACTTATTTTTTTATTTGATTTCTTATTAGTTTTTATGTTGATTGGTTTCACTCTATTCAAATCACACTAGGAAATTCCTCGAGAATTCTGCCAGTACCTGAATTGCTGATTAAGCATTCCAGATTAAGATCATGATATTTATGAAGAAGAAGCCTGTCACTGAGTTCAAATATTGGTGCAGCATGTTCTATTTCAGAATACCTATACATTATAGGATCACTGGGTACAGTTGAATTAATAATCATAGCATATAGCAATTCTAGATACCAAGTGTTTCATTCATCATTCTTCCTAAAGATATGGAATGATCAGTAGAGAGTGCATGTAGCTTAATTCCAAATCGTAGCTAGCTAATTTTTATACTAAGAAGAGAAATGGCAGGTTGCATGCTGGAGAA
Source organism: Rhabdophis nuchalis (assembly GCA_039707465.1). Lineage (NCBI taxonomy): Eukaryota > Metazoa > Chordata > Lepidosauria > Squamata > Natricidae > Rhabdophis > Rhabdophis nuchalis. The sequence continues at coordinate 190,386,632 of CM077645.1, forward strand.
TATGGCTCAGAAACTAAGGGTTCAGCTGTGTTACAAAATAGACTTTATTTTAATTATCTAGAATGCTGGCACACAACCATCTGTCTTTGACTAAAGAAGAAACAACAGGTTTTTTTCCCTGTGTACCAAATGCAAATGGACAAGAACATCCTGATGACAAGATAACTTAATAGGAATTTCACGAGGTTATCAGCAGCTAATTGAGTCTTCTAAATAGAAAACTGCAGCCTCTGTGAAATGAAAAAAAAGTAAATGTAAAAGCAATTTAGCTCCAAGAAAACCAGCTTCAAGCTCTGATGCAGGCATATTATAGCATTATTTTCTTTTTTGTCATGTGAATTGCACAAAAAATTATAATAGGTACAGACAAGTGAAAATAAAAATAGAGATTGATGGCCACAGCAATCTTTTGAAAAAGTTCTAACAAACCTCAAACTCCAGATATACTTATTGAGAAATATATCATATCATCCTTAAAAAAAATACATAAACACCAAATGCCACACTTTATGTTCTTGGATTATACTTCAGCACCATCTTCTAAAGGTAAAGTTTCTCCTCGAACATATGTGCTAGTTGTTCCTGACTCTGGGGGCAGTTCTCATCTCCATTTCAAAGCCGAAGAGCCAGCGTATCCAAAGACATATCCATGATCATGTGGCCAGCATGACTAAATGCCGAAGGGACATAGAACGCTGTTACCTTCCCACCAAAGGTGGTTCTTATTTTTCTACTTGCATTTTTACATGCTTCTGAACTGCTAAGTTGGCAGAAGCTGGGTGAAGTAATGGGAGCTCATGCCGTTACGTGGCCCTAGGCATTAGACTTGCCAAACTGCCAAGCTTTCTGATCGATAAGTTCAGTGTCTTAGCCACTGAGCCACTGCTTCCCATCCTCTAGGAAGATTCTATTGATTCTATTTGATTCTATTGATTTACAGAGATAGAAAAATTAGGAATTATATCATTGAATGACAGCATCAGGCTAATGTCATTGAGCTTCGCATCCTCTAATCATCTAGTTTTTACAAAGAATAGGATGCAAGACCAAAAGTTGATGAATAAAATCAGGGTATCCTGCATTCTCAGGACAATAAAACCGAAAGAGAAAGAAACAGTCCTTTACTTCCAACATTCATTCTCCCTTGTACTTTAGTTCTCACCTTGCCACAGCAATAACTTTCAAAGCATGATGTTTGCCTTGAACATTGAAACATAGCATTAAAAAAAAAAACCTCTGCTCCCTTAGGAAAGAGAAGGACATTGCTATTTCTGTCGTTTAGCTATTTCACATGTTGTCTCTTCTTCCCCTCCCCCTCGCCGATCTAACTCATAGATACTCAAGAGTTAGATCTGATTTGCAACCTTTTAGCACAGCCACTGAGCTGGAACTCAGGCAATTTTGAGACTGGCTCTGGGTGGAAGCAGGAGTAATACTCAACCTGTGATCACCTTTGGTTTTTTTTTTCTTTTTGAATAGTGGGTAGAGAAAAGGATGCCGATTAGGACCATTGCATTGAGTAGTGTCACCAGTATAAGAATACATCCTACAAATACAAGTCCATGCAATCCTAGGCAGCATTAATAGAAAGATGGAATTAGGAACCTGTGAAGTATCAGAACCGCTTTAGAAAGCCTTAATAAAACCACACATGGAATATCATCCAGTTTTGTATACCACAAAATAAATAAATAAATGTTGAGATTCTGGAAAGAGTTCAGAGAAGAGAGACAAAGATTGTTAGAGGACTGGAGACTAAAACGCTGACGATACGTAGCTGTATATATCTACCCCGAACCACCCCAACGATGCCGTCGAAGTGATGTCCCGGTGCCTGGAAGCCGTACGGGTCTGGATGGGAAGGAACAGACTCAGACTCAACCCGTCCAAGACCGAGTGGCTGTGGCTTCTGGCATCCCGGTACAACCAGTTTTTTCCATCACTGGCCATAGGGGGTGAACATCTAGCCCCTGTGGATGGGGCACGCAATTTGGGCATCCTCCTGGATACCCGGCTGTCCATGGAAGTGACGGACGTGGCCAGGGGGGCGTTCTACCAGGTTCGCCTGGTACGCTAGTTGCGTCCCCTCTTGGACCAGGATGCCCTTCGCATGATCACTCATGCCCTCGTGACATCCCGTCTAGACTACTGCAATGCTCTCTACATGGGGCTTCCCTTGAGGTGCACCCGAAGACTGCAGCTAGTTCAAAATGCGGCTGCGCGGGCAATTCTGGGAGCCCCCAGGCACTCCCACATAACACCGCTCCTGCGCGAGCTGCATTGACTGCCTGTGGTCTTTCGGGTGCACTTCAAGGTGTTGATTACCATCTTCAAAGCGCTCCATGGCACGGGACCTAGCTATCTGCGAGATCGCATCCTGCCCCATACATCCCTTCGACCGATTCGCTCGCACAGAGAGGGACTTCTCCGGGTGCCGTTCACTAGGCAATGCCAGTGGGCGACTCCCAGGGGAAGAGCCTTGTCTGTCGCAGGCCCTATCCTATGGAACGACCTACCCCCTGACCTCAGAACAACTCCGGACCTCCGCTCCTTCCGCCGAAAGCTCAAAACTTATTTCTTTCAGCAGGCCGGCCTGGCCTAATCTATCTTTCCTGCCTCCAGTCTATATATTTAAATTTTTAATTGGGTTTTTAGGAGTTTTTAGTGTTTTAGGATTTTAGGTTTTAGCGCAGGGTTATAGTAGTTTAATCTGATTTTAGATATTTATATTGTTTTATGTTTGTATGTTTTATAATCCCCTGTGCACCACCTTGAGTCCCTTCGGGGAGAGGGAGCGGTATACAAATAAAAATTTGATTGATTGATTGATTGATTGATTGATTGATTGAAAACATGAACAATGGTTGCAGGAATTGGTTATGTCTAGTCTAGTGAAAAGGAGGACTGGGGAGACATTATAGCAGTGTTTCAATATTTGAGGGGCTGCCATAAAGAAGAGGCGATCAAGCTTTTTTTCAAATCACCAGAAAGCAAGACAAGAAGCAATGGATGGAAAGTAAACAAGGAGAGAAGCAACCAAGGAGGACTTCCTACCAGCGAGAACAATTAACTAGTGGAATGGCTTGCCTTTGGAAGTTGTGGATGCTTCACCATTGGCATCTTTTAAGAAGAGACTGGACAGTCATTTGTCTGAAATGATGCAGAGTCTCCTGCTTGAGTAGGATGTTGGACTAAAAGACCTCCAAGGTCCCTTCCAACTCTGTTATTCTACGTTCTATGTGCCCCTTTATTGCAAAGGTTGTGCATTAATGTTTCAGAATGCAAGGCATTCATGACATCAATGAGAACATTTTTTAGCATGATGATCTCTGTTTTCTTGTTTTGCTTTCAGCACAATATTATATCTATGGTCCTGTGGTCCAAAAGTAAAGTATAGCAACAGGAAGATGTCATAATCCATAAAGAAGTTGTCTTGTGGACATCACCCTTGCAATGTGTGGGTGGCATAACAATCTTCTAGATGCAAAAAACAAAAAGATATCATGATATCAGTCCTATTGAGGACTGAGGACTGAGATGGCTACAAAGATGTTAACACTTCTCTAGTTTTCATAATGGTAGAATATGAGTGGAGCTATTATTTATAAAGGGATTTTTTGTGACATTTTGAACCTTCTTAAGAACAATTTTCTTTATTTACCTTGGGTAGCTTTTCAGTCTGATTCATGACCAATGCTATAAAGCTGAAGTTATTTCAAGGTAAAACAAACAGGGCATAGTATAATGTCCTAATATTAACCATGATAATATGCTCTAGTAAATTCTATAGGACCCAAATTCATCTTAGCTGCAGCCTTATCCATTGCAGCTTAATCAATATAAAATTATTTGTGCTTTTGTATATGCAGTGTGACACAAAGGCCCCTGCCCAAAACATTTTTGTGCTGTCTGAATTCCAACAGCCAACTGGCTCTCTCATTAGTTTGAATATATATTACTCCTTCCTTGTTCCTGTTCAAGCAGAAGGGGGGGAAGCAAGCTTACAAAGAAAGACAATGTCTTTATGGATTATGATATCTTCCTGTTGCTATACTTTACTTTTGAACCACAGGACCATAGATATAATATTATATTGTGCTGAAAGCAAAACATGCTTACAAAACTCATGGTTTTATTACACATCTCCAGTAACTGAAAGCCTCCAAAATAATGAACTTTAACTTACAAAATTCTGCATCAGAAAAATATGTACCTGTTCTTCCATGTTCGGAAGGTGCAGTGTTTCTATGCATATAGTGAGAGGTCGAGCCTAAATGATATTGGAGATTCTGTTTACAGTATATTCTGGTGGTTTGAATAGTTTATTTTAAGGTTTAAAAGTGACAAAGGTTTTAAAAGAAACATAAAGCAATCAGATTAAGTAATGTAGCCTATGGGCAATCCATACTCAGCCATTAAATTGCTCCTGTGCCATATTCCTACCTGCCAGAATCTAAGTAATCTTTAAAAAAAACAAAACCCTCATCTGGACTGAGACCCTGTTGCAATAGTTTGAAAAGTATTCCATCCAGATAACAGGCTACCATGTTCTTCCACAGGAAGTTACTCCTCCTGCTGTGCTGTCTATCTTTCTTTTTTAGGAAAGCAATGGCTAATCACTTTTCTTACTGTGGTCATGTTCTGCCAACTATACATAAATACTTCTGTGCCTCTCTGTGTGATATTTGAATTTATGCATATATACATGCATGTTATATACATGCAGAAACACATTATATACACATACATACAAATTGCATTGAATTTATATATACGGTAGTTATATACATGCATGCAGGAACAACAAGCATTTATACAATTAAAAAAATCCTTTGTCCTCCATTGGAGTCTAATGTCTTCGTTTCCTGGCCTTCTCTTCTACTTCATGTGGCTGGAAATATAATAAAACACACACTCTGAGCTTCTTAAAGTAAACGTTTGAACAAACCAAAGGAAAAGTAGGTAGTTTCAGGAGAAAATGGAGGGGAGGGAGTTGTGTGTTTTTAAAAAATGTTTCTACCAGTTTTCGAACCAGAAACCTTTTATTTACAAACAAGTGTTACAATCATTTCCGGGTGCACTTCAAGGTTTTGGTAACCATCTTCAAAGCGCTCCATGGCATGGGTCCTGGTTATTTGCAGAACCGCCTCCTACCACATAACCCCATCCGACCTGTCCGCTCCCAGGGGGAGGGCCTCCTCAGGGTGCCGTCCACTGGACAATGCCGGCTGGCGGCTCCCAGGAGAAGGGCCTTCTCTGTAGCGGGCCCAGCCCTCTGGAACGACCTGCCCCCCTGACCTTCGCACTACCACGGACCTTTGCCTCTTCTGTCGAGCATTGAAGACTTACTTTTTTCATGCGGCCGGCCTGGCATAGTTTGTTTTTATTATCATTTAATAGGGTTTCTTAATTATTTAGTTTAATTCAAGTTTAAGTTTACTTAATTTAACTTAAATTTATCTATTGTATTTAGATGTACCTTTTATTATCCCTGTGCAGCGCCCTGAGTCCCTACGGGAGAGAGGGCGGTATACAAATCAAATTAAAATAAATAAATAAAAAATTGTGTTATTATAAGATTTCTAGTAAAAGTACACTGTAAGAAACATGGTAATCAGAGGGCGCGTCTGCATTTACAAAGAGCCAATAAACGGTAAGTTTGTCTGTTATGAAATAAGACACAACATACAAAATGGATAGGGAAAGGGGCAATGTACATTAAAACCCTAGCAGAAAAACAGGCCTGGAATTCATACTTGCAATGAGATAAGTAAAAAAGTGATGCTATCCAATGCAGCTCTTCCAAAATGCTTATGTGTTCTGGCCACAATGTAACTAAATAATGTGTATGAATTCTAGATTAGAAAAAAAACATGATGCAGTCTGTAGTCAATGCATTCCTAAAAGTCATGGAAAAGGAGGACTGGTGGCTGTAAGATGAGGGGAATTACTTTTTATTGAAACTACTATTATAGCTCCTTTCCCAGTTAGTGAGACAAGCTGCGTAGTAAAATGCTTGCCTCTTTAGCATTATAAAAAAGCTGAAATAAAATGTTCAAAGCAAATCATTAATCCAAAAATTGTTCTTGTTTATTTGGACCAAATTAAAACAAGGCAAACAAAAGAGAAACTATAAACACACTAAGTGAGCAGAAGGGGATCATTCAAGCTCAACTTATTCTTGAAAGCAAAACCCTCCAAGGTCATCAGAATATGTGAAACTAAACTTCATGGTTCACTCAATACAAGTGAAAGTTTTTTCTTACCAGCTATCCATGACCATCAAGAGAAATTTAACATTTCAAAACACGTTGGGCTTCAGTACATATTCTGACATAATGAACTTGAATAAACATTTTCTAGATCAAATTTCATTTAGTCTTCTGCAGCCAGTGGTGGGATTCAAATAATTTAACAACCGGTTTTCTGCCCTAATGATTTCTTCCAACAACCAATTTATCAAACTGCTCAGAAAGTTAACTGGTTCTCCCAAAGTGGTGCAAACTGGCTGAATCCCACCACTGAGCCAAGCTAGTCAAACTTATTGAGCTCTGATGTTATACATTCATCACTCTGGGGAGCTTATTCCCTCTCTTTCAAAGGAAAAAGTATTAAATAGTATTATGTATTAATTTAAAATATTTCCATCTACAAAACATAAACAAAGATGTGAGCAGTGCAAGCAGGTATCCAATTAGAAGATCAGCAACAGCTATATCTCTAGAAATTCCTTAAACACAGTCTCAGTTCCCTCATTGCTGACAGGAATGTAATAGGTTTGAACAGCCTTAGTTAGCTAATTTAGGTCAGCTAGCTGATGTAACCTGCACTATAGAAATTTTACAGTTAGAAAAGTTAGATTTTTATAAATAGATCATAACAGCATGGATAGAGAGACAACTTAATCTAAGGACATTCAGTGAAAGAAATATTTAATTCTTTTCTTCCCATTTCTGTCATCTCTGATGTCTCAGAAATCCTTTCTGAAGCATCAGTGACTCCTTCCTGAGCAATATGACGCAGAGCATGGCAACATGGCAAGAACAAGCATAGATTAACTGAAATAGCTTACTTTAGAATAAAACCCCAATAATGTGGGTTTTTCATTCTGTTCAAATAGCCGTGCCATTAACTCGCAGGGGTTCCCAAACTGGCAGCATAGCTGGCTGGAGAATTCTAGGAGTTGAAGTCCACAAGTCTTAAAGTTGCCAAGTTTGGGAACCCCTGCTAGATGATACCTTAAAGTGCTGTCAACTGCTTGTAGAATGGCTGGAAAAAAAACCAGAAGAAAGCATGCCAAGAATTTATTCTGTTTAATGTATTTTAGGGACTAAACCACATTTGGAGAAACTAATTTATTTAGGCTTACTATATTGGATTTATATAACTTTATAAAGTTTATATTGATTAATTCAGTAAACTTGAAACACCATCTTGACAACTGGGGTTTAAAATGGCAATAGAACACTTCAATATATGTGAATATAATTCATTGTAAAAATAAGCTTATTTGAACTGTTCTGTGCTAGAACGTTGCTTTTTCCCCAAGATTGCCAATTGGCAGTTGACTGAAAAGGCAAATAGAACACAAAGTCTAATTTATAGACATAATTAAGAGTTTGAGGAAGGTTTAACTTTAGTCCCTTGAATTCTAATAGTCCAGTAGCTTAACTATTCTCATTTGTTTTTAACATAAGTTTTTTTTCTGAAGCAGTTCAGGAATATAGGTAACATATCATGTACAAAATTATTTTTAGTTATGAGGTAACTATGAGAAATGTGCGAACAATCTGTATTTCTGATTATGTAACAAAATTTGGGAAATGAACCCTCTTCTCTCTGAGAGAACTCTGCTTGTATTATTTACTAGCTGTACCCGGCCACACGTTGCTGTGGCCCAGTCTGGTTAAATGGCCAACCAATCTGTGTGTAGATCTACACCTGCACACACAAACACGTACATACAACCACCATATAACCTCCAACCTACCTACTTACTGTATTTCTTCCTCTCTCCATCTACCTACCTACTGTATTTTTCTTCCCTCTCTCCACCCTCTATCTCCCTCCCTCCCTACTGTATTTTTCCCTCTCTCTCTATCCTTCTACCTACCTACCTACTGTATTTCTCCCTCTCTATCTATCCTCTATCTACCTACTGTATTTTCCCTTTCTCTCTCTTTATCCCTCTACCTACCGACCTACTGCATTTTCCTTCTCTCTCTATCCCTCTACCTATCTACCCACCTACTGTATTTTCCCTATCTCTCTCTATCCCTCTACCTACCTACCTACTGTATTTTCCCTCTCTCTCTCTTTATCCCTCTACCTACCATGCAGTCTCCTGGGACCAAAAATGGGCCACCTGGGAGTGTGCCACCTCCCATGCCTACTTTTGGGCCTAGTAGGCCTGCCTGCAGCCTCCTGGGACCAAAAATGGGCCACCTGGGAGTGTGCCATGTGTGAGGAAACGTTGGAGGCTTATTCGGTTGCTGAGGAAATGACCATTGGCAATGTGACGTTGAAAGCATGGGGGGGGGGGCTTGTGCATGATGCAGCATAAGAAGCAGCTGAGTGGGAGGAGCTTAAGGGAGGTGAAAACCTCAGAAGTGCATACCTTTTACATTTGTGCTGCTTGCATATGGCACAGGTGTGCCAGCCACACAAACTGTACGTATGATTGCTTCAGACGTTCTTGGGAACATTGTATGAACATTTGGTGCTGATCGGTGCAGTACTTTCTGAGATTAGCGGCTTTGCACAAACTATTTTAAATTTTTATTTATATAGATTAAGTTTGGTCTAGCCAATCAGAAGTTTAGACTGTATTTGGCATTTTTATTTGCCTATTATTATTATTATTATTATTATTATTATTATTATTATTATTATTATTATTATTATTATTATTATTATTATTATTATTATTATTATTATTATTATGGTTGATTGCACTGTCTTCTAGATATTTAAACTGGATTTGGCATTTTTATCCAGCTATCAAGTTCTTCCGAAGGACCTGGGATAAGCAGATGATGTTTGATGGTGCTAGTGGTATCGTCACAGGATGAAATCTGTTCCAAGTAAACTTGTCTTTCACAACTGACGGTGATTTTTGTCAATGCAAATAGCATTCAAGTGGTGCTCCAGTTGTTTGGGATTACACCCAAGGTGCCTATCACTACTAATTATATATATGCTTTCTTTTGCCATTCTATTTCTATTTTCAGGTCTTTGTATTTTATGCTTTTCTCCAGTTCTTTTTTTTCTCTTCTACTCTCCAAGTACTACCACATCTACTATTCAGAATTTTTCATCTTTCTTATCAACAGCTGTTATAGCTGACTTGTTTTGAATTGACTGAAAAAAATCAATTTGCTTCATTGCATTTTAAAATTTTAAATATTTGTTGTTATTCTGTGGCATTTTCAAAAATGCATTGGCCAGGGAAGAACCACTGAAGGCCAGAGAAGTCATTCCAAAGCTGTAGAAGGCCACAGACAGCAGTAACAGTAACAACAACAATAACATAATTCTGTTTTCCCACACAGGATTTTTTTTTCTAACAAAAAAATATATAAAATGGTGCATTGCCAATAAAGCTTTTAATGATTGCTACTAAAATTCCTCCATATCTTAGGAAAAAATTGTTCAGTTTGTTTTATGTTATAGTCACTAGGAATAATTCTATTGGATAAACAAAGGTTCATTTTTATGGTAGGATAAAATTGCTAGAAAAGTGCTTTTCTTAGTTATTGAGATTGAAGTATATTTCGGTACTGTTCTGTGTATTTAAGAAACTATGTCTGAGATTAGCAAACCATGAATTCTTCCCTTTTATTGCAGCCAAACACTGTTATTGATCCTGACCAGACACATATGGCAATAAAAAGGAGTATCATAGAATACCTTGAGCCTTGGAAAATTCATTTTATCTGCCAAAATATTCTGCTTTCAGAAATTGGCTAAGTTGTAATTTTATTTCAAAGCAGTGGCATTTGATATTTTGGAGTCAAAACATTAATAAACTGCCTTTCAGTTTATTACAATGGCCTTCCTATGTATTTTTAGTAATCACAAAGCTATTCTTTATCTAGATATACAGTAGTGTTCCCTTTGAAATTTTACATTTTCTTTTTAAATAAAATAACCCAGAAACTGATTCCTTTTTATATTTAGTCTTTTTATAGCATGTCGAGTAATTTTGTTCCATGAATCATATTTGCTAAAATATGCATATGACTCAAGAAAGTATTACTAGAGTTATTTGAAAACCTCTGAAAAAATGGAAAATTATTGTGCTAATAAGTCAGATTTGACCTAATGGCTACAAATCTTTATCATGAAATCCATTTAGCACTGTCAGTTTGGCTATACCTGCAACTTTGCAAAAATATAATTCATATTCTGTCAGTATATAATTAGATGAGATTTATTAATCATAAATATGACCCTTTTATTTTTTTTTTTCTTTCTAATCGGGCCACAATTAAATTAGTTAGCATGACATCTTTAAATTAAACAGCTCTTATCTGCTGTTACAGTAATATCCTCTTCCTAAAAATGGGATGATAAGAATCATTTAATTCAGGAAGAACTGGTGAATATACATATAGCTATTATGCTATTACTACTGCAAAAATATAGCTTGGAAGTACATGTGATGGAATGTGCACTGGCAAAAACAGTGGAGAAGAGTTTTGGTGACACCACCTTTCACAGAAAAAGGTCCGGATTGGGAGACTGGGTAGTCCAAAGATGGATGGGAATGTAGGGGAACAGATTCAGGGTAGGCACATCTAAGGATATATCTAGTAGGTTAGAAGGTTGTACTTGGCAAGATTCTGTCCAATAGCTGTAAGCAAAGAACTGAATTCAAGTGGACTTCCCAGTATCCTATCTGAACTTGGACTAACAGCAAAAGAGTAAATATGCAGGATGTTTATCTTCTTTAATAATGTCCTTATTAATATACAAACAGATTTAGTCCGTTGTTAGTTAAAAGTAACAAAAAAAGTTTGCATTGATCAGGATCTGAAGGGGAGATTTTCTGGACCATAGTGTACAGTTATGTGAAACTGGGTCATTAAAATCATTTCTAATTTTATAAAAGAGTTACCTTGTGCAAGAACGTTTAATTTCCTGGTATTGAAATATTTAAGGCTGAGAAAAGTGATGCTGCTAGTAACATTGGGATTAGTTAAAGGAGTCATATTTCAGATCAAAAACTTGATCCCTCCAAAAGCTGCTTCACAGGAAGTGAGATGTAGCAAAGCAAGAATGAAAGTACTTCTCTTCTTTTTCTTGCCTCAACAAATATCCACCTCTAATCCTGAATATTTAAATTGTTGGGAATGCTTCCACTGGGACTAACAGCAGCTAACCCTGAAATGCAGATAGATGCTGAGAAAGCTGTTCAGAATAAAACAAAGGAAAAAAGATTACATTTTTTATTCTTTTCTGGCAAAAATAGAAAATGTTTGAAGGATTGGGCACCAGATCGCTGTGTCTTAACCTTCAAAGGGCTAAAGATGACTATCTGGTAATGTGATGATGTCATAGAATGACAAAATTAATACTGGGTGGGAGCTGTTCCCATATGCTTTGTGGAAATGGCTTTCATCCCTACTCATAAAGCTATAAACCCATAATATAATCCTAAATCTTTTGATCCTCAAAATTTCAGGGCGAAAGTGGTGCACTGCAATTTGGGGCAGTTTAGATTTGATAATGGAAATGGCTTGCATACAGCAGCTTCCTATTCCCATTTCTACCTTAATTTTCAAAAGCAACGAACTGCTGCCATTTTCACTGATAGTTTGGCATTTTGTAGTCATATTTTCTTGGTTCAATCTCATGAAACTGCAGCTCAAGGAGTTGTGTGCAATTTTCTACTCCTGCTCTGTGATTTCTGAAGTTGGTCAATGAATATTTTACCTAACTAGAAACATTCATTCCATGCAATTAATTTCCTATATTATGCACTTAAGGAAGGCACACTTCTTTATATATCTAATGTTGCTTACACACAAAATGGTTGTTCCCTATTTTAGAATGGTTAAAAAATGATTTTATGCAAACCAAATGTTAAAATGTGATACAACTTAATTTTATCATTATAGGATCTTAGGAAGTTGGTTTTATACAAATTATAACATAACATTAGTGTGGTATTGATATTGCACAGGTAATTTGATATAGATTTATTATTGAAATCTTGTTCCCTATTCCTAATTATATGACTTTAGTAGAAGCAAGAAGGGTGATTCTTGTTATGCAGCCTCAATATGATATTCCCTTACGTTGGCCAGATCCCAAAGCTGCTGTTTACCTGTCATTTTTGTTCCCTTACCCCAGGAGTTTCCAAATTTGCCAACTTTAAGATTTGTGGACTCCGACTCCCAGAATTCCTTAGCCATACACAAGTCTTACAGTTGCCAGGTTTAGAGACCATACATGTTTATAGGTAGGAAGATGCTGCTATGTCTATACTTCTCCAATTTGTAACAAATTGTTACTTTTAGAACACTTCCAACTTGAGTGTTTCTGTTTCCTTTTCCCACAACATTCTAAAATAATCCAATATTCCTAGCTTTCATTCCATTGTGATACTTTGTTTCTATTTTTAGCATGACATCTTATTCACAAGGTCATTCATGCTACATATATTAAGTCTTTTATATATATATTCCTTTGGCTTGCCTTTAATTGGTTGGCATATTTCTAAATAGTATTCATTTAAGCACCTTTCCATGATAGTTTGCATTTCAAATGTCTTCTCGTTTACAATGATTGGCTTTTCCTAGTTCATGCCTATCATTTTGGTCCTTGCTGTTATTTTTTACGTATTATTTTCTAGGTTCTCAGCATTTTTCCAATTTCTCAATTTTACCTTGTCATCTTAAAATTTTGACTTATGTCTTATTTGTAAGTAAATTAGCTGCCAATAGCTTAGTGCTATAGTGCTGTAGACAACATACATATAATCTGAATTTACGCATGCCAGCAAAATTGTGAGGACCATTTTAAAAAGCACTTCATAAAGTATGTTGACATGAGCAAAGGCCACTTTTCAAAACATTAAAGCAGCAACAATTTTAATCTACTTCAAATAAACATGATGACTCTGCATGATGTCTGGAAATATTAACATTGGCACATCAAGATATGGAAACAATACATTAGATTTATAGGTGTGAAGGTTGTTAGATGTTGAAGCATTGTTTCAGTTTCATATCATTTTTGGTAATCTAGTAGATTAATTCAATACCTTCAAACATTTTATTCTTTATATATGGCCCATTTAAAGTGCACTGTCTATTCCTTACAATGATTAATAGCAGCGGATAAAATGGGTTAAACATTATTCTTGGTCTTTCCTTCATCTTTATTCATTAAAAAGATACTTCTTTGCACAAAGATTTATACAGACTGTCAGTATTTATAACCATAAGTATTCAAAAAAATTGTGGATCATTAAATTTTAAAAATGGAAATAATTATTCCAAAAGTAAATTTTCATGGTAGTCAAGTTATCTTTTCTTTATGAAAATTGTTCATGATATTTTAAGTATGCATGCAACTATTACATTTTGTCACATATTAAGTATAATGCCTATAAAACTTCAAGTTGTTGTAAATTCTTTGAATCCTTTGTCTGTCATCACTATAGTAGTTGATATATTAATTAGCAAAAGAGTTTGATTATCTACTTCACTTTACTGAAAGAATATTTAATGAATTAATGAAAATTTAATGAATGATAAATGTTCATTGTTTTGATAGATGTTCTACTGGCTACTGTTAAGAGAAAAACTATCCCAATATCTATTTTAAGTATGTCTTCTTAAATTTTAATTTTTTATATTATAATTGATCAAAATCAAAATTTCAATTAGTTTCAACTTCCACATTATATGAATACAGCCACTCAGAAAGCTGGAATTGTGGTCATTCTAATTTACCAGTAATGAGCTTACAATTCTTTGTCTTCTAAAAAGATGAGATATGGAAGCCAAACATGAACCTTGGCTTCAATTTCTGATTGCTTGGAGGAACACAAGATGCCAGGTTTTTTCACTAAGCTTTTTAAGCCTGTTCCATTCTGGACAGGAAGCGGCATAGTAAGTTCAACTGGAAAGTACTCATATATGCATATATTATCAGTAAGGCAAAATTTTCAACAATTTTGGTTTTCTTTTTCACACAGTTCTGATCCATACATTAATCTGAGACTTATAGATAAGGATTTATGAATGCAAATTTCTTAATATCTCCTTAGAAAAGTGATCAAGTTTTGCCAGTTTTTGTAGCCATCTGGTATGTTGTTTTTCCATGCCACCACTATCATATATGGTTTCATAATAGGATATGGTATATTTTTTTAGAGTGAATAATGATTGAATAGACCAGAAACAAACTGAACATAATATTACACATGATTGTCAGAAAAGCAAAATGAAAAAGAGATATTCAAAATTAAAGTTTTTCAGAAGTAAAAGGAAGGAATATAAGGTTGGCCTATTTGATCAGGATTAAAGTAAGACATGTTTTTATGAAAATTTTGACAACCCTTTAAGGAGATCTTGCTGACACCAGGATTGAAAAGTTAAAGTCTTATAAATTTGTGTAGAGATAAGGGATGGGTTGTGGTAAAAAGATATCTCTTTTTGTATCTTTATAGTGTAGGGCAGGGGTCTGCAAAGTTGGCTCTTTGAAGACTGGTGGACTTCAAAGAGCCAACTTTGCAGACCCCTGGTGTAGGGCATAACAGGCTACTATACCTGTTTATACTTGTTGTGATGAGGACTAAAAATTACATCTTTACGTCTTTCTTTTTTTATTTAATTCTTTCCTTTTAAAAAAACTTTCTTTACTTTTTCTTTCTTTATACCTTTTAATTCCTATTTTTACTTTCCCTTTTCTTTCAGAGTTTAGTTTGTATTACTTTAGTGCAATTAAAATCTTCAGATAGATAGACAGCAAACAGATTTGGGGAGTGGGATCCATTCTTTTTCCTACTGCCTCTCTTTTTCCACCTCTGTATTTGTATTTAATCTGTTATACATAATAAGGAATTACTTTCATTCTGAAAACTTGGTTTTTTTGGTGCCCTGAATCAAATAAACAACTCATATGAGTAAATATTTTATAATACATTATTAATAATAAAAAATACAGTGTACTGCAATATATTAAATAAGGTCAATGCTTAAATTATAATAAAAAATAAGTTAAATTTCCATATCTGCTCAGTTTGGTAGCTAAGAAGTAATAGCATTTTTTTCTACAAATATTACTGTGGCTTGAAGAAACAAGAATTTGATTGGAAACATCAGATGCATCAATTCTTTTCCTTGCTTTTTAAATCTTTTTAATGAGATTTAGCAAAATGTGCCATAGCTATAATAAATATTGTTTTTATTTACTTGTACTTAAGCATTGTCATGGATTATACTTTTGGGTTGGATATGTGCATCAAATAAAGGGGTGATAAAGGTCTATAAAAGAAGAGGAATATATTATTTGTCATTAGCTGGCAGAAATTTTTTTAGAGATGATAAGCTGTTTCCTTACTTTTTCCTCTTTGGGGAATTTCTTCCAGCCTTTTTTTTAAAGTAGGGAGACAAAATATATCCCAATAGGGCTGCTATATCTGGCTGCAAATATCTGGACAGCTGGCAGATGGAAGCAAAGCAATTCATTGATAAGATCCAATTAGGAATAATCTTGAGTTATGATTAATTTCTAAATGTCTGAACCTTTAAACCTGAACCCTTCTTAAAATGATCATTTTAGTGATTTGCTGATTATAATTTTAAAAATGTATTGATAAAGTTGCATTCTTACTTCACTAGTCAAACATAGGATACCATAATAGAATGTAATGCTGAAATATCTTAACTCATTACTGTGGTGGCATTCTTTTCTTTTGTGGATAACATTGGCTAGATGAGGTCAAAGGAATTATAGATAATCCTCTCATCCCTAGGCAGTACAAAGCAGCTGATTCTAATTGTAAATTTGGACTGCGGAAGTGAGACAACTATATTTTCAGGATCCTGAATTGAGCCTAGAGATTTTCATCCTGGATATATAATATAATTGAACAGTAAGGTGCTAACAAGACTTACACTTTAAAATGTTGTAAATTCCCCATTTCCTCTGGCTACATTTGTATGTCTAGGTGACAATTAAATCAGTAATTATAACAAGCTTCTTTCCTTTAACACTCCAGTAGATTGCCTTAGTTGCTGAGAGAGTCACTTCTAATTTTTCCAATTCCAGAATAAGAATCTGATAAAGTATGAATTACATTATTTGATATTTTATATGATACACAATCTTTAATCCTAATCCTAATAATGCTATATTGGGAATATTGTGACAAGATGTTTGGCAAACAAATTAAATAAGTAAAATAAATATAAATGAACAGGGCAAACCAAGGATGAAATGTCTAAAGAGAGAGAATAGCTCTATTTTTGAATATATTAACAGTTTTAAACACAGACTGTTCTTCCTAAATAATTTAATCTCAGTTTCAGAAAGAACCTTCCTTACTTTCTAGGCAGTGAAAGGAGAAGAGAGAAAAACTTTTAGACTTGAAAGATTCTGTTGAAATAACCTTACAATAAAGAAAGAGCTAGCATTTATTGCTATGTTTCTTGCCTGGAGTAACTTGAGGGACTCAGGTTTTCTATGTGTCAGCCCTTCCAACCAATATTATCTTTGTAAGATGTCAAGTGTCACTGACAGGGAGTTGGACAGACAGAAAAATGTTCTTAAATTTATAAATAAGTTGGTTATTTTATTAGCTATTTATCTACATTTGATTATTTATTAATGTTTCCATTAAAATGTCTTTAAAATTTAGGCTGTCACTAATCCATATATTAAATATAACCAAACCTGCTTTTCTCCTGAGATCAGTTAGGTCTACTAGCTGCTGCCTCTTTCTGTGGTATATTTAAAATAGATAGATCTTAGTAAATTGTGTAGTTGCTAAGAATTATCCCTAACTCCTTTACTTAGATCAAATTTGCTTGTGTATCTATATATGTGCGCTCACACACACACAAATCAGTAATGATATCCTCTTTTCTTCACTACAGGTTCAGTATTGGGAGGGCACGTCTGGGGATGAGCAGAAGGTCCATGATGACATCTGGGTGGGTGGGTGGGCGGAGCCTTTCACCACCACCAATACCAGTTCACCCAAACTGATGAGAACTGGCATAATACCACATCTGACATGAATACATATAAGTATCCAGAAAGCCAGGCTGAAAGTGTAAACAGCAAAAATTCTAATCCTTTCCCAATTTTGTGAACACTTTTTCCTAAAATGCCATAAAAATGATTCTTCATAAATTCATTTTAATTTACATTCCTATCTTTTCTTTTTAATGGAGCAATTAAAGCAAATGTGTTAATTATAGCATCCCTCAGATGATATTGCTGTTTTTGCATGCACGATTTATTCATCTAATCTTGAATAAAAATAGGCAAATTATACTTTACATATATAGCAATCAAAAAGAAATAGTATAATATGTTTGCACTTTATAACTTGAGGATTTCTTTAGTTTTTGAAGAAATACCAATAATCAAAAAGCTTCAAAGAGAGCATTATAATCAAAATATTTTCTTTGAAATTAATATCGCCACTTTCTTTGGTCTGGCAAGGTTTTGTTATGGGGCAAATTAATCTGCATTGGAAGGAAGACAAGATTGTTTGATAGAATATCCTATAATCCCTGCCTCATTTGGCCAAAAGCAAAATTCAGACAGAGCCAGTTTGACTTGACTAAAATTTTCTATTTTTATTGTAACCAATTGCATAAAAGAGTTCATACACAATTTCCCTCAAACCCTTATCATTCTATAAAGATCTCCAGAAAGTGACTTTTAGCCAAGATGTCTTCTAGATTCCCATAAAATTCAATTTACGTTATAAGAGTAAAGGAGAAGGACAACTCACAAAAATTTCAGGAAAAGTTACTAAATATTTGTAATGATTGCTCACTTTCCTTAAATGTTGCAACCCAGCATCTGGTGGAAATTAAGAGTGCATCAGCCAATTACAGACATAAGCATTTGATAGAACAAGCAAAGTCACTTTCCCAATATTTCCATATAATACTGGTTGCCATTGAAGGTTAAGATGGGTACAGTAAAAACCAGCTCCATGGCCAGTTTAAAAAGTACAGTACAGTTGCTTTTCAGTTGCTTTTCAGCTAATACACTACCATTGATTCCAATGCCCTTGCCATTGGGTATCTCAATCTTAATGCTGCAATCTAACTAGGTTAGTTAAAAGCTAACACTGTAATCTAACTGGACTGGACCATTAAATCCAAAAGAAAAATGGCAGGGTGACTGTATGACTATAAATAACAACAATTTACAAGAAATTGATTTCTTATTTTCCTTTAAAATTGAGTCTGGCTGCAGTTTTTCAGCTGAGCTGGCATTCCTGCTTAAAGCATTGCTTTCAAAGACATCTTTAAAGGAAATTAATGCTTTTAGTTCTGGATTCTCTTCTTTTTGAGGACTCAGCATAAGTAATGCTGAACTGATGGTATCTTATCTATCTGAAGAATAGATTAGGTATCTTATCTATCTGAAGAAAAACCAAATGCACAAGTACAGTATAGGTGGTACCTTGCTCAATAGTAGCAACTGTGAGAGGGATCTAGGAATCCTAGTGGACAACCATTTAAATATGAGCCAGCAGTGTGCAGCAGCTGCCAAAAAAGCCAACACAGTTCTAGGCTGCATCAACAGAGGGATAGAATCTAGATCATGTGAAGTGTTAATGCCACTGTATAGTGCCTTGGTAAGGCCACACTTGGAATATGCATACAGTTTTGGTCGCCACGATGTAGAAAAGACGTGGAGACTCTGGAAAGAGTGCAGAGAAGAGCAACCAAGATGATTAGGGAACTGGAGACTAAAACATTTGAAGAATGGCTGCAGGAGCTGGGTATGTCTAGTTTGATGAAGAGAAGGACCAGGGGAGCCATGATAGCAGTGTTCCGATATCTCAGAGGGTGCCACAAAGAAGAGGGAGTCAAACTATTCTCCAAGGCACCTGGGGGCAGGACAAGAAGCAATGGGTGGAAACTAATCAAGGAGAGAAGCAACTTAGAACTGAGGAAAAATTTCCTGACAGTTAGAACAATTAACCTCTGGAACAGCTTGCCTCCAGAAGTTGTGAATGCCCCAACCCTGGAAGTCTTTAAAAAGATGTTAGATAGCCATTCGTCTGAAATGGTATAAGGTTCCTGCCCACGCAGGGGGTTGGACTAGAAGACCTACAAGGTCCCTTCCAACTCTGCTATTGTATTGTATTGTATTGTATTGTATTGTATTGTATTGTATTGTATTGTATTGTATTGTATTGTATTGTATTGTATTGTATTGAAGGAGTTGAAATCTGGCACTTAATGAAGGCTTTCTTCATCTCTTGGTAATTGAAAGGAGAGCAAGGAGGGTTTCAGCATTTTTTTTTTTTTATTGAAAAAGTTTTATTGGTTTTACATTTTTTAACAGGATAGGGTAATGGTTACAAAGAAATTTTGAGAGCATTCACGTCAGAGTCGTCGGACCTTCCGAGACCTCAAAATACACATTAAAAAAGTTAACATAGAAAACATTTTCCATACCACTACAAGATGGAAGCAAGTACATTTACCTAAATTCTCCCTTCCATGCTGTCAGACATTTACAAAAAGTCCGGATAGAAATATTATACAAAATTGTTCAAGAAAAATCAAGGCAAAGTTATTTTTTTGATCTAAGTCTTTTGGCTATTGTATCTTCTTTCTCTCCTCCCTGGCCCCCCGCGGGCGGGGCCGTGACCCCCTCCGTCCCCCCTGGATCTTCCCCCAGGGCAGAGGAATGTTTTTTAAGAAAGGCTTCCGCCTCAGCAACTGTTTTAATCCTCACTCTTCCTCCTTCCCAGAACACCAGCATCCCTTCAGGTGTCATCCACTTGAACCAAATCCCGTGATCAAACAAGGTTTTAGACAAGAAAGAAAATTTCTTTCTTGAATCTCTAATTTTTCTAGGGATCTGCTTCAAGATAGTGACCGTTTCTCATTGATAAGTTAAGGGTTTCTCTCTCTGCGCTTTCAGGATTTCCTCTCTGGTTGACCTTCTAACAAATTTCACATGTATCTCTCTAGGCACTTCATTTATCCTGGCATATGCTGAGTTAATTCTGTAGGCTAGGTCAATGTCCCCCCTGATCTCATCCTTAGGTTTTTGTAAATAGTCTGCTAAAATTGTGCTCATAAGATCAGGCAGGCATTCACCAGATTCCTCAAGAACATTCTGAAATCTCAAAAAATATGTCATTCTTTCCATATCTATCCTAGACACATGCCCATTTATTTCCCCCACCTCATTAGAAACATTTTTAATCTCTCCCTTAGCCCCCTCCAGCCCCCCCTCCAATTCCTCGGTCTTCTGTGTATTCTCCAACACTTGCTTCCGGGTATCCAATAGTTCCTTTTTAAAAGTACTATTTTCAGCCCTCTGGGCCTTTATTTCTAATATCAAAGTTTGCATAGAAGTTTCAAGAGAAGCCATCCTTTGTTCCAAATTTACAAGTGCTGCTTCTTGTGCCATGGTTAAAAGTTAGAGTCACTGCCACCAAGATGGCGTTTTCCGGGTGGGGCTGGTGGGGCAGATCAGGAGCTCAGTTCAATTCAGGGCGGTGAAGTTGCAAACAATTCAGAAACCAAAAGAGACACAATTTCCCAAATCAGCAAATAGTAATAACGAAGGTATTCCAGAGAAGAAGTCACAAATCCATCAAAAGAAATTTTTTTTCAAAAATCCAGAGAGAGTCCTGCTTTCAAAGAGACGCTGGAAATTTTCCTTAGTTGAAATAGTTAGGCAGGGACAAAGAGAAGCCACTTCCACCGCCCATCTAGCCAGAGGGAGAGAGTAGCAAAAAAAAGAATTTTTTAAGCTCAGCCAGACCTAGAAACAATGTTGCAGAAAGTCACAATCCACTTTCCCTTGTTAAAGACCGTCCGGAGTGAAAGTTTCCGCTTTCTCTTTGCAGAGAAGCCATCTTAGCGTGCCGCTTAAATCCGAGGGGGGGGTTTTTAAAATTAAACACCCCCCTCCCAGTCCGTTAAGCCTGGCTGGCAGCAAGGAAAAAAAGGGGTTCTTTTAAACTCACTCCCTCTCGCAGCGGTTTCAGCATTATTGATATTGAAATCTCTGCACATATCAAACCTGTCTCTATAGTTCTGCTTGTTTCAAGTATGAATATTATTTTTGGACTAAAATTTCCTAAACCCAATGTCAACCAAGTACACACTTTTTATTGAACATGTTTCATAAGCTGGAGTGATTGTCTACCTTCTGGTTCTTCTGACTGGTTGTAACGACCAATTCAGTAATATTTTAAAGAGAAGAAAAAGAGATGGAGATAAATTTTTAAAAAGGGAACCTCAGGTAAGAATATAAAATAAGCCTTGACACTGCACTACAAGTTCCATCTATCTGAAAGTCCTGCTTTTTTACATTGGCCACCAATGGTCCTTAGGCATGTGCTGACTCCATCATTACAGTGATCACAATAGTTTATAATGTGGAAAATCAAGCTTATCATTGAGCAACAAGCTGCTTCGACTCAGAAGAAGTAGAAACAGATTTTGCACAGAGGCACTTTGAGAGAGGTCCAAAGTGTAGCTGCCCAGCAAATTCATCCTGTTTCTCACAAAATTATTTTCATTTTCTCTGGTTCCATTTTCATCCTGCTATTATGATCACAGGATTTTAAAATCATAACTTGATTTTAAAAAATCTTGAATTGTTCCTTCTGACAGCAATCAGAGATTTTACTGATATCAATAAAGGCTTTTTAAAGCTGATTTGCAGTCTGGAAGAGGAATATGCAATGCGAGAGAGGAAATGGCTCTCTGTCTTACAATTAGGCTCTAAAATCATATTCATCAATGTCAGCAAAGGATAATTTAAAACATTGACTGAAGATTGGTAGAGATTTTTCACAGGATAAAAAATGTTAACTTTTCTTATTCTTGTCTCTAAAACAATTCCTCTCAAAAGAAAAAAAAAACACCTCCACGTGTTAAACAACTTCCACTGACATTAAGACAACCTGTTTTTAAACTTGTGGAGTGAGTAGGAAAAGAACTTGTCTTTCATCCTTTGCATTGTGCTATGACACCAATCCCTACAGGTACCAGGGAGTGGATCTTTAAAAGACTACAAGGGATTTAGAGTGCTTGGCAGCTCAGTCAACATGAACAGAGAAGCTTGGTGTTTGATTAGACAAAGGATTCCGACTCAGGCATGGTCAAGAAGTTCCTTGCCCAGACTAGGTCCCCAGTTTTAAACAAGCGAGGGGAGGGGGCCTGCAGGTTGCTCCTCTGCACCCCGTCGTAATCAGGGAGCAGTCTGTCCAGGGTGGTCCGCAAGCGACTACCCATCAAGAGCTCCGCGTGGCTTTTCCCTGTGGCCGGGCAAGGTGTGACATGCTGTCCCAAGAGGTACGCAGCCACCCTTGCCTGCCAGTCCCCTTTATCCAAATGGGCCAAGGCTTCCTTGGCCGAGCGGACAGCTCGTTCCGTGCGTCCATTAGACACCGGGTGATAAGGGGCAACCGGCGCGTGGCGGATCCCTTGGGTGGCCAGAAAGTCCAAAAAGGTGGAGGACTGAAATTGGGGTCTGTTGTCGGACACAATGACGTTCGGCAACCCGTGTGTGGCGAACAGGCGGCGCAATGCTCGCACGGTGCTCTCCGCTGTGGTGGAAGCCATGATAATCACCTCCACCCAGCGGGAGAACGCATCCACCGCAACAAGGAAATTCTGGCCATGGAAGGGACCCGCGAAGTCCAAGTGAAGCCGGGACCACGGGCTCCTGGGAATGTCCCACTCCCTCAGCGGGGAGACCGGTGGGGCAGGGCGGGGAGATTGGCAGGTGGGGCAGGCGGCCACCCAATCCGCCACTTCAGCGTCCATGCCAGGCCACCAGACATAGCTCCGGGCCAATGCCTTCATGCGGACTATGCCTGGGTGATTGGCATGGAGCGACTGAAGGACCATGTGTCTCAGGGGGAAGGGAACAATGACCCGATCTCCCCAACACAAGCACCCACAATGGAGCGAGAGCTCCATTTGGCGTGACTTGTAAGGCCGAAACTCTTCGGCCACGCTGCCCGAAGGCCACCCCCTCAGCACCCAACGGCAAACCTGGGCGAGGACGGGGTCTGCGCGGGTGTGAGCGGCGATGGCGGATGAGGACAAGGGCAAGTCCGACTCCGCCACCGTCAGGACGGAGAGGGCAGGCACGGGGGCAGGATCCATCCCCGGAAGAGGGCAGCGGCTTAGGGCAGCGGCATGCCCTATCTGCTTGCCAGGACGGTATAGCAGCGTATAGTCATACGCTGCTAGGAACTCCGTCCAACGGGTCATCCTGGGAGAAAGGATGGGGGGGGTCGGACGGTCACCGGCCAACAGCCCAAGGAGCGGCTTGTGGTCTGTGACGACTGAAAAGGTCCGCCCATAGAGGTAATTGTGAAACTTCTTAATCCCGGACACTACAGCCAAAGCCTCCTTGTCGATTTGGCTGTAGTTTCTCTCAGTTTGAGACATTGTCTGGGAGTAAAAAGCAATGGGGGCTTCTGAACCGTCCAGAAGGACGTGGCTCAGGACAGTCCCCAGGCCGTAAGGGGAAGCATCGCATGCAAGCGTCAGAGGAAGCCTGTCATGGTACTGGACTAGTACCGCGTCTGACGTGAGCATGGCTTTGACAGCCGCGAACGCATGCGCTTCGCGGCTGCCCCAGCGCCAGGCCGCAGATCGGTCGAGCAACCGATGCAGCGGCTCGGCTAACGATGCCTTGTGGGGAATAAAAGGCGCGTAAAAATTCAAAAGGCCGAGGAATGCCTGCAGCTCCGTTTTGGAGGCAGGCTTGGGGGCCTTTTGGATGGCCTCGACCTTTGGGGGGGTTGGGTGAATTCCTTGGGCATCAATCATGAAGCCCAGGAATTCCACCCTCGGCGCAGCAAATGTGCATTTGCTGCACTTCAATTTTAAACCCGCGCCCCTGAAAATTCTGAGGACCTTCTGCAACATCTTGGCGAGTTCTGATATGCTGGAAGCAGCAATCAGGACATCGTCAAAGTACGGCACAAATCCAGGGAGCCCATGGAGCAGTCACTCCATGAGGCTCTGGAAGATCCCCGGGGCCACGGACACGCCGAATTGGAGGCGGCGACAGCGGAAAGCCCCACGGTGGGTGACGATAGTCTGCGCCTCCGCAGCCTCGTCGTCCACAGGGAGCTGTTGGTAGGCCTGCGCCATATCCAGTTTCGAGAACACGCGTCCCTGCCCCAATTAGTGGAGCAGGTCCTGTACTACCGGAACCGGGTTTGCCTGAAGCCCAAGGTTGATCGTCGACTTATAGTCGGCGCAGATCCTCACGGACCCGTCGGGCTTAATGGGGACCACAATCGGGGTCTCCCATTTTGCCTGATCGAGGGGTTCGAGCATGCCCTGCGCCACTAATCGATCTAATTCCGCTTCAACCTTGGGCTTTAGTGCGAACGGCAGCCTGCGGGCCTTCAAGCGGACAGGAGCAACCTGAGGGTCTAGGTTCAGGGAAACTGGGGTGCCCCTATACGTTCCTAGGCTGCCATCAAAGACGTCGCCGAACTCTTTGAGTACGGCGTCTACCGGAGAACTGGCGGGCACGCTGTTCACTCCTTGGACTGACAATCCCAAGGCTGGAAACCAGTCCAGTCCGATCAAGGCAGCTAGGGAATTGGCCACTACCAGGACGGGAAGGGACCCATGGAAAGGGCCGTAGTCTACCCTAACCCTGTGCTGCCCTAGAATGGGAATGGCCGAGCCCTGATAATCTTTTAGGACAGTTGTCGCAGGGGTGAGGTCCTGCTTACGGAGTTTTGGGCACAACTTAGCTAAGTGTGCCCATGAAATGAGAGATCTAGAGGACCCAGAGTCTACTTCCATCTTGACTCCCACCCCCTCTACACAAACCACCGTGGTCAGTCTCGTACTCTCTGCCAGGTCATAGTTCAGAGCTGGGGGCATCTCTGACAGCGCGAAGCAGTCCGTCGGCTGTGGCTGGCGGCGTCTCATCCGTTTCTGAGCCGCTTGTTGTCCGGTCGGAGAGGCTCTGGAGGCAGCGGCTGGAGCTGTCGCTGGGGCGGCGGCACGGCACACGGCCGCCAGGTGTCCTTTTCTGCCGCATCGACGGCATACGGATGCCTTGAAGGGGCAGTCGGGTCTCTGGTGGGCACCTCCGCAACCCAGGCAGGCCCCGGTCTTTGGCTGGGGCGTAAATGAGTGGTTGGGCTGGCATCCAGTCAGCCTCATGCATTCCCCTTGTTCCTCTTCGTACATCTCGTCTAGCGGGGCTATCTCGTCCACCAAACAGGCTCGCGGTGTGGGGAAGAGAGGAGGGTGTGCACGGCCCATGTCAGACGTTGATATTTCTGACAATTCCGCCGTGTGGGCTTCTTCCACCGCTTGCTCTAGAGTCAACACAGTTTTGGAGAGCAACCGGCGTTTGAGGCGGATGTCTTTCACGCCACATACGAATTGTTCCAGCAGCGATTCCTCTAGGAAGGCTGCGGGGAATTCACATGGAATCGCGGTGGCTCTTAATTTTTGTAGGAATTCGGCCACCGATTGTTTTGGTTGTTGCACACATTGTCTGAATGCATAGCGGTGCGCTATGCGTGAGGGCACGGGTGCATAGTGTGCCCTCAGGCGGCCGAGGAGGTCATCCCACGGAACTTCGTGCACAGCTGCTGGGGCTGCGATGGTCCGCGCGGTGGCGAACAATTTTGGGCCGCTGCACTGGAGAAAAAGGCTCAGCTTCCTGGCTGGTGCTAGCTCGCCGTAATCGTTTGCTATCAGGAAGCACTCGAAGCGAGCTAAGAAGGAAGCCCATTGCTCCTTCATCGGGTTGAACGGAGCGAACGGTGGCATTGTCGCCATGGTGAGGCTGTGGTGGGCACGCTGCACTCGGACAGTCGATACTTCGTTCCCCGTTGTGTCTAGTGACAAGGCCTGTATCCCATCCTCGTCGCCAGTGTTTGATTAGACAAAGGATTCCGACTCAGGCATGGTCAAACAACAGGAACGTTTATTCACAACTATTTACAATACACTAGGATCATTACTGGCAAGGTTTCCCTGTCTGACAGCTGCTTATATACAGCTTTAAGGCGGGGAACCTTTTAGCAAGCAAGCTGCAACATTGTATCTATTTTCTAGACAGAATCCGGCCAGCTGCGTCTTAGCCAATCAGACGCAGCTGCCGGCTCCATTCCGGAATGCGGTGACTCAGAGTTTACCAGACTTGCTGGCTCGGTCGTAGACCTGAGGACTTAACACTTGGATGTTTCACTAATATGGGAATCACACATAGAATTGTGCTAGGGGAATTGTGGTTTACAAAGCTGAAAGAAGAAGGATGGATTTGGACTGACCAAGATGAAGGCATTCTAAGACAGACTGAGCAGCCAAGAGTAAAGTGAAACAAACTGCTGCATGAGAGTTTTACAAAAGCATCTGCAGCTGTATTTTTCTCCAGGAAGGGAAATTGTGAAGACTTGGTTTGCTTTAATGTTTGCTGTGGTTTTGAAATACACTGCATCTTTAAGGAAACTGATCCTAACAAACATCTAAATTTAGAATACAACACAATAGCAGAGTTGGAAGGGACCTTGGAGGTCTTCTAGTCCAAACCCCTGCCTAGGCAGGAACCTTATACTGTTTCAGACAAATGGCTATCCAACATCTTCTTAAAGACTTCCAGTGTTGGGGCATTCACAACTTCTGGAGGCAAGCTGTTCTACTGACTAATTGTTCTAACTGTCAGGAAATTTTTCCTCAGTTCTAAGTTGCTTCTCTCCTTGATTAGTTTCCACCCTTTGCTTCTTGTTCTACTCTCAGGTGCCTTGGTGAATAGACTCTCTCTTCTTTGTGGCAACCCCTGAGATATTGGAAAACTGCTATCATGTCTTCCCTAGTCCTTCTTTTTATTAAACTAGACATACCCAGTTCCCCAGTTCTTCATATGTTTTAGTCTCCAGTCCCCTAATTATCTTTGTTGCTCTTCTCTGCACTCTTTCTAGAGTCTCCACATCTTTTATACATCGTGGTGACCAAAACTGAATGCAGTATTCCAAGTGTGGCCTTACCAAGGCATTATAAAGTGGTATTAACATTTCATGTGATCTTGATTCTATCCCTCTGTTTATGCAGCCTAGAACTGTGTTGGCTTTTTTGGCAGCTGCTGCACACTGCTGGCTCATATGTAAATGGTTGTCCACTAGAACTCCAAGATCCCTCTCACAGTTACTACTACTGAGCAAGGTACCACCTATACTGTACCTGTGCACTTTGTTTTTATTGTCCAAATGTAGAACCTTACTCTTTTCACCATGGAATTTCATTTTGTTAGATAGTGCCCAATGTTCAAGTTTGTCAAGGTCCTTCTGTATCTTAAGTATCTGGATCTGGAGTGTTGGCTATTCCTGCCAGCTTGGTGTCATCTGCAAATTTGATGAGTTCCCCATTTATTCCCTCATCCAAATCATTGATAAAGATGTTGAAGAGTACTGGGCCTAAAACAGAGCCTTGGGGTACTCCACTGCATACTTCCCTCCATGTAGATGCCGTTCCATTGAACTACACGTTGAGTGCGGTTGGTCAGCTGGTTACGAATCCATCTGGTGGTGATGCTGTATAACCCACATTCTTCTACTTTATCTAGTAGTTGGTTATGGTCTACCTTATCAAATGCCATACTGAAGTCCAAGTAAACTACAGTATATCGAAGGCATTCCTCTGGTCCACTAATTTTGTCACTTTGTCAAAGTGACAAAATTTTGTCACTTAATCAGGTCTTTCTGCAGAATACCGTAGAATCCTCCCATTAAATTCAGGAGCTTACTTTTGTTTACTGTGTAATACTATCTATAAATCTGCATGGTTCTTATTTTGCTAATACAAAGAATTAAATACAGGTAGTCCTCGACTTACAACAGTTCATTTAGTGGCCTTCCAAAGTTACAACAGTACTGAAAAAAAAAGATTTATGACAGTTTCTCATCCTTATGACAATTGCAGCATCTCCATGGTTACCTAATCAAAATTCAGATACTTGGCGACTGATTCGTGTTTATAATGGTTGCACTTTATTATTATTATTATTATTATTTTTATATTGAAAAAGTTTTATTGGTTTTACATTTTTTCTGTAGGGTGGGGTAAGGGATACAAAGAAATTTTGAGAGCATTCACGTCAAAGTCGTCGGCCCTTCCGGGACCTCAAAATACATTGATAACAATAAAAAAAAACATTTTTCATAACACTACAAAGTGAAAGCAAGTACATATACCTAAATTCTCAGTTCTATGCTGTCAGACATTTACAAAAAATCCAAATACAAATATTATGCAAAATTAATCAGAAAAATCAAGGCAAAGTTATTTTTTCGATCTAAGTCTCTTGGCAATTGTATCTTCTTTTTCTCCTCCCTGGCCCCCAGTGGGCGGGGCTGTGGCCCCCTCCGTGCCCCCTGGACCTTCCCCCAGGATAAAGGAATGTTTTTTAAGGAAGGCTTCCGCCTCAGCAACTGTTTTAATCCTCACTCTTCCTCCTTCCCAGAACACCAGCATCCCTTCGGGTGTCACCCACTTGAACCAAATCCCGTGATCAAACAATGTTTTAGACAAGAAGGAAAATTTCCTTCTTGCATCTCTAATCTTTCTTGGGATCTGCTTCAAGATAGCAACCTCTTTTTGTTGGTAGATTAATGGACTACCTCTCTGCACTTTCAGGATTTCTTCTCTGGTTGACCTTCTAACAAATTTCACATGTATCTCTCTAGGTACTTCATTTATCCTGGCATATGCTGAGTTAATTCTGTAAGCTAGGTCAATGTCCCCCCTGATCTCATCCTTAGGTTTATGTAAATAGTCTGCTAAAATTGTGCTCATAAGATCAGGGAGGCATTCACCAGATTCCTCAAAAACATTCTGAAATCTCAAAAAATATGTCATTCTTTCCATATCAATCCTAGACACATGCCCATTTATTTCCACAACTTCATTAGTAACATTTTTAATCTCTCCCTTAGCCCCCTTCCAATTCTTCGTTCTTCTGTGTGTTTTCCAGCACTTGTTTCCGTGTATCCAATAACTCCTTCTTAAAGTTAATATTTTCTGCCCTCTGGGCCTTAATTTCTTGTACCAAAGTTTGTATAACAGATTCAAGAGAAGCCATCCTTTGTTCTAAACTTGCCAGTGCTGTTTCTTGTGCCATGATTAGTTGTTAAAATCAATGCCACTAAAATGGCGTTTTTTGGTGGGGCTGGTGAGGCAGTTCAGGAGCCAAAAGTTCAGTTCAGGGTTGTAAAGTTGTAAAGTTCAGGAACCAAGAGAGAAACAATTTTCCAACTCAATAAGTATAATAGCGAAGGTACTCCAAAAAGAAAAAAAATTCCAAATCCAAAAAGAAAAAAAATTCTTCATTAATATCCAGAGGAAGTCCAAATTGCAAAGAGACGCTGGGAATTTTCCATAAGTGCAATAGTCAGGCAGGGACAAAGAGAAGCCATCTTCCACCGCCCAAGCTCAGAGCCCAGAGGAGAGAGTGGTAACATAGATTGTTTCAGCCAGACCTAGAAACATTGTTGCAAACAACCGCAGATCACTTCTGAGTGCCGCTTAAGTCCGAGGGGGGGGTTTAAGAACAAACACCCCCCTCCCAGTCGTTTCAGCCCGGCTGACAGCAGAAAAAAAAGTTTTTAAACACTCACTCTCCCCTCGCAGCTGAAGCCTCGGGAAGCCTTCCAACTCAGCCATTTAGCCCTTTTCATGATTGCGAATGGCGCCGTCTTCCTTTGGCGAAGGGAGAACCCCCCGCAGCATGTTCTCCTTCACCTAAGCCGCGACAAGGGTTGCTTCCCCCACCGCCGTGAGCGGGAACGTCCCAGTCGAGCCGGCTTTACGGGAGACCCCCAAACAAGGGGCGTCTCGCCCCCGTGGGGGGGCAGAAAAAGAAACAAAACGGCGAGCGAGCGCTAGGCTCGCCCGTTGCCGCTGGAGCCGGAACCGGAACCACTTTATTATTATTATTATTCACTTTATTGCAGTCATGGACCAGAGATCAAGACAAACAAATCTCACAGAAATATACAGGCGAGCCCCACTGAAAAGTGGGAGACAATAGGCAAAAACGATGATAAAGACCATTCTGTCAACCAGACCATCTATCTGTTGTGAAAATTTAAATCTCTACTTTAAGGGCTATGGTCAGTTAAAATTGTGCATAAATAGTAGATGCAATATCAGAGTTTACATGAAATCTGCATGTCGGCACCTTATGCAACCACCAAGTGGTACACTGCAAACAGTCAGTATGACTGGCCTCAGCCAGTGGGACCAACCCGACCCATCCCACGGTTCTTACATGCCAGGACTGCATCAAAAAACTTTGCAACCTTTAGTGTGATCTTAGAGTCAGTGTCCTGGAGCAAGAGGCAAAGACTAAGATTTCCGGTTAGTCCAGGAAATCTTTGGCAGATGGGGGAAATAAGCTGTAGTCTTTCCTCCCAGTAATAGGGGCATGTAAATACAATGTGAACTAACGATTCTGGGGATCGGCCGTCACATGAACAGTGGGTGGGCTTTACACCCCTCAAAAGTCTGCTATCTAGGATATTCGAGGGGATAACGTTAAAGCGTGCCTTTAGACACGCCAGCCTGTATTTAATGAAGGATAGCTCAGAGAGATATTTAGGGGGGTGCATCATGGGAATAATACCAAGAGAAAATGGAGAACAGACTCCTGCACCGTGCCAAATTCTGTTGTCTAATGGTTGCACTTTATGACTATTCCAGTGATCTCAGTTCATGTTATCATCTTTTGCAACCTTCTGACAAGCAACGTCAATAGGGAATCCAGATTCACTTAACAACCATGTCATTAACTTAACAACTGCAGTGATTCACTTAACAACTGTGGCAAGAAAGGTCATATAAATGGGGTAAAACTCACTTAGCAACTGTTTCATTCAGCAACAGAAATTGGGGCTAGATTGTGGTCATAAGTTGAGGACTACCTATATCTCCTGGGAGATATATGGGATATTTCATGGAAAAGGAAAAAAAATAGTGATTTTGAGTCTCTCCTCCACATATTTATTGGACACTTGTCAGTGGATTTGTTTAGAATGAAGTATATAGGAGATTAAGATATGTAACAGAGGAGATGATATTAATATACCATCAACACAACCAATTAAGAGTGATATCAAATATCATTTCCTACAATGCTCCTATTTTTATGCCCTAAAAATTATAATTCCTGCTTTCCCCAGCTCTTAAGAAAAAACAAAACATGAATGATGGGAAGACCATTACTAGGATATATATATCCAAAACACTTTTAATTTTACACAGGAAAAGACCCAAATAAACCAAAACCTACATACCTACATACCTACATGTGTGTGTGTGTGTGTGTGTTAGTTTTTATGAGCTGATTTTAAAAAATCACACAACGGAAATCATGGCTTTCTGTCTAGATGGTCTCTGGTGATGAGCCAAAAGGCAGAAAAGGAAACAGTATGTCTCCTCCCTTAATTGAGGCTCTAACAGGGTGTTGTGGAATATATATATAGACGTCTCTGAAAGTTCCACTAAAATCCTTTATCAGTATAACTCTTTCTCAATCTCCTGCTTATACAGTTCTTTTCCTAATAAACACTCTATCAGCAGGGTTTAAATTTAGCTTTGGCAATTCTATTTTTTTCTTCTTTAAGAGATAAGTCCTATTTTTCCTCCATAGGCAATTTAATAGTAAATCCAGTAGCATCAAGGAAATGAAGGGCCCTATAATTATTTTCCTCTGGGCAGCAGGTCCTATCATTCAAGTCTTCAGGGTTCAGTAGGCTAAGATGCTGGGCTCAGAGAACCTGTGATGATAGAACTGTGAGTACATTTAAGGATAAAAGCAACAAGATACTTAACAGAATAGAGATAAAGTTGCAGTCAGGCTGCTGTTAAAAGCCTGCACAGTTGTCAGATATTAGGCACTGTCTATATTACCAGGCTACGTAATATAGAGGAATAATAAGAGTTCAAGAGAATTGTCCACGATACATCTGAAATTCAAGTTAAAGAAACCATTAAACAAAGAACCAAAAACTCATACAATAAAGTTACTTATAAAAAAAGAGCTTTTGAGTATTCAGAATATGAAACTTTTGGAATATGAACCCTTTTTGTTTTAAAAGGGCTGCCACATTTAGGTTGAAAAAATCCAGCTGACTTTTCTTTACCTCTTTGCATTTTTTGTTGTCTGTCTTTTTACAATCTAGTTCTGATTGCCCTACTTCAAAGGATACATTTATATCTTTCACAAAATTCCTTTAAACATACAGTATCTGGAAAACATTTTCAACAACTCAGTACACTGTTTCATGGATTTCTATGGGTTTTTGTTCCAATTCTTAGAAATTGAGAGCTAGGAAGTAGAAAAGGCTTCTCTGCCTTTATAACTGCAAAACTATTAGTTCTTTGGAACTGTACATTTTTTCTCCCAATTACTACTAAACTCAAGACCATATCTTACTTATTCCTTATTAGGAAGTAGATGTAGATTAAGCATGGAATGTATTTAATTAAATATGGTTATATTTAATTGAAGATGGATGGAGAGAGGGGGGGGAAGGAAGGAAGGAAGGAAGGAAGGAAGGAAGGAAGGAAGGAAGGAAGGAAGGAAGGAAGGAAGGAAGGAGAGGGAGGGAGAGTGGGAAGGAGGGAGGGAAGAGAGAGCTCTTTTTCCAGTTGAGCAAAGGTCTCTTTCATGAGGTGTGTGTATGTGTGTCTCTGTGTGTACACATTTATATGCCTGAGACTCACTTTATATAATTTCTATTGCCATCATTGCGGTGCATATTTTTCTTTTTGTTGTTCTTTGGTTATTCTCTTTCTTTTTCTAAATAGATTTTGAAGAGAGAATTCATTTTTGGTTTCTAGGTTCTAGTTTGTTTTGGTAATATAGAAATCCTAGTTTCTACATCATTGTGAAGAAACCAGGAACAGGCTTAGTTGTTTCTGATGGTCAGAATAGTCAAGCCAAGCTATGTTGTTTACAAATAGGTTCAATATATGAAAAGTGTATTATTTAAAAACAATGAATGCTGAGAATTTTGGAACTGCCTTATAAATCAGTTGCAGACTTTCAGAATCTCAAAACAAGATTTTGAGCAATTCCTGGCAATTCCTGGCACACAAGCAGTTGCTCCCTCCCAACTTCCAGTTTGCATTGCCAAAATAACCAGGTTGTGCATGTGTAATTTTGGTACATTGTATATTGAGATTTTTCAGAATAAGATTGGAGAAGGAAGAGGTTTGCTTCACAGAATGCTCTTGCTCCTATTTTTAACAAACTGTAAAAAAAACCAATTATCTCAGGAACTTCTCATGCCATCAGGGGTTCAATGCATAACTTTCTAAAGTCTTCCAGAAAGTCAAGAAAATAAGCCATGACCCCAGCACCTCAAAAATTGCCCACCACATACATAAAGTGTTTTCTTACTGACCCATCTTCTATGAACTGTTTTTACAATGATGAGCTTCATGCAATGAACAGAATACAGTATTGTCAACAAATATTGATTCAATCAAAGTGTCAACTCTTTTGACCCATTTTCAGGCTCAGGATCTAGTAGCACTTCAGATAAAAATACTGCCTAGTATATAATCCTTTGAAGTATACCTTATGGCAGGAATGGCTAACCTTTTTTGGCTCATGTGCCAAAAGCGGGGGGAGCGCTTGGGGGGGTGTCGTGCGTGGGTGTGTCACACCCATAATGCTATGTGCGTGACCCCCTGCTGTTGGCATGCTTTTTTCACCCTCCCCAAGCTCCAGAAGCTTTCTAGGAGCCTGGAGAGAGTGAAAACAGCCTCCCCTCCACACCTCCAGAGGCTTCAGGAGTTTCCCTGACGCCTCCATAGGGCGAAAAACGGCCTCAAAAGAAGGCCTGAATCAGCTGGCCAGCACATACATGCACGCTGGAGCTAACAGCGTGCCCTAAGAAATGGTTCTGCGTGCCACTTGTGGCACCCGTACCATAGGTTCGCCATCACTGCCTTATGGCAATCTTAGGTTTTTGTAATTTATTGTTATTTCATAACTTGTTCTGGTCCTGAATTCTTGCAGTTGAAACATGGCAATTTCTTCTTTTTTTATATCATCATAAGTTCCTTCTTTTTATCACTACCATATTGTTATTGTTTTCTCCTCCAAAGGACCTAGTTAGTGATTTCATAATCTCCAAACTATTTTTCCCCTTATTTATTTATTTAGTTAGTTAGTTAGTTAGTTAGTCAAGCATGTACAAGATAACAGATATAAGTATAAACATGATTATGAATGCAGGAAATTGATACAAATATGTACAGAACAACAGGAACAGTAGGCACATTGGTGCACTTATGCACGTCCCTTTCAGACCTCTTAGGAATGGAGTGAGGTCAACAGTAGACAGTCTAAGGTTAAAGCTTTGGTGGTTTGGGAAAGAAACCACAGTGCCAGGTAGTGCATTCCAGGCGTTGACCACTCTGTTGCTGAAGTCGTATTTTCTGCAATCGAGTTTGGAGCGGTTTACTTTGAGTTTGCATCTATTGTGTGCTCCTGTATTGTTGCAGTGTAAGCTGAAGTAGTCATTGACAGGGAGAAAATTGTAACAGATAATTTTGTGTACTAGGCTCAGGTCAGACCGAAGGCGGCATAGTTCTATTTCTTCCTCTTTAATTTTGCTTCCTGTTCAATTCCTCATCAGCATGGGGGAGGAGGGAAGGGGAGGACTGAAGGAACAGTGGCAGTGGGTGGGGCAAGAAGACACCCTAATTTGTCAAGCTACAAAGGAGACAGGGGCAGGGGACAATGTACTTTTAGACTTCAAGTCTCCCAAATTACTTATGTGATCATTAGAAAAAGTCATCATGTTAAAATTATTTAAGCTGCATCAGCAAGGGATTCAAGCCTCAGATTTTCAATTATATATATGATATATATGATATCTATGATTTAACCTTCCATAAAAAAATTATTCCCAGAGATTGGAGCGAAAGGGGAAAAGTGGTTGTATGAGTTTGTTCTAAATCCACAGTTTACAGATTTCTTATTTTCTTATTGCACTGAAGTGTTTGCGCTGGTCGATAGATTCTAGAATTAAATTGTTCTCTTTGAAATCTTAAAAATGAAGAACTGTTAAACTGGAAGCCGTGATTTTGTTGCTTACCTGCTGTATGTCTGTTTTGACATTTTGCAGTACTGTGGTTTAAGCCATCATCCCTGCTCATCATATGTACTTAGATGACTTAATGACTATTTGCAGCAAGATCCGCAAGAAGCAATTTCAATGGGGAGCCTAGGCATGTGAGTATTTGCCCCTGTATTTTCACCTTTTGGTAGATCTATTCTTGAAATATTAAAATATCGAGCTCAAAATAAATATATTAAATCTATTTGTATAGGGGGGACTGATTTAATTGCTTGATTGCTGTTTTTGTTTGCTTGTTGCTTCATTATTACCCTTTCTTGCTTTCATAAAGTACCTTTATGAATTCATATGCTTTCATAAAGTACCTTTATGAATTATTCTTGGGATGTTCTGCTTTATCCAAGAGAGTCAAGGAAGAGTGGTTATTGAAACAGTGGTGTTTGCAGAATCCCATCATTTTTTTTCAGAATGATTAAAAAACTGCATACAGGAAGGGTAGAACTAGTGAATTTGCACTGTAATTTTATGATGTTCTTTTTTGGATAAATGCCATTTCTTTGCCCACTTTTATATTCTGGTTTGTATTTTTAAATTTTTATTGAAAAAATAATAATTTGTGTGTTGCCTTGTTGATCTCATTGACCAGACCTTGTAAAAAGCTTGTAAAACTATTGTAAATATAATGGGTTAAATAACAGTAATTGAATGTATATTGGTGTATTGGTGATCACTTAGTACAGTATTTGACTGATTTACTTAATTTGATTTTCCTTCTATTTTATATGTGATGTTTGTTAAAATTGTCATAGTCATAGTAAAAATCACAGTAATTTTGACAAGACAAAATGTTGCTTTGGAACAATAACGTATCATCTTACCTTTCTTTCCACTGGTGCAATGTCTTTTTATAGGCTCCATTTTAATTAACATTTACATTTGAAAATTCTAGTATTTTTGACAGTACAGAATTATCACAGCACAACAAATTAATATGGTTAATGAGAGATTAAGCTGATCTTTGCAATGTATAGTATAAAGTTTTAGATTCTAATTTTTTTATCCAAAAACCTGGAAGCTGTTGTGTTGTATTTTGTCTCCGAATAATGTTATGAAATTCTGCAAACAAAATTTCTATTATGGCATTATTCGTGTAATTAATTACTTTCATTTTGTAGTGGTTCCAAATATTATCAGCTAGTCTGCACTATATACCAAATGAAAACAATGGAATTAGTAGAGCACAGCCAAGTTGTTCACATTTTTATGTTAAGAGAGAGCTTTGAAGGTCAGGATTATTTTAATGTGTTGAATACATTACAAACCTGTTGGGACATGTAACAGCATAGCTTTAGTTTGTGGCAAAAGATTTCAGACTGGGGATCTAGAACGCATAAACACGCAATGGTTGCCAATGAATAAGCACAAGAAAAGTCAGAATTTTGCTATAAAGCAGAATATATAAGGAAAACAGCCTTCTGGATTTGACGTAGGTGGGACATATATTCTGTATCAACTTCAGGTTACTGACTTACTGACTGTTAACTGTTTACAACAGTTCTCTATTGTATCAATTTATTGTCCAAACATGACATGCATTTATTGGTCTTGATATTTTTTAACCCACTTGCATGCAGTTGTGAGCTTCTTTTTCTTAGTAATGTTAACTAAGGATTTAAGCTAAAACTTCCCTTAATTTATCTTCCCTTAATTGTCAAATTTCTCCTACACTCAACAGTACTTTCCCAGATGGACCAATAGTTAACTAACTTCATATGCCATTGTATTTCTTAATTGTTTCCCTATTAATCATCTGACAATTCTGTAGATAGTCATTGGCATCCTTGACATCCACTGTGTTTACAAAAAAAGGAGTAAATGGATTCCCACATTTATACTTCACAATGTTTATCATCTTTCCATTTCCTAGTTCTCTCAACTCAATATGTATTTCCCCAGAGGAAGCAAACACGGAAGCACCTAGAACTGTGATGATTTCATAGCACTAAAGGTAAGCCTCATAGGTCATCCACATAAAATAAATAAGACAGAATGTGACCTCTCACAAAGCAGGACACATTACACTAAATTTCCCAGATTTCCCAGAAGGAAGATGACAAACCTATACCAAGCAAGCACTAATATGAAGGATGATAGGTCATGATCTAAAGTCATTTTATAAGGAAAAAGAAATGTAGCACTAAACTCAGTTTAGATGGTAGTTGAGGGATTTTTAGTGTTTCATAGTAACACATAAAATTCAGCTATAGGCAATGGTGAAAGGTGTCAGAATCAGAGGTGAAATGCTACTGGTTCGGACTGGTTCACCCGAACCAGTAGTAAAAAATGCTACCAGTTCACCCAACCTGGTAGTAAAAAAATGCTACTGGTTCAGGCAAATCGGTATTTCCAACTATCAGCTGTGACGTGCAATTTATATTAGCTAGAATCGATGGATTTCTTGCTTTCTAGCTAATCTAAAGAGTGTGCCACAGTGGATTTTCCCCCCCTCTCTGTTCTACTTACATTTGCAGGCGCAGTCGGTGGCAGGCTCCACACATCTGCCTGGACATCATCATGTCCTGTTTTTGATGCTCTGCACATGTGCAGAAGGTCCTGCACATGCGCAGAGGTGGTGCATGCTCTCACATTTGCGAACCGGTAGTGAAGATAAGTTGATTTCACCCCTGGTCAGAATGCTAACTCAACAATAGGCTTCTGTCCCTCATTACGTACCTCGCAAAGTGTTCCTTAGAACAGGGGTCTCCAACCTTTGCAACTTTAAGTCTGAAGGACTTCAGCTCCCAGAATTCTCCAGCCAGCAAAGCTGGCTGGAGAAGTCTGGGAGCTGAAGTCCTTCAGACTTAAAGTTGCAAAGGTTGGAGACCCCTGCCTTAGAACTCATAAGACTTCCTCCTAAAAGGCATATATAGGATTTCACCAAGCTATAATTGCACTCCACTTGATTCTAGAATGGACAGCTGAACTTAATTTTTCTCAACTCATACTCCAAAATGATTCTTGGTTTTAAATTGCTCAGATATGAACATGGTGAAAGTTGGCAGTGCTGTATGCTTGATTCTAAGCTGTGCTGAAGATTTTACAGTCTTTAGTACAACATTTGAAGTTCTATTACACATAGATCAAAAATTCATTTTTGTTTTTAAAAATCCTGATTCCTTTAGACAGTCCTCCCAGAAAGGTCAGTGATTATTTACTTATACAAGTTATCAAAAGGCGAACTGAAGCTATTCATGAAAGCAGTGAGAAAAATTATATTTTAATAGTTTGTTTCTATTTTTCAAGATGTGCAAAAAATAATTTCCCTCTTCTATCTAGAAACTTTTAATGAAGCTTTCTGTCTGCAAAACCTTTGCTACAAAGATTGCAATAAGAAACCATCCCTCGGGGAGAATGCAAGCAAGCAATAGTTCCTATTATGGGAAATGGCAATTAAGGTGCTATTTCCCATAGTAGGAACTAATAAAAAAGAAACAAGATGTTTCAGCAGCTAACTACATGACTG
This sequence comes from Rhabdophis nuchalis, assembly GCA_039707465.1. NCBI lineage: Eukaryota > Metazoa > Chordata > Lepidosauria > Squamata > Natricidae > Rhabdophis > Rhabdophis nuchalis. The sequence continues at coordinate 190,425,481 of CM077645.1, forward strand.
CAGCATTTAGATTTGGATGTTTATTTTTGTGATAATTAATTCACAACTGGAAGTTGTAGTAATTGTATTTTATGTTCTTTTCTATTGGAGGTTTGTGATGTTGCCCATATATAGCATGAAAAATTGCAGATCTGAAATTAGATATATAAAAAGGTTTTGCTTTACCTTGAAAAGACCTAATCTTTCGCCATGTAGCATGAATTAAACAGTACAAAATATGGATCATGAGAAAAGTTTAGTATAAAATGGTACTCAGCCAGGTCAGCAACCATATTTGTGCCATCACAGTTTGAAAGCTACCCAAAGGAAAGCTGATGTAGGATAGAGATGATGGTTTGAGATACATGTTATCTTCTGATGAAAAGCCGTGTCTTCAAAAGACATTCATGACCATTCTGGATGGCACCAGTATCTCATAACAGTTTCTGGGAAAGCGTTGCCGTCCTCCCATTTACTATTTCTGAAAGTTTCTATTAATTCCTTCATTCACACACTAACACTGCTGCTTGTAGCTCAGTACCATTCTTAGTTATAGTGCACACAACTTGCCTGTTGACGGAGACTGACTAAATCCCAACAAAGGAGAAAATGTATATTGGAACTAAACACATATGAAAGGTTTCAGGAATTGGATATGTCTAGTCTAATGAAAAGAAGGACTAATGGCGACATAGCAGTGTTCCAAAATTTGACAGATTAAACCCAAGAAGAGGGGTTTTTTTCCAAAGCACCAGAAGACAAAACAAGAAATGTTGGATGGAAACTAATCAAGCAGAGAAGCAACTAAGGAGAAATTTCCTGACAGTGAGGACAATAAACCAGTGGAATGGCTTGCCTTCAAAAGTTGTGTGTGCTCCATCACTGGAGGCTTTTAAAAAGAGACTTGACAGTCATTTGTCTGAAATGGTATTGGGTGTTCTGCTCAAGCAGGGGGTTGGACTAGAAAAACTCCAAGGTTCCCTTCCAACTTTGTTATTCTGTTATTCTATAATTAATGTAAATTACTGATGATTGTACAGCATCTGCAGATTTTCCAGATGTTTAAATTATTGACGGAACTGGGAAAGAATCTTATTCTCTAATCCTAAACTATTGACCAGGAAAACAGCGAATTCAAGTTCTAAAGCCTTTTTAGCAAGATATCTGTAATGGTTTTCTTTAGAATAGTGTCCTTTATCTGATCTATTTCATTAGCCTGATGTAACAATAAATAAAATAAAAATTAGGTAAGAAAGAATTAGTTAGAAACAATAGAAATCCTTTATCGGCCTTATAAATAACACTTTTTGTGAGAAGGAAGAAATACTTGAAGCATTCAGTGTGCATATGAGTACTCATGGAAGCAAGAATTTAATGTTAGAAAAAATTTGAAAAGGCAGGTTTTTAACTATTAAGAGATAGAGATGTATTTAACTTTGTATTGACACGACGCCATATTGCCAATCTGTGGTCAATAAGATATGAGATACTAAAGAGTCAATGCTCCTGAATTTTAAAAATTGAATATGTTACATTTGTGCTGTATGATATACTTTAGACAAATGTTTGTGTTTGGGATTTTAATCACTGATTATAAATAATTTGAAAATTATAACAATAGGTGGTGATATGCATCTATATTCAATCATTCAGTGAAAATGAAATAAGCATGACTGAGAAAATGTTAATTTTGTCATGACCTGTATGAGTAGTTTTGCAGAATACCACAAAAAATAGAAAAGAAAATTATACAAATTAAAAGACATTTTCTCATCAAAACATGTGATTTCAGCTTTTATATATCAGCAGACTAAACTAAATATATTTAAGCAAATTAGAAGAAAGCTTGTACAAAATACATTGAATGCTAATTCCAAAATAGATTTTTCTTTCTTCAGTTAGGATAGAATAACAAATGGAAAAGTTATGATTTCAGTGATGCCTCTCTGATGATAATACAGCATTAGTATGCAAGGAGCATGCTCTTAGTTAAACTGTGTGAATGGAAGGTGAATATATTTAGCTGCATATTCTGATTGTTATTTATTGCAGCTGCAAGATCTGTCAGAGACTTTTAGAGCATGAAATAGCACAGATATCTGACGACAATTATTGATAAAGAAACAGTTCTTAAAGTATTCCAAAGCGGAAAAATTCTACAGGAATTATATAAGGAACAGCAGTATATAAGGTAGCCATCCAATTTACTCATCTGATCTTCTATAGGGCATAAATTGTATATGACTCTCAAACATATAAAATGTAATAGTTTAGTTTAAACATTTTGATTATTCTGATCACAAGGCTACACTGCATAATAGAAGTTCTATTTAGATTGTATGTACGTCCAATCTAAAATTACTGTGATGCGTTACTAATTTAAGGATGACATTTTCTTTATTTTTGTTGTTGACACCCATGTATTCTGCTTTGTTATGCTTAGTATTGTCAGATCTGCTGTTATTTATGTTTCAGGAGGAAAGAAAAATAATTTATTTGTATCCTTGTAGTTTTTAACACATCTTGAAATCTGGTAGTTGGCACAACTGACTTTAATATTGTACTGCACACATAGATGTGTATAAATCCTATTCAGTTCGATGTGATTCATTTCTGAAACACATATATAAAACTGAACTACAGTTTTATAGTACAGAATTTGAGAGTTGCCTATTTTGCTTTCCTCTATTTTTGCCATTTTATTTTACATTGGGTTTTTAGTTTTAGATAATGCTGCAATAATATAACAGTTACTGCTGCAGCCTTGTGATAAAAATTGGACAATCATCAGCTCAGTAATGATATTCATATTTTTTTTCTTTCCTTCTAAATTGCAACATGATCCTGCTCATTTCAACTAATGAAAATAATAAAATGATTGACAGTTTTATTACGGCACAAACTCACTATGCTCCCAATCACAAAATTGGGGATGCAGTCATAGTCCTGTGAAGTGCATGATTAAGATTATAGATACATAATTAATATACTGGTTGGGTTGGGCTTATTCAGGATCTTCAATTCTATGAGCATCTTAAGAAATCAAAATGAAGCATGTTCATACATATTTTACCATTCAAAGTTTTTAAATACTTTGTCACTTTATTTCTGGATCTGGAAAATAGTGGAAGAACATAAAATAAAGGGGATTGGACTGTTAATAACATATGTTTCATGATTTTTTTTACTATTTTATTAAGAATATTTTATTTACCTTCTAATGTGCTTGCTGGCTTTCAAGCTGATTTTCTCCTGCACAATTAATGAAATAGTCAGCATGTTCTGTCAGTAACAGATCCACAATAGTATCTAATGGGATTTAGTTAAAAACAAAAAGTAAATTTTGGCAGTTGTGTCCACAGCTGTCAGTTAAAGTATGTAGGGGGGGAGTTAAGAAAAAACTTGAAAGAAACTTTGAAAGTCCTTTTGATCTGTTAGTCTCAAAATACAGCCACCGAGCTCTCCAGTGAGAGGTAGGAAGTGGGATTCAGGTGGAAAGAAAGAGTTTTATTGTTCTCCGCTGGAGGTTCCTATATGAAGCAAAGACCTTTCTGCACAAAACAAATTTCAGGTGATGAATTAAAACATCCAAAGCCTAGAAAACTGGATCCACTGAGGTAAAATTTTCAGAAAGCAGTATTTAACAATATTGTATGACTCAGTGATTCTTTACCTTTATATCTGCTTAAATTCTTTTTCTCTCTGTTTACTCAGACTTTTTACAAGCACTTTTTACCAAGCATTCGTCTGTGTATTTCAGCCTTGTGTAACTTGTTACAGTTAAATTATTTGTTCAAATTTTTGATGATGACTAAAATATTTTTTTTCCTTTGAGCCTTCAGTGTTCTTACAGCATAGCCATAGCTACCAGTTGTGGCCCAGCCGGCTCCGGATGAGCTGCTGATGGATTCCTCTAATGAGGATTCCTATGAGTCGGCTCTAGAGGAGGAAATCCAGTTTGTCCTGGATGTCAGGCTAAGGATTGAGAGGAGGCAATTAGCAGAACGACACCATTGGAGATAATCAGTATCAGCTGCCTAATTGCCTCGCCTTTCCCAAGAGGCTTTAAAAGAAATCCTCTGTGAAGAGTAGGTTTGCAGGAAAAAACAGAGAAGCTACAGAGTCAGAGAATTGTGTCGTGTAATCTTTCAGACTAGTTCAGATTAGTTCTGACAAGCTGCCAAGAAGCAGTCCATCTAGTTAATTATCTTGTGAACGAGGGAGTCAGAACACTACCAGTATGGCTTGCAAAGATCCGTATATCATTAATGCCTTCTAATAGGTGTCTGGATTTTAATAACCCAAATTTAGCTTCAGAAATTTAACCCTAATTAAAAAGATGCTTCTTGTTGTAAATGTTGTAGGAGATAACTCTGTTAATATGTGACAGCTGAAAATGACAGGTCTGGTAGCAACATTTCATACTAACAAACTTGATTAAAAGGCCGAAGCTTTATTGAATTACATCTTACTTCATCAGGTGTATGTTTGTGTTTATTCACTGAGTTTTGTTCCTTTTCCAGAGTTGATTTTACAGCCAGGATTGATGGAAAATTTGCTGCAAAATTCATGCAATTCGTGGGGTGTTTAAAAAGGTGATAATTTTTCAAATATTAATGAAAACAATTGACTCTCTTTCATGCATTCAAAAAAGATCATTATGTTCTACCAAGCCCTTTCTAAGATTTTCATTTGTATTTCAGAGTATAGTCTTAAAGAATGTTTGTTGATTTCTCTTTCTTTTTCATGCTAGCATACGCTTCAGTAGCTGTCATTTGAACTCTTTTGAATTTTTGTTTTGTTCTAACAGTAATTTTGCCAGTTTCACAGATAACTATAAATTGACTTCATATCAGGTAAATACCATTATGCAGGTTTGTTGCAGTTAAATTCTTAAACATGAGAAATTATTTTTAACATGTTCAGGTTTTACACATCACACCATAGTTGGATAACTGCTAAGCCACAATGACAGGTTTCACACATTGTATCATGCGAAGACCAAGCAAACCATTAGTATTTACTAATGTCATTTGGATTAATGTAAAGGTGTTACATTTGGAGGAGTTATAATTTGCCATTTGATGGCTGTTCAGACTTGTGCTCTGTATCTGGTAACTCCAAGTCTTTAAACAACTCCTGGCTGAAAACCTATTCCTCTTTTTGACTAAAGGCTAAATGGTTCCGCCCCAGGTGCCTGATGGAACCTGAAAGGTTCCAGATGAAGCTTGGGCCATTACCTGTGACCCTGAGCTGTGCCCCGACTGAGGACCTAGTGGCTGCATGGTGTACTGCGGCCATGGGGGCCTTGGACCGGGTCGCGCCCTTGCAGCCTCTCAAGCAGTGTCGAGACACCCAGGCTCCTTGGTTTTCCGAGGAGCTGAGGGTGATGAAACACCGCAAGAGACACCTAGAGAGGAGATGGAGGGCCACACGGTCTGAATATGACTGAACACAGGTTAGATCTCATTTGAGGACATACCTAGTGGCGATAAGAGTGGCCAAATGTCATTACTGTGCCACCCTTATCGCATCGCAGATAACCGCCCTGCCGCCCTGTTTGGGGTAACCCGCTCCCTCCTCCAACAGAGGCCGCAGGAAGCCCCTCTGCAGGGTAGAGCAGAGGAATTTGGAGAGTAACTGCAGGATAAAATCGCTCAGATTTGGAACAAGTTGGCCTCCACTGACAGTGGTCTGGAGGGATTGTTGGAGGCAGGTCTTGAGACAACTTTGTGGGAAGAGTTCGACTCTGTTACTTCCGAGGATATGGACAGGTTACGAAGGTGACTGAGAGCCACCACATGTTTATTGGACCCGTGTCCCTCCTGGCTTGTACTGGCATCCTGGGAGGTCACACGAGGCTGGCTCCAGGAAGTAGTGAATGCTTCGCTGAGTGAGGGGTTCTTGCCAGCTGCATTGAAAGAGGCGGTGGTGAGACCCCCTCCTCAAGAAGCCTTCCCTGGACCCAGCATTGTTAGTAAATTATCGTCCGGTCTCCAACCTTCACTTTTTGGCGAAGGTTGTAGAGAGTGTGGTGGCACAACAGTTTCCCTGTCACCTGGAGGAAATTGATTATCTAGACCCACACCAGTCTGGCTTCCGGCCCAGGCACAGCACCGAGACGGCATTGGTCGCGTTGGTGGATGATCTCTGGAGGGCCAGGTATGGGGGTTATTCCTCCATTCTGGTCAAAACCTGCCTGAATACCACCTCTGCTACATCCTAACCACACTCTTATGCATAAAATAGACTGATAAGTAATTTCTATATGATTGCTAAATTTAGAATACAGAACCATGTTTTCTAATTAGAAAGGCATTCAATTCGACAATAAATGCTATGGTTTGACTTTGGCCTATATCTTACATAGCTCTCTGAATCTCCAAGCCTTTAAAGATTTTGCTATTAAAATCTTGCAAAGCTTGTTAAAAATTCATCAGATGTATGCAGGGTTGGATTGCTGCCAGCATTACTGCCAGTTTGGTGCACATGCAATTTTTTGTGTGTGAGCACGAGGCGTGCACTCCGTGTGCATTTCACCATAAATGCAACAAAAATTGTTCTGCGTATTCGCAGAAGCAAAATACAAGATGGCGGTGCCTGTGGCGCTGCGGGGAGAACCGGTTCAGGGGCATGGCAGGCCTGGGTCACTGCCGGTTCCAGCAAACTAAGCCACCAAACTACTACCAGTTCAGCCGAACAAGTCCGAACCGGTAGGAACCTACCACTGGATGTATGGCAATATTTGGAATATATGGAATTACGTACCATCACCAACCTCCGCCTCTTCCGCCAATGTCTTAAGACATATTTGTTTCAACAAGCCGGCCTAGCCTAACCTCCCATGGGGACTTTTAGGTAGTTTTAAATTGGGTCTTTTAAAATTTGGTTTTAGTGCAGGATAGGATTATTTAATAGCTTTTAAATTATATTTATTGTATTTTGTATGTTTTTAAATTTCCTGTGCCTCCCTGGGTCCTCTGTGGAGAAGGGCGGGATATAAATTTAAATAAATAAATAAATAAATAAATTTCAGGAACTCATACATTTTTTTTAAAAAAATGCCAGCAACAGACACCTACATATGTGTAAGGTGACACCTCCCTTGCTGCCTATCAGGTTCTCTGCCCAACTAGCTATTCTTTTTTCCCCCATAGTTTCTTTTAATTAAAAATAAATAAATGGGTTGTTGAGAAAGTGAGAGCATTTATAGTTACAGTTTTCCTGAGAATGCTTCTTGATTCCACAGAGAGACATGAATTTCTTAGAAACTAAAAATGGCATAGTTACAGCCTAAGGCTTTGTTTGGAAATGTTTCCACCTACACAGAATTTAGAGATGGGAATAACTGTAAATCTGCTATGCATTATTTCAGATTCATCTGCCATCTTCATGACACTCCATTCACCACAAACTACCTCAGCTACTATGAGAGCTGTAGTTCAGTATTGGAAGGAAAGGAGAGACAAGATTGGAAAGTCCAGTTGGATTATTATGACAACATTGAAATGTACAGTATACCTTTTAAATATATAAAGAACATTCTGAGTAGCACTACTTTGCCTCATTTAAATACTCCAACAGAAGCATAAATGAGTAAATTCATTTACTTGCACTAAAATCAAGATTCTTACTCATGAAAAACTTACTATGTGTGGTGGAAAATTGAGAAGTATACAGCACCACTGAGGAAAACCAAATTCACTGCAATGTTTAATGGTTGCCTGCTCTACCAGGAAGAGGATACCTGAACAATGGGAAAGCAAAAATGCTTATAGATCTTTGGTCTACAAAATGGGAAATCCTAGACATCTGATTTACTGGTGACTTTTGGGATGCTGGAAAGGTCCTTGTTGTTTATATTGTTAGGCAAAGTAACCCATTGGAGAGGCCAGCGCAGCTGGGGAAGTCCAGAAGATGGTACTCTGAGGTAATGAGCTTAATAAAGGATGGAAGATTACTTTTTTCAACTCCTTACTATAACACAATACAAGCCATTTTGTCTGTCTGTCTGTTTGTCTATCTATCTATCTGTCTGTTTGTCCATCAATCTAGCTAGCCAGCTAGCAGGCTATTCAGTAGATTCCAAGTGATTCTGGGTGGCAAGATCTATTCTTGGTTAGATGGCATTTTAGGGGTCTTTGTCTGAAATGATCAATTTGGGACTGATAGCATTAAGCAAAGAAAGGAACTGGGTTTGGTCACTTTTAAAGTCAAGGAAAAAAAGGGTGCAAACTTCATTTAGTTAAATTTATTTTTACTTGCTACAAACATAGTTAAATAAATGTCCAAATAGGGTAAAAAAAATCAAATCAATGTCTAGTTTGTAATTTCAACAAAGGATTTCTAAAAATGACATTGCAAACCCTGAAATTAACCCTAATTGCCAATACACTTAGGAATACTACTATGCTCTTGTATTTTCTTTGGGAATATGTAGTGTCTGCCATTTTATAATTCTTCATCAGCTCTAGATATTTTCAGCATCACCAAATAATTATTCATTTTTATAGGTCACAGAATCCATTAACCTCTTAGAACCTAAGTATCAGAGAATTGTACTGATCTCTCTTTCTCTGTCCTCTGGGCATCATGCTACATTTTAAAAATGCTGTATTTCAATATCTAGCTCTATTTTCTTATTTCTCATTAACATTTCTCATGCCAATATATGACCATTTGCCCTTTCTATCTTTTCAGTTTCATTCTAAACCACTTTCACTTCTATTATTTGTTTTCAATCCTTGAGAGCTTGCTAATATGGACAATCAATTTTAATTTCCCTCTCAGAGATAGGGAATCATATTGTTCATTTACTTGATATAAGCTAGAAACCAGGATACCGTTAATTCTAGTCCTGCTTTTAGGTCCAAAGCCAGCTAGGTAACCTTGGGCTAATCACTTTATTTCAGTCCTAGGAAGAACCTACTTTTGAAAAGATGGTCAGGAAAAGTACAGGCACATTACTGTAGATGGAGAGCATTTTCAGTGGTCATTTTGTTTCTGCCTTATTTTCCAATTATAACAGCCTCCTAAACCAAGGATTTTTATATGTTTTCAAGATTTGAAAACTACTAGGGAAAAAAAAAACCGACATTGTAATCAAGAGGCAATGGGATGGATAAATAGAGCATAAATAACTCTTGGAAGACTGGGCTTCTGAATGTCAGCATCAAGCCTCACCAGTGGTGGGTTTCAATTCTGTAAATCACTTAAAGAAGGCTGTAAAGCACTGTGAAGTTGTATATAAGTTTAAGTGCTAGTCTATTGACTATACTATTGGTCATGTTAAAAAGGATTGCTATAGAACTGGAAATAAAAGAATTTGATAAAATTCTTTTAGACAGTGAAAATTTTAAATTCCATAAAGATATCTAATGTATACTAGTTCCAAATATCTGACTAATCAAGTGTTTGGTTTGGTAACTTATCAGTATATCTAGCTTTCTGTGAAATAGATGCTGCAGCAACAAACTATGATGTTCACCAAAATGGCCTTATGTTTGGATTCAAATTCCACTTGACTTCTAGCTAAAAGAGAAGCAAATTACTTTTCTCTGCCTTGCTTCTGGGAAGCAACCATTTTCTAATTTACCAGACACATTGAGGCAACTATTTTGTGAATAAGAACATCCTTTCCCCAAAACTGTTTTGCGGCTCCATCCATGAAATCCACTCAGTTTTGGGTAGTTTGAATAAACTGCCATGATTTAAAATGACTTTCAGAGGCTTTAACATTAATAAGATCAGTCAGATGTTTTCTCACTAGGCTTTTATTTTAAGGACTATATTTTCATGGAATGAGAATCTATTAGAATATTATCCTGTTTGGATATATATATTTTAGGCAACCAAACCAATGTATGATTCCTTTGAACCTTGGCAAATCTTATCTATAAGGATAATATATAGAAAATAAGAGCTTCAATACTTCAAGGTATTGATAACCATCTTTAAAGCGCTCCATGGCACGGGACCTGGGTATTTGCGAGACTGCCTCCTACCAAACACCTCCCTCCGTCCTGTCCGTTCGCACAGGGAGGGCCTCCTCAGGGTGCCGTCTGCTGGCCAATGCCTGCTGGCGACCCCCAGGGGAAGGGCCTTCTCTGTGGCGGGTCCGGCTCTCTGGAACGACCTACCCCCCCAACATTCGTACCATCACGGACCTGCGCCTCTTCCGTCGGGAGCTTAAAACTCACTTTTTCCATCTGGCTGGCCTGGCTTAGACTTTATTAATGAATTGTGGGGATTTTATTAAGGGTTTTTAGATGGTTTTAAAGATGTTTTTAGCACGGGTTTAAATTTAATATATTTTTATTGTAGCTATATTGTATTTTGTATTGTTTGTATTGTTTTAATATTTGCCTGTGCGCCGCCCTGAGTCCCTTCGGGGAGATAGGGTGGGATACAAATCCAATAAACATAAACAATAAACATAAACAGCTGTCTTTGCCACCCTTGTAAGCCACTAGACATATTTATACATTAATAAGAAAACTTCTGACCCTGAATCACATTAAAAATTGGCATTATAGAATAACCCCAATTTGAAGACAGCAGGGAAGCCTTATTAGAAGTCAGGCTGAGCAAGGGATTAATACCTTCAATCAACTGATTATAAAGGTTATTCTTAAATTATTTTTGGAGGCTGTCTGTTTTGAATATAACTTACCAGAATCATCTGCTTGAGGGAATTTACCACCAAAACATGCATTAATAAAATAATATGGCCTGAATATTTTAGCAGCTTCAGAGCTACCAAAAATACTTGGATGTTTTAAGAGATTCTGCAGTGGACGTAAAACCATATATATATAAAAAACCCAGGATGAATATTAATACTGGTAATATAAGTAATAGATGGAATGAGGAAGTGGAATATTCAGTTTTGAAAAAGCATTGCATCTAAGTTTTTAAGAAATGTGGAATATACTTCTTATGATCCTGAAATCAAATTAATTATCCAAAACTATTGCTCCATATTTATTTAAAATTTAAAAATAGTTGAACTCCATACTCATCATATTTCTTGTTTTGGGATTGCAAGACATTTAAAAGTTGATTGACTCAAATTATTTGTTATATGCATCTATGTCTATTACTTGGCTTCAAGATTTTGAATATGTTAACATAACTCTGGAGAAAATTATACCTGGGAAAGTGATGAATTACTCTCCAAAAATCTGGACTTGGGTATTTTGTAAAAAAATTCTATGTCTATTTTTGCCAATAGGAATTATTCTCTGTAGGTGGAAATAAATGTACTTTTTGATGTTAAAGAGTAGATTCAAAAGAAGACTTCATTATCCATTTCTAAAATAATTTTATATTGTAAAAATGAGAAGATGGAGTTTTGAGTCTAAAGGATCTTGACCATGGGGGTCAAAGTCGATGGTGGATCCAGAGTGGATATGGCCTGCATGTGACACATCTGTCCTATGGGCCACCAGTTTGACACCCCTGATCTAGACCAACCATCTAGCTAGGGAATTCTGGGAGTTGAAATCCACATAGCTTCAAGATGACAAGATTGAAAAACACTGCTATTTTAATAATATGTTGGATACTGAATCAGTTTTGTATTAATATTTTATGAGTCTATTTTTATTTTTTATTTTCATTTAAATCATGATTATGTATTTTAATGCACAATCACTGTATCACGGTGATGGTGATTTTCTGTTCATTATATTTTGTTTGTTACATTTCACCTACAGATAAAAATGAAACTTTTTTTTTTGTGATGGACCCTTCCTATAGAATTCACTTTCAAGGAACATGAACTATTTTCAGAGAATTTTTAAGAACTATTTTTAGAGAATTTTAAAAAGAAAGGTTGTACCTGACTTTTATTTATATAATTATCTTGATAATTAATGTTGCAAATATTTAAAATTACATTTATTTTATCCAGATAAAATATACTATTTTATACTGTAACCTATTATCTTGAAAGATGCCTAAGCAGGAATGAATGACTGGCTGAATAAAAAAAAACATATATTTATTTAGTAATTAACTTTATTTAATTATTTCCAAAGGAAAAATGTTCTTTGCTGAATTTAATGAAAATTAAATAAGATCAATCAAATTGCTGTAACTAATTTGATTTCCAAAATTAGGCTTTATCTCACAGTTTACATGGTAGAACTGAATAATTTCGTTACAGGCTTAAATTGGCTACACATTAACTATATTCACTGTTAATGACATCCTAATGTTATCTGGAAACTCCTCATTCAAGATGATGTCTTATTCCTTTCTCTCATTTCTTTGAATTCTTCTTTTCCTACACAAAAAAATACTTTACTATCACTAGAAGAAGCAGGCTAATTATTGTGCTTTTGACTGTACTATTAGGCAAAGCAGCTCCATCAGGAAACCAGTGCTGATGAATAGAAACAAAACCTTGGAAAACCCAATGCTCCTACTTCCACATTTCATCCCATAATCTGTGTGTGTGTGTGTGTGTGTGTGTGTGTGTGTGTGTGTGTGTACAATTTCTGTCACGTGACAAAAATGCAATCAGGTGACCACAGAAGAAGGGCATCAATTGGAACTTTGAATTTGGGTTGTAGGTACCTTTGGGAGAGGGGGTACATCATAATTTCAAATGGTTGCTAAATAGTTGTAAATTGAAGGCTCCCAACATAAATTCATCTACTATTCCATTTCATTTTTGTTCATGAAATGGAGAAATTCCATTTTTATTTTGGCAGCTACAATATATACAGCCCTGCATGTATTTTGAAGCTATTTCCATTTGTGGTAATACTCTTTTGTCATCAAAGTGTTTAGAAATGCCACAAACTGGCTCTGATTGTGGATAATTGTGAATAATTAATTTTTTTTCACTCCAAGAATTGATATGGCTGCATCCCCATAGCATTATTTTACAAGCTAACAGTAAAATTGAAGAGTGTTCAATATTAAAGAGTAGGTTCCTGCTATTTCAATATTTTGTTAGGATAAGGATAAGGAGGTAGATGATCTTAACTCTCTGACTTGCTTAAAGTAACCATTTAACACTTGGTCTGCTGTCAATCATCTATTTAATCTGTAACACACAAAGCTGACACATTACTGTACAAATATAGCAAAATGATCAGTGACTAACACCGAAGCAGTAATAAATTACATCAACAAACACACACACACATACATGAAGTTTAGTGTAATACGTACATAATGTAATGCATGAATTTTGGATTAACCTAATAAGATATCTCAGTTCTATATAACCAAACAGCATACTGAAAGCTTTTAAAGCTGCAAATTTAGTAGACATTTAAAAAATTCAAATAAATAATTAAAAGGTGAGAATAGAAACCATCAGCTAGCTGGCAAAGATATTTTTACGAGAAAATGATCATAAAGTATAAGTCAATCTGAATGGAATGCTGCTGAGTTTTCATAATGGAAAGAACCTTTCCTATTGTAGATCATCAGTTCAATCTATTCCAAGTTCTTAATTAGCAACTCCATTCAGTTATATTTCCATGACTCAGAAATATACATCTTTATGCTTTCATTATTCAAAGGTCAGTTGATTTCAATTAGAAGAATCCAAGTTCACATTAAGCCTAGAGCTGTACCAAATTTGGTTTGATTTTCAGTGCAAAAATAATCAAGAATGGATTCCTTTCTTTTCTAATATTGCTATTATTATTTTTTTACAAATGAAACGGTTTTCCTATTTCCTATGTCAATAATATATTAATTGCATTACAGGAATCCCATAGACAATTTAGAATAGCATATCATATCATATCATATCATATCATAGCATAGCATAGCATAGCATAGCATAGCATAGCATAGCATAGCATAGCATAGCATTCTTTATTGGCCAAGTGTGATTAGACACACAAGGGATTTGCCTTTGGTGCGTAAGCTCTCAGTGTACATAAAAGCTATAAATGATAAATCATGATCATAGTCATCATAAAAATACATTCATCATAAATCACAAGATACAACACTTAGTGATAGTCATAAGATACTAAATAAGCAATCAACATAAATTATACTAGGAAACAAAATAAAATAATATAAATCATAAAGATACAAGCAACAAAGTTATAGCCATAAGTAGAAAAGGAGATAGGTAATAGGAAAGATGAGAAGAATAAAAGTAATACAGCCTTACTAAATAGTTTGACAGTGTTGTGAGAATTAGTTGTTTAGCAGAGTGGTGGGGGAAAAGACTGTCCTTGTGTCTAGTTGTTCTGATATACAATGTCCTATATAGTGTCGTTCTGAGTGTAGAAGATGAAACAATTTATGTGCAGAATGTGAGGGGTCGGTAGATATTTTCACAGCCCTTTTTCTGGCTCGTGATGTGATGTATATTAGTTCCTCAATGGAAGGCAGTTTGGTAGCAATTGTTGTTGTTTGCAGTTCTAATTATCGGTTGAAATCTGTGTCTGTCTTGTTTGGTTACAGAGCCAAACCAGTTTAATTTAATTAAAGAAAATTAGAACATTATCAAGATAAATACATTTGTAATATCCCTTTTGCCCTGATATTAGTTTTAAATTACAAAGTTTGGAGTATTTCTCTTCTCCCCACCTTACATTTCAATAAACAATATATGCCTTCTGTTTTCTTTGTTAAGCCATGAAAAAGTGTCAGTCACATATTTCACCAGATTCTTGATCCATTTGTGGGTTGTCATGGAATTTTCAATGAGCAGTGATTTGAAATTATTGGGGGCCATAATAAATAGAAGACTGGCATTCTTAAATGATGTTAATATTATTCTGGGCCTATTGTAAAGAAGCATTATTGAAAATCCTAACTGAAATGCAGACACTGGCAAGAAACTTACATAACATGTAAGACAGTCAGATAATAAAACTCAATTTCACTTCAGTAGGTTGATTTAAACCCCTCTTAAATCTGGTTTTAGCTCTGGTTAATAATAGCAATAATACCAAATGTCTGTACTTGTCCAAATAATGTTCTTACAAGCTCTTCCTGTGGGAGTTTGGGTTGTTACTTTCATAACAGAGAATTTGGTTAGTGTAGGTTGTTTCTAAATAGCCTTGTCTTTCAAATTTGTTGTCATTTTCTCTGTTGATGAGTGATCACTAATAATTGTTAGTGATTAGAAAGAGGAGCTTTACAAACATATTATGTAGTTAAATAAAATGCACTGCAGCATTTTGCACTGCAGCTCAGAACACCAAAGGAAACAGACTTCCCATACAACTCCTCCCAATAAAATAGATACCCATGCAACTTTATCAAAAAAAAATGCCTGACCACTCAACCCACTACAGCACAACCAACACAAGCTATGAAATGGTAACACTATCATACATCAAAAACATCTGATAAACTACCAATAGAGTATTAGCATCACACAGCATTATTATAGTTTATAAACCAACTGAAGTCCTCCAAAACATCTTAAGTGAACCAAAAGACTCAGTAATTCAAGAAGGTCAGGATTCTTCTACAACCACACAGTTTAAGGAACATGATAATTACTATGTAGGACAGACAGGTAGAAAACTAGCAGAACACAGACATGAACATTAACAGTCAGAATGCACAATGGAAACTCCCTAACGTCACAACACATAGGCATAAATAGAAAACTGTTAACATCCTAGACCAAGCCAAATCTAAAAAGCTAAGAAATTTCTAAAATTTTGGCATTCAGAGAAATCAATAGACACATAAAAATAAAACATATATAGCTGTTCCGGCTTCTGGCAGCGACGGATGAACCTTGGGGTTCGTCCGCCGTTTGGTTCTTTTTTCTGCCCCTAACGGGGCGGGGTGCCCCCCCTTTTTGGGGGGGGACCCTCCGTAGGGCTGGCTTGCCTGGACTGGTTCTTCTGGCGGCAGCTGGAGGAACGGTCCTTGTCTTCGGTCCAGGGGGGGCTTGGTTCCCTTCGCCAACGGAGGACGGCAACAAATAATGAATTTGGAGAGAACGGAGCGCTCGAGTCGGATGGCTTTGCCGGGGCTTGAGATACGAGGCGGAGAGTAAGTGACTTTAAAACTTTTTTTTTTGCTGGCGACTTGGACTGAGAGAGACGTGGAGGTTGGTGTTTGTTAAAAAACCCCTCGGATTTACAACAGCGGCGCTTAGAAATGGCTCCTCGTTGCGAGGAAGCGGATATTTCTCATCCGGACTTTGGAGAAACAAGTGAAAGTGTTTCGCGGCTTGTTTCTATACAATGTATCTAAGTCCGGCTTTATTGAAACAATTTCTTTTTTCACTTTCTCCTGCTGGCTGCCTGGCTGGGCGGTGGAAGATGGCTCCTCTTTGTTCCTGAATGACTATTTCTTTATGGAAAATTACCAGCATTCCTTTGTAACTTGGACTGTCTTATTTAATGGAAAAAATTTTGGAATAATTTCCCTTCCCTGGAATATCTTCTCTTTTTTTTTACAATTGACTGTGGAAACTGTTTCTCCTCTGGGCTCTATAATTTTTATAATCTTGACTTGAACTTTTTTCCCCCTCCTAACTTGCCCCAGTGGCCGCACCCAAAAAACGCCATCTTAGTGGCACTGACTTTAACAGCTTACCATGGCTTCAAAAAAACAATCAGAAAATCCAGGATTGGAAGAAAGAATGACAGCTTTGGAAGCAGTGTTACACTCCTTGGTGTTGAAAATCAAAGCAATGCGAAAAGAACAGTGTAGCTCTAAACTTGAACTTTTGGAAACACAGAAAAAATTGATGGAGAACACACAGAAGACCGAGGAGCTGGAAGTGGGGCTGGCTGGGGTAAAGGGAGAACTTAAAAATGTCAACACTGAAATTGGAGATTTGTCTGGTCATATGTCTAGGATGGATTTTGAAAGAATGTCATATTTTTTAAGATTTCAGAACATTTTCCAGTTGTTTTAACTGGGAATTTTAGTATGTTAATGGGGTATTTTAGCACAGGTATATGTTTAATTTGTTTTTAATGTGTTTGTATATTTATTGTTTTAGTTTTCCCTGTGCACCGCTCCGAGTCCCTATGGGGAGAGGAGCGGTCAACAAATTAATATTATTATTATGATGATGATGATGATGATGATGATGATGATGATGATGATGATGATGATGATTATGATTGTTGTTGTTGTTGTTGTTGTTATTATTATTATTATTATTATTATTATTATTATTATTATTATTATTATTATTATTATTTCGGAGGAAGTTGGTGAATGCCTTCCTGATCTCATGAGTACAATTTTAGCAGACTATTTACAGAAACCTAAAGAGGAGATCAGGGGGGACATTGACCTAGTTTATAGAATAAATTCAACATATGCCAGGTTAAATGAAGTACCCAGAGAGATACATATTAAATTTGTTAGAAGGTCGACCAGGGAGGGAATTTTGAAGGCGCAGAGGGACGGGCCTTTAATCTACCAACAAAAGGAAGTCGCCATCTTGAAGCAGATCCCAAAAAAGATTAGAGAGGTGAGAAGGAAATATTCCTTCTTATCTAAAAAATTGTTTAAGCATGGGATTTGGTTTAAGTGGGCGATGCCAGAAGGGATGCTGGTGTTCTGGGAAGGAGGAAGAGTAAGGATTAAAACAGTTGCTGAGGCAGATGCCTTTCTTAAAAAACATTCCTCTATCCTGGGGGAAGATCCAGGGGGGGCGGAGGGGGCCACGGCCCCGCCCGTGGGAGGCCAGGAAGGAGAACAAGAAGATACAATTGCCAAGAGACTTAGATCTAAAAAATAACTTTGCTTTTTATTAACATAGTATAACTTTTTGTCTGGATGTTTTTTTTATATGATTGCCAGCATATAATGTAGAATGTATAACATATGCATTTATCTTCACCTTGTTGTAGTAATGAATAATGTATTACCAATGTCTTACTTTGTAGCCCGGAGGGGCCAACGATTTTGACGTGAAAGTTCTCAAAAAAAATTCTGTATCACCTTACCCTATCCTAAAAAAATTTGTAAAAACCAATAAAACTTTTACAATATAAAAAAAAAACATATATAGATTCAGAGTCAATAAAACCTAGAAAGGAAACAAAACATACCAGAGCATATCACTTCCAACCACCAGATAAACAGAGATTAACACCAGATACAGTCAAGGAAGAACCAAAACCCTAATCAAGGAATTACCAAAGAAAAAACCAGACTCCCAGCAACCTTGCCAGGGCAAGTTACAGTATATGAAAGTGAGCAAACCCCATACTCACTAACACTGGTGATGTTACCTAGTTAGGAATGAAACATCTGCAGCAAGCAGCCAAGCTCAGACAGCACAAGGACTCCACATTCCGTTGTGCGTAGTCTACTCTAAGACATTAGTTTAGATACAATGGGTGGGTTTAAACATGTATATAGTTTGGAGGGATTATAATCAATTATGAAATAACTATACTTAGTCTTCAAAAGTATTATAGAGCCACTAGTAAAAAGCTCCCACTGGGTTTAAGTAGATGAATAGGGAAATTATTATTCAGCGTATACTGTTTGATACTGAGCTTAGTACAATTCCATTTGTAATTGTAGAATTTCTAGACAAATGATATCTATACTGACATAAATTTCAGAAACCAGAGACTTATTTAAAATGATGCTTTGTAAGAGCTGATTTCTTGTGAGATATCTAATGAACATGAATCTTAAGAAAGTGAATGAAACAAGCTCCGACCAGATTCAATTTGGTTGCCATATAGTTACATGCTACCCTTCCATAATGAATGCAAAGTGATTCTTACATTTCTCACTCATTGTGCAAGGCTGTTCATGCTTGCAGGCTAGGACCTCAATAGCTGCCATTCCACTGGAAAGTTTCTAAAGTAAAATTTATGAGAAAAAAATTAAACTGGACTTACAGGACGCATTTATTCAATTTATAATTATTCAGGAACAGATGAGAGAAAACTAAAAAAAAAATCTCAATTCCTACTCATTACTGCACATATTTTGAAATTAATAGACTTGTGGTGATTAATTTCAGTCTTGTTTATCAGGATCATTTGTCATTCATTCCTTTATTCATTCATTCAATCAATCAATCAATTAAAGGAGAAACAGTACCAGCTAATATTTTCATACAAAAGGTATACTTGGTTTTCCATTTACCTTGTTTACAAGATAATATACTGTATACAAGTTTGAATCATAGAATCATAAGCTGGAATGGACTTGCAGGTCTTCTAGTCCACTCCCTGTCCAAGGCAGAAGTCCTCATAACATGCGGGACAAATCGTTGTCCAATCTTTTCTTGAGCACCTCCAATGAAGAAGCACCCACAACTCTGAGAGACAAGCTGTTCCATTGATTAATCATTCTCACTTTAGAAAAATTCCTCCTTATTTCCAGGTTGAATCTTCCTTTGATGAGTTTCTACCCTTTGTTTCTTTTCCTGCTCTTAGGTGCTATGATGCAATTCTCCTGTAACAGTCCTTCCAATATTGGAAGATTTTAATCATGTTTCCCCTGAACTTTCTCTTCTTTCTAGTTCCAGGAAGGACATCATTAGGAAGTCCGTTCAAGAGGCCTTCTTCAGGCTGAGAGTGGTAAATCTCTGGTAGCAGAATGTGGAGAAATGCAGAACAGAAGAGCAACAATAATAATGGCACCCTTCACCAACGTAAAATAAAATTAGAGAGAATCATCATCCAAATAACCTCAAAAGAAATTGAAAGCACTGGAGAATAAGGCAGTAAAACATATTTACTGGGAAACTGGACAGCAGTTTCAGGTACGGTATTAGCAGTTTGTGTGCAATGGATTTGCAGTAAAAGTAAATTACATGAAACTTGTTGTAAGATGATAGCATTCTAGATGAACTTTAGATTAATTTTCAGATCCTGTAACTACCACTATAATATAATTAGCCATTAATCTGCACAAATGCATGAGAAAGCAAAATTTTAGATTGCTTTACATGGGTTTCAGGAGGTGCTAGCCACTTTTATACAATTGTGAAGGTCTGAGGAAGCTTTGTCAATCTGTATCTTCTTGTATCTTATTTTGTTTATGCACAACAGAAATATAAATGACTTTATTGTTCATTTGAAAACTAGGGCACAGCTTCCAGTACTTTAATTTTTAGCATTCCTTTCACACTCACTCTCTGTCTCTCAAATGCACACACACCCACATGCTGTTTTGCATCTGATCTATCATCCTGCAGCTCCATCAGTGATCTATGAGCCAAATGATTCTGCCTGTCACTTTACAGAATTTCAGACCCACTCAAAATGAACTCATTCAAGGCTGAGCTTAAACAGACCACACCTGATTGGTTTATTTTATGCGCCACACTGCTTCTTTCTTCTTGAAGCAGGTAATGACATCATGTGACCCAATAAAACTCTATGCCAAATTTATATCTGCTGTTGCTGCATATTATGCAGTGCTGCAAATAAGGAATATAACAGCCAAAATTGTTCCATACTGCAGCAATGAAATAAAAAAAAACCAAGTTATATATATTTATATATCTATACATACATACAATACTTTCCAAAATCATGTTTTGGAAAATTGTCTGGTTCCAACCAAAACAGTATGCCAAAGAATTAATGATAAGAATATTAAGCACAAGCCTGCAATAAATAACCTGTAATTTAAAGGCTTTGGGGAATATATATTCTAAATACTTGTCATTTATTTCCCTAAAAGCAAATCTGTAGAGAAGTATTACTGGAAAGTATATGTCCAATCATACAATAATGATTAAACTGTATAGCATGTTATAATACAACTTCTGTTAAATGTCAGTATAAACCTATGTATGGGAATAGATTTTATTTAGCTAACATAAATCAAACATAAACAAGAAATGAAAAGTCTAATTTATAAAATCATCCATGGACTAAATTAATGTATTAAAATGTTCTATATTCACATCTGGATTCATCAGTCTGCTTCTCATCATGTCAAAAAATACTGTTATCATCCCAATTGTAGACAGGCACTATAAATATTTGACCAGTTAGATGAGTTATTTATTTCAAGATGCTTGTGATTCTCTTTAGAGATGTCTAGGAAAGGTATGCCATATGAAATACATATAAGTTCTATAAGAACTATATATCATACAAGTGATGTGTTGTTCATATAACTGATCTGCTGACAAATTTTAACAGTAAGATAAATGCTTAAATAAGCAGATGATAGCCAACTATATATCTCAATCTTACTGACGTTTTGTCCAAGGGTTCAAAGGCTGATGGACTGTGGAGGGAGAGAAACAGACTTAAATTCAACCCTTGACAAGAGTGTTTCTTTTGATTATTATTTTGTTATAATCCTGTTACCTGTGTATTTTTGGTGTCCCCACTACCATAGACTCTCCATCTTTAATTCTGAATGAGAAACATTCCCCTGGACAAAACTAGGGCACAGTTTGGGTCCTTTCTGAATTCATAGTTTGAACTCAAAAAGAAATGGCAGCTAAGGTGGGGCTGAGAAACTTTTTTTTTTTGCAAATTTACATGGCGTTCCAGTTGTGAGCTTTTCTAGACCTGGATTGCATTTTCAGTCACTCCTGTTAAGTCACCTCACCTGAGGACTATTACATTCAAAATTGGGCTGGTTTGAAGGTCATTCAGAAGGTAAGGCCACACTTGGAATACTGCATACAGTTTTGGTCGCCACGATGTAGAAAAGACGTGGAGACTCTGGAAAGAGTGCAAAGAAGAGCAACCAAGATGATTAGAGGACTGGAGACTAAGACATATGAAGAACGGCTGCAGGAGCTGGGTATGTCTAGTTTGATGAAGAGAAGGACCAGGGGAGACATGATAGCAGTGTTCCGATATCTCAGAGGGTGCCACAAAGAAGAGGGAGTCAAACTTTTCTCCAAGGCACCTGGGGGCAGGACAAGGAGCAATGGGTGGAAACTAACCAAGGAGAGAAGCAACTTAGAACTAAGGAGAAATTTCCTAACAGTAAGAACAATTAACCTCTGGAACAGCTTGCCTCCAGCAGTTGTGAATGCCCCAACCCTGGAAGTCTTTAAAAAGATGTTAGACAGCCATTTGTCTGAAATGGTATAAGGTTCCTGCCCATGCAGGGGGTTGGACTAGAAGACCTACAAGGTCCCTTCCAACTCTGCTATTGTATTGTATTGTATTGTATATTAGTCCAAAATAAAATGGGGTAGAGGAGTTATGGTTATAGCTTGATACATCAGTGAAACCCTCTGCTGTACTATCAGTAAGCTTAAATGTGCAATTCAAGGTGCTTGTTCTAAAGCCCTTTGGTTTTTGGTTATTGTTTCAGTGAAGTCTGATAGGGTGGGCATGCTCCAGATCCCATGCATCAAACAGATGGTTATCTGATGAGATTCAGATGGTACACCTTCGCTGTTGTAGCAACTGATATCTCTAATGGCATTTCTCTAGAGGTTCAGATTGCCCAAATCTTGTCATTCTTGAAATAGTTCTTGGCTGTTTCCCAGGTGTATGATTAGAGAAATATGTGCTTTCATTGGAAATTCGGTTAACATGCTGAGAGTTTTCAGATTATCTCCTTATTTTAGCTTTTGGTTTTTATTTATATTTTTAACTTGTACATCACTCAGAGCAGGGGTCTGCAAAGTTGGCTCTTTTAAGACTGGTGGACTTCAACTCCCAGAATTCCCCAGCCAACATAGCTGGCTGGGGAACTCGGGGAGTTGAAGTCCACCAGTCTTAAAAGAGCCAACTTTGCAGACCCCTGACTCAGAGCCATTGGGAGGCTTATGTATTTGGTTTATAAATGTGCAAATACAAATTTTCACGTATTTACTATTGCAAAGTTGAAAAGTTGTACTTACCGACCAGGACATTTAACTATCATGCTGAATTTAATTTACATAATTTGACTGTGACTATATAGGCTCTGGGGAAATATTTTTAAAATATTTTAAATGAAATAAATTCCAATGGATGGATGGGTGGGTGGGTGGGTGGGGGGGGGTGTGGATGGATGGATGGATGGATGGATGGATGGATAGATAGATAGATAGATAGATAGATAGATAGATAGATAGATAGATAGATAGATAGATAGATAGATAGATAGAAAAAATGGATGGATGGATGGAACATGATACATTCAAAAATAATATATTAAAAGCAAATTGAATAAGGGGGAGGGGATGAAAAATACTAGAAAAATAATTATCTCAAGATTATGAGAAGATATTGTTCATTTTAGAATTACCTGCAATTGAATTCTAGCAGTAAAGAAGGAGCAAATTACCACTGCTCACTTCAGCAGACTGTTACTGAGAAAAATTGTGAATTCCTGAGAGTGAACTAAAATATTCATTGTGGTTCTAAAGTTGCCAGCTATTCTCTGAAGGTAGCATCTTACCCCAAAGCTTTAACTGATTCTTTCCCCTTATAGCTTCCTCCTTGGATAAGACAACCTAATCCAGATGTTCCAACAGATTTCTGACATCTTTAAAAATTTGCCAAAGAGATAGGATTCTGATCTACATACAATATATGTCGCTGAAATTACTGGTGCGTAGCTGTGATTTTGAGAAACAGGGCAGTGGGAGAATGAAGCAGAAATAAAAGGCATCCTCACATTTCTTTATCCCCCAAATGGCTTAATGATACTTACATTTGATCTCAGACTTTGGATTAAGGGTATCCTCCATTAACAGGAATAAATGCTTACTTCAAAACTTTATTAGTATGAGACTTTGGCCTTCCTACATTTTCTTGCATAATTTAATTAATGTTTCATTGTTGTGTAAAAAAATTAAAAAGGACAATTACTATGGCTTTTCATGTATGGATAATCTAATGCTCTGTGAATGGTACTTAATGAGAAATATAATAGATGAGACATGCAAGCTTAAGTCATCTTCATACCAGTAATGTATTCTGGACAGGTGCAAGATGAGGGAATTAGAGGAATACAGACTGTTACTAAAACCTAACCATTTTATACATTTCTTCAAAGCTATTCAATGGAAGGTGATGTTTGCTGCAGCCTTTTAAAGTCTCTGCTTTTAAAGACTTGACTTATTGTCCGGTTCCGGCTCCGGCGGCGACGGGCGAACTTAGGGTTCGCTCGCCGCTTTGTTCCTTTTCCTGCCCCCCCCACGGGGGCGAGAAGCCCCTTGTTTGGGGCTTCTCCCGTAAAGCCGGCTCGACAGGGAAGCCCCCCCCCACGGCAGTGGGGCGAGCGACCCTGCTCCTCGGCTTAGGCGGAAGAGGACATGCTGCGGGGGGTCTTCCCTTCGCCAAAGGTTGGCGGCACCATTTAATTCCATGAAGAGAGACGATCGGAAGAGTCGGGAGGCTTTTCGGGACCTCAGCTGCGAGCGGAGAGTGAGCGTTTAAAACTTTTTTTTTCTGTACTGTCAGCCGGGCTGAAAGGGACAGGAGGGGTGTGTTTGTTTCCAAAAAACCCCCCTTGGACTAAAAGCGGCACTCGGAAATGCCTCGTTGAGAGGAATCGGAAACTTTTAATCTGGATGGTCTTTAACAAGGGAAAGTACTTTGCGGCTTGTTGCAATTATGTCTCTAGGTCTGGCTGAAACAGTTTCTTTTTTGCTTTTTAACCGCTTTCTCCCTCGGGCTCTGAGTTTGGGCGGAAAATGGCTTCTCTTTGTCCCTGACTGACTATGACCTATGGAAAATTACCAGTGTCTCTTTGTGATTTGGACTTCCTCTAATTATTGATGAAGAATTTTCTTTTTTTGGATTTGTGTTTTCCTTTCTGGATTGCCTTCGTTATTATACCTATGGAGTTGGAAAAGTGTTTCTCTACTGGTATCTGAATTTTGCAGCTATACAACTTTAAGAACTTTGGACTCCTGATCTGCCTACCAGCCCCACCCTAAAAACGCCATTTTATTGGCACGGATTTTAACAGCTAAACATGGCACAAGAAGAAACGCTGGCACGCCTTGAACAAAGAATGACTGCCCTTGAATCTGTTATACAAAATTTGGTATTAGAAATTAAGGCCCAGAGGGCAGAAAATGTCAACTTTAAAAAGGAATTATTGGACACTCGAAAACAAGTGCTTGAGAATACACAGAAGAATGAAGAATCTAAAGGGGGGCTGGAGGGGGCTAAGGGAGAGATTAAAAATGTTTCTAATGAGGTTGTGGAAATAAATGGGCACGTGACTAGGATAGATATGGAAAGGATGACATATTTTTTGAGATTTCAGAATGTTTCTGAGATGGATGGTGAATGTCTCCCTGATCTTATGAGTACAATTATTGCAGACTATTTACATAAACCTAAAGATGAGATCAGAGGGGACATTGACCTAGTCTACAGAATAAATTCTGCATATGCCAGGATGAATGAAGTACCCAGAGAGATAAATGTAAAATTTGTTAGAAGGTCAACCAGAGAGGAGATCTTGAAGGCGCAAAGAGGGAGTCCTATGATTTACCAACAAAAGGAGGTTACCATCTTGAAGCAGATTCCAAGAAAGATTAGAGAAGCTAGAAGGAAATTTTCCTTCTTGTCTAAAACATTGTTTGATCATGGGATCTGGTTCAAGTGGGTGATACCCGAAGGGATGCTGGTGTTCTGGGAAGGAGGTAGAGTGAAGATTAAAACAGTTGCTGAGGCGGAAGCCTTTCTTAAAAAACATTCCTCTGTCCTGGGAGAAGATCCAGGGGGGGCAGGGGGAGCCATGGCCCCGTCCGCTGGGGGCCCGGGGGAGAAGGGGGAAGATACAATTGCCAGGAGACTTAGATCTAAAAAATAACTTTGCCCTTGTTTTTTTTTGAGTAATATTGTATGATATTTGTAATCTGGATTTTTGTAATTGACTGACAGTATATAATTGAAAAATTTAGGAATATGTACTTGCTCCCAGCTTGTAGTGTTATGTGAAATGTTTTTTTTTCTTTATTTTTAATAATGTAACTTGAGGTACCGGAGGAGCCGACGACTTTGACGTGACTACTCTCAAAATTTCTATGTAACCCTTACCCTACCCCACAAAAAATGTAAACTCAATAAAACTTTTTCAATATAAAGACTTGACTTATTTAAATACTGTAAGAAAATACAATATATATTGTCAAGTAACTCAGCCAGCTGTAGTGACAAGATCCCAAACTCATATGCTTACGATAGAAGAATAGCAGTACCTTTACATTTCTTGCTCTTATTTTTTAATTTGTCCCTCTGCTCTTCTATTGCATGGGTGTCAAACTTGTTGCATCATGCTGGCATCACGTGATGTATCATGATGTTTTTTCCAGTGGTGAAATTCAATTTTTTTTAATACTGGTTCTGTGGGTGTGGCTTGACGGGCATGGCAGGGGAAGGATATTGCAAAATGTCCATTCCCTCCCCACTCTGGGGCCAGTCAGAGGTGGTATTTTCCAGTTATCCGAACTACTCAAAGCTTCTGCTACTGGTTCTCCAGAACCTGTCAGAAACTGTTGAATATCATCCCTGATTTTTCCCCCTTCACAGAACTGGGGTAGATGTTGCCTGCACCCAACGCATCCATTCCATAAACAGCCAGTCTGACACCCCTTTGTCTATTGTGAATAATGCAGTAGAGGGTCTATGTGTTGCAGGTCCAAGAAAGGTAGACCATTGGACCTGATAGATCACAGAGAGCTTGCTTTGGAATAGATCCAGAAGAGGTAATCTAACCATAATATATATCTCTTTTGAGCTTCTATCAGAATTCCAGAATTGAGGAACTAAGACACAGGGGCTAGATAAGGTCAATCAATCTTACATCTTATTTATAGCTCTCCTTCTCTCCTCATTCCTCTTCCCTTGAAGGGGTTCTATTTTAAGGCCCCTTAAAATGAATTTAAATTGGCCTTATATTTTGTGCATGAGCAATAAATGATTTTAAGAAGTGGAAAGCTTCTATAACAGGGATTTCCCACCCCCCAGTCGGTGGATCAGTTCAGAGCATGCTAGAAACTTGGCCATGTGAAGCCCCATCTGTAGAATGCAGGCAGCCCATGAAACCACACCTCCTTCGCTCCATGGAAAAACCTTTCTCCACAGAACTGGTCTCTGGGGCCCAAATGTTTGGAAGCCGCTACTCCATAACAAATGCCACCTATATGAGAAATAGGTTGCATCTGAAGCAGAAAAATCATTATATGGATCACAAGAATTATTTTGGAAGTATGTTACTCATTATGTTTTTAACTGTACATTGCAAGAGTCACACTGTAAATTTGACAAATACATTTGACAAATAAATATCTGAGAAACATATCCAGTGGTCGGATCTTCCCGGTTTAACAATTGAGATTGTGAGATTGTGAGATTTGTGTGTGCCTGATACGCACTGTGCACACATTGCACAGTTTAAAAAAATCTTCACTTCTGGGTTTCTTTGGAGAAGTAACACAGCTGATTCAAAAAAAAGTTTCTGCCCACGCAGGAGGTTGGACTAGAAGACCTACAAGGTCCCTTCCAACTCTGCTATTGTATTGTATTGTATTGCTCTGCCACTCAAATCAGCTGAGAAGATAAAGGTAGAAAAATAGCGCAGGCAGGCAGGTGGGCCCATCTGATCATCGGGGCGAACCAGTTTGTTCCCACCTAATCGTCGGAGCTACCAGTTCACCCAAACCTGTCTGAACCAGTAGACTCCCACCTCTGAACATATCCATGAAAAAGTATTTCTGATCTACGTTTTGTCAAGAGACACTGACAAACTAAAGCACACATGGCATATTTTTGTTGTAATTTGGCAGGATTGGATTATCAATAACCTTTTCCTTTTCTACATTCCCATTGCTGAGATTGATAATTCTTCTACACAATAGTCTACATTAGTAAATGTATTTAGAAGTAAACACATCCTCCTAAATTTAGGAAAATGTATGTACTCTTGTGAACCTGGGATGATTTATACATGACAGATGTGGAATAATATTAAAAGAAAATAGTGCCATACCATTCGTTATCTTCCAATTGGATTATATTTGCAGCTTGACCTGGACGCTATAGTCAGAACTTCAGACAGAGATACTGAGAAGCACAAGTGGACACAAATGGCCTTTCAAAAATCTCCATTAATTTATAGAAATAAAAATTGAATAGACAATTTTTCCTCTTTCTTTGCAGGAATGAAGAGATTCTCCAATAATTTTTCAAGGGCAGGATTCACTATTAGAGGTGATAGGTGCTACTAATGAAAAAAAGTTCCTTGCATTCTTTGGAAATTACATTGAAAACTAGGAAAAAAGAAGCCTGCAGCCTGGCTTTAGAAAAGATTGTGAAATAAAGGATTGTATTCTCTCTCTCTCTCTCTCTCACACACACACACACACACACACACACACACACACACAGGGAGGGAGGGAGGGAGGGAGGGAGGGAGGGAGGGAGAGATACTATGACCATCTTGTAAACAAATGCAAGAACACCACATTCCAAGCAAAATATTCATTTCCTTTCAAATAATTTCTGAAGCATGTTGTGTTTGATTAAATTAAATGGGAATTAAAATGAGAAAAACTGCTGAATTTCTCTACCTTGCACTTCAGAAGAAGAAACAAAGAACTTCAGAAGCTTCAGTGCTGTCAGCAATACAGATTTTTCTTTATTTGTGTCACACAGAAACTGAACTGCATTTCCAATACCTTAATAATGCTTCTTTCTAATGTGCTTTCCTTTTTTTGTGTGTGGGTGCAACTCTCTAAACATTTTCTTTTCCTTGTTTCTCTTTGTCTTTCTCTAAACTTTCACAGTTGTGCTTTCAAATCAAAAATTCTGAACAGTTGAACAAGACAAATTCTACGTGTGTTGATTTACCTGCTAGGGACTGAAACTGGTAACATTTATTTTTGTGATGATTATCAAAGTATAAGAAAAATCACTTGATTGTTTTCAGCAGAAAATCACTCAGTAATAATGGGGGCTTTCTGATTTGTGCATATCCAGGAGCGGTATTCACTTACCTTCCCTACCAGTTCACAAATGTGAGCTTGCACATGCACATGCTTTTCTCACACATGCACATGCTTCGCTCGCACATATCACCTCACATGTGCACAGCCTTCCACGCATGCGCTTTTGGTGGGAAAAAAGGCCTAAATGGGATGCCATAGAGCTGGAGCGGGTGGCAGGGCCACCTGCAATTTCCGCTACCGGTTCCGGCGAACTGATCCGAACCAGTATAATATCATCTTTGTGCATATCTGGATTCATCTGCCAAGGAATCAATACCTTTTTTGTTTCTGGCTTTCTGAAAAGCCGTTTCTTACATTCTTTCATGTCTTCCAACTTTACCTACCTGAACACCATTTCAGCTACACAGAGAATAGCAATTTGCCCTTTAGCTTGCCCTGCTATCCTGAGCTTTTATTTTCACACCTAAGCACAGTCCACTATGTGTATGTCAAAATAGAAGATATTTATGAAAATCCCAGCTTTGGCTATTGTATTGTTGTGTGAGCCCTTCAAAGGAATGAAATCTTGAAATCTGTAATAGTCAATCTGGATAACAGTTTTCATTCCACTCTGATATAATCTTTAGTCAGGGGGAGAGAAAAAAATGAAGGCAGACATATTTCAACTCTTTACTGAATTTATAGCGTAATTTTTATTAATCACAATATTGAGATCTTGGACTTAATTTTTGCTTTATAGATGGATATATATAAACACGAAGCAGAAAGAAATTACTATTTTACTATTTGGCAATACTGTAGTTGAAGTAAAGCTCTGCGCCATAAAACATTCTGAGCACCCTATGAAAAGAAAAATGTGACCCAACAGAAAGAAACAAAAGTAATTTGAAAAAGATCAATTCGTATTCTTGGAAAATTTATGCTTTGATATTTTTGCTTGGTTAAAAAGCCACATAGTCAAGGCAGCGTAAAGGGCAGTGTGACTGAAAGACTTTATAGTTTCAAACAAATCCGCTCGAGTTCTCAGATATATTAGAGAATCCCCTGGTTTTTCCTACGAATGTTTAAACTCAAGATAGAGTCTTCTTAGTGATGACCCCAATATGAAGAGATAATAATTATAGAAGGTGGTAACTTCTGATGGAGAGATTGAGATGCTCTAAGATGGATGGATGGATGGATGGATGGATGGATTCTGTTGCTAGAAAATGTGTTGCAATTTGTTCCATTGATAGTTATTCTATTAATTTCATTGATTTATTTTCTATGTGTTGTCCATTTCTCTGGTTGTGACTATCTTGAGCATAGTTTGATAGAAAGATATTAACAAATAAATGTTATGTTATCTTCCATATATAGTTGCTTAAATATGGAAGTCTTCATTAGAGACTTCCAGTTGCTCTTCTCTAAATGTTCTTGTCAGGTGCATAGAGATTGGTAGCAATGGGAAGTAACTTAACAATTGACAGATTCACACATTCCATGTTTCCTTCAAGATATTCAACAGTGGCTCTACTGATATCTTCTACATATTAAAATAGCTTTCCTGGTATAAGCACTGTCTTTTAAGTTGTGTCGTGACTGCTTATCATTTGCCTTATATCAATTAAATTATAATTAGTTATTGTAAACCTGTGTATATTTTAATTGAAAAGCAATTTTGAAATGTTCTAAATGCATATACAGTCTCAGGATACACTATATAGCAGGGGTGGGTTCCTGAGGGCTCGCAGGAGTTCGCGCGAGCCCTTTCGTCAAATTTCCGGATCCCAAGCGAGCCCTTTGGATCGTGGACCCAGAAGTATCTAAGGAACAGGTGGCTCACTCGTGTATCCCTAGCAGGGAAAGTTTCAAGACCCAGGAGCTTTAGTTTTGAAGCTGCCGGGCCTGCTTTCCCTGTTGGCGCGGGGGGCGGGGCGGAAGAGCGCGCTAGGCTGCGCGAACCCCGCCCATCTATCACTCTGTGTTTGTGTGTGTGTGTGTCTGTCTCGCATTCACGCACTTAACCACTTTCTGCGTCTCTCTCTTTCTCTCCCTCCCTCCCTCTCTGTCTCTGTGTGTGTGTCTGTCACTCTCTGATTCCCCCCTCCGCTCCCTGTCTCTCTCTGTGTCTGTGCCTCTCTCTGTCTGTCTGTCGTCGTGCCCGCCCGTCCCCCGCGGAGCCTCTTCATCCCAGGGCCGCTGTGCTCACTCACCTTAGCCTGCCCTCCCCGCCGCCCGGCCGCCTGCAGCTGAGAAGCGTGTGTGTGTGTGTGGGAACAGGGAGGGGGGTGGGGTGGGGGTTTGCGCAGCTTAGCGCGCTCTTGTTCCGCTGCCCCTAGCCCGCAGGCTTCAAAGGCCGAGCCCTTCAGCCAGCGCTCGGCCTTTAAAGCCTGCGGGCTAGGGGCAGCGGAACAAGAGCGCGCTAAGCTGCGCAAACCCCCACCCCACCCCACCCCCGCCACTCGCGGCAAAACTTTCCCTGTTTCCACACACACACACACGCTTCTCAGCTGCAGGCGGCCGGGCGGCGGGGAGGGCAGGCTAAGGTGAGTGAGCACAGCGGCCCCGGGATGAAGAGGTTCCGCGGGGGACAGGCGGGCGGGCGGGCGGGCACGACGACAGACAGACAGAGAGAGGCACAGACACAGAGAGAGACAGGGAGCGGAGGGGGGAATCAGAGAGTGACAGACACACACACAGAGACAGAGAGGGAGGGAGGGAGAGAAAGAGAGAGACGCAGAAAGTGATTAAGTGCGTGAATGCGAGACACACACACACACACACAAACACAGAGTGATAGATGGGCGGATGAAGGGGAGAGAGACAGAGAAAGAAAGAAAGAGAAAGAAAGAAAGAAAAAAGTGAGAGAGAAGAAAGAGAGAGAGAAAGACAGAGAAAGAGAGACAGAAAGGAAAGAGAGAGAAAAAGAGAGAAAGAAAAAGAGAAAGCGAGAAAGAAAGAAAGAAAGAGAAAGAAAAAGAGGGAAAGAAAGAGAGAAAGAGAAAGAAAGAGAGAAAGAGAAAGAAAGAGAAAGAGGGAAAGAGAGAGAGAAAGAAAGAGAGAGAGAAAGAGGGAAAGAGAGAAGGAAAGAAAGAGAAAGAAAGAAAGAATGTATGACCACAAAAGTTTAGTTGTTAACCAAGAACATTGTTAAGTGAGTTTCACATTTTCCAAGTTGGCCACTCCCACCCGGTCACATGGCTGGCAAGCCACTCCCACCCAGTCACATGGCCAGCAAGCCACTCCCACAAAGCAGGCCACACCCACAGAACCTGTTCCAAAAATTTTGAAACCCACCCCTGCTATATAGTCTCTAAAGTGCATAACAATCATTATCTACATTTTATAGATACGTTCATTTAAAACATGTATATACAATATTTTCATTAAACAAATAATAGACTTTGTTTAGTCATTGCCTAATAGGTGTAAGATACTTAGAATTCAACACAGAAGTGAACAAAACAAATTTCAGGATACTTATTATCCAAGTTTATTAACAGATCATAAAGTTATCGGTGTTCACAACTATGGCAAGTTTTGTCATTGAACAAATCTTTATTCCAAAAATTATAAAAACAAAAAGTATATTATTTTCATAATATTGTAATATTATTTGTATCAGAAGATACCAAAAATTATGCAGATGAATATGTGGGAAAATAGATAATAAGGTCTTGGTACAGAATTGTTTATTTATCCATGACTGACTATGACTAAAGCAGGTAGAGTTATGTTAGGTAAGCCATCAAATAAGACACGCTTTATGGCCCAAAGGAAAGCTAATATAAATCAAATTAGACAATTAAGACAAGTGCTTATCTAGGCCACTTTAATTTGCCCACAGCAATATAATACAAAATAATGAATTTTTCCATAAACTAAAATTAAGAAGAATATCTGTCTAATTTAGGAGTTTTATAGACATGGTCTTTTTCCATTTATATGTAAATGTATGCATGTGAGGAAATGACTGTTGCATATAGCCAGCTACTGACCATTTCAGCAAGAAATAGGTATTACTGACTTAAGAAATATCCACATAATCTACAAATATCCACATTAACTTTGCAGGAATTTCTAAATTGAACTTCCCAAGTATTGAATTTACCAGTATTTCTGATATTGTGCAATTTAACAAAAAAACCCACAAAGTATTGCAATAAGAAACAAACAAGTCAAGCATTCTAATGAGATATATTAAATATCAAATGTAGGATAAAATAACATTTCCAATCTTCATTACAAGATCTGCCCCTCAAACCTGTAGATTTGTTATCATTACAAACTAATCTGTTACATAACATTCCTATTGAAAATGTTAATGTGTTCTTTAAAATACAATACAATACAATAGCAGAGTTGGAAGGGACCTTGTAGGTCTTCTAGTCCAACCCCCTGCGTGGGCAGGAACCTTATACCATTTCAGACAAATGGCTATCTAACATCTTCTTAAAGATTTCGAGTGTTGGGGCATTCACAACTTCTGGAGGCAAGCTGTTCCAGAGGTTGATTGTTCTAACTGTCAGGAAATTTCTCCTTAGTTCTAAGTTGCTTCTCTCCTTGATTAGTTTCCACCCATTGCTTCTTGGATCTATGTCATATATGGAATACACTTATTTAAGAAGGTTGTACTTCTTTTTTGCATCCTGCATATGGAAATATACTGTAGACATTTCTTAATTGTTGGGTTACAGGTAATGGTTTGATGACTTGTGATAGAGATAAGAAATTCTAGCTTTCATTAAATGTGGGGAAAATTAGCTTTGTTTATACTTGTATCGACCAAAATGTGTCCAAATTGACTAGTGTTGTTATTATGTTAGTACTTAATGTGGCATGGAAACTAAACTAAGAATGATAACCTAGTCTATTCCTTCTGTCTTTCCTAAAAACATTATTTGAAAGCCTCAAATAATCCAAGAGAAGAAAATGGTAGAAGTCAATATGTCCCTCTTCTAAAACAGAAAGAAGTTACAATTTAAAATAATTTTATGTAGTACAAATGCTGGGAGAAATATATTTTCAAAATAAGCAAATATATTGATCCACTTTGTTACATGGAGGTGAGATTTGGGAATATCAGAAGAAACATAAAACTTGAAGTCTTCTCATTTTCATGAATTTCACTGGCTTTACCATTTCAATGACATGTTCCTATTTGTTAAAGATATATTATTTTAAGGGTTGGATAACATTAATATTTTGAAATACACTAGTACAGTGTATATTTATACTTTCATTATTAAGGGATTAATTTTGTAAAATGTATACCTGAAAATATTTGTGTGTATTCATTATATCAACTAAAATATTGTAGGGTTTGTCATGCACACACACATACAGAAGATGTCACAGTAATTATAGGAGAGTGGTATAATAAAAGTTGGAAGCAAAATAGTTTCTACAGCAATGAGAAAAGTTGGCCTGAGTGCATAAAACAAAGCAGGATGAAGATTTAATAGACGTCTGCTAAGAAAATTCAATGTTAATTGCAAATATATTTTTCAATAATCTAAAAAATGACACTACACGTGGACATCTCCAGGTCAAAGACAGATCAGCTCTATTCCATCATCAAAAACAAGATGTGGTACATCAGCAGCACATATTTTTAAACTATGTAATAAGATGTTCATTTCCTATTCCGTTTTAGGTGCTGTATTTTAATAAGATTTAAAATATGCCAATGATGCTTTAATCTGATTCCTACATGGAGCAGTGGATGTGCTCAGGGACCCTTTCCAATCCAATTGTGCTATGAATAGTAACTGTAATTAAAAAGGAAAATCTATATATACTACTATAACCAATGTATATTATATGTTTTATGGTTACATGCATATTACATGTTTAATTGTTTATAATGTTCTGTTTACACTATTGTACAAGCATGCTTTCTTTGGATATTTGGAATCCATATTTTTAATCTTAAAAGCAATAAACCTTTCTCACTGGAAAAAGAAATCGATACTAAAATCTATAATTATAATGTCAGAAGCAATAAACCTTTCTCAGTGAAAAAGGAAAAAGAAAATGAAAGAATACCCACATCTGGAAGATATCTGACTTGCTTTAGCTGGAATCTTTAAACTGGATTTATATAGACTATATAAACTTGACTAGAGTATAAGAGACTTTGTGTAGTGGTGTTCTAGAGCAGGGGCGTCAAACTCGATCTCATTGAGGGCCACACAAAGGTTGTTTTTGACCTTGGGGGGCAGGGTGACTATGGCCAAGGTGGGCATGGCCAGCTTGACCTCCCTCATGTTGGGGGCTCATATGGCCCGAATGCTCTGCCAGCAAAAACAACTCCCAAGCTCTGTTTTTGGCGGGGATAGCCTCCTGCAACCCTCTGGCTGTGGAAAATGGAGCTCGAGAGTGCCGCATATGGCCCTCCAACACTCCATTTTCACTGACAGACGCCCTGTGGGCTGGTTCTTCGCTGTTTACAGGGTGGCCCTGAGGGCCAGGTGTACACACCCACTGGTCAGATCCAGCACACAGGCCTTAAGTTTGACACCCCTGGCCTAGGGTGTTGTGTGAAGCAGTCATTGTAGTCTGAAATTCATGGTATGGGGTTTGTTGTGACATGAGATTCCACAAATTTAACAAAGGGTTTATCATATGCAAAACTGTAGCTTTAATCTTTACCGGGAAGGAGTCCTGTGATTTTCGACTACAGCACAAATGGTATTTATGAATGCTCCTCCCAAACCAATAATTGATAGTTTATAACAATTGTTCCCTTTTGTAGAAATTTTTATTCTCACATCATTCCTTTGTAGCAGATTTTTCAGGGGGGAAATGTTTCCGCCTACATTTTGAATAAATGTTGAAAATGATTGTGTAATGCAACCCAATTCTAATTAAGATGTAGGAAAGCTTTCTGAGCCAGAAGACCAATATTTAAAAAGTGGAAACAGCATTACCATTGGTAGGCCTGGCAGCTGAGGACAGGGGGTAATTAACTGTCTGCCAGCTTCGCAATTCTTTTGTGCAAAGGTCAATTGAGACTGGAGACAAAAGGCATCTAACATTCTGACTCTGAATTTCTACCTCACACCATTTCTAAAGAAGCATAAAAGCCACACAATGAGAAAAGGCTGGGTTTGCCTTTAAATATTATTCAGTTTAGGTTTTTACACTTGAATAGATTTTTCCCAACCAGCCAAAGCAAGACATATACCATAGTTATTAAGAAAAAAGCCCAACAGGCCTGTTAAGGATCTCAGGTTGTTTCAGCTAAAGCCTTTCAAAGTGTGCATGATCAATCAAGCTGGCTGCAAAGGCAATTGTATGCTCAAAGTATTAATATTTCTGTATATTTCTGACTGAATATAATATCTATCTATATGCATTTCAGTATCTTTTGTAAGCATGCAGAAAAGTCTTTGCCTAGTTACATATATATATATATATATATATATATATATATATATATATATATATATATATATATATATATATATATATATATATATATATATATATATATATATATATATATATATATATATATATCATTGTGGTGGAAGCTGCTATCACTATTGAAACTTTTTGGCACTCTCATAATGTTACAAGAACATCCACAAGGCCAAAATTTAAAATGATGACTAAATTTTAGCAATGTATGAAAACTTACGATCATTAAGTTCTAATATGATTTTTTATTCCTGGAAATTTTATCCATTACTCAAGCGTATCTATAAAGCTCTTCTAGCTTTCTGTTCATAAGAAAGCATTTCTAAATGATCAGATTTAAGAAAAAGATATAATCTATTGCTGGATCATGTAGAAATGATATTCAGGAAGATTCTCAGAGCTAACTCTTCAAATTACAGATAGTTCTTGACTTACAATCTTAACTGAGCCCAACATTTCTGTTACTAAGTCACTTGTTAAGGAAATCTTATCCCATTTTAATCACCTTTCCTGCCACAGTTGTTAAACGAATCACTGCAGTTAAGTTAGTATCATGATTGTTTAGTGGATCTGACTTCCCCACTGATTTTGCTTCTCATAAGATCACAAAAAGTGATCACATTACCCTGGAACATTGCAACTACCATAACTATGAGTCAGTTGGCAGGCGTCTGAATTTTGATCACATGACCATGGAATGCTGCAACAGTTGTAAGTGTGAAAAACAGTCATTAGTCACTTTTTTCAGTGATGTTCTAATGGTCACTAAATGAACTGTTGTAAGTAAAGGACTACATGCATGTGGATCTTTATATTAAGGAGAGATTCCTTGTTCATAAAGACACTGATTTTTCACCAGTCTGTATTCCATCATTTGGTTAAACAATAAAAATGCCAAATCCAGTCTAAAGAACTGAGTGATTGTGCAATGAATCTGAATAATTATTACACTTGTGTACCATCTAATGGACAATAAAAGAAATAAAATCAATAAAAATAAATATAAAAGATGAGAAATATGGTCAACAGCCAGGCCTTCATGGCTCTTCTAAAACAATAGTTAGGGTTAGGTGGCACAGTGGTTAGAATGCCATACTGCATGCTACTTCTGCTTACTGATGGCTGCCTGCCTGCAGTTTGGCAGTTTAAATCTTACCAGGTTCAAGACTGATTCAGCCTTCCATCCTTCTTAAGTCGGTAAAATGAGGACCCAGATTGTTGGGGGCAATATGCTGACTCTGTATACTACTTACAGAGGCTGTAAAAACACCGTGAAGCAGTATATAATTTCTAATTGCTAATTGCTATTGCTATGGGAGACAGGCAGACCCTGAAGTAGTCAGCCCCGATGCTATGACTCACTGGAGAAGAGCCTAATGATGGGAAAGATTGAAGGCAAAAGAAGAATGGGACAACAGAGAATGAGGTGGCTGGATGGAGTCACTGAAGCAGTAGGTATGAGCTTAACTGGACTCCAGAGGATGGTAGAGGACAGGAAGGCCTGGAGGAATGTTGTCCATGGGGTCGCGATGGGCCGGACATGACTTCGCAACTAACAACAACAAATGCTATGTAGGCAACAACTAACATATTGAATCACATTTGGAAGTAAACAGGCAATTAATTCAGCTTGCAAAGCAGAGGTATTGAAATTTCGCCTTCAGTTTTTCTTTCCCATCTACTGTGAAATTTATTTCTAAATATGGCTAATGCACTTCCCTTAAAGAAGGGATATGGAATGCTTTTGCTTCTATGGGCCATTGGAGGAATGCCTAGTCACATGAATGCTTAAGTAATTAGAATGCATACGGTCAAATGTTCAACCTATTTTTCATTTGTGTCTGTGTATGGAGGGCAGATTTGGTGAAAAATAATATTTTTTAGGTATTTATGAATGCTGCTCCCAAACCAATAATTGATAGCTTATAACAATTGTTCCCTTTTGTAGAAATTTTTATTCTCACATCATTCCTTTGTAGCAGATTTATCAGGGGGGAAATGTCTCATCTTCCCAATAGCTTAATTTTCTGTACTGTTAGATGCTTAGTTAAAATGGTTGCTGATGGCTGCCTGACAGACAACCTCAGGTTTCCTACATTACACACAAAGGCCCTTTTCTACCAGATGCACATTATTTTGCACATTTATGATTGATTAATATTTTCCTTATTAAAGGCCTCCTTCTTTCACACTGTCACTTAAATCACTAGAGAGCTGCAACAGAAAATGTTCTGTCTGATGTCAAAAAATCCATCTTTTCAATAGGGTTGTGTCATTACTGCTGTCAAATACTTCAGTGAAATAGACTTGCCTCAGACATTTCTTTGGAACTACTTCTCGAATATCTGAAAGTTAACTAAATGAGGGCAAAAATGATAAGGAAAAATAAAGAAAAAGCAGAGACGTTATTATCATGAATGTAGGAAAGTTTGCATTTCAAATTCTCGGTTTATCATTTTATTTATTTACTCCAACTCTGGCCATTGGGGGCGAAACACTGGCCCCCGTGGAGAGGGCGCGCAATTTGGGTGTCCTCCTGGATTCCCGGCTGTCCATGGAGGACCATGTGGCGGCCGTGGCCAGGGGGGCGTTTCATCAGGTACGCCTGATGCGCCAATTGCGCCCCTTACTGGACCGGGCTGCCCTTCGCACAGTCACTCAAGCTCTCATGATGTCCCGACTCGACTACTGTAATGCTCTCTACATGGGGCTTCCCTTGAGGTGCGCTTGAAAGCTACAGCTAGTCCAAAACGCAGCCGCGCGGGTGATTATGGGAGCCACTAGATGCTCCCACATAACACCTATCCTGCGCGAGCTGCATTGGCTTCCTGTGGCCTTTCGGGTGCGCTTCAAGGTTTTGACGACCATCTTCAAAGCGCTCCATGGCTCGGGGCCTAGTTATATGCAAGACCGCCTCCTGCCCCATACATCCCTCAGACCGATACGCTCCCACAGAGAGGGCCTTCTCAGGGCTCCGTCGGCCGGACAATGCCGACTGGCGATACCCAGGGGAAGAGCCTTCTCTGTGGCGGGTCCAGCCCTCTGGAATGACCTACCCCCTGAATTACATACCATCACCGACCTCCGCCTCTTCCGCCAATGTCTTAAGACATATTTGTTTCAACAAGCCGGCCTAGCCTAACCTCCCATGGGGACTTTTATGTAGTTTTAAATTGGGCTTTTAAAATTTGGTTTTAGCGCAGGAGAGGGTTATTTAATAGTTTTTTAAATTATATTTATTGTATTTTGTATGTCTTTTAAATTTCCTGTGCGCCGCCCTGGGTCCTCGGTGGAGAAGGGCGGGATATAAATTTAAATAAATAAATAAAATAAATAATAAATTTAAGTATATTTTCAGTCCTCATTGCAGGTGTAATTTGGAACACACCTGCTCTATGTCACTGTCAAAGGGGACCTAGAATGGTTCATTCAATGACGGAATGTTCAAACAGGGCTATATACAACAAGGTAGGCTCCATTTCTGTCAACATCTAAAATTGTCCATAAAACTTCATGTGAACATAATGGATTTTTCACAGAACACCAGAAAAATACTGAGGGGGAAAATATTATTTTTGCTACCAGATCAATGGGATTACGTACTTTCACAGAAAAGATTCTTTGGTTGTCCTAGAACAAGTCTAAGACAAATAGCCTAATAATGTGCATGCAAATAACCTAACTGCTTCAAATAATATGAGCTATGATTTACCAATAAGGTTAGAAGAAAATATTTTAAAATATTTAAAATATTTTTATGGGCTGCTTCAAGGAGACACAGTGCTGTCATGATAGAATTCTGCATTGCAACACAGAATCATTGCAGATACTACTTGAAATGATAACCATGAGGTTTTTTTCCCCAGAAGTTCATCTAGAACCATGCATCATGATCATTTCCATATTCTTGAAGAAATTGATGATCCGGATGTCTGATGATTATTGTTGGTCTGTATGTAATTATAGAAAATAGAAACATGTCACTTTAATCCTCAGTGCAGGCAATTGTGATTTCTTTCGTTTGAAGAAGCATCCAGCCATTTCCAATCAGAAATCAAAATGAGACAGTCTAAGAAATTTAGGGTCTCAATTTTCTCTTAAGGGAAACTTGAGAAATCAACTGCATGAATGTGAATTCAGTAGGAAATCAAACTAGATTGCACCCTTGGACAAGGCAGTGATTCTTTTTGCTATTACACCAAGTGATATAATTATACAAATACAAGTAAAGAACAGACATGCATACATATTCTCAATTTTCTTGGTTTTTAATCAATGCTAAATTTACTTCTATGATTCTTATCTCCATTCCTAGGAAGCTCAGGGGGCAGAATCAGAAAAAGAGTCATTTGCTTTTAGAAAATAATTGATTTTATCCAACAACTAGAAAAGAAAAATATTATAACCAAGTGGGACTGAGGGGAATAATATATCTCTGCAATGCACAATATCTTTTCAGTATATTATTTTCCTTAAAGAAGTTCACTATGAATCCTCTTCATAACTCATCAGTTCTTGAAGCATATTTAATGCTATACTTACAATATTGGGGAAGCTCAGCCATTAATTGATCCTTGAGTTGTGATATGATATGACCTTCAATGTAATTTTTTAAAATTTTTAAAATTTTTATATATAATATTAGATTTAATATCAGCAGTATTTTTATCACTTTAAAGTAAAAAACGAGAAGACTATTTTTACCTCTTTCTTCTCTCTCTTATTCTGTAAAAATTTCAAACACCAAATTTCAGACAGTGATACTGAAACAAGGTTTTCTACTACTTTGAACTTCATAACTTCAGAGGAAATAAATGTATGTTTCTATCACTTTTTTGGACTTTATTACTTAATCATGAAAACAGTTATAACTTTTCAAGCAGACTAAAACATGAGGTTTCAAGGGGGATCAGTCTATACTAAATATATGCAGGGTGTAAAACCTGATAATTCCTTGCTTATTCTACTCTAGGACACTTGATATAAATTGGATTTCCCTGTGTGGTTAAGCTACCCTCTTCACTTTCATCTTGAGGATAGTTCCATAAATGTGAATTAGTTCTTATTGGATTAAGAGTATATTAGGCATGTTTGTACTTCTCCTTTTATTAAATATGAACATTGATTCTTTTTTAAAGTCTTAGGCTGTATTTAGACTAAATTGGTTTAATTAACTCTGTGCAGAATCCTTTAGTATTTTCTTCCTGGCAGAAACAATTTCCATTTCTTTTCTACTGCATCTTCTTTTGGTAAAGTGTTACCAAAATGTGGTACCCTTCCACCACCCCCTCCCCACCAAAAATCATTGCAAAATGCAAAGATGCTATTTTTCTACTTTTTTCTTCTTCTCTTCTTCCTTTTCCATTATAAATCATTTTGCAAAATGGCTTCCTGTGCTTGATATGTTAAAGCTCAAAGTAGGACAATATTGTGGGGGTTTCCCCTGAGATTTAATTGAAATATGGAGACGCAAAATGACTTCAAAGCACTAGATGGCTTTCATTGACAGACAAGACACAATACAAACCACTGACTACTTTATAATGAACTAACAGCAAGTCTATCACTCTGTAACCATAACATCATATTGAAATTGGTTGCTGCTGACTATATTAATATATCCATGTAGGCTTTTTTGGGGGGTGGGGGGGAAAGGCATTTGGAAGTTGGGTTTTTTCCCCCAAGATTGTAGCTTAGCCTACAGCCTTAAAGGTTGCCCACTCAAGTGTAAGCAAGTTTGATCTTTTAATAAACCAAGTTTTCTTTTAGATCAGTCAATGTCAACAGAGTCAAAAAGACTGGCATAGCATAATTAACAATTAAGCTTGCATTGTACTGTAATTGTTTCATATAAATCTTAAATGGCATTTTAAGAAGGAATAAAAGAGAGAAGTAATGTGAATAATCAGGGGACCAAAGCTTTGGTTACAAATAGAGTTTAAACCAACTGGGTATGGTAAGTTCTGGAAAAAAAATTAGGAGGGAATACAATAGCATTCTGAAAGATTATCACATAGAAGAAGGTCAAGACCTGTGTTTTTTCTTCTAGAGTGCATAATATAGAATGATAAAGGTATGTTACTGGCAGATTCTGACAATAAGATTAGCTTGCTACTGGAACGAAGTACCATATTTCTACAGAAGCCAAATGCCCACCAGTTTCTGATACTTAATTTGCATTAATGCACTAGGCTGTGGATTGCCAAAATGATCCATTTCACAATTCTATATTTTTACTTGTATTGTGGTGAATTATTTTGCAGAGAATAGGCATGCTTTTTATGTCAATTGGCATCACACCATTCCTAAAAGAAGCATTTTGTCCCAGAAAGCCAACAGAGCAGACAGCTGGAAGCTGCTAAGAATAAGACCTGAATGCAGTAATGATGTCTTCAGAGACCAAAAAGAATATAATATCCTAATAATCCTCGTAAGAGCCTGGTTTCCTTTGTGTGATTAAGAAGCTTTGCTTGGGCATGTTTACTAACAGCATAGTATAACAAGCCACAGAAAGAAAACCTTTTCCACCCATGTTGGATGATTCCAAAACCATGGATACATTTAAATAGGAAGCCAATTCTTACCTATTTTGTGTGGGGAGAAGGAGCTACCTGGACCTGGTTCTCAACTCAGGGATCCATAGCTTGAGTTTCAGATGTCACGGTTCCAAGAAATACCCCTAATGAAAGAAGACTCCAAGGCTTGAGTTTCTTCAAAGTTCCATTTTATTAGAGATGTCATATTGGCACATCTGGGAAAACCCAAATCTGAAAGCTTCCAGGTTTTCCCCACCCAAATTACAGTCCAAGTCCCTGCCCAGCACCCTCATGTCCATCACATGGTCCAATTAGGCACCATCACACTACTTCAGGTGCAGGGCAACCTGTCGTTGACTCTCTGAGAAAGGAATGTTATTTAGACTATAGTATATGGAAGACTATATATCTCTCATATGCTATATAATCCTCCCTCCCATTTTCCCACAGCATTAAATGTGGCAGACCTGAAAGCCCAATGCAAAAGAT
This sequence comes from Rhabdophis nuchalis, assembly GCA_039707465.1. Lineage (NCBI taxonomy): Eukaryota > Metazoa > Chordata > Lepidosauria > Squamata > Natricidae > Rhabdophis > Rhabdophis nuchalis. The sequence continues at coordinate 190,468,711 of CM077645.1, forward strand.
AGTTTCCAGGCCTGACATCAGCATCCAATCATTTCAATTTTTAAGTTAAACATGTCTACTCAATTCAACACTACCGGTCATTTATATCACCATTTATGTGACAGGATTACTTGCACAAGCATCATCTTGAACAAGTAAATGTTGCAATAGCTACTCATTCTTTGTGATAGGGTGATTTAATAAGCCCAGAATTTCCCTAGTCTGATAAGCCAAGTCAATTTTTAATCCTACATGACAATCAAAATCATTGTCTGATTCTCACATGACAATGTCTTTAGCAAGTTATTAGCAGTCAAGCTCAACTTGAAAGGAATTTTACTTTTAAGACCCACATCCTATCTACCTAGATTTTAAGACATGACAGGTCAACCCAGCCTCCTTCTGAGTTTAAAGGAGGAGTAGAACCTAGGCCAGTGATGGTGAACCTTTTTAGCACCAAGTGCAAAAAAGGGAGCACTTAGCACATGCACGCACTCATCTGGATCAAGGAACTGTCCAGGAGGCATACATGGACTGGAAAATGAATTCCGGTTTCTGGCGCGTACATGAATGCTGACCAGCAAGTCTTCTGGTTACTGCTGCGCATGCGCACATGCTGATCAGCTGGCCGTTGTGCATGCTCACACCGAAAAACAGAAGACCAGCTCGCAAAGAGAAAGGCCAGCTGATCGGCATGTGCACATGTACGCCAGAAACCCAGAAGGGGAACAGGCGAAATTACACATGCCAGGTGACATGGCTCCGTGTGCCAGGCGCCCATGCCATAGGTTTACGATCACGGACCTAGGCTCACCACTCCAAATCTAGTTACCTTAATCATTACAGGATCTTGGGTTTCAGTGTGCAGATAATAGACTATAACCTAACAATTACGTAATGCTATGGCATATAGAAAGCTCCTTGACACAAACATGACATCTGAGCTTCAGATGTTGGAAGGCTTTCACTTGAAACTTGTTAAGATTTCGGTTAGATTCGTCCCTTCATCTATTATGCATCTACTGCCAGGGAATCTGCAGGAAATTGTATAGAATGGTATGCTCTGAATTTGGACAGGGAACATGATGTTATAGTACAACTGCCTCTGTGACTCAGATCCTTCAAACCTGCCATGCCTCAGTTCCTTTGGCACTAGATCACAGCAAATCAGCTACAATTCCTACCTCATAGGGGTTCATGGGAGTTAATTACTGGAATGTTTATACAGCACTTTGAAAATGTAAAGGTCTAAATTAATGCCAAGTTTTATTATTATGAAACCCATTAAAACAAAATACATTGATCAATGAGCCCAAATCAAAGAACATGTAACTGCAAAGGATCTAATTAAAATTAGAAAAATAGAATTATTGAGAGCTACTGAAATTCTGCACCACCTCTCATTTCAAATTAGCAGAGATCTATTACCCAGCATCTTGCCCTGTATTTCTCATGTCACGGGCCAAGCAGCTGGAGGTTTGCAGAAGCCAATATTTCCCTTTATTTGTTTAAGAGCTCATTAAGAAAACTGAAAGAAAGATCTGCAAAATCAAATAGCTTTGACATAAAGTGCAGCCCATTGTAAAATCGACAAGAAGGACAAACATTCCTAGGTGCAAAAATCCATTGTAAAATAGACAAGTGAGAAGGACAAAGATATCTAGGTGCAAAAATCTACCAATCACTGAATGTCAGCAAAGTCCTGGAATTTTCAGATTCAGTAATTTGCAATCAGCTTTACAATATTTCCTTTTTTGGCTGAAGACAGAAATATTTAACACATTAGGTGACCGGAGGCTAAAACCTATGAAGAACAATTGCAGGAACTGGGTATTGCCCTTTAATGGTTACCTGGACTTTTGAATAGCCACAGTAGATGGGGCTTTAGGTTTGTTTAAAACAAGTATTTGATCCTTGCAATAATCTACTTTAAGGACAGTGTCCTGCTGCTTTCAGCAGAATAATAAACAATGGCACACAGTAACCTCTATACCTTTGGGCCATGCATAATCAGAGGTGGCATTCAGCAGGTTCTGACCAGTTCTGGAGAACCGGTAGCAGAAATTTTGAGTAGTTCAGAGAACCGGTAAATACCACTTCTGACTGGCCTCGCCCTAATTTATTCTCTGCCTCCCAAGTCCCAGCTGATCAGGAGGAAATGGGGATTTTACAGTATCCTTACCCTGCCCACCAAGTATCCCACCAAGTATCCTTACCCAGTATCCTTACCCTGCCCACCAAGCCACACCCACCAAACCATGCCACTCCCACCAAGCCACACCCATAGCAAACAATACAAAAAATACAATACAATAAAAATTTCTATACAAAAATTGAATCACACCACTGATGCATGTGTCACAATGCACATAGAAAGGAAGAAGCAATTGCATTATCAGACCATGATACTTTCTTCAGTCTGTACTCTTGCCCAGCCATGCTGCTGTATTGCTGCTGAAGGGTCTTCTACAATTACAGGGAGAGGCTGAATAAATGTTTAATCTGCTTTGTGTAATTTTTCCATAAAAGCATCACTGTTATGCTGAGATATTGTTAGATTTCTGGTACTGGATTGCTTTGATCACTCTTTTTCAGGACAACCTGCCTCACAGGGAGTAGCTAAAGTAGGTAGGTAACTGTAGGTAATACAGGAGGAGAAAGCGCTTTGTACCCTGCTTTGGGTTTTGAAAGGAAAGGCAGGGCATAAATTCAATAAAAAAGTGTCCTTAGCTCTATTAAATTCCATAAGATATTTCTGCATTGAACTGTAGGCAACATGATGTTGTCTTCTAATATTTGTTTAGAATTTTCTAATCTAACATCAACATTATAAAATGGGAAACAAACCTCAATATAATAGATGTTAGTGGGTCAGATTTTGTCACAGCTAGAAATACATTAGAAGGCATAAGCAAAATTACATTCAATGCTCGCGATGGCTGTCTGTGTGTCTGTCATCCACCCACCCACCCAACTATCTATCTATCTATCTATCTATCTATCTATCTATCTATCTATCTATCTATCTATCTATCTATCTATCTATCTATCATCCATCCATTCCTAGATAGAGATCTAAACTAGATCTATATCTAATTATAATGTTTTACCTAATATTGGGAAAAAATATTCCCATAATAAATGGGAAGTTCTTAAATAGTCAGAAAGTACTATATTATGGATAAATAAATATTAACTAATTTGGGTGAAATATAATGAGAAATATGATTTAATTTATAAATAATTCACAAGTAAATCAAGTGACTGCTGCACAGCAGTGAGACATTTGAAAAAACAAACTACTTCTTTAAATAATCACCAAGAAATATTCACAGTGAACCAGCAAATAACATAGCAATTTATGATGACCTAAGAAGTGGGGGAGGGGATAGGAATCAGAGGATAACTGAAAGAGAGTGCCTGGTTGACTTGGGAAATGAGAGGAAGAAATGCTGCCCATGAAGCAATCTGATAAGAGAGGCAGAATGCCCCAGTGGCTTAACTGTCAGACAAAGAAACTTAGAAAGGACCCTCTTCTCAGGATCAAGCAGTTAAAAGTTACAATTCTTTACAACAAAGTACAATTAATTCATCTAGAAATGGGAGGCTGTGAGAGTACAGCATTTGTGCTGATAAATAAATAAAGGGAGACTAGTATAGATCTATTTCAAGCTATTTAGCTCTCATCAGCTAGCCATGCCCTTGCTGGGATTTGAACCTGGGCTGTTTTTACATGTTAGGCAGTTGAATTAGCCACTAAGCCCCAAACTCTCCTCCGTTATCAGCTGAGCTAAGGAAATAAGTAAGTGTTATGTCAAAGCACCTGGTATTCCTTGATTTTCTTGGATGTAGTCTAATTAGTTTAAAATTTTAAAGAACTCCTTAAGTGTGGCCAATGTGACAGCACTGTTGTGCAAAACTGCACTAGTTGCCAGTTTGCTTCTGGGTCAAATTCAAGGTGTTAGTTATTAGCTTTAAAGCTTTTTATGGCATGGTTGGGTTCAAACTAACTGGGGAACTGTCTCATCCCAATGAAATTGGCCTACCCCATTTACATGCTGTGGACTCCATTGGCCAATCAATTTGCTTGATGGTTCCAGGAGTAGAGCCTTTTGTGCCATGGCCTCCACCATCTGGAACATGATGCACCTCAACGTGAAAGGGCCAGAAACCTGGCTCTGCCCCACTCTAGGACAGTCATATAAATTTGTTTAATAAATTATGGCATCTCCCAATGGAAGGTTCCTCTGATGGATGCAAGGCACTGCAAAGAGATGAGCCTCATCAATCCACTTCCTCCCTCTTTTATTGATGGAAGCTCTTGATTTACCAAGACAGACACTAACTGGATACTATCTCTGTCTCTAAGATTATACTTGTTTTTACTTCTTTTTTTCATATATTACTCTCAATTTAATTTAAACCAAAGAGGAACAGTTATTACTTTGATTTATGCTCTATTTCTCTGCCAGTAAAGCAGAACATGTTTTCTTCCTTTTCTACAGCTGCATTACAAATAAAAAATATTGGGTATAGTATTTCAGCAATAAATCCATAATCTGTTTTATGCTAAGCATCCTGAAGGTTGCTTTTATTTAACAGTGTGTTTACTTTAAGATGAACTGTTGCACTTATAACTTACGTACACTTACATTTATCATTTGTTTGCCTTACCATTTTAAGCTGTTGAAGTGCATTTTGTATCTTTGTTCTTATTTATGTCTAAATGAAGCCAAGCCAAAGTATTGCTTACTACTACCAGCAATATGAATGGATCATGTTCATTCTGGGTATTTTTATTACGTCTGTGCAACCAATTTGCTGAGCCTCTTCACTTTGCAGCCAGGCATCTCTCTACATCTGCCCTCTGGAGCCATAATGGAGCTGCACCTTTCTGATGATTTAGTAGCTGCTTTGCAGTCCCTCCCTAAATATTCCATGCATGCACAGGGCAAAATTCCTGCTAGTAAAATACTGTAAATGCATATTTTCTTGTAAGTATTTTTTATTTTCCCATAAATACCACAACTAATATTTATTTCAGTAGCAATCTACATGTGTGTATGTTTGTTTTTCTGCTTGCCTAAGAAAAAGATGTACTCTTACAAATTTTTGGAGGCTGGATTATTTTTAAGTGTAAAATTGGTTCCTGAAACTAAGAGTAATAGTCCTAGCTCAGGAGAACATTCAGTTCTTTGGTTCGCAATAGAAGTAATTTGACTAATTATTTTCACCCAAAGGATGCTACTTTATCACATGATTCAACGTTTAGAAAATCCCTTCCTTTTATCTACAATGGGAATATATCCCACTATTCTCCCCACAATACCAGAGGGGATGGGGAGACTGGGGCATTTGTGTTTAGCATGTTAAAAGTTATTTACTCTGTAGAGTTTAGAGATGTAAAAACATCCATTTGAAACTTACTGATGGTCTTCTTTCCTCCTATTTGTGGAGATTTCCCACATTTGGCAAACAATTTTGCTTTAGGGTAGATATATTCAGTGGTAAAATTATATTGAATTCAAGTCCTCTGTAGTTACTCAGAGGTAATTGAATCTTGTGGTGCTATTCTGCTTGTTTTTGATCTGCAGGGAATCACCATAAGAAACAATTATGGTGTCTTACCTTTTATTTAATTGTTAGATTTATACCCTACTTCTCATTCTGAAGCCCAAAGCAGTTTATGAGGGTTTCCTTTATTTTATCATCACAATAACAAATTTGTGCAGTAAATTAAGGTAGGAGAAGTGTTTTTCTATTTAAACTTAAAGTCTCACCAGTACAGGGGTAGTCAACCTTTTTTATACCTAATGCCCACTTTTGTATCTCTGCTAGTAGTAAAATTTTCTAACTGCCCACCGGTTCCACAGTAATGATGATTTATAAAGGGGAGTAGGGACCAGGTTGATTACAGGCATTAGTACAGCAGCATAACTATTACAGAACATTGCTTTTAAAGGGGAAATAAGATAATTTGATTCCATCTGGAAGAGGCTTTTAATAAAATATGTAACTTTCAACAAAACGAGGGTGAATATCTAATCTCTCTCCTTACTAATTGGCTTGGCTCATTAAATTTGGTTGTGGAAGTTAAAACAGAAGATTTTGAAAAAAATGTCATTAAATACTTGGCTAATGAGAAAGAAAGATAATTTTCATAAAGATACAGTTGCCAGATTTACAATGAAGATGAAAGTATTAAGAACTTTTCATCAAACTAAACAAAGAGAAGAAAGCTTTCTTTCTGTTTTTAATGCTTCGTTCCTTTTTATTTTTGTGTATATTTTATTTATTGTAAAACAATGTTTTAACAAAAAAAAACTCTACACCCAAATTATCTGAAAAATCTTGCTAAATTTATATTTGAAATTCTTGATACATCAACACAATCCAGTGTAAGAAAGTCTTCAAATTGTACACAATATTCAGGGGGGGAAAGTATTATAGCTAGGTTTCCATTTAAACTCATACTAAATCATATTGTTTGAAGCCCTCAGGAAATTATGCACACTAAATAACAAATTTAGATATATTGGAGCAATTATAATTAAACCATGCAGCCGATGTACATGAATCATCAGATAAGATAAGATGGGAAAAGGATTAGGGGAGGGCCAGCAAGGGATAGAAACCAAAAAAACAATATACATCTCTAGTATGGAATTTCAAGGCTCAGAATGAGGGATTGAAAAGGTCCCTAGAGTTGTTTCCAGATTGAAAAATGCCTTAGAGTAAACAGGTCAAAAACCCTGAAGGTGATTTCTCAACCATTTCTCAACCATTATCTACCTATTGCAGTATTTCTCAACCTCAGCAATTTGAAGATATGTGGTCTTCAACTCCCAGCTGGGGAATTTTGAAGTCCACACATCTTCAAGTTGCTGAGATTGAGAAACACTGATTTATTACCTCAGCTTTTAGATGCCAAGGTACATTAGTGTTATTATGTGATGAAAAGCAAAAAATAAAAAAGCACAATTCTGAAGAGAAAGATAACACACTTTATTGGAGTTCCAACATATGGATAAAAACAAACAAAGAATAGCAGAAAAATAAGATCTTTGGATTCTAGAAGAAGAAATTCTACTTCTCTGGTTTGCTGTCACAGTGTTGGCATCCTATAGGCAAAACCAGCAAAGATGATTGTATAAAGACACCTATGTGAAACAGAATTTCATTTTTAATGTGGGGCAGTGTGCTCACAGTAAAAAAAATGACAATAAAAGTTATCTTAGGTAATTGTTAAGAAAATCTGTGCTTTTCAAAGGTTGCAGCAATGTTGGAAGTAGTGCTTCTCTCTTGAAAATTAACAGAGCAATGTTTACATGGGTGACTTTAATCAATGTGGAGTATCTGTAGTTTTGCTTCTTCCTTATTAAATTGCCTTAGATCAGTTTTCTCAATCTTGATGGCTTTAAGACATACTAGATGAGAATTCTGGGAGTAAAAGACCATAGATGTTAAAGCACCAAGGTTGAGAAACACTGTCTTCAGGACTGGATCTCTGCTTCCTTGAGTCAATTTAATTCTGACTTTGTAAAAGTGAACAATATTTTCAGTTAGGATACTGAAAATTAGGACGTATGACCAGAATGGGTTGCTAATCTTTTTACTACCAGTTGAGGCATGCTCCCACATGCACTTGCATGCGATGTCCAGGCAGGTGGGTGGGTGAAGTCTCCCGACACCACTACTACCAGTTCAGCCGATCTGGGACAAACCGGCAGCAACCCACCTCTGTATATTACCTGGTCTCTGCCATATCCACAGGAGCAAAATGAGATTCCCTAAAAATGAATTTGCTGCTTATTTCAGCCATAACTGTTATTTATACAGACAATGATCTTTTAAAATAGATAAGTTATTACATGCTCGTCAAATTATTGGTTTTATTAAGGATGTTCATTAATAGTTAGATATGTTCCTTAAAGAATGAACACACACAAACACAAATGAGGAAACAAATATATGCATATACATCAGTGGTGGTTTTCACATTTTGTTACCACTGGTTCGCTCTGCACATGCCCGCTTGCTTCGCAGGTGGAAACATCTCTTCTGGCTTTCTGCACATGTGCCTAAATAGGACAACTTAGAGCTGGGGTTTGTAGGCACGTGCCCACCTACGATTTATACTACCAGTTTGATTGAACTGGTCTGAACTGGCTGAATATGATCTCTGATATACACGAACAAAGTACCTAACAACTCTGGCTTGTCAAATGTCTTTATTTATTTTTTTAAACCAAGGATACAGAATCTGAGACCTCTGATCCCATAGGCTCTTCAAAGTGTACGGTCTGTCTTTTATTTATTTTATTTTAACTTATTTTTATCCCAGCTTTATTGTTTTTATAAATAATTCAAAATGACCAACATACCTAGTACATCTTTTTCCTATTTTCCTCTATGAATATCCCTGAGTGATTCCTTTTTTGCCTACATGTTTAGCTTTTCATTCTATTAAAAAGTTCTAGTTATGGTAAAATTGTTAATTTTAGGTGACATAAATACACTTTTTTGAAAACCATATCAAATGAAGAGAATAAGCTATCACTTAAAGTAATTGACATTGAGACAAGCATTTGCAATGACTAATTTGAGAATTCTATTATTAAACTTAATGGCTTGGGTAATCCAGTTAAGCAATCAAAAGTCTTCACTTACTGCAAATGAAGCTTACATTATCTGTCTCCAGGAAAGGCATCGTTCCTGAAAAATAAAAATGTATTGAGGGATTTCTGAATTGGAGATTTTTAGCACTAAGTGATTCCAACATTAAAGGTATCTGTAATATCTGAAAAATGCCAGATTTAATTAATTACAAATGACAGTATATATTTACTAAAGGACTTTCAGACAGTATATTCTAATGACTAATGAAAACTTCTTTTTTTATTTTTGGAGTATATCATATAGAACTTGAAAATGTAGAAAAGCTGAAATTATATTAGATGGATATTGGACTGAGCATTTAGATCAAAGTAAATGAGAAAAAAAAACCCTCCTTAAAACAATGCAGTTTCTCAATGTTGATCAGACAATTAATGCTTGGAGGATAAGCAATCCAATATACTGATTAATTACCCAACTAAATAGAATACCAAGAATACATAGTATTCCAATACTGGTCCCTGATTTTCAACCACAACAGAGCCCAACATGTTCATGCTAACAAACACATCTCAACTGCCATTAGCACTGCCAATACCATCATAAAGTCTTTTTAAAAAAAGACAACCCTGCACAATGAGCAAGAAATCATGTATACTTTAAAAATAAATTATAAATATGAAATGAATGGTGTTTTTCAAAGTTGCATTTGTTTTCATAGACACGTATCAAATTAAACTGGTTTTTACAAATAATTAATGGAAAAAAAGTTGCCTTTGCTACATTTAATAACTTCAAATTCCATTTTCTCTGAGAAGATAGAAACATGTAATTGGAAGATAGGGCTCCATTCATTTGTGTCATTCCATATTTTGGTTTTCACTGTGAAATAGTAGAACACTGTGTGTTCCAGGCCGTAACATTTAATGGTGCCTAGTTATGACATAAACCTTTCTCCCACTCAGATCAGAGGCTTGGGACAAAATTGGTTCTGCTACTCTGTTGTAAAGTTGTCTACAACTGATGGCCTTGCGAATAGAATCAATTTGCCCCCATTATTTCCCCAAAATACAACGATGGCTACTTTAAAAGGAAACTGAAAGCTTTTCTGCTTTTTCTATGTTGTTCTGATGTTCTCTGAACTATTTTTTAAGGAATTGTTTAAGGAAAAAAAACATGTACACAAAACAAACTAGTCAGTTATATTTCCATAGTTTAAAAAAAAAACAATAATTGAATTAACATTCAACTCTAACATTTCAGCTTCATTTTACCCCTCTCTGCCTTATTCTTATGCAGGTTTACTTAAAAGTAACTCTAGTTTATTCTTCAGGAATTACCGTCTAGTCATCTATCCTTAGGATAAGACCTAGGAAAACACCTTAGGGTAGATGAAAGATAAAATCCTAGAAAGAACATTCCATAGTAGGTGTGCCACCACTGGGGGGCGGGGAGGGGGGGACACTTTCCTCTCTAGCCATTGCTGCACTATCCTGATGGGAGATACTTTGCGAAGATTTCGTGTATTTGCTTCCAACAGTCTGTTCCCAACCAACATGAAAACCTCAAAAGCAAAAATATGAGTTAGGAGTGCAGATTTCTTTAAGTAGCTGAAAGCCCAATTGACAGTGTATCAAGGTAATTATCAGTAAACACTCACTATGTATTGTTTGCTAACACGGCACTTCTTAGATTGAAGCACTTAGTGTCCCAGTGGCATTAAGATATTAATAAAGACACGAAATTCTAACTATGAGTGAGTATGGATGATAATGTGGCAGAAGCCCCAATTTATACTCAGATTTAATTATGCATAAATAAAACATTACCACAGAATTAATAGTCTGTAAAAATTCATCAGGCTACACTTTACAACTTTTGCCTAGCAATTTGCTTCCTGTCTTGAAACTTGCTTTCTTTGTTATTCCTCCATCGGTCATGCAGTAAGCTTTCTTGCATTTGTTAGGAAAGGTAAATACTACATCATCTAGACAGCAATTTGCATGATTCTACCTGGTGAAGCAATACATGGCCCAGAGGATAATTGAGCAATAAACAAGTCAACATAATTTTAGCCATCGCAGCCCCCGGACAAAGGGTTAGTTTCAAATGAGGAAAGAAAATATTGTACAGAAATAGATATAAACAAAATAATATTATTCCTGGGTCAGAAAGGAGCCTAAAGCTATGTAGGAGGAAATACAGTTATTTTAGGCATGTGGACTATATTGTAAAATGTTGTTATTATCAGCCATTAGTAATAGAATAGAAGAGTCACTTTTGGAAAGCCAATTGTTTTTGTTTTACTTTATTTAAAAATATATTATCCTTGATTTACTCTTCCTATTCTTTTCCTTTATCTTGCAACGAGTATAAATCCTTCCAATCCCCACCATCCAGTCAGAGCTAAAGAAGCTTCTTGGTTGAGAAGTGAAATGTCTTCAAAGAAAAACCAGAAAGTCCAGTTGCCTCTTGAAAAAAGCACTATGACATGGATGACTGAGAAACTCCATAAATAGCCCTGGCTCAGGCACAAAACTACTAAGTAAACTTGGGCCAGTTTCTTATTCTCAGCCTTAGGAAGATGACAATTCATAATACTTCTGAAAAATCTTGTCAGGAAAATTGCAGCGACTAGTCCAAGCAACTGAGTTGCTAAGAGTCAAGACTGCTTTGAAAACACAATAACAACAATAATGACAATAACAAAGAGCATATGACATAAATATGATTAAACTCAGCAGGGATACAGTTTAAATGTAATAACCAACAGAGATGGAAGAATTGGGAAATATGTTAAAACAGAATTAGGAAGGTCTGTAAGCTACTAAATTCTGATGGCCTCAACATAAAGTTTTATAAATTTATATACCCCCACTATAGGCAACATTCAAGATACTGGGAAAATAGTCATCTTCCAAAAATATGGAGATAGTCGTTATTGGTTGTAATTTCACACTCTCAGTCTAAAAAATGAATTCTTATCATCCAACATAGATTTTAAGATTTTTTCCTAAACAGAGTTAAATGTAATATTGCAGTTCCAGTTTATTTAATGTGATATGAAATAGGTAATTGTGTGCATTGGAAATGTTGTAGGCATTTGATTTATTTGCCCAGATTCTTTAAAACTTTAAATAATTTCCCAGTTTGAAAGATGAATTGATCTGTGGGATCTGCTAACTACAAAAAATAATAAAATATGATTTAAATTGAAATCCTACTAAGCTGTACAAGGCAAGGATGCCTAATACCTTTTGTCCCTTTAATAAGAAAGAAGTCATAAATTCAGAAATAATTCTAAGGCCTATCTTGTTAAACAAATTGCTACTAATATAAAAATACTCTAGCTTGGGATATGACATAAAAGACAATCTTTCCGTGTTTCCGAATCTTGAACAGGGTAAAGTGGAAAGTGGCTCAGAATAAATGGGTAAAAGAATGTTTATTACATTTTCAGAGCTTTTACAGAAATAAAAATTCCATGAGAGCATAGGGCCTTTTTTCTTTGTTTTATAAACACTGAAAGACATTATTGCACCAATAGAAGAAAATATATAGAGAACAGTGTTGAACTGTGGAGTCCTTGCTGCTGTCTGACCTTGGTTGTTTGCTTGCAGATGTTTTGTTACTAGACTAAGTAACATCTTCAGCACTAGAAAGGAGTGTGGTTTGCTCTTTGCTTATATACAGTAATTTGCCTTGTTAGTGATGCCGAGATTATTGTTTTCTCATTGGTAATTCCTTGATTAGTACAGTAATCCCTTGTTTTCCGCGGTTAATCGGGACCGGACCCTTCCGCGGAAACTGAAAACCGCGAAGTAGGATTCTGTATATCTATACCGGAAACTTGAGTTGGTGGAAAGCAAGCACTAGGGGGCGCTTGCCTCCTACCGATGCATTTTTTTGCTATTGAAAAACCCGCGAAGCACTGAATCCGCGGAAAACGAGGGATTACTGTATATTGTTTACTGATTGATTGTCTGATATTATTCCTTGCGTCAATTCCTATTTACATGGGTGTTGATTTCTGGCAAGGAGATGTTTTGATCTTTTTAGATTGTTAGCTTTTTTATGTCTCTTTTGAATGGTATGTAAATATTGTTTATCTCTATGTGCCTGATGATGGCTGATTGGCCTGAGTGCCAAGTGCCAGAAATTTCCTCAGCATTTTTTTATTTGGTTTGGTTTAAAATGCTCAGTTTCCCAACTGAAGCTATGGTTAAATCTATTCATGTATTGTGAAATTAAGCAGTTTGCATCATGTCTTCTAACACCTAGTTTGTGTTCATGGAAGGGCTCTATTAGTTTTCTGCCTGTCTGTTCTAGTTATAATTACAGTCTCTTTGCAGCCAAAGGTATTTGATCTGTATGGTTAAAAACAATAATTTTAAATAATTTTTTTTTTAGAATTCTACTTTATCAAACACCCAAGTAATGTTATTGAAACTAATTCATATACAATGTAATACTCCTGTATGCCTTCTCTGGTCCAAAGCTCTCATTGTCTCTCTTTTTTCTAAAGAGTAGAGCCTGGAACTGAACTATTAGTTAAAATACAATTTGACTCATGAGCTAATCATGTAATGAATCAGCTGCAGTTGCAAGTATCTCCCTTTAAATTTGGTGCTAGCAAAGAAATATCTTGGTCTAAACCAGTGGTGTCAAATTCAAGGCATGTGGGCTGGATCTGGCCTGCGAGGACAGCCTGGAAAAAGCACAGGATCAGCCTATGTTGCCTCTGTCAATGAAAATGATGCTCAGGCAGCAAATGCAGCCCCCAATACCCAATTTTGCTGGCAGAGAGCTGCAGGAGGCTGTTGCAGCCAAAAATGGGGTACAGGGGGCTGGTGATAGGGCCCCTGCACTCCGTTTTTGCTGGAGAGGGCTGGAGGAGGCTGTCTAGGCTAAAAATAGGGCGCAGCATGTGCCCCCCCAGGTCTATTTTTGCTGGCAGAAAGGTATCAAAACAAACTAAAAACAAAATAAAAGGAGAAATGTTTCCCTTTTCATTCAAGAAGGGACAGGAAAAGAGAAGGGAAAGAAGAAAGACAGAGAAAATGTGTGAAGAGAGCAAGGAAGAAAAAATAAGGAAAGAGGGGAAGGAAGAAGGAAGAATGAAGAGGGAAGAAAAAAGAAGAAAAAGGAGATTATAATGAGAGTGGTGTCAAACACAACCCTGCTGGATTGTGTTTGTGTTTGAAATTGAGTTTGTGTTTGAAATTGAGTTTGACATCCATGGTCTAAACAATGGAATCAGCCAACTAGCCCAATAATACATCATGGATATACCCTATCAGAAGCTTCCAGGTCCTTTTCTTTTTTTATTCTGTTCATAAAGTCTAAACTGCCTCTTGTTTTTTTTTAAAAAAAAAATTAGCATCAATAAGTAAACATATTGACAAATAACTATTTTATTATGCAAGTTTGAAAATGTGCAGAGAAAATCCAAATTAATGGATGTTTTCTAAATGCTTGCATTTAGCTTTAGGATATTAAACCTCACTGAATTCTATTATCCAACTTAGTCTTAGAAATAGCATCTACATTTACAGAATTTACCCCATCTCAATTATTAACAAAAACAGAAGGTGGCAGGTGAGTGTAATGATTAATCCATTAGATGGAACATGCTTCTATTTCAAAGTTTCTTATTTTTTTTCCTAAACTTTGTCAGTTCTAATTTATCACTCGAAACTGAAATACAGTAATTATGTTAGTATTTAAGTTCTATGACCCAGCCAAGGTTGTATTACAGTTATGAAATCACTCATGGATTCTAGTGACATTTGTTAACATGTTACAAGGTAACACATGTTGAGATCAGGCTCCTGACATTTCAAATTAAGTCAAAAGAGAAATTAATGAAGTAATTGCTCAACAGATTTCCCCAGTTGCATGATGAAATTTTACACAGGAATAAAATAACATTTTTAGTTTTTACGGGAAGTTTGTAATGCTGGCAAAAAAAATTAATTCTGACACTATCCAAGTTTCATATTTTAATGATTTGCTGCTTTGAAGGTTACATTGGATGTATGTGTCATGCATACCTTTTATTCCACTGAAATTACTAAAGTATTTCAGACAAAGTTATTCTAATCTGTACTGCTAGTTTGTTCTATGATTCATAAGAGGACAAAGGCTATTCACATTTAACAATTTAGAACAATTAAAGCAAAGCAGGATAGATAAATCAAATTTTGACATTTTCTGGAACAAAAACTGTAGTACATAATGATACATCCAACTCATGCAAGGAGGTCATCAGATAAAACAGATTAATTTAAACACATATGAATATACGTAGTTGCTGTAAAAAAGATGAAATTGTATTCTACAACTATGAACAGCAAAATTTTCCTAGGCAATATTTCAAGGAGTAAGCTTAAGATTTATGAAATATAACACGGTATTGTCTTCTTCAGACATCCATTTTAATGTATGGTTGTTGGAGAAGGATAAAGATCCAGATGTCTTCCCTCTACTTTCTTGACTCCACATGTTGAACTAGAGCTCTGAAGAAGCTTAATGTTCATCTCACCTAAATACATGAAGGTTGAATAGAAATGAGAAGACAACAAAACCAGCATGTGTGCCTGGTCCTTATTCCTTCATCCATCAAATGGACAAGAACATTATAGTTAATGGTTTAGACATAACAGAGTGGTCAATTTGATGAATCTATAATAATAATAATAATAATAATAATAATAATAATAATAATAATAATAATAATAATAATAATAATAATAATAATAATAATAATAATAATAATAATAATAATAATAATAATAATAATAATTTAATATTTCTAAACCGCACCCTCTCCCCTCGGGGACTCGGGGCGGTGCACAGGCACAGTAAAACAATAAATATATACAAACATTTCATTAAAAATAAATTAAATCTAAACCTGCGCTAAAATTCCCATTAAAACTAAGCTATGCTATAAAACCCCAATAAAACCCCGAAGACAGAGACTATCCTAGGCCGGCCAGACAGAAGAAATGAGTTTTTAATTTGAGACGGAAGGAGCGGAGGTCCGTGGTCGTCCTAATGTCGGGGGGAAGGTCGTTCCAGAAGGCTGGGCCCGCCACAGAGAAGGCCCTTCCCCTGGGCGTCGCCCGCTGACAGAGTCTAGTGGACGGTACCCGGAGAAGTCCCTCTCTGTGGGAGCGAATCGGCCGTGAGGATGTATGAGGCAGGATCCGATCCCGCAGATAATATTACTAATAGAAAGTTAAATGCCATTCAATATACATTCCATTGCTATTTATTAACCCTCGCATAACTGAATAATCTGGCCCTTAGTTTTGATAATAATTTTTGATAACAACCTTCTAAGGGCTGAGCCATAGTTCTGGCATGAGATATAATTGAACTTTTTCTTCTAATTCAGTGTTAAGCAATTCTTTCACCATTCAAAATTACAATGAACTGATCCCAAAGCTATTTATGATCCAGTTTTGGAGTCCCAATAGTTGCACTTACCTCCATGGTTGCATAGCCTCATTTTGAGTACTTCTCATTTTTACAGTTGGTTGCAGCATTCTGCAGTCACATGACTGCACTTTACTGTTTTTTACTGGTTGCTGGCAAAATGCCGAAATAAATACATGCGTTCAATTAGCACCCATGGCATTCACTTAATGATGAAGGGGACATGTCAAATAAAAAACTAGGCCTACCATTTTTGCCTTGGACTCAGCAAGTTTGACCCAGAGTAGAAGGCTTCAAGAATGATGATACATGAAAAACCGAATCAAATGACAGACTGCCAGGCTTCACCAAAAACAGCATGACCAAGCAGGGCTACTCAAAGCTAATCTGCTGAAGAAAGCCCAGCCAGAGAAGGGGCAGTTTTGTCAGAGGGCTGTTAGAAGATGCTAGTATTTAGTAAACAGCTAGAACTCGTTGGAAGACTTTCATAGAAGAATTCCAAATGCTAGAACTTCTAGCTATCATAACTTTTCCTTGAAATTTGATTCTGTCCAGCAACTTTCCTTAGCAAAATAGGAAACATGGAATTATTTTGAAACTGTGAGATAAGCTTGAGAGATTTATGATAACCTTAAATGAATAGGCCATATTGTTCATTAGTCCAGGATATAAAAAATGGCAGAGTTCTGCACAATGTTTTTTTAAGAACAGAACAGAACAGAATAGAATAGAATAGAATAGAATAGAATAGAATAGAATTCTTTATTGGCCAAGTGTGATTGCACACACAAGGAATTTGTCATCGGTGCATAAACTCTCAGTGTACATAAAATAAAAGATACATTTGTCATAAGGTACAATACTTAATGATAGTCATAGGGTACAAATAAGCAATTAAATCATACTAGGAAACAATCAATATAAATCACAAGAATACAAGCAACAAAGTCATACAGTCATAAGCAGGAGGAAATGGATGATAGGAACGATGAAAAGATTAATAATAATTTAATATTGGGCTTAATTCTATACATCAATCTTGAGTATTTTAAGGTTTTTTCAAAGTTTTTTTTAATTGTCTGTGTTATTAAAAATGGTAAAGGATGATAGTTTTATTTTATTTTTAATATGTACCTCCATCCCTTTTTAGCCATCCTACCCACCCATAGTTCCTGAATTGAACTAGACCAAAGGAAGATTTGTCCTGGAATTTAAAATGTGAGAAGCTATGTGTAATGGAAGATAAACTCTTTGCACAATATCACTGGACATTTTGTAACTAAGGTAAGTTCAAGAGTTCCTGACACACCCATGAAAACTGTATTTTTTTTTTCCTATCCAGAGAAAAAATGGTTTTTAAACTACCTTTGTTAATAATAACACATTTTCATTTATGTCCTAAAATAGTCATTGGCTATTTTTTAATCTCAACTTTCTTAATGTTTTTTGCTAATATAATTAGCTTCTGAGAAAATAAACTTATTTATTTTTGGCAACATTTTCTTTAACATCATCATTCTTTAACCACTTCTATTAGGTAATGGAATAGAAAAACATAGAAAAACATAACCTGTTCTTCTCTGATAGCAAAAAATATTCTGACCTCTATGCCTACTGCAGTATTCCCAAATTGCAGAAAACAAAAGGAACAAACTTACAAATTCTATGAAGACCATTAGTGAAAACATTCAGCTATTTCATACATTTCAAACCTGTATCATATACTTCAGGGAATCTTGCTGCAAGCAGATTTAATCCTTGCTCTATTTTTGTCCTTCTTTTTGAATGTTCTGTCCCTTGCTACTTCATTAAATGTGTTCTTATAACAATCACTAGTTCCTTTTATTGTCTTTGGAAAATCCCTATCATCACAATCTGGCAAACCAGGCTGAAAGTTCAGTTGCAATCAATTACAGACAAATGGTCAGCTAATTTGGTTTGGTTAGACTCCATTGTAGTGGTTAGAGTGTCACACTGGGGAGAGTCTGGTTTAAGCTTCTACTTCACCATTCAAGTCACTGGGTAGCTTTGGAGCAGTCACTCTTAACACATCATTTCCCATTGCTGCCAAGGGGATAAAACAGCAGTAAAGATCTATGTGTGCCACCTTAAGCCTTCAGGAAAAAATAGACAAAGTTAAATACATTAAACACATAAATATATTTATAAATATATACAGTAGCAATTTTTGAATGCAATTATGTAAAGCACAGAAATTCCAAATGTGCTGTTTCATGTGTCAGAGTTCCGACAGATGCCCTAATTAATTCAAGAGCCTCGAGCCAAGTTTCAAGAGAAATCCAGTTATTTATTAGGAGCAACATGTCAGCACCTACCCAAGTGGAGTCAGCTCTGCCCCACATGATTTGCAGCCCAACCATGACCCTATTTTCCTCCTCCTTCCAGGTTGTGTCATAAATCACATTCTCCAACTGGCTCTGGGAACCTGGGATACAATCTGGAGAAAGGTATGCATGATATGTGTTTCTGGTCATGGCAGCTGCTCCCTCCTGCCTATGGTAACTTGAGAGCAGCCCAGGAATGCTTTACGAGTTGACATCATGGGGTTCTATTTTTTTTTAATAATAATAATAATAATAATAATAATAATAATAATAATAATAATAATAATAATAATAATAATAATAATAATAATAATAATAATAATAATAATAATAATAATAATAATAATAATAGTCATCTTTATTGTCATTGTAATAAAATTACAATGAAATTGGATTGAGCGTTGCGCTAACATTTGCATCAGGTGGAATATAGACAGCAGTGATAACTATAACAGAAATCTCTCTAGGTAAATAAAATGGTCGACAAATGACAGTTGAGAATTCCACGTCTGCAGAACAGTGTGTATAAGCAACTCTACTGTTAGTACAGCAGTTATTATGTGCGTAAATACACAGTCCTCCACCTTTGCTTTTACCAGAGTTGTTGTTTCTGTCAAAGCGGTGTGTGATGCGGTTAGTTAGCTCCACAGACGCATCTGGTACAAGTGGATGAAGCCAGGTCTCTGTGATGATCATCACACAGCAGTCACGAATGAGCTTATTCGCTGCCATCCATAGCTCTAGTTCATCAGTTTTGTGGACAAAGGATCTAGAGTTGGTTAGGAAATGCTTGGTAATGCTGGTCTGTGAGGCTGCTTCCATAATCGAACTAGCAAACCTGCTCTGCATCCCCGCTTCTGCTTCTG
Source organism: Rhabdophis nuchalis (assembly GCA_039707465.1). NCBI lineage: Eukaryota > Metazoa > Chordata > Lepidosauria > Squamata > Natricidae > Rhabdophis > Rhabdophis nuchalis. The sequence continues at coordinate 190,487,960 of CM077645.1, forward strand.
ATCTCTTTGCTGCCTCCTAGGCCAAACAACGATCCATGGAGCGCCTGGCAGTTTTACTATGTCACTTGGTATATTATGATCCAATCTTTAATAATAACTTAATAACTTCCTGCGGGTATAGACTAGTTTTTGCCTAACTCTACTGTGACACCAGGAGCTCAAAGCCACAGCGCCTAAGCCCGCCGCCATCTTGAATAGAAATCAATAAAACCCACTATGCTTGTTTATTTTCCTTTAGGTTGTATTTTGTGTTGGGAATTCCAAAAATAAGCCCAAGTAACTATAAACTATAATTTGGTGTTGGTGATGCTGAGGTTCATAAAGATAAGTGCTACAGAATAAATCTTAGCACCAGGACATGCAGGCATTCATTAAAACTTCAACGGTGTCATGTACACTATGATATCATTGCACAAATAATATTATATAAGTCCCTTGTTCCCCTTGTTTTTCCCAGAAGATGCATATGCTAAGTTATAATTTGTAAATTAAATAAGTTAAAATCACAAATTGACTTTCAGTATCACATCACAAATGGTTACCCTGGATTTAATAAACAGTGCTTTCTGGTACCTTAATATTATTCATATCATTAACCAGCTGTTAACCAGCTATATCCAGTCTGGATATAGGAAAAATAAAAATTTACTTTTGTTATGCAAATTGAAGAAACAAGTTGAAAAGTTTAGAAACATGTAAACCTTCACATTCTATATGTATTATGAAGGCTTTTTTTTCAGTTGAAGGGAGCCTGGGATTTTATTTATTTATTTATAGATGGTGAATATGTTATAGTCAAGAGCCTGTTGTAAAAGGCTCAGAGGAAAAAGACAGACATGGAGAGAGCCTATAAGATCTTGAAGAAGATGTATCTTACTCAAATAACTAGAAAGGAGATATAGGCTAGAGAGGACTGTGAGATAAGTAGCAGCCAGGGACATGGTTGTGAATGTTACTGTACCATCAGGATTCCAGTTGTAGAATGGAGAAAGGTAGGAAGATCTTGATTCAAAGATGACTTTCTGTGTATCTCTGAATGTATATCTATCAAGGTTCTGATCAATGAACCCAAGCAATCCAGCAACTCTGAGACTTTTGGTTTTCTCGAAGAACTGCTTTATTGAGTACATCATTTTGGCATGTTTGAATTGCAAAACCAGCTCTGGCTATTTCACCATGTTTTCAGTATAGTTAAAGAATGAACATCTCCCTCCCTCCTTGTCACAGGTCACAATGCCCAATTAAGTGCTCTGGCATCTCCTTGATAACCTCTTCCAGTCTCTTGCCAGCACTTGTTGTTCCCACAAGATAGTAAGTTGGTGATGTCTGGTTTGACCTTCCAGAACTTCCTCCTCTCCCCCCACCCCCGGCCCCAAAGTATGTCAAGCTGAGAAACGGATAAAATAGCTGTGTCAGGCCCGATCCATTTTGAAGATGACAGTACCACTTTTGTGACTTCCTTTTACATGGTACTTTCATTTGTAATAAAATTCAGTAAATTTCAGCTTTAAAATTTGCAGTAGGGTAATGTTGAAAATTTGTAAAAGAACAGCAAACATTTTAAACTATTGGACGTCACTTTCAACCAGAAGCAAAAGAAAATAAACCAAATGGTCTTCTTTTTTTTCATGCTATTCCCTACTTGAAAACCAATTTATTAAGTCAATAGTACTTATTTGGCATTCACTTACTACTAGAGTTATAGAAGTTGTGACACTGTATATAGTGCTTATCTTAAATACATGTCAATCTTAAATCAGATAGTTGGTTTTAAAGAATCGTAACTTACATACAAATTAAGGTAATGCCTTATTTCCCCTAGGGCCCACTACAGTCTGTTCAGGGACCAAGCAATTGGAAAATGAGAACATTGGAACATTAAACATTCTGGGAAGCAGTGACTAAACTGATTGGTTTTAACAACCCACACTAATTTAAAGCATGCCATCCGGTACAAGCAATCTTGGGCTAATTTTTGATTATGCTCCTACACTGACTCTTTCTAACTACTTGGCAACAGTGCTGATGTAGAACCATTTGTTCACAGTACAGAATACAGCCTTTCATATATCTGCCTTATTTAGCTGCTGAAAAGGAAATAACTGAGAAACATACTGTGAGCTGCCCATTAAACAGTTATCGTACCATATTCATTAATGTATTCACTAGATGCTAGCCAGGACGTTTGAAATGTTTCTAAAAGATTTCTATTTTCTTTCAGGCTGATGTACGATTAAAGGATCCCAATGGTTGCTCTTAACAATATATCTCTTTCATTGTTCCTATAATTGTTAATATGAGCATATAATTGCTTCAGCTTAAGTTGAATGTAAGAAAAAGCTTCTAACAATCGTCTTGCATGGACAGAATTGTATAGCATCCTTTGGAATACTCATAGCCTTTGAAATGCATTATATCCAGATAAAAAGCCATCATAGCAAATCTTGTGCTTACTCTTTTCCTCTTTTTATCTAGTCTCTGCATAGGAATGGATAATATTTATGGATAATATCTTCACGCCCAATTTGTAAAAAAGAAAATGTGAAAACATCATATTTCCGACCCCTGAATGCTCTTACAAGTGCTATGCAAACTGATTTGCTACCCCCCAGGAGTAGGGTAACATTCACCCCAAGTAGTTATAAAGTATGTAACTACCAATATGTAATGTAGGAAGTTTAGAGACTATTCAGAGCTTACTTTGTCATCACCCCAGAATATATTCTTTATGAATGCTTGAAAGGAAGCTATGGAGAACCCTGTGTCTATATATGTGTCCTGTAATTAGATCAGGATGACAGATGCAGACGATAAGGTCAATTACACACAATTAAGAGGCCGAGAATATACTTGCTGAACTGCCTTTGATTTTAGAATGTATCATTCAATTGAAAACTGTCAAGGCTAATTTTATTGTACTATTTAGTAATTCCAGGTCTTCAAAATAAATTGTATAAATAGAATTATAAATAACTTGTCATGCCTGATCACAAAGGCCATGAAGCTCTATGAAACACATTGTGTTTTTATGTTCTTAACACTTAATAATTTGATTTGATGGAGAAAAAAAGTATACTTTTTATGAGGTTATCTATTGTATGATTTAGTAAGATGTTCATCTGATAAACCTATCTTGATTGTGCTTTTTATTAAGACAAAATAAAAACCAATTGCACTGAACTTACATCTGTGCCTAGTTAAGAAAAGTTTACCAATTGAAGAAAATATTTGTAGTTCAGGATTGAACTTGGTGTTCTCTGAGCTTGATTCCTTTTTTAAGGAACTTTCATTACCCAACTAGATAATATCTTCAGTGCAGAGTTGGGTAATAAAAAGTTTGCGGGGAAACCCCCCCCCCCAAAAAACCCCAACTAAGCTAAGAAATATTTTTGCCTTTGAATCAATTTAATAGCAAATGTATATGGTTGCCCAACTCACATAAAGTGATTTTGTGTGGCATACAATATAAAAATAATTAAAAAATAAAACAATCATTGACTAAAACCATTATGATAATTAAAAACTATAAAGCAGAACTAAAACAGGACAAGAAAATGATAGACACAGGGAAGTTATTAATAACGGTTCAATCTTATGAACACATACTTTGGGGTGCCAAGCCTACTGGCATAACCAGATCTTCAGGGACCTTAAAAGTTTAGGATTGAGGAGGTCAACCTCATTTTGGTGGAGAAGATGTGGGTGTCACAGCCAAAAGGTCCCACTGCCTCAGATCTTCCAAATATTCCGAACCCAGTCCCATGCCCTGTAGAACTTTAAGGGTGAACACCAGCATTTTGTTATTCTATATTGTTTTGGATAGATTTATTCCTTTCCAAGGGGGCGCAGTGGCTCAGTGGCTAAGACACTGAGCTTGTCAATCAGAAAGGTCAGCAGTTTGGCAGTTCAAATCCCTAGCGCTGCATAACGGAGTAAGTTCTTGATACTTGTCCCATCTTCTAGCAATTTGAAAGAATGTAAAAATGCAAGTAGAAAAATAGGGACCACTAAGTTGGGAAGGTAACAGCATTCGTGTGCCTTTGGCATTTAGTTATGCTGGCCATATGACCATGGACATTTCTTTGGAAAGCACTGGCTCTTTGGTTTTGAAACGGACATGAGCACCGCCCCCCAGAGTTGGGAGCCATTAGCACATATGTGTGAGGGGAACCTTTACCTTTAATGTTTTTTTTAATATTCCAGAGACAGATTATATTTAAGAATCAACATTCACTTAACCATTAATTCAGTGGTGGGTTTCTGCAGGGTCGCACCTACTTGCGAGAGCCGGTTGGTGAAATTTAGAGAACCGGTGAGAGGGGGTTCCACCGGCATACCTGGAAGTAAATCTGGCCGCCACTGCCAGTGACCCAATTGTTAGATCAGACAAAGGATTCCGACTCAGGCATGGTCAAACAACAGGAACGTTTATTCACACTATTTACAACACACACAAGATTCAACTGGCAAGGTTTCTTGTCAGGAGCCTCTTATATAGAGTTCCTTAAGCAGGAACTTCTGACAAGCACTTGCAACATTGTAAGTATTTTCCCGGGCAGATTCCAGACAGCTTGTCTCTGTTAATCACTGCAGCTGCTGGCTCAGCTCCGGAATGCGGTGACTCACAGGTTACCAGACGAGTTGTCTGGGACGTAGGCTTGAGGACACAACACTCCTTCCCCCATAGTCAGTGCGCATGTGTCTAGGTTCTCTGTCCAACACAGTACATGCGCACGCGTAGTCGTTCAGATAGGCGGGGCGGTGTCGGGTCCGCCCTGACCGCCTTAGTTCTTGAGGACGCTCCTCCCTGTGGGACACGGAGCCTTCGCCTACGTCATCGCGGCCTGCCCTCGGAGGTGGAGTCGCCATAGGCGGCAATGGCGACCCTAGCAAGTCCGGGCGAGGGGGTGTGGCGACCGGGCTTGAGGTAGTTGGCATTTGCTGGCGAGTATTATTCTGGTAGGGTGGTTCCCCGATGGGCGAGGCCCCCAGCTGAGAGTCAGATTGGGCTGTGAGGTCCTGGCGGTCTCCCCGTGCTGTTCCCGCCGATACGAGGTCTGGACCGGCTAGGGACTCCGGGGTTCCAAACAACTGCTCGGCTTGAGCAGAGAACAACGGCCCAACGGGGGCCAACGGGCAGGAACGGCCTGGCGTGGTGACTGCTGTTTCGGGCAGGCGGCGCCTCAGTTGATCCAGGTGGCGCCGCCACTCGGATCCATCCTGAAGGCCGACTCTGTAAGAACAGGGTCCGGTTACGTCCAAAATGGTTGCGGCAATCCATCGCGGCTCCCCTGAAAAGTTCCTTGCCCAAACCAGGTCCCCAATTTCAAATAAACGAGGAGTGGGAATCTGCAGGTTGCCCCTCTGCAACCCGTCGTAATCGGGGTGCAGTCTGTCCAGAGTGGTCCGCAAACGTCGGCCCATCAAGAGCTCCGCGGGGCTTTTCCCTGTGGCCGGGCAAGGTGTGACATGCTGTCCCAAAAGGTACGCAGCCACCCTTGCCTGCCAGTCCCCTTTATCCAAACGGGCCAAGGCTTCCTTGGCTGAGCGCACGGCTCGTTCTGCGCGTCCATTAGACGCCGGGTGATAAGGGGCGACCGGCGCGTGGCGGATCCCTTGGGTGGCCAGAAAGTCCAAGAAGGTGGAGGATTGAAATTGGGGTCCGTTGTCGGACACAACGACGTCCGGCAACCCGTGGGTCGCGAACAGACGGCGCAAGGCACGCACCGTGCTCTCCGCTGTGGTGGAAGCCATGAGAATCACCTCCACCCAACGTGAGAACGCATCCACCACCACGAGGAAATTCTGGCCATGGAAGGGACCCGCGAAATCCAAGTGGAGCCTGGACCATGGGCTCCTGGGGGCGTCCCACTCCCTCGGCGGGGAGACCGGCGGGGCCGGCCGGGACGATTGGCAGGAGGAGCAGGCGGCCACCCATTCCGCCACTTCAGCGTCCATGCCGGGCCACCAGACATAGCTCCGGGCCAATGCCTTCATACGGACGATGCCTGGGTGGTTGGCATGGAGCGACTGAAGAACCATGTGCCGGAGAGGGGAAGGGACGATGACCCGATCTCCCCAACTCAAGCACCCGCAATGGAGCGAGAGCTCCAGCTGGCGTGACTTGTAAGGCCGAATGTTTTCAGCCACACTGCCCGAAGGCCAGCCCCTCAGCACCCATCGGCAGACCTGGGCGAGGACGGGGTCTGCACGGGTGTGAGCGGCAACGGCGGAAGAGGACAGGGGCAAGTCCGACTCCGCGACCATCAGGACAGAGAGAGCAGGCACAGGGGCCGGATCCGGCCCCGGGAGAGGGCAGCGGCTTAGGGCATCAGCATGCCCTATCTGCTTGCCAGGACGGTATAGCAGCGTATAGTCATACGCTGCCAGGAATTCCGTCCAGCGGGTCATCCTGGGCGACAGGATGGGGGGTGTCGGACGGTCACCGGCCAATAGCCCAAGGAGCGGCTTATGGTCCGTGACAACAGAAAAGGTCCGCCCATAGAGGTAATTGTGGAACTTCTTAATCCCGGACACTACAGCCAAAGCCTCCTTGTCGATTTGGCTGTAGTTTCTCTCCGTTTGAGACATTGTCCGGGAGTAAAAAGCAATGGGGGCTTCCGAGCCGTCTGGAAAGACGTGGCTAAGGACAGCCCCCAGGCCAAAAGGGGAGGCATCGCACGCAAGCGTCAGAGGAAGCCTGTCATGGTACTGGACTAGTACCGCATCTGACGTGAGCATGGCTTTGACAGCCGCGAACGCGTGTGCTTCGCGGCTGCCCCAGTGCCAGGCCGCGGATCGGTCGAGCAACCGATGCAGCGGCTCGGCTAGCGATGCCTTATGGGGAATAAACGGCGCGTAGAAATTCAAAAGGCCGAGGAATGCCTGCAGCTCCGTTTTGGAGGCAGGAGTGGGGGCCTTTTGGATGGCCTCGACCTTGGAGGGGGTTGGGTGAATTCCTTGGGCGTCAATCATGAACCCCAGGAATTCCACCCTAGGCGCAGCAAACGTACATTTGCTGCGTTTCAACTTTAAACCCGCGCCCCTGAAAACTCTGAGGACCTTCCGTAACGTTTTGGCGAGTTCTGATATGCTGGAAGCAGCAATCAGGACGTCGTCAAAATACGGTACAACGCCTGGGAGCCCATGGAGCAGTCGCTCCATGAGGCTCTGGAAGATCCCCGGGGCTACGGACACGCCGAATTGGAGACGGCGACAGCGGAAAGCCCCACGGTGGGTCACGATGGTCTGCGCTTCCGCAGCCTCGTCATCCACCGGGAGCTGTTGGTAGGCCTGCGCCATATCCAGTTTCGCGAACACTCGACCTCGTCCCAATGAGTGGAGTAGGTCTTGCACCACCGGAACCGGGTATGGGTTCGCCTGAAGCCCGAGGTTGATCGTCGACTTATAGTCGGCGCAGATCCTCACGGACCCGTCGGGCTTAATGGGGACCACAATGGGGGTCTCCCATTTCGCCTGATCGACGGGTTCGAGCACGCCCTGCGCCACCAATCGATCCAATTCCGCTTCAACCTTGGGCTTCAGCGCGAACGGCAGCCTGCGGGCCTTCAAGCGGACTGGAGCAACCTGGGGGTCCAAATTTAGGGAAACAGGAGTGCCTTTGTACGTTCCTAAGCTGCCATCAAAGACGCCGTTGAACTCTCTGATTACTTCGTCTACCGGAGAACTGGCTGGCACGCTGTGTACTCCTTGGACTGACAGTCCCAAGGCTGGAAACCAGTCCAATCCGATCAAGGCAGCTAGGGGTTTGGCCACTACCAGGATGGGAAGGGATCCGTGGAAGGGGCCGTAGTCTACTCTCACTCTGTGCAGACCTAGAATGGGAATTTGTGAGCCCTGGTAATCTTTCAGGATCGTCGCCGTGGGGCCGAGATCCCGCTTCCTGAGCTTGGGGCAAAGCTTAACTAAATGCGCCCAGGACATGAGTGATCTAGAGGACCCTGAATCTATTTCCATTTTTACCCCCACCCCCTCTAAGCAAACCACTGTTGACAGTCTCCTACTCTCTGCCTGGTCATAGCTTAGAGCTGGGGGCATCTCCGCCAGCGCGAAGCAGTCGGTCGGCTGTGGCTGGTAGCGTCCTGAACGCTTCTGCGACCCTCGTTGTCCTGGTGGAACGGTTCTGGAGGTGGCAGCTGGCGTTGTCGCTGGAGCGGCAGCACGGCACACAGCTGCTAGGTGTCCTTTCCTGCCACATCTGCGGCACACCGATGCCTTGAATGGGCACTCTGGTCTCTGGTGGGCCCCTCCGCAGCCTAGGCAGTTCCCGGACTTCTGCTGCGGTGTGAATGCGCGATTCGGCACGCGCCCGGTCACCCTCATGCAGTCCCCACGGTCTTCCTCCTCCAGCTCATCCAGCGGCGCTATTTCGTCTACCAGACACGCTCGCGGAGTGGGGAAAAGAGGAGGGCGCGCGCGGCCCATGTCGGATGTGGAGATCTCCGACAATTCTGTCGCGCGTGCTTCCTCCACCGCTTGCTCGAGAGTCAGGACAGTTTTTGAAAGCAAGCGGCGCTTTAGGCGGATGTCTCTTACGCCGCATACAAACTGCTCCAGTAGGGATTCCTCCAGGAAGCCAGCAGGGAACTCGCAGGGAATTGCGGTCGCTCTCAATTTCTGCAGGAACTCGGCTACCGACTGTTGCGGCTGTTGCACACATTGCCTGAATGCATAGCGATGCGCTATGCGGGAAGGCGCCGGCGCGTAGTGTGCTCTCAGGCGGCCCAGGAGATCGTCCCACGGCACTTCGTGCACCGCTGCGGGTGCTGCTATGGTTCGGGCGGTAGCGAACAATTCAGGGCTGCCGCACTGGAGGAATAGGCTCAGCTTCCTGGCAGGCGCGAGTTCGCCGTAGTCGCTGGCTATCAAGAAGCACTCGAACCGGGCTAAGAAGGAAGCCCATTGTTCCTTCATCGGGTCGAACGGTGCAAACGGAGGCATTGTCGCCGTAGCCATGGTGAGGCTGTGCGTCGCGCTGCGCTCTGTTTTTGAAGTATTCGTTACCCGTTGTGTTCTAAGGCCACGGCCTGAATCCCACCTTCGTCGCCAGTGTTAGATCAGACAAAGGATTCCGACTCAGGCATGGTCAAACAACAGGAACGTTTATTCACACTATTTACAACACACACAAGATTCAACTGGCAAGGTTTCTTGTCAGGAGCCTCTTATATAGAGTTCCTTAAGCAGGAACTTCTGACAAGCACTTGCAACATTGTAAGTATTTTCCCGGGCAGATTCCAGACAGCTTGTCTCTGTTAATCACTGCAGCTGCTGGCTCAGCTCCGGAATGCGGTGACTCACAGGTTACCAGACGAGTTGTCTGGGACGTAGGCTTGAGGACACAACACCAATGGGAAGGAAAGGAAAGGAAAGGAAGGAAGGAAGGAAGGAAGGAAGGAAGGAAGGAGGGAAAAAGAAAGAAAGAAAGAAAGAAAGAAAGAAAGAAAGAAAGAAAGAAAGAAAGAAAGAAAGAAAGAAAGAAAGAAAGAAAGAAAGAAAGAAAGAAAGAAAGAAAGAAAAAGAATTTATCATCACAATTGAGTCCAAAATTTTGGTTGCTAAGCAAGAGCGTTGTTAAATGAGTTTCACCACATTTTAAAAGGTGGCCACTTCCACCCTGTCACATGACTGCCAAGCCACGCCCACAAAATAGGCCACACCTACAGAGTAGGTTCTAAAAAATTTGAAACCCACCACTGCATTAATTGTTCAGATTTTTGTAGAGATCTTAAGCTTGCAATAAATCTTTATATTTATTTGAACTGCCTGAATCTCCTGATATCCCTGGCCCTTGACACATATTGCAATAATATTTGTAATTTCTCCATTATCAGATCAATTGATCTTGAGCATGCAAAGATGTGTTAGGATATTAGTTTATGCCCGTGCAGTTTTCTTCTGCATGAACACAGCAGATCTTTAGCGTATGTCATTCTTTTTATATGTTTGTATTTTATTCTGATTCCATCCTGATATTCCCATCAGCAGAGCTTTAAACATTTCACTTGCTATGCTGTATGTGCTTTTTAATTAGCAGGAATAAAGCTAAAATCAAGAGCTAAGTAATCAGATAAATTGTCTAAACTGAGAATTAAGTAAGAAATTTAGCAGTAGCTATTAAGTTGAAATGCTTTTTAAATAGTGATTGAAATCTACTAATTAGCTGTTCAACAGAGTAAGAAGTATAGATGGATGAATTTAGTCCACCTATCTATTTTCTCTATAAAGCAGCAATTAAGCAGATTAATTTTCTTAAAAGGGCAAAGATATATGAATACTTCAGATGAACTGAGGATTGAAAAATCAACAATTTCTCGTTTCTGCTAATTTCTAGCTATCGCCAGAAAAGCATATTTTAATAACCTTTCATTGAGTCCTCACTATGTATATTGTGTCTTAATTTTGCTTAAAGAGAAAGGATGCTCATCCTATCAGACGTTACTAATCTACATATGGCAATCAGGTTGTATTTAGTTTCAGGGCTTTCTATTCCCTCCAAATAGTTATCTCAATTATTATGTAGTCTGAATTGCTTTTAAATTATGAAGTCACAAATATCACACCTTTGGAAAAGCAAATTATTGTTTGATTGCACTAACAAAATCTGAAGAACAGAGTTCCAGAAATTGGTATACTACATTTAATTCCCAACTAATATTGGACAGAGAGTTCTAGATTTTTTTTTAAAAACTCAGCCTATGATATAAAACACAATTAAATCACTGACTGCTGGTAGCCTGATTATAAAAACAGGTGTACATTCCTTTTTGGAAAGCAAGGATCCTCAAATGACGGCCCGAGGGGCAGATGCAGCCGGCTAAGAAATTAATCTGGTCTGTGTGAGACCATGAGGCTGCCCTGCCTACATCACCCTGCCCTCCCGCCAATCCGAACCCTTCGGCCAAGTGCAGTTCAACCGTGCGGGCTGAAATTAGAACGTTTTTGGTCATCAGAGTGCTACTGGAAGTATGGGAGACCAAAAATGGAAGCTGAAATACTTCACAGATGGTTATTTTAGACTGTAAGACCTGTTCCTCTATATAATATATTTGATGGCAATTTGATGTTGAAAAGTGAACCACTTAAATATTTAGTTCCAATACATCTTGCTTTAAATCATCTGGTGCAGATGTTTCTCAAGATGTTTCTCAGATGTTTCTCAACTTTGGTAACTTGGGCTGGATGAGGAATTCTGGGAACTGAAGTCCACACATCTTAAAGATGCCTTGATTGAAAAAAACACTGATCTAGTTGATAATGCCTGCCTCGTTCTTTGGCAGTTGATTAAATGCATTTTTCACTAAGGCCTATTCCTGTGATAGCAAGGAATAGGCCTCCGCAGGTGGCATGCGGAGCCATTTGTCAGAGCACATGATGTGTTGCCCTGTCAGCTGGCTAGCGCACATGCGCATGCTGGCCAGCTGACTTCGGCCTTCTTTTGAGGCTGTTTTTTGCCCTCCGGAGGCTTCCCTGAAGCTTCTGGGGGCAAAAAACCGGCCCTACAGGAAAACCGGAACTTTGGAAATGGACTTACAGTTTGTTCATTTCAGCCTCCTGAGCCTTTGGGGGCCTTCAGGAGGCAAAAAATGACCCTATGGGAAACCTGGAAGTTCGAAAATGATGACTTCCTGTTTATCTCTGATTTTTTTTTTTACCTCCGGAGCCTTCAGGAGGCTTCCCTGAAGCCTCTGGAGGGTGAAAAACAGACCTACGGACAAATCGGAAGTCTGGTTTGGCTTTAGGGCTGTTTTTTGCCCTCCGGAACCTTCAGGGAAGGCTCCTGAAGGCTCCGGAGATCAAAAATTGGCTGTATGGACAAACTGGATGTCACCATTCCCAAACTTCCGGGTTCCCTGTGTGTCCATTTTTCACCCTCCCGAGTCTTCAGAGAAGCTCCTGAGGCCTCCATAGGGCATCTGGGAGACGGGGGAAAGCTGTTTTCCCCCTCCCCAGACTCCTAGAAAGCCTCTGGAGCCTGGGGAGGTCAAAAAAACCATGGCAAAAGCAGGGGGGGTTGCTGGTCACGCATGCATGTGTATGGGGAAAGGGTGGCACACATAGCATTATGGGTGTAGCATGCCAGCACACGAACCCCCTGTGCTCCTCCCACTTTTGGCATGGGAGCCAAAAAGATTTCACCGTTACTGGCTTATTCCATCATTTATTTCATTTATTTATTTATTAGAATTTGTCAAACAAAAATGAGAACAAGAATAAAAGAAAAATAAAATGACAGAGATGATAGGCAGTTTAGTGCACTTATACACGACCCCTCTACTAACCACTTAAGTATGAACTAAGGTACATAGATGTCAATTTGTGACTGAAACTATGAAAGTTTATAGATGTGACAACTGGATCAGTAGAGCATTCCAGACTTTGACAACTCTATTACAGAAATCACATTTTTTACAGTCAAGTTTAGAACAGTATACATTGAGTTTAAAGTTGTTCACGCGCGTATTATTGCGATTAAAACAACAAAATAATTTACATGTAAAGTATTACTACATATAATTCATCTCTGGTAATGAGATAGTTAGTTTGTTGCAGGCAGCCTTACTTTTTCTGTTCAAGGCCATTTAATATTGCTAATGTTTGCTTCATAATTAACATCTTTGGGCCCATGTCCAACTTTGTTTTTCTACAATATTAGACTTTTAACAGTTCCCTGAACACTCAGTTTAGGTAGATTTCTTAAAACTTCCAATATTCTCTCACTTTATTTAGCACTAATGGAATAGCTGGGCTATTAAATTTAATTAAAAGTCTTTGTCTATCAAAGTGCTTAGAAAGCCACTCAATCTTCCTCATGTCAGTTAGTGACATGCAAATTCAAAGTAGCTGGTTTAGTAAGAGAACAACAGCCTTGGGTATAAGCTACATATAGTGTTCATTTTGTTATTTATAATTGAAAGCATAGTTTGGGTTGCTTTAAAAACTTGGATAAAAGGAGATTATTTGAGAGAGGTAAGTATTGACGTTTCTTATTGACTTAAGTTTCCTTTCTGCAACAGTCTGAGATGTGATTTTCTTGAATAGTGTTTTAAAGAACTTTCTATTTTGATGGAAATTTCATTGGAATATTTGTTGTAATTTATCTATTTTCTTTTGCTGTGAATTCTGAAGAATCAGAACCACTATATCTGATTCTGCAGTGAAGAAAAAGTGTCGTTCTATAAGCTGTCTTGAAATCTTAGCAATATTAACTTGTTCAAATACATTAATTATCTCCAAACTCTTAGCTAAGATAGAATTTATGATGGGGATGAGGACAGCTTCTATTATCCTCCTCCCCAGAATCTTACATCATTAGTGGCTCAAATTGATTACTTAATGAGAATGATTCATCATCACTTACTGTAATATGTTCCTTGGATAAGAATAAGTCTTTAATTTTCTATTCCTCCGAAGCTTTTTTTATGCTCAGAGTTAGGGTCCTCTCCCTCCTTTTTCCCATCTGTACTGGAAAGCATAAAAATACCAGTTATTACCAGTTATAAATTAAAAAGTCCTGGAAGCTCATTTTCCACAGTCAAGGAAGTGTATTAAGTAGATAGATAGGCAAATACATTAGCCAATGAATCAAAGACTGTTACTACTTTAGTGTTGCAATAGGTAAGTAGGAATAGTAAATAAATAAACAAATCACCCCTTAATACCCTTTATCATCAGAACATCCTTCCTACTATCTAATGTGAATCTAGTTCTCTGCAATTTCAACCCACTGGTACTTGTCCTTTCTTCCTCCAGCTTGTCTATTCTATTTATTGCCTTACTTTGGTTCATTGTTCAAGTCTCTCTCTCTCTCTCTCTCTCTCTCTCTCTCTCTCTCTCTCTCTCTCTCTCTCTCTCTCTCTCTCTCTCTCTCTCTCTCTCTCTCCCCTCCCCCTCCCCCTCCCCCTCCCCCTCCCCCCCTCTCCCTCCCTCCCTCTCACTCTCTCACAAGCATTATCTACTCACGCTAGTTTTGTGCCATCTGCAAATCTGATAAATATTTCTTCAACCTTTTCAACCAAGCCATTACCAAAAATATTGAATAGCAGGAGGCCTGGAAAAACACTTCACATAATGCTACTCTCCGCAGTGATCTGGAACTGTTTTAAGTATTCTCTTCAATTGCTCATTCAGCCATAATGAACCATAATTACCAAATTTACCGATTTATTGACGCAAATTGAATGGGTTTGTCAAATGCTTTGCTTAAGTCAAAGTATACTATGTCTGCTACATTTCCCAGATTTATTAAACTAGGAAGCTAAGGTAATTCTAGCATGACTTCTCTGTAACGTTGACTTCTATTAATTATTGCATTCTAATTCTATATAATTCTATTAATTATTGCATTCAACTATCCTGTTTAATAATCAGCTTGAGCATCTTGCCCCATAGATTGATGTCATCCTGGCAGAATCTGCCTGTCCTTCCCCTTTAAAAAGAGTGGGACAAGGTTTGCTGTCCTCCAGACTTCTGAGATACTGAGACGGGAGTTCTTGAATTGCAGTTCTTGGTTTTAAAATCACCCCTACAACTTGCTTCACTTTTATAGGATGTAAGTCATCTGGCCTAAAGACAAATTCATTTAAATTAGCCAAAGGTTCTTTTCTTATCTATGCTACAGATGTCTCTTTGCATGAGTGGCACAATAATGGGCAGGTAAGGTTTTATTTTCCCAATAAGAGAAGAGACAAATGTTCTCCCTTCTTATCATCCCATTACCAATTCATCCTTTTCTTCACATAACAGACCTACAGTCTTTTTAGCTTCCCTTTTTTTCCTGAAATTTTGTTGGGGAAGGAACATTTCTGCTAGGCTTGGCTCATTCAAAGCTCTCTGACACAATCCATACAGTTTCTGGCCACTACCTTGTATTATGTCTTACTTACAATCCCTTTTTATGTTACATTCATATCAGTCATTGTGCTGTCCTGTACACACACACACAGAGACACACGTAACTGTGGTTTAGTGGGCTTATTAATATTACCCCACAACTCCCTTCACAAAAACCCCAGAACTGTCCCAGTTAAGTCCAGCCACAAGCAGACTAATACTAGTCCGCAGATCAATGGCCAATGAGTCCACAAGGCACTTGAACGTTTCTCAATCCATTAATTTAGAGAGACAAATAATGATATTGTTTATATATTACGAAGAAATGAAAACTAAGTGGAAGAATATGGAATGAAAATAGAATGACTGAAATGTAAAATGAAAATATGACGTAAAATAAACTATGCATAAAAGGAAATGTAAAGAGGGGGACAACACTTTGGTTATACAAGAAGTTAACAAAAAATAAAGAAAACTTTGTTTCAAAACAGAGAGAGAAGGTTTCCCAATCCAAATATACCCACCAGGCAAAATTAAATCCATAATAATACAACAGGATTCAGGATGCAAGAAAAAAAAATCCAGAGTTCACAAGGCACGGTGTTAATCCAAACAAGGCAAACATATAACAACAACCGGAAAACACACAATTAGGAAATGAACACATTGTTCCCAGGATCACTCGCGCTCTCTCCATTCAACATTTTACAAATGTTCATGTATATTCACATTGGTCTTTTTGGATGACTCCCATTTTGTTTCTAGAAGGAATTGTTAGGATATCATTCTGCAGGATTCGTCATCATTTTTGAACAATTATCTCCTTCAGGAGTTCAAGACATTGGAGCAGAATGCATATCTTAATTCATCAAAACCCATTATTCTGAAATCTACTATACAAAAATGACTTTATTACTTACCCCTTAATCTCATGAATCTAAGGGTAATATGGTCAATTCCCCTCCCCCTTTTGGGTCCGCTCTTCTTCACTTCTTCAATCAGTTCTTCTCTTTGGTATGACTTAAACCCAGGATTGCATACCTTTTCATTCCTCCTTCTGACAAGTGTTCACATGACATTACGTTTAGTGGATCTCCAATTTTCGATAGGGTTAGAGTCTCAGCAGAAATCAATTTGAACTCTACCTTTGTCACTGCTGCCTGCGTCTTTGAAAGTTTGATTATCTGATAAAGTAAAGCCTAAACTATATCTCCTGCCTCTTTGGGTGGTCTTTACCCATGATGGTATCACTTTTGTTTCTTCCTCTTTTTATTTTTACTCAAATTCTCTCAACAGGATTTCCAGGCCTCCATTTTGTGAGAATGTGTATGCAGACATATGCTTTCTTTATATACAAAGAGATGTTGTGTTTGTTTGTTTTTAGAATAAGTTGCAGTCTTTAATATCCATAATTCAATCAGGTGTCTCATCCCAATGGGGAGGTATAACTAGTTTTAACCAGAGAAACTCCATTTTATTGAAAAAATCATTTTGTTTATCCTTTTTCCTGGTTGTGTTCTTTTTGTGCTCTGCTTGTATATTCCTTAAGGGATCATGTGGTTGCTGTTATCAGAAAGCACTATCCTGTCCCTGAGAACCAAGGACCACTTCCCCTTGGTAAGTAAATTAGCCAGAATATTATGCATATTCAGCTGTGAGCTTTCTTAGAGAAAAACAAGGGCTATGATATATTAGTTAACAAATCAACCTTCTGGGAGGGTCATCTTCTATTAGGGTTGTGAATAATTTATTGCTTGTTGCCTATTACTTGTTAATGATCATGTGCTTTTGTCTTTTTGAAATGTATAAAAACTATGTTAATTTGTGTATTACAGCTCTGGATTTGTGACTTGGCCCTTGAGAACATTTCTTTGTTGCTATACAGAACAAACTGGTTGTCATTTCCTATCTTGTATGATACATTGGCTCTTCACATCAGGTAAAAATAATCTCAGGACCAATTCAAACTGGGCCAATTCAACAGTATGAATATCAATCCCATCAGGTTTCAATGATTCCTGTACAGTTATATTCATTGTATTAAGATTTCGAATTTCCCCATTTTGATAACTACTTTTGGTTTCATGGCTATCATTTCAACTCATCTCTAAGTCCCCTCCACTCTTGTGCTTCTTCATTTATTCCCTGTTGACAAAGACAGCAATCTGTTGCTGCTTCTTTTTTTGTTACAGCTTATTGTGGAATGATAAGTCAATGACTGTAGGACCAGTTAAGAATATGATGGCTGTATTTGTTAGGGTCACTTCATATGAGTTGACTTGTTTCAGCCCTTGGTGATATAATTGATTTTGGCCTTTTACTACCCTCCCTTCTTTTTTGTTGAATCCTTTCATAATTAGATAGGCAAAGTACCTGCCAAACATTTCCTACTATGGAAGATATATTCATTCCCTTGTCAGGAGTACTTCATGTATATAGCATATTCTATAAATGAAGAATCTAAATCTTCCTTGATGGCACCATCTAAACACCAGACTCCTGTTCTATCTTCTTATGCCATATTCTCATCTGGAAAGATTGATGAAATAACCACCTGGGCTCCTAGTCCCTTCACCTTCCGGCCAGGGTCTTATAGTCTCTGGAAAGAATGGTCTCTTCAAGCACATGAATCAATAGAAATGGAGAATTACCAGTGAGTCTGACATTTCTCAACAATGTTTTCATCACATCCTGCACACAAACAACTGGAAAACAATAAACTTCCTGCAACATCATATTATATGTTTGTGTTAAAGCCTCAGCAGGAAGCACTCATCAAGACTCTCTCTCTCTTCTTCCTCAAACATAGCTCTTGGGTTTTTTCAATCTGTTGGCTGAGAAGAGGGTCAGGGTGATTTATCTTCTTATTTTTCATAAAACTGGAATTGGCAAAGTTTGACTAAGATGGCTGCAGATTGTTTGTTAGATAGCCTGATGTCTATCACTTGCAGAGTTCCATTGGCTTTAAAAACACCAGATCCTCTTACTTCTCTACTTAATGTTCCTTCATTTTATGTACGCTGGCGTTCATTTTCCTACTTACTCTTCTAAGAAACTTCATATGTTCTGTCACTTTTCCTTTGATATTACAGTGTAGAAAAACCCATTGGCCTATAACCTTTCATCTTCTGTTCCAGTAGAGCAATCAGCTTGTACTTGCAGTATGTATAGATCTTGTAATCTTGGAGAAAAACCAACTTGATATCTGCTTGTCCCCTGTCTCCATGTTCCTCTGACAAACAAGAAAAAGCAGTGTTTCTTCTGCCAACCTCAATTTCATTTCCTATACATTGCCAGTTCACTCCCTGAGGTTAGCTTCCTTCCCTGTCTGCTGAAACTGACATTGTGTCGTGAATATTGTGGAAAGAGGCTTCCAGAGTACTAACTTCACAATCATATATATCCTTAGGTAAATAGTATCTAGAAGGGATAGTACTCATATCTGCACTAAGAGCAATCAAATGCTTCTAACATTTCAGTGAAATAAGAAGCAGAAGTAGTGGGTTTGTTTGTGTCACTATTAAAGACAAAAATATAGCTCCCCCCTTCCAGCTTTCTATATTTTGCTTTTTTTCCAATTTTTATAAATATCACAGAGAACTTGATTTTACAGCAGAGGTATTGCTGGTTGGTTTAACTGAACTTTGCATCTATTAAAAACTTTTCATGGTTTTTTGGGATGGAAATCAGAGAATGCAGCTTCTGCCCTTTATTAAATTTCTTTGATCTAGAATGTGTAGGTGAAAAAAATAATTCTATTTGTAAGATATAGATTTTGTGGTTAATCTTTCTTTTGATACATCTATCTCAGTAAAATAGAAAGAAAGAGGTTTTCACACTTCTTGTTGCATTATATTCAGGTACAGAAGCCACACCTAACTTGCAAGTGTTTTTGAAGGTGGAAATTACATCTTCACCAAGTAAGAATACAGAATAAAGAAGATAAGTGAGAGTGGGTTAGTCATACTCAAAGCAAAAATAAAACAAGGTTGGTAGCAACATTATAAATATACCTTTTGAAATTTGCAAAGATAAAAACAAAATGAGAGACCTGTAAAAAAAGTTTCTATGAAATTATTCACCTTCTCCTTTGCACTCTCCATTATTACTGTAAATATATTTCATATTTCTTAAATTATGCATTTTATATTTTGACTAGATCTCTACATATTTATATAAGATCTATTAAATATTTTGGCCAACAAGGAATAAAGCATTAGTTCAATTCATTAACATACAAAATATATAAGAGTCTATAATTTCAATAAGGTCATTGGTAATAGAAATATTAGACTGGCATTGGCCTTCCACACATGCCCTCCCTCCACACATGTGCACATGATCCACACACACACACACCATGCCCTCACCTGTGCAGGCATGGCTAAGACTCAAAGACCAGCTGGCCAGTGGGAGGTACGCGCCAGGGGTGGGTTCTGGCTGCTGCTACTGCCGGTTCGCTCAGGGACACGCTGCGTGTGCATGCTTGATGTGTGCTATGCATGCATGCGCAATACTAAAAATGATTCTATGCATGCGCAGAAGCAAAAAACAAGATGGTGGCACCTATGGCGCCACCAAGAGAACCAGTTCAGGGGCGTGGCAGGCAGTTGCTACCTACTCAGCCGAACCGGTCCGAACTGGTAGGAACCCACCTCTGGCCCGTGTGCATGCATGACAGAGCTGAATTGTGACAACGGCTCATGTGCCATCAGAGAGGACGTTGTGTGCCATCTCAGGCATGAATGCCATATATAAGATGGATTTGTGCAAAGCCTTCCTGGCCATGGCTGTCACTTGTTCTAAGAGAATACAAAGATCATTATGGAAGATCTCAGACCAGGGAGTCCTAAAGCCACAACTATTCAGTTTTGCTATACTTGAATTAAAGCCATTTGTTCCCTTCCAGATCCTCAGTCTCCAGTTGCTTGGAAAGAATCCCAATGGCATTACTTGGATGACCCAGTGAAGAGATGTATCATCATGGCTACTGATGATACTTAATCCCATGCCAATGAATAATCTCAGAATCTTATGTAGATGTTGGGAAGCACTCAGTTTGGCATGGAGGATGGATCAAATGTGAAGCTAGCCTGGAGTCATTATACAAGCACAAAGGGACTAGGCTAACCCACCACCCCAATTCCTTAGAGCTTTATTTAATTGTTCCAAATAGTAGGTTGACAGACTGGAAAAAAATCCTGTATTATAGGCAGAACCAATTAAAATAGTTAGTTTGAACTCTGCACATGTGGCTCTGGTTATTCACACCTGGCAGTACAAGTTAAATAAGAGTGGGACGGGAATTGAGTTCTGCAGCACCCTGCAAAGCACAGACTTATGGCTAGCTCTCTACTTGGAACTGGCCTTTGAAGGAGAACCATCTGAAAACTTACTCTCACAAGCACAATCTTTATTATCTCAGGCTTAGTAGCCACCCACCCTAGTATGGTTTACTGACATATGTTGTTTCCACTGGCTTCTGCATGGAAGAAATTATCATTCACCCATCCATACTTCTTATGCTTGCTTAATAAAATAATCTTCTACCTGCAGAGCTAATTTCTGCTTTAAATTCAGAACGAAACTTACATTATACATTATTTATTTTTTCACATCTGTTCTGTGATTTGAAAATAGAAGTAATCCTTTTATGAAAGCATGTTTTAATTTTAATTGTAGTGTCATGGGTCTCCCTCTGAATTGTATCACATTTCTTTAATTTAAGGATATCAGGTAGTAAGTCAGAGAACCCAGCTAATGAAAAACAAGTGATGCTTAAATAATACAATACAATACAATAGCAGAGTTGGAAGGGACCTGGTAAGTCTTCTAGTCCAACCCCCTGCGTGGGCAGGAACCTTATACCATTTCAGACAAATGGCTATCTAACATCTTTTTAAAGACTTCCAGGGTTGGGGCATTCACAACTGCTGGAGGCAAGCTGTTCCAGAGGTTAATTGTTCTGACTGTCAGGAAATTTCTCCTTAGTTCTAAGTTGCTTCTCTCCTTGATTAGTTTCCACCCATTGCTTCTTGTCCTGCCCCCAGGTGCCTTGGAGAATAGTTTGACTCCCTCTTCTTTGTGGCACCCTCTGAGATATCGGAACACTGCTATCATGTCTCCCCTGGTCCTTCTCTTCATCAAACTAGACATACCCAGTTCCTGCAACCGTTCTTCATATGTTTTAGTCTCCAGTCCCCTAATCATCTTGGTTGCTCTTCCCTGCACTCTTTCCAGAGTCTGCACGTCTTTTCTACATCGTGGTGACCAAAACTGTATGCAGTATTCCAAGTGTGGCCTTACCAAGGCACTATACAGTGGCATTAACACTTCACGTGATCTAGATTCTATCCCTCTGTTTATGCAGCCTAGAACTGTGTTGGCTTTTTTGGCAGCTGCTGCACACTGCTGACTCATATTTAAATGGTTGTCCACTAGGATTCCAAGATCCCTCTCACAGTTGCTACTATTGAGCAAGGTACCACCTATACTGTACCCGTGCATTTTGTGGTTTTTTTGCCTAAATGTAGAACCTTACTTTTTTCACAATTGAATTTTTTTCACAATTGAATTGAAATATGATAGATTTCCAGGTTAAGCAACTGTCCTTGTTTACCATAGTTCTATGGTGACTGTTACAGGCTTCTGAATGAGCTGTTTAGATGATTCTGTGAATTGAACAGGGATAAAACTTGTGCCATAGGTAAGCTAAATATAAAATTATGGTGGATAGATTCATTTTGAGACTGGATTAATATTTTTTTAAATGCATAGGATTCTACAGAGATGAGTATGGTACAGAATATTGTTGTATTTCATGAATTCCTTCAAATTATCTTCAAAGAATTTAAGAGAATGGTTTCACACACAGTCTCTCTCCCTCCCCCCCCTCTCACTCACACACACATACAGAAAGAGAGGAGAGAGGGAGGGAGAGGGAGAGGGAGGGAGAGGGAGAGAGAGGTGTACATCTTGAGGGATAGCCTAATTGTGTTAATACGTCATGTTTTTCTCCCACACAGAATAGGACAGGGAGAGTTTTTGTGGGGGGGTGGTCACAATCTATTTTACAATAAAAGCAGATTGGTATGTACTGGATAGTTTGGAGAACCAATTATTTAGTCAATTTCTTCCTGATTGAGCAGCAGTTCAATCTAGTATTCAACCTTGGTATAGTATAGTATATCTCTAGACCCCAAATCTGACGCTGGGTATTATTTTTCGCCTTCTAAAATTCAGGGCTTTTCACTTTTCAGTTTTATAGCAGAAAGACTAGAAACAAAGTAATGGTTCTGTTTATATTATACAGTAATTAGGTCATGGTTGGGGTAAGAATGTTTTGCAAACTCCAAAAGTGAGTCATTTGAGTCAGCAATTAACCCAGAGCAATTTGTTTTGGCCTCTAAATGACCTGAATTAAGTAAAGTAAAGTCTCTGAGAATCGGACACAATTGAACAGAAAGAGAAGGGGGGGGAGTAAATTTCCTAGTCAATAAACTCCTTCCAGGGTCACGCAGTCTATTTATCAGAGGATTAGCTATCTCTTCAAATGTCCGCGACAGATGCATTTCCAGAAAGGACTGTGAAAAGGGAATTATCTCCATAATTGTTTGTTTTTACCCTCCCTCCAGGCCAAATGAGGTTGAAGAAGAAGTGCGATGGAAATGGTGGCTATCCTGAATTTTTTGTAATGGTAAAGATTCTGATGCATCTTCTTTACAGAGGCATTGATAGGTATGACATATGTGTTCACACCATCCTAAAGCATTATTTTGTTCTTTGATCTGCTTATACCTTGAATCTGGCTCTATTAAACAGATTAACTTCATAAAGTATTATTATTATTATTATTCTGTGGTTAATCTTTGGTGAGATTCACAGCCTTTGGGGCTGGTTGATAGCTCAACAGCTCGAGTCCTGACCAAGGACCTAGGAACTGTCAAGGTAACGTCGGAGGATATAAGCTGTTCCAAGTAGGGTGTTATTTTGGAGAATCAGAATATTCAAGTCAGGTAAATTTAGAATTTCCAAATAGTGAGGTAGACCTTTAGGTATTGCTCCAAGGGCTCCAATTACAATCGGGACATCACACGATTTCTTTTTCCAGAGTTGCTCAACTTCAATTTGCAAGTCCCGGTACTTTGTGATATTTTCTTGCTGTTTATCTTCAATTCATGCATCACCCCACAAGATCTTGACTTTCTCATTCTCTAAAACTTTCTCAATCTGATGTTCCCAGTGATTTTTGCTGTACTCAAATCCAAATTTCTGGCACAATTTCCAGTGAATGATCTTAGCAACACGGTCATGGCATTGTAGGTAGTCGGTTTGTGAAATTTTGCTGCACCCACTGATCAGGTGGTTGACTGTCTCATCTTTCTTATAACAGAGGTGACATTTGCTGTTGGTGGTAACATGTTGAATTTTTGCCTTCATGCAGTTTGTGGCTAAGGCTTGTTCTTGGGCTTTTCCAATTTTCAGCTCGTTTCTCAATTACTTCTTTCTTATATTCAGCTTTTGACTTAGTTGTCTTTAAAAAGCCTCCTTTATTTACTTCCTTAATCATTAGTTCTTCACTTTTCTGGATGTAATCATTCAAGCTGTGTCTTTCTTCTTCCATAGTCTGCTTTACTTGTAGGAGTCCTCGACCACCTTTCGCTCTTGGTAGATATAATCGGTCAACATCACTTTTAGGGTGGAAAGCATGATTCATTGTCATAAGCTTCCTCATTTTTCTGTCCAAATTGTCCAACTCCATCTGGGTCCAGTCAATTATTCCTGCAGAGAATCGAATCACAGGTATAGCCCAAGTATTTATGGCTTTTATGATGTTTCCTCCACTCAATTTGGACTTTAATATCTTGTGGATTCGTTGAATGTACTTGGTTGAAGTTAATTCCTTGACTTTATTATGCATTAAGTCAGAGGCCTCTAAAATCTCCAAGTACTTGTAGCCTTCTTGTGGTTTTACTGCCTTTATCATTTCTTCATTCTCAAGTTCTATTCCATCATCTTCTATGACTTTGCCTGCTTTGGTTGCCATTGTTGCACATTTGTCAATTCCAAACTGCATACCAATGTCTTGACTAAATTCTTTTGTGCTTTCAATTAATAAATTCAGTTCAGCTTTTGTTTTACCAAACAGCTTCAAATCATCCATGTACATCAAGTGCGAAATTTTCAGTTGTTCTTTGCAAGTTCGTATCCACAGTTCATCTTCTTCAAAATGATTGTTAGTGGTAGCATTGAGAGTATAAAAAGAAGGGTGAAAGGGAATCACTCTGGAAAATGCCTTGTTTAATTTCAACTTCACCCAGTTCTTCTTCATTAGCCATAAGTTTTGTTTTCCAGAGATTCATTGAAGTTTCCATGAATTTTTGTATGTTGCTGCTGATGCCAAAGATTTCCAGGCATTTCTTGATCCAGCTGTGGGGAACTGAATCAAACGCTTTCTTATAGTATATCCAAGCCATGAACAGATTGGTTCGTCTTTTCTTTGAATTCTTTAGGATTAGCTTGTCAATCAGCAGTTGGTCCTTTGTTCCTCTTGAATTTTTGCAGCATCCTTTCTGTTCCACAGGAAGCAAGTTATTTCTTTCCAAGTATCCATAAACTTGGTTTGCAATGATACCAGTAAGGAGCTTGTATGTTGTTGGCAAACAGGTGATTGGCCTATAGTTTCCAGAGTCATTTCCTTTTTATTTATCTTTTTGGATCAAAAATGTCCTTCCAGTTGTCATCCATTCATCATTTTCAGGTGTTTTTAAGATCTGGTTCATTTGGGCTGCCAATCTTTTGTGCACAC
The DNA here is from genome assembly GCA_039707465.1 of Rhabdophis nuchalis. NCBI lineage: Eukaryota > Metazoa > Chordata > Lepidosauria > Squamata > Natricidae > Rhabdophis > Rhabdophis nuchalis. The sequence goes on from CM077645.1 coordinate 190,512,621, forward strand.
TTGTAAGTGCCTTTAACCAGAAGCCATGTAACTCATCTGGTCCAGGTGCACTCCAGTTCTTCACTTTTCTTGACTGCCTTTGCACCATTTCTTTTGTTATTTTCACATCTTCCATTTTATGCACTTTAATAGAATCCTCAATCTGTTTGATTCACTTTGCATTTCTGTTGTGCTTTTTGTTGTTTTCCCACAAATTCTTCCAGAATTTCAGAGCTTTCTCTTTATCAGGCTTTTCATTTGTTGTTACTTCACCTCCACTTTCTAAGGTCTCATAAAAAGTGGTGCTGATTTGCTCTGAACTGTGAGTTTTCTTTGAACGGAGTTACTCGGGTTTTTTTACATTTTGCGCAGAATGCCCAGGGGCCATAGCATCCAATGGAACCTTTGTTAATCCGGGCGAAGGTTCAGCTGACATAAATTTCATTTTTTTCATATTCACCATGTTTGAATGGGTTGTGGAGCAAATTTTGTCTGGCCCTTCACCTAAGACCTGTCTGATATGGTTGGACCTGTTCAGCATAGCCCTTAGGATCAATAGAGCGCGCAAGCCCATCCACCACAACAAGGTAAAGCTCCTAGGAGGGGTTGTTGTTGTTGTTGTTGTTGTTGTTGTTGTTGTTATTAAAAATACAAAGATGAGAAAAAATAGGAAATTAAGGGAAGGAAAGGGAGTGGGGAAAATGGGGTGTGAGATACAAGAGGAAAGAGAAAAAGAAAGAAAAGGGACATTGACTTCCAACTCTTCTTAGCACAGAATAAGATAAAAACACCCCAACCTCAACTTTTGCTTTTACACATATATAACTAGTCATTCTTATAACACTAGATCTTTGTAATCAACAAAACCTATGTCAAAGTTCCATTTTATTTTCTTCACAAGCAAATAATGATATCCAAATAAAAACATATTTTCCTCTTTGGATAAAATAACCAATTTAACCATTTCTGCTTTATCTTCCTTGCTATGGAAATAATGTGTAATAATCTGGCTCTATTAAATAGGCTAAGTGGAAAGTTGATGATTCAAAAGTCAGCCAGGGATCTCCATAGTCACTAGGAGACACTGAAGCTGGATGCTCTCCATGTCTAATCCATCACTATAATAATTGCAACATCCATAATAGACCTGTCAATTGGAATCTTTTCTCATTCTCTGACCCTTTTTTTTTGCTTGTTGCCAAGACTACCTTGCTGAACTAGAGGCTGTGAAACTCCCATGGAAATAGGACAATCACTGCTAAATTAAATTGCTATGATGAGATTGCAGTATTTGCGTAATTAATTTGTACCTTAATTATTGAACAATATAGATAAAAGAAATATTTACTTCCATTATTATAGCTCTTTTGGGAATTAATGAATATTAATTAATGACACTTCTATTATATTATAAAATAGGATTTCCCTTTGATTATTGTCTCCATAGTAATACAAAAGGAAAATTGAATGATAGAAAATACACATTTATGTGCATCTGCTGAGTGTGCAGCTAGAATTTTTATTCTAAGTGTCTGGTAGTAAGTATTCAAAAATTGCTAAATTCTATCTTTATTCAAACTTAATTTTAAATCCTGGAGCCAATATTGTACAAAAGTCAATTGCTTTTGTCTGGGGTATTCCTTATGCGCATTTAACAAAGCTATGTAAGTACCATATTAATAAATAATTTCTCTAGAAAGAGAATTATATTTAACTAAATATTATATTAATAATATTAAATGTTCAGGTTACCATCGAATACTATCAGAAGTATCTTAACAGAAGTTTTCTTTCTGTTTAATCATATCCAATTCTCAAACACTGCCTGCTGCTTTCTTGGCTTGGTTTTTCAGAAGTGTTTTGCCGTTGCTTTTTTTCTAGAGCTGAGAGAATGTAACTGGCCTCAGGTCACTCAGCTGGGTTCATGCCCAAGGCAGGATTAGAACTCACACTTTCCAGTCTGATGCTTAGCATATTCGACAGAGTATGTACATAGACATAAGCATAGACATTGTTCTTCTGAACCCTTGAGCCTGGGACTCGGCAGGAGACACTCCAACGTCAATATGGAGCCAACAGACCCAATCCAATCCAATTCCATGTTTAGGTAAGAGGGTAATATCTGAACAACAATCCTTTTTTCCAAGTTTCTCAGTTTAAAAATTTGGGGAGATTTTCCTGATGTTTCATTATTTCTATGCATAGTACACATGCATGTGGGTTAATTCAATCCTGTAGTATTTGATACTAATAATAATAATAATAATAATAATAATTTTAATTTCTATCCCGCTCTCTCTCCCCAAGGGGACTCGAGGCGGGGCACAGGCAATTAAAAATACAAATAGACCACAAACAAATACAAAATACAAAGTTAAAAATAAATTAAATAAATCCTGCGCTAAAACCCATAACTAAACTAAAAATTACCCCTAAAAAACCCTGACCTAAAAAGAGACTACCCAAGGCCGGCCAGACGAAAAAAGTGCGTCTTTAATTTTAAGCGGAAGGAGCGGAGGTCCGTGGTTGTCCTGATATCGGGGGGAAGGTCATTCCAGAGGGCTGGGCCCGCCACAGAGAAGGCCCTTCCCCTGGGCGTCGCCCGCTGACAAAGTCTAGTGGACGGCACCCGGAGAAGTCCCTCTCTGTGGGAGCGAATCGGCCGTGAGGATGTATGGGGCAGGATCCGATCCCGCAGGTAGCTAAAAGTTATAAGATGAGGGGGGGAAAGAGGACGATTACTATTTCCACCTGAGTACATATATTCTGTATGATTCCTCAGTTTTCCTGTTGTATACATTTATTGTCATATGCACTGCCTTACAATCACAAAGAAATAACAATAATGTGTATTCCATAGTTAGAACTCATTTCATCTAGAGAAACTCAGACATTAAAAAAGCTATTGAAAGTCAAAAATGATGAATGAAATTCTATTTTCTAATATATATGTCCTCCAGGTGTTTGGAACTTTTGATAAATATGCCCCTTGCTGAGAATTATAAGAATTGAAATCCACACATCTGAATGGCATCTAAGTAGGACAGAAATATGTTATTTTTATCCATCTATGAATATCTTTTTAGAAGATAGGAGCAAACGCATTGTAATAATTAAGTGTTTGAGCAGTGGACAGTTTTAAACTGCTCTTGGTTTGAATTTGGTTCTGCTATATGCTTAGCCAGTTTGTATGCCTCTTTTTCAAGCTGGTATTGAATGGCCTTGTAAGGTTTTGAAAATACATTGAGACCCTTAGAAAACGTTTAAGTCACAATGAGCCAAACAAGAGACTTAAACGGAGGCTTGAATAACAGAGAAAACAGACTTTATTCTTTGATCAAAGGTAAGAAATCCCAAACCCATGTACAAGGGACATGGTGGGAAAGATCTACAAAAACTCAATGGGACTCTCCCCTTTCTTATACACGAAAAAATGTTTGATCTTCAAAAGGATCTTTGTTCTTCGAATTCTAATTACTCTAACTATTCTAAATCACTCTAATCAACATTGTAAACTTCAAGTCAAACCTTAAGTCATATAACCTAACATTGTAAAACTTGGATCATATATCTTAACTCAGATTTGCATCCTTCCTGGCTCAAAAGGTTTGTTATCTTTTCCCTTCTCTGTTTGCTTAATTGCCCATTTAGCAGCACAAACGATGAGAAGATTGCTCTGGAATTTGAGAGCATCTTCTCTTTTCCTGGAGGAAGCAGAGATGGCATATGAAGATTTCAGATCTTATCACAGGATTTGACATTTGCCAGATATCTTACAGACCCCAATAACAGGACCCCAGGAAATCAACCCCAGGACACTAAGGAATCCACAGCATGCAAGCATATACATTACAAATGCAAGGCATAATATATGTGTGTTACAGAAAGCAAATGTTTCTATTAATCAACAAGTTTGTATCATTATTACCATAACTCTACAGCCTAATACATGTTTCTCAACCTTGGAAGCTTGAAGACATGTGGTCATCAACTCCCAGAATTCTGACTACCCTAAACATCTTTCTGCCTCCCCCATTCAGCTCTTATTTCCGGGCTTCTCTCGGAAATGTTTTGCCTCCCCCATTCAGCTCTTATTTCCGGGCTTCTCTCGGAAATGTTTTGCCTCCTCCCTGGGAAACCATGATGCTCTTGGCCAGATTCCCCCCTCCTGTGCCAGGTGGATTTCCCACCACATCAGATGACAAAAACAACCTAAGCATCATCCCTTTGAAGCAGGGGTGAAATCCTACCGGTTCGGGCCAGTTCACCCGAATCAATAGTAAAAAAAAATGCTAAAAATTCGTGCGGCACAGCTGATTGTCACACAGCTGATCATTATAACTTTTTAAAACTTTGTAATAGAATTTTTTTTTGGGCTACCGGTTCACCCGAAGCAAACTGGTAGCGAAGTGACCAGAAGCAGACTTCGGAGCATTTCACTCCTGCTTTGAAGTGAATAAAAGATACAAAACTTCCATAATGTGATTGGATCCTGCAGAGTCCTGCAGAATCTCCTGAAAGAGATTCATGAATTTGAAAATGATGTTTTGATGCTGATGATGTTATCCATTCAGTTGAGACCAATGTAAATGATGGTTTTATATAGGTTAAGAGTGGTTTCGTTATTGTTGTTGTTTTTAATAATATCCAAATGGAAAAAGAAAGTAAGAAAAGTACTAGTCATATAAATTATGCTCTTTTTATCCTTAAAACAGGAAAGTGGGAATAAATTAGATATCTAGGGACATGTGAGAATATGACAAGAATGTCTACTTCTTATTATGAAGACACTCAATGTAGAATATATGATGGAAACCCAAGAAATGGGATTAAGCTTAACTGAAGGATGATAAATAATATGAGACAGATGGTCTTTTTCTCCCTTAAAAAGTCTTATTATAATAAGAAACACCAGGCACTGTAATTCCTGGCAGTTTCAGCAAAATTTCATATGGCAGTTGGAAAGCATCAGGCTGCAGGCCAAGAAAACCTAACCACCTAGGAAGTGAAATAATCATTGTAAAATGTGTGACTAGAAAGGTTTTCTTTCACACAATACTATAGAGAATGTATATTTTTAAAGGTTACATACAGACCCTGCTCTAATAAGGAGAGATGCTCCATTGCTGACAATCTTTAAGAATATAAATTAGAATGAATAAGAATTAACATCTTCCATTTCAGAAGCAAAATGCATTGTGTAAAGAAAGCAGGATGACTTAACAGAGAATGGATTAATTTCCATTAGGTAATTTTTTAATGCTTGCCTCAGACTGGAATACAATGCTGTAGGCAGTATCATGTTATGTTCATATAATACTGCTACATCAGTCCCCAGGGGGGTTCTGGGTATGATTCAAGGTGCTGCTTGTGACATTTAAAGCTTTATATGACATAGGGCCAGTCTGTTTGATGATCAGTTATCTCTGTTTCTGTTCTACCCATCAGATCTGAGAGGGAGCACATATTCTAGACTAGGTGTGTCCAACCATAAACTCCCTGGATAATCTCACAAAATAATTTTAAAAAGGAAGTTTATTTGTATACATTAACTACATTACGTATTATATATGTGGCCAAAGACAATTCCTCTTCACTCAGTATGGGCCAAGCAAGCCAGAAGATTGGACAAACCATGCTCTTAGACTCCTTCTACCAAGCAGTGTAAACCTATTGGACTTGGGAATCATTTTTCCAAGTTGCAGAATCTGCCTTGTAGAACAACATATACTCTGAAAATGCAGGTAGCCTCCCCGCTATTCTGTTAATCTTTTATTAATTCTTAACACTTGGGGGTTCCTGTAGGAATTTAGGCTAATAAGATTTACTAGTGGTTATTTGAGTGAGAATATTTATTTTTCCTTGACCTCGGACCTTAATTATGTGGTGGACTGTTGATTGATTATTTACTGCTGTTTGGTTTAACCTTTTGTATGCTGATCAGGATCATCACTTTAATATAAACAGCATATAAATTGCTTAAATAAATAAACACATGTGCTTTCCTATTATCCTATGTATTTATCTATATTTTATTTAGCTTTGTGAACTGAATCCTACATCCCTCAATCTTTGCCAATATTTATTTTAAGTGCTGTAGGAATTTCTTCAATTAGGCTCCAACCTACTTTCACTTCAGGTTTAGCTTTTTTCCTGCTAATGTTCTCAGCTATTATTCTGTTTCTGTCTCTTGGAGATTCCAGACTGGATAGAACACTTCACAGCCACTTCACCTCTGTGTCATATTATGGTTTATGGTTTTGTTACTTCTTTCATAGAAAAAGCGTTTTTCCCCCCTGCTTCAGCTTTTCTCCTTCTCAGTCCCAGAATGATTCAGCTGCTCTTCTTAGCTTTCCCCTATCATCTTTCTTCTTTCTGACAGAACTGTAGACTCTCGACAAGAATGCGTGCATGTCATTTCCACCAATAATTTCTAATTTCTCCTTCATCCCCCTTCACTTCTGTAGGATCCTATTTATTAAAAAAAAAGCTAGCAGTGAGTCCAAAAAAGTTCAGAAAATATTGTCCTTTCTAGAACAGCTGTAAATCTATTGTAGATGGAATAACTTGTCATAATTCTGCCTGGCTTCTAATCAAAACATTGGAGAATTGGGACAAAGGGATTATATTTTTCATCTTACCAAGCTATGCTTCTCTACAAACATTGTGGTTTGGGTGCTGTGTGTTGGAATTAAAAGTTGTTTGGATAGCCGTTGTGGAAAAAGATGTCAAGCAGCTGTTTCCCTTCCACTTTTCTTAGAGCTGTGGTGCTGCAGCCAACACACAGCACCCAAGCCACAATGCACCACACAACTTACCATTACACAAAAACTAAACCTACTATACACAGAAGGGGTATCAGAAATGATAGCCAGGTTCCTCCAGCCTCTAGAAATAACAACATCCCACAAACCCAAAGCCACATTCTACCAGGAATTATCTAAAACCAAAGACAATATATAGAAGGATGAAAGAAACAATGTAATTTACAAAATAAATTGTAACAATTGCAACCAATTCTATGTGGGGAAAGCATCACATCAATGAAAAACCAGGATCCATGAACACCAGCTGCAGTCAAATGCTATGATCCCAAATTCCTAATCTCTACCCACACTGACACTGAAAAGTATCTCAATTGGAGCAATACAAGAATCATTGACCATGCTACCACCCATCACACTTGTGAGTTTATTGAAGCCTGGCATGCCACAAGAAATTCCACAGACATGCCCGCCTATGAACCCCTGAGAATTCAAATCAACCCCACAACCAAACAGTAAGAGTACCAACTTCAACTAGCCCAACCTCCCAATCAGCACTACACCTCCCAATGACCCTCACCTGATATGTCCCACACCTGACCCCCTCACAATACCCATCACAAGATCTTCACATTACCTGACTCACACTTGACCTCTCACTAGACCCTCCCTTGATATGACTCTCCCATCACAAGATCTACTGATCACACGCAGCCCTTATAAAAAGAAGAACACCAACACTGACAGTCCCTAAATTCTGTTGAAGATGTTACATAGCCAGGTAAAGAAATATTTGGAAACCAACCCATAAGCTCGGAGAAAGTTAGTTCTGAAAGATCTAGTTGTGGTTTAAGTTTGTTTTATTGAAAAAAAGAAAATATTACTTATGGTACTCAGTTTTTTCTATCACTGCATGGTCAAAACAAACTTTCCCCTCATAGATATTTAAATATTTTATTCTTTTATTTGTAAAGTTAAGTAGCTGTGACAAGTAACTATTCAAGCATGGGGGGGAGAAAACCCCAGGACCATCAAATAATTAGGTTCAGGCTGGTCTAATTAATATATTTACACTTCAAAGTCATTAAGTGGATCAATATAAAAGTCCACCCTTATTCTCACTACTTAATTTATATGCTCTTGAAGTGAATATACTTCAGAGATTTTTTAAAGGTGCATTTAAACACATACACATAATTTTTCCTTCTCTGAACAGCCAGTGAGGTGCCACAGATATTTTCACCTACAGAACCCATGAAACAACAGCTTGCAAATGAATCTATAACCAACTAATAAATTAATCACATTAGGCTAAGTGTAGGAAAGAAAAAATATATAAAGACAAAACAAACAAGCACCATACATTTAGTACAATATACTAACTAGCAGTTATAATTCTGGAAGTAATTATCTTCTTGGAAGTATTGCTCACATTTAAGGTTAAGGATAGACAAAATCTGGATTGCTGTTAACTTTATGGGCATTGCAGTAATAAATAAACATCTTAGAATAAGACAGAACCTTGATGGATTTCATCTATGGCCCAGGGGTTGGTTCCAGCAGCAACTACTGCCAGTTTGCTCGTGTGCGCGCCACACGTACCTGTACAATGCAATTAAAATTGTTCTGCACATGTGGGAATTGAAAAATTAGATGGTGGCGCCTATGGCACCACCCGCACAACTGGTCCAGGGGTGTGGCAGTACTGGGTCGCTGCCAGTTCCAGACCTAACTGGTAGGAACCCACCACTGCTATGGCCACTTAGTCCAACATTTTGTTCCAACAATGACCAGCTAAATAAGTCTGAATAGTGCAATGCACATATACCTGGCAGTAATCAATAAATATCCATACCTTTTCAGTCAAGGAACATGCATATATAAGGTATGTTCTATTTCAAGAGAGAACAAAGCACAACTCAGATATCCAGAATGGGAGACAAATTTAAATTTTCCATTTCATTTCACTCTGGCCTTTGGTCTGGCCTCAGTTATATTTATCAGTCACAGAAGATCTCCATAGGCCCTGGCTTCCTCAGCTTTTGTTATCATTGTTCACTCTGTGCTTCTTTGGAATATGATATAGAGTGTTAGAATAACTCCAGCCATCCTTAGGGAGATGGCCCTAGATTGTAGTATGCATGCAAGCACTCTCAGCCATATGCTTTTTTAATGTTCCAAGATCTTCTCTTGTTTGCTGGGCAGTGTTTGTGGAATCTATTGAAATAATTATTTTGAAAAACCCTATGTGTCCCCCCTCCAGCAACTTAATTCCAAAGAGGAGATGAATTCCAGCACAGGTATAGGTGAAAGAAACAATACTAGATTGGATAAGGGCAAGGGATAATCTGTAGAAGCTTAATCCAGATAAAACAGAAGTAATGCAATTTAGTAAATCTGCAGAAATCCTATTCAGGTATTTCTGCAACTGCACAGAAAGATAAATATATTCATGTATTATTCTTCAATATATCCATTACATTTCAACTCAAAGAAACCTCAGCTATCACTAAAAAGAATACATAAAGTTTTTCTGTGTCTGACATTTCATTTTCATGTATTATGTTTTGACAGTTTTAACTGGAATAGAATTGATCATTATGAAGTCTATTAAATCTCATGCCATAAGTGACTTTTAGCCATCTTTGTCTAGACCAAAGAAATAATACTTCCTTATCACTACACTTCACCCAGGTTTGAAGCTCTACTTCATTCCTTTGAAAGAATGCTGAGCTGAAAGGAACATCTTATTTTCTGTAGTTGGTCCATTATTTCTTTAGTTAAATTTCATCACATTGAAAATTGAAACTGTAGTAGATCCTTAGAAATAACAAACAGTTTTTGAATGTTTTAAGAATGTATTTTAACAGGGTAATGAATATTAACCTGCTGATGAAAAGTAAAAAACAACAACAACAAAAAAGCAACTTTGACACCTTATAGGAAAAAAAATATTTATTACGGCATATGCTTTTGTGCACTAGGACTCATTTCAGGAGATGCATAGGATAACATGAGGCTCCAGGCCATAAAACATATGTCATAATAAATCCCTTTCTCCTTAGTTGCTCAAGGTACCATATGTTGCAAATGAAGATGGCTTTCAACTAGATTTTTTAAATATATGTATATAAATTATTGTGTATGTGTGAATATATATATATATATATATATATATATATATATATATATATATATATATATATATATATATATATATATATATATATATATATATAAGAATTTACACACACACACACACACACACACAGAGAGAGAGAGAGAGAGAGAGAGTTTCCCCTAGGTTTTTTATAATACAGAAAACCATGGAAAGACCTCAGTAATTAACAGTGGTATACTGAATAATATCTAGCCATTTGTTGAGATCAACCAATACAGACAACATCACTGTTTTTCTGAATTTCTTTAAAGTTTGACATTGAAAACTGGACACAATGCTTGATATGGACTCTAAGCAACTGTAGTAGAGTTGCACAAGAGTATACTTGGCACCTTTCCACATACAGGATGTAGAATCATATGGTTGGAAGGGTCTTCTAATCCAACTCCCTGCCCAAGGCTGAAGTCCTTATATCATCCCCAACAAAAAGTTGTCCACTTCACTCTTCTTGAAAATGATGGTGCACACGTAAGTCCAGGAGACAAGCTATTTCATTGATTAATCATTTTCACTGTCAGGAAATTCCTCCTTATTTTCAAGTTGTGTTTCTTCAGATTATCTTCCAGCTTCTTGCCCTGCTCTCAGGTGCTATGGAGAATAAATCAACATTATAAAATTTAGCTTCCAGACCTCTTGTCAATTCTGTTGCTCTTCTCTGCATTCTTTCTAGGTCCTCAGCATTCTTTTTGTATCATGGTGACCAGAACTAGATACAATATTCAAAAAGTGGCTTGACTAGTGCATATTTAGTGCTACTATCACTTCCCATGAGCTTGATGCTATCCGTCTGTTGATGCAGCCGACTACATCGGCTTTTTTGGCAACTGCTTTTGGATGTACAGTAATTCTGAAGAAAGAGTTACTTAGCCAGCCAAGGCAATAAGTGTGCAATTTAGTATGTTTTGCATTTTAACTCTCTCCTCAGCAGAAAAAAAACTGCTGAGCAAGATTTTGTATATTTAGTATCTCTATATTGCTAATTGTTCTTATTGCTGATCACTCTGACCTTTGAGCTTTTTATTTACGTTATTTAAACAGTAACAATGTGGATGGTCCCACCACCAAATAGATTTTCAGTTTGTTGAAGATCATAGCAACATATAGTGTTTAATGGATCCATGGAGGAAGATGTGCATGGGGTATCTCAGGGTTCTGTCCTGAATTGAGTAACCTTTAAGGTAAATGACTTAGATGAGGTAATAGAAGAAACATTTACAAAATTAGCAGATGATACAAAGCTGAAAGAAAACGGTAATGTTTCAGATTACATGGGTGTCATACTCATGGTGTCATGTTGCTATTTCGTGAACTTTCGTGACATTTTTTTTCCTTCATGGGACTGGGGTGAGTATGGCCTGTGTGTGACGCATCCAGCCCATGGGCCGCCAGTTTGATATCCCCATTTCAGAAGGTAGGTGTATCATTTCAAAGAATCTTATCAGAATTAAACTTTGAGTCCCGTCCAACAAAAATATTGTACAGTGATGAAAAATGCAGGATTCAGCATTCAAGCAGGATATACCAAGCTCATGGGTACGAGATGGATGACACTTGGCTCAGAAATATTTGCAAGAAGGATATGGATGGCCTAGTAGATAACAAGTTAAGCATGGGCCACAGCAGAGTGCTACAATTGACAATGCAGTTCAGTGCCACACCAACAGAGATATAGTGTCACGATCATAGCATGTGATAGTATCACTCTGCTTTACTGGTTAGATTACACCTGGAATAGTATGTCAGTTCTGTAAACTACAATATAAAATGGATGCTGATGAATTACAAAGAGTACAGAGAAGAGTGGCAAAAAAGTAGGGGACTTAGTCTTAGTATCTCCTTAGCCTCCTCTTCTTTAGGCTATACTTACCAAGTTCCTTTAAGACAGGAATGTCAAACTCACGTTGTTAAGGCAGCATCATGTGATGTATCAGGACTTTTTTCCCTTTTGCTAAAACATGTGTGCATGGCCAGCGCATGACACGTCTGGCACACGGACCGGGAGTTTGACAGCCCTGTTTTAAGTGGTCTTCATCGGATGTAACCTCCAAGTCTACTTACTATCATGTCACTTGGAGACTAAATCCAGAAAGAGCATTTAAAGGAACTTGGTATGTTTAGCCTAAAGAAAAGAAGGCTAAGCACAAATGATAGAGCAGTCTTGTAATACAGGTGGTCCTTGATTTACTATAATTTGTTTAGCAACTGTTCAAAGTTACAACAGCACTGAAAAAGTGACTTATGACTGATCCTTGTACCTATGACCATACAACATTCCCCATTGTCACATGATTGAATTTGGGCACTTGAGAAGCAGCATGTATTTATGATGGCACCCAGGGGCATATGGTTGCCATTTGCGACCTTCCCTGTTAGCTTCCAACAAGTAAAGTAAATGAGGGAAGCTGGGTTCACTTAACAACTGCCTGATTTGCTTAATGACTGATAATTCTCTTAACCATGGCAAAAAAGATTGTAAAACCAAGTGTTAGTCACTTAATGACTACATCACTTAATCACAGAAGTTCTGATTCCAACTGGGATTGTAAATCATTATATTTACATGAAGGAATGTCACAGGGCAGAGGGTGGGCATTTATTATCCATGGTACTCACAGTAAGACAACAATCAGTGGGTTGAAACTATACAGAAAGAGATCCAAACTGAAGATAAGAAGGAATTTGCTGTTGTGACAGTTATTGAGCAATAAACAGCTGAGTCCTGAAGACATGGGTGCTTCATCAGGGGACATTTACAAAAATGGAACAGGCAAGTCATTGGTCTGACATGATATTCCTGCCTTAGGCAGGAAGTTGCATTAGAAGTCCTCTGAAATATCTTCCAATGCCACAGTTCAATGATTTGTATTCCTACACCTAACAATTAAGATAAAAAGGCATCATGCTCTCACTAATCAGATACCCACTGAGAAAAAAGGGACACCAGGTACAAGATTTTACCCAAAAAAAATATTTAGTAAAAGGTCAACTGTCCAAATTTCCAGGTGCTGCCTGCTAGGCACTCTGTCATACTTTTAAAAAATCCCTAATAATGATCAGCTGTCTGAGATTTAAGTAAATTGCTGATTAGATGTTCTTCCAAGCTATTATCATGTGTTAATTGCTTATATTCCCTGTGACCCTAAAGGCACTTTTCAAGTGGCAACTGGACTTTCTTATTTTTCTTTGAAGATGTTTCGCTTCTTATCCAAGAACCTTCTTGGATATTACCAGTCACTCAACAGTGAGATGGGCAGTATATCCATCCATCCATCCCTTTTATCTCTTTATCCAAGTTTACTACAAGATTCAGGGCTAAACCTTGTCATGCTCCATTCAATATACAGCTTTGATCAGCAATGTATTGGTTATTCTTTGATGATGTTTTTCAAAGAAGTTACATGTCCATTTAATTGTTATGCCATGCAGTCTGCAAGTAACTACTGTAACTAGCTAATCAAAGACCAATCTGCTCAGTATTACATCCCACCGAATTCAAAAGGACTAACTCTCAAGTTTATAAATTATTCCAGGCTAAGAATCAATAAAAACAGATTCTTGAGGGAGACTGAAGCCTATTACAAACCTGCTTTCAACAGTATCTCAAATGATCCAAAGATTGAACTAGGACTGAAATGATCTGAGCTTACTAGTAAATTCTACATATTTATTATTGAAAATAAAGCATGTTAAATTGACTTTGATTATAGCTGACTTTACTCCCAGCTTTGCACTCATTCAGCCATTCTATATTCTAGACGAATTTTGCCTCTCCTACACATACAAGGGAGAATTAGCCTGCATTTACATCTTTATCATAGATTCTTAGAACTAAAACATTGTGCTAGTTATCTTGTGAAATCACTTCATTTATTTCTAAGCTCTCTGAACAGATATATCATACATTTCTATTAAAGGAAGGCAAATTATATTGCTCTGTAACCTTGCAGTTTGCATTATGTATGCAATCTCTAATCAGCAGATCAATACCATTACAGAATTCTACACTGGGGGCTTTTTACACATCAGATAATCAATTAATTAATTTGTTTTATGTTTAGCTATACATATGAAGCACAGAAAGGGAAACACCCACACAATGTAAAGTTGTTGCAATTAGCCTCAAGTTGTTTGCTCTTTAAGGAGCAGCAGTCATTTATACTTACAGAATAAGTTACTTTATCAAGGATTTTAATCTTTAGTTTTGAATTTTTAAAATATCCATCAAGTGTATATCTGCCACAATCACCATATTCTTGGTGAATATCTATGGAGGTTCTCAGTCATCCAGGTCATGGTTATCCCAAAGATGCTTTTTCAAAAGGCAACTAGACCAGAGGTGGTATTCAGCAGCAGGTTCTGACCAGTTCTGGAGAATGGGTAGTGGAAATTTTAAGTAGTTTGGAGAACCGGTAAATGCCACCTCTGACTGGCTCCGCCCCCATTTAGTTTCTGCCTCACGAGTCCCAGCTGATCTGGAGGGAATGGGATTATGCAGTAACCTTCGCCTGGAGTGGGGTGGGAATGGAGATTTTACAGTATCCTTCCCCTGCCAGCCCACTAAACCATGCCTACCAAGCCATGCCATGCCACGTCCACCAAATCCAGTAGTAAAAAAAAATTGAAACCAAGAAAAACAAAGTCCAGTTGTCTTTTGAAAAAACACCTTTGGACTCATTCTTGGTGATTTATAGTAATTACACATTTAAAGCAAAACATTTATGATACATTTAAAATAAATCATAAATAATTCAATTAAGCAACTTAATACTCACCAGAGAACTTTCTGAATAATTTCATTTTAAAAGCTTCTGATAGAACACAGTAGTGTTTTGATTTACAGGGGGAAGTTATTCCATGGACTAGACATTCCTAAAAAAAGTAACACCTCTAGCTTCTGTTCCTATACGTGTTTGAATGGGGGACCATCAATTGTTTTTTCCAGGATGTACAAATTGGACAGATGAATTGTGATTACAGAAGGCAGACCTCTAGGCCATTTGGCTACAAGCCATAGAGAGCTTTCTGATTAGCATTTTGAATTGCATCCAGACACAAGTGTCCTACCTAAGTTACAATCCCACTAGCTGATACTGGCTGAACTGAGCTGATCAGCTGATCAGATCACTGAACAGGTCACTGATACTGGCACTTAAGAACTGGGCAACATGCCAATCACAATTTATTTATCTGTTTGTTTATTTATATACAGGACTTATACGCTACCTGTCAGGCACAAAGAATCAAGGTCAGAAGATTTATTGGGTTATTATTGGGACCAGTTCAGATGTATTGCTCAAGCCTCTAGGTGAGAATCTGGTCAACTAATAGTCAGCATTAAATTGGCACTAGATAAGAGTTAATGGAATTCAAGAGGGGAGAATAGACTTGGAGTGTTTGTGGACACACAAAGATTCTAGGCTGAGTCGTCTCTTCATTGCACCCTCAGGCTCTGTCTGCTCTTTTCCTACACTGTCCCTCTCATATGATGACTCTAGGTGACTCCAAGCAATAAATAAATAAAAACATAATTAAAAAATGAAAGTATCCTTCATCCCAAGCCCAAAACTAATCACCCTCACAATTCAAGCCAGCCCCCAGCTTTATATCCACTAACTTTATTCTCATTTTCTGCCAGCCTCAAGAGGCTAAAATCAAATCCCAGACCTAGGGGGGAAGCAACCATCGACAGATACAACCTTAAAAACAAAACTAGATTTAAACTGCATCAGGATGTTGATTATGAAATGAGTATTACTATCTGATTAAGGAAAAATAAAAATATTGGATTTCTCTATAAAACCTATCCTGTTATTATTAAATAATGGAAGGATTTTATTTTAGAAAAGTAAAACTGGGTACTAAGTGTATTTTAAAGGTATAATTTAGTTTTTATAATATTGTGCAACTCAAAATTGGGCAGTGTACAAATTAAAAACAGATACAATGACCCAAAACAAAACAGAAAATAACATAAAAATAAATACAATGAAAGGAATGAAATATATATTTGTTTACACATGAATTTAATAACGGTAAAGGGAGGGAGGGAGGGAGGGAAGGAAGGAAGGAAGGTCATTCTTATTGCTCTAAAACAAAATGGTGTGTGTGTTGTAAAGCTGTAACTGAAGTGGTAACTCACCATTTTCTCCAAGAGCTCAGCCTTACAACATAAAATTATTCTGCATTGAATTGAAGATGGCTGTGCAGGTCAAAAGGATGAAAGCAGACAGTAATCACACTCTGCTGGTGTTCCAATAATTATGATATATTTTAGGTGTCTTCCTTTCATACAAAAATGTCAAAATCCTTACCGGAAAGTTATTGAATTATACTTTGTTCATTAAAACTGAATTTATGACTGTCAGTTGAAAGCCTCCTAAAGTTATTCTGAAATTGATTTTTCTAATAGCTAAAGCATCTCCATATAGCTGGCATTATAAAAGTACAAAATAAAGTTCTTCCTTTACCTTTATTGCAAAGACAGATAGAGGGAATACCATTCCATTCCATTACTCTTTCCTATAAATGTCAGAGCTCAAAGCAGAAATTTGCATTTGACCATTAGTACTCTTCAAATAATAGATCGAACAATCTAGAATTATCTAAAGTGCCATTCCAAAATGTGACAGATGTTAAAATATATGCTTGGGTGGATGTACATGTACTCTTGCATTTGAGCATTTGCATGTATTTTATGTTTATATAGATGTGTGTGTGTGTGTGTGTGTGTACAGTATAGCCTGCAGACCAGTGGTGGGTTCCGGATCCTGTCACAACCGGTACTCTGTGACTGGGCTAGGCATCCACCTCAGGCATGTGCACTGCACACGCATGCACACCCACCACCTGCAATGCTCCAGTTGCTCGGCAAAGGTCGCGCAGATGCTGTATGGTGCAAGCGTGTACACAAATGGCCTGATTGGCTTAAATACAGGTAAGGAATGTGGACGGGTAGGTGGACCCGTCCGGTATGGGTCCAGTATGGATGGGTAAGTGGACCACTGTTCCAGTACAGTGGTCACTGCTCCCAACTGCCACCAATATGCCCATATCATGCATACCACCCGGAACCCACCACTGCTGCAGACCCAAGAAGTCTATTTGCAACCTCCAAGTAAACCAAGGTTGTGTAGACTAAATTCAGCAGCAAGATTACTGAAATTGGGTAGCTGTGTTTCCTTTCTTTTCACAATCTCCTGTGAAATGGGGACAGGCAGCCTCTGAAAGGCAAAATATACCCCCCCCCACCTCTCTATAAATACTTTCAAGACAAAGTAAAATGAGCCAATCATTTATTTCACTGTGATAGTTGGTGATTATATGTTGTCACTATCTAGCTTCTTCTGGCCTTCCAGGAGACCAGAAGCTTGAATTCTGGCCATGTCCCTTTAGAAGCAATCCTTCTCTGCAATTCAGTTGGTCGGCTTCTTTAACGCTCCTCATGTTGTTGGACTTACTCCCATAATTCTAAGTCTGAATTGCTATTTTTTGGAGGCAGCTAGAATAGCCTCAAGGAAGGATTGAAACAAGAGAACAAATAATTGTTATTGATAGTACTAGGCCAAATGGTTAGATAGAAAAAACATGACTGCTTTAAGAATCCATGCAAAGAATTGCACGTCCTGAAATGTTTATTGCAAAAGGTTTGCATAATTCTAATAAACAGCACTTTAATTTTATATTGTCACTTATATGGGATATCAAAACATATTAGGACATGTCAGAAGAGTATGCAGACTGTATCTCCTGCAGAACACACAACATGAGGTTGACGTCAGAACAACAGCTAGCATTTAAGCAATGTATGAGTCAAGTCATATACTCAGAAGGAGAGAAAGGGTACTGCTATTTTTTTCATTGCAAAATTAAAACATTTTCAAATAGCAGCAAGCCTATCATTCGTAAAAACAAACAGTTGAGGGACTGTGTTCTTGTTAATTATAACCGTTAAAAATTGGAATATTTTTGGTGGCATTAATTTGCACTCTTGAAAGTTTATTTCATAAAGCATTCTGTTGCCATCTATAACCCCTCTAGCTTCTAGCACTTGGGAAAGCAAGAAGAGTTGAGTTTAAAGGAAGACTAACCTGAAAAGTGGGGAAAAAATTATTTGAATCATTTGTTTCAATATATGATCTTAGCAGTGGTTTGGGCTGAGATTTTTCCTGTTTAAAGTTTTTCTAAGATTTCTTCAAGCCTATTTTTAAGTTCTACCATTTATTAAAGTAGATATGGAAAATGTGTGGTTCTTCATTCTTTGCCAAACGTGGACAATGGTGCTGAATGCTGCTCAGAGGTGAAGTTTAGCAACTTTATATAGTGCCCAGATTCCCAATTCTTGCATTAGAAGAATTCTATCAGAGTCTCTACTGCCTTAAGCATAGTCCTAAACTATAATATTCACGTTTAGATATACAGTATTAGTTCTTTAAATGTCTTTACTAACAGCTTTATTCTATGTTGCTAGCTATTTTGGAAATATAAATAGTACTGCAGGCAGAAGAACCTTTCACTCAATAGGGGATTAGAAAATCAGACAATATGGTTTTGCTGTAAATAGTCACCTTATTTGCCAATTATTGAAGATTCCGCTAAAGCTTTGATTAAACATGTAACGTAATGGAAGAGACCAGATTGAAGATGCCAAGAAAAATGCAGATCTGCATATGGTACAGTATCATTACCATTCCAACTTTAATGAAGTTTTAAAGTCTTACATTACAGTTGGTACTAATACGCATTTCACTGTAATTTCTGTTCTTTTGCCAAATGCAGATAATTGATCGCTTTGGTTGGTGAACATCCTCATTTGATCTCCTTTTAAATGCAATATCTATTCCTTCCTCTGCATTGGGTTTTGCTTTCAGGTTTTTTAATTGTACATGACATCAAATAATGTCTGATTGGTCCTGAATCATGAAAGCAGCGAAGGTTGAAAAGCCTTTTTTTGGGGTCTTGCTGAGCCCTATAGCGCATTTTTCACTGAACATCTAGATGCCACAGTATTCAATGTGAGTCTTGTTGAGCTGGGCAACACTTGATCCAGCACAGAATTCACTTGATGTGTTTTCACCATAGTTAAATGGGTTTGGAGCAAGTTTAACCTGGTTCTTCAACAGAGCACACATTTTAGTTTTTAATTAATTATATGTTCTTACTTTCTTGGTTGTTGTAGGAAAGAAGTCTACGACTATGCAAAAAGAATATTAATTCACTCTCATTTAATGCACTCTCACTGCATTATCTGGCATATTTCAATGGATAAGGGCTCATATTCATCTCAGAGGCAGCATGAGGAAAAGTGATAGAACAACAAACCAATTAAAATTACAAAACCTTCATGTCATTTATTTATTTGCTACCTTTTTATTGTTTTCTCTTATCCATCAATCTGAATTTATCTGCCTTGCAAACCAATATTCTTATGGATACCTTTTGTACAGTAAATCTTCTATACTATAAATCCTCATTTTCAACCTCTTTTACTATCCATCTATAATAGTCTATGGAAAAGACCTTGAGAAATGTGGTAAAAAGATGCTGTCTAGGGAACTGTCAGATGAGAGATAGTATAGCTCACAGCTGTATAGTGGATGGAACAAGAAATTCAGAAGGATTCCTTAGAAGGTTGTCAGGCTGAAAAGTTGAGAGTGGGAGTATTGTACTTTCAGACTTACAAGATTCTGTTACTGTAAAGGTAAAGGTTTCCCCAGTCAAGCTGTGTCTAATTCTAGTGGGTAGTGCTTATCTCCATTTCTTAGGCGAGGGAGCCAGCATTATCCAAAGATATTTCCATGGCCAGCATGATTATACACCAAGCACATGGAATGTTGTTACCATCTCACCAAAGTGGTACCTATTTATCTACTTGTATTTGCATGCTTTCAAGCTGCTAGGCAGGCAGAACCTGGAGTAAGTAATGGGAGCTCACCCCTTTATGCAACATTCAGGTCTTGAACCACTTGAAAATATCAGGGTCCTTAGCCTTACCATAGTTAGTTTATATGGTAGTTCGTCTGGTTTTGTGGTCTACCTGGTAAGACTGATACATCTGATAACTGTGTATAGCTCCTCTATGCTCTACACAACTATTGAAACAGCAAGGATAACCACAGGGAAAAGAATAATGAAATAGAAATAGAAATAAGCCTTCCATTAACTTTAAATTTTGAGGTTGTAAGCAATTGATTCTGTCTAGGTAATATATCCCTTTAAATTAATATTTTAATATCCTTTATGATAGACTAAATGTATTTGTTTATTTAATGTAGTTAGTTAAATGCTCTACGTCTAAGATGAATCCTGGGATTTCTTTTACTTACCCTCCTCCTTAATTTATACTAGCTTTTGGAAGTGGAAAGGTCAGCAGTGGGCAAGGTTTGTCCACAACTTCTTTCAAGGGTCCAGGCACATCTTTTAAAAAAGCAGTTTATCATTGAGTAGGAGGAAGACTAAGAAAGGAATACAATGTAAAAAGTGAGGGTGCACACATCTTTCCAAGCATTTCAACCTGCTGAATGAGCAACCAATATATTTTATACGATTCAAGGCTTGGACTTTTAAAAGTCCATGTCTCTGATCAATCAAAACATCATTAGAACTGAGGCTATCAGCAATTATTGCTCTGTCATACCTTTGCTGAAAGCAATTTAGAAAACTACTCTGGGGAAAAAATAGCTGTGAAGGTACTAATTCTTGGGAAATCACAGAAAAGCTGTCAAACATATTTCAGTAAGCAGTAAATGAATCCTGCTTGCACCATAAATCATTAATGTTTAATCACCAGCCACTGCCTCCATAAGCTCACTGGCATGGAAAATCTCAGATACTCAAAGGATAATTCTAGCAAATCTGGCATGCATGGCTGCCTTGTGTGCTTAATTATTGTTTATGCACCAGTAGTATCCAAGCATTTGTATGTAATAAATAGAACACTGTCATAGTGTCCAGATGGTTTTAAATTCAAAGCCCAGGGAGTGTGTTAGAAGATTACAGGCCTGATTTATCAACAGTTCACACCAGCTTGATTACTAAAAACTCACAATAATACCAAAATTAAAAATTACACCTCTTCTTAAATACATGTTATTGTTATTTTTAAGGCTATATATCCTTTTCCTAAAATTAAGCCTAGTTGAGCTAAAAAGTATTTTACTTCTTTAATGGACATTAATGGACTTGTAGAATAACACTTCAATATTTAGCTACTTTTTGGATCAGATATCAAGATTTGTTCTTGGAATTGTTAAAAGATTGGTGTTATTATATGCATTTCTGATCCTGACCTCTGAAATGTTTTATGCATATTTTAATGTTTATTTATACACTTGGCCCCATGATTGCTTATTTCCTAGATTTTCTAAATCTTGGCTATTTAAATTCAGATTATACATATCTGTGATATGAATAAATGTTCTCCAATCTATTTTTTAATTCTTCTGAACATTTATAAAAATATGCTTGTTGCCTAGCCTCTTCACTGACTATTTTCTTAAGGACTCAAGATAGTTTATAATACCAAGAAATAAGAATGCAACAATTAAAAAAATGCAAATCTAACTAATTAATACTGTCAATTTATCAGCACCAAAATACTTTGTAGAATAAATAATTTCTAAGGTCTTCTTAAAACCAAAAAATGAAATTGGGGCATTTTTTATCTTGGGATTCAGGGTGCTTCAAAGCGCAAAGACAATCAGTGACAAAATATATAACTGAGCTCCTATTCCTTTACCTCCCATGGAGTACAACATTCTAGCATTGTTTTCTTAAAAGAATTGCATGGAGTGGACAAGGTCTGGACAAAATAGACAGCTCTGTATGCGCCAGCACTTTAAACTGGATTTGAATGCAATATAGGTGCTCAATTGCTAAATCTGTTGCATCATCTTCTAATTGCTCCAATTGGTAGATGTGTTGCCGCATTGGGCTGTTGAAGCTTCAGGGTCATCTTCAAAGGCAGCTCCAATTAAAGCAGGTTACAATAGTTTAATTGCAAGGTAACGAGGAAATGGATCATTGTTCCTGAAGTATTATGGTTCCCAAACCTGGTGCAAGATAAAGCAGGAGAAAAACTCTGTCTCAATATTTTCAATGAGTTACAATACAGTAGTTTAATAAGGAATGCTTTAAAAGTTTTGCTTCCATATGACTTTCCATATATAAAATCTCTTTTAAAGAGAAAAGAATTCCTCCTATATTACAACATTTTTGGGGATTTTTGGCACCCTTCCCTGAAATACTAACAATTGCTGTTGTACAGAAATCTAGCTGGATTTTAGATTTCTAGCTTTCTTTGATGCAGGTTCTAAACATAACTAGGAACACAACTGTGTCTTGAAATCTGAGTGAGAGTTTATTATTGCAATGTATTATTCATAAGCATCATATACATATTAACAGCATATCAAAAATATTTCAAATGTTTGGAGATCAATATATTGTTAGATTATCATGTTCTACATTATGTTATTGGGAAGGTGGGAGTTTGATAAGACATATCAGAAGAAGACCAATGTATCTTGTTTTCCTGCATGAGCATTTTATATTCATATAAAACCTGGAAATAGTTGCAGAAATATTGACAGGAAGATTTATTGGGAGGGAAAAATAATCTTGTTGTCTGCTTTTTGAATTTTTGAAAGCAGAACCTAAATTATCCACATTGGCATAGGGTTATTTCAATTTTCTATTTGAGTACACAATGTCAGGTCCACCAGAAAGTTATTGAATAATTCTTGGTTTCTGTAACAGCAAAGAGTAAATGCTTCAACAAAATTAAGCAAAATGTATCTTATTTCACACTTAGGTTCAAATGAAGGTACATAGTGTGCGCTCCAAATAGGTATATTCTATCAAGCTATAAATGTTACAAAAACAAAGTTAATAGGATAATTCTAAACTGCTGTAGTGAATGCTGATTTTAATAATTGTTAACTTAGAATTGATCTTCTTGCTCATAAACTATGAAACTTCAGACCATTACATAAATTGCTTTTCTGCAGCAATTCTAAAAATGGCCAGAACTAGAAGGTAATATAATTAAGTACCCTCTGTTACAATAATGAACCCAATTATTATTTTTTATCAATTTGCCACCGCTACTCATTTATTTTTACTTTTTATTTGCATGTATTTGTGTTTTGTATGTCTACATCCTTCAGAAAAGCTACAGAAAAATTTACCTCTTAACACCTAAATCATATAGTCATAATTACTTTCTGGCTGTCTCTATTTGTTCATAGTATCCAGAAATACTTTATTGGAAAAAAATATAACAGATCAAGCTGAAAAAATTATTTTGTATTACTCAAGTAAGTGGTATAAACTAAACAGCTGAAATTAGGAATTCACCTCTTCAGTAACTCTTGAGAAGAACAATTACGTTCAAATAATTACCAAAATACAGCAGATAACCCTTGGATTTAAGGATGCGACTTTTATTTTTGCAAATAAAACAAACAATGCATCTGGATCTCTCCAAGTTCTGACTCAGTCCTCAGGATGCAGGAAAGGATAGATCCAGAGCTGAAATGCTATCAGTTCAGACTGGTTCACGCGAATTGATAGTAAAAAATGCTACCGGTTCAGGTGAACTGGTAGCATTTTTTACTACTGGTTTGATTCTGATGATCAGCTATGTGACAATCAGTTATGCCACGTGAAATTGTGAAATTAGAAATTGTGCAGCATAGTTGATTGTCACACAGCTGATTGTCGGAACTACCAGTTCGTTCGAACAGGTAGCATTTTTTTACTACTGGTTTGGGTGAACTGGTAGTTCTGACAATCAGCTGTGCCACACTATTTATATTTGCTAGAAAGCAGGAACACAGCTGTTCCCCGCCTTGCTGTTTTACTTATCTTCAGAAAAGTCTTCTTAATCCTTCTTTTTCAGTGCTGCATATGCACGCAAAGCAAACTGGTAGCAGACTTCAGACCATTTCACCCCTGGATAGATCCATTTTTCTCCCAGTGTCCAGTGTTCATTTGCAAAGGGTATTTGGAGCCATGCAACTTCCAATCCAGAGGCCACTGATGTTCAAGACTAATACCGTATTTTTCAGAATATAAGACGCACCAGAGTATAAGATGCACCAAGGTTTTGAAGAGGCAAATTACAAAAAAATAGTAGGTAGGTAGATAGAGGGATAGATAGGGAGAGAAAGAAATAGAAATACAGTAGGTAGGTAGGGAGAGAGAGTAGGTAGGTAGGTAGGTAGGTAGGTAGATAAAGGAATAGAGAGAGAAATAGAGAGAGAAATACAGTAGGTATGTAGGGAGAGAGTGTGTGTGTGTATAGGTAGGTAGGTAGAAGGATAGAGAGAGATATAGAAAGAGACAGAGATAAATACAGTAGGTATGTATGGAGATAGAGAGAGTG
Source organism: Rhabdophis nuchalis (assembly GCA_039707465.1). Lineage (NCBI taxonomy): Eukaryota > Metazoa > Chordata > Lepidosauria > Squamata > Natricidae > Rhabdophis > Rhabdophis nuchalis. The sequence goes on from CM077645.1 coordinate 190,536,928, forward strand.
TGTAGATAGGTAGGTAAAGGGATAGAGAGAGAGAAATAGAAAGAGAGAAATACAGTAGATCGGTAGGGGGAGAGAGAGTGTGTGTAGGTAGGTAGGTAGGTAGATAAAGGAAAAGAGAGAGAAATAGAGAGAGAGAGAAATACAGTAGGTAGGGAGAGAAAGAGAGAGAGAGTAAGTAGGTAGGTTGATGTTTCCAGGTGTATTTATCCATGTCCTGGAGAAGGAAATTGCTGACAACCTTAAGACATTGTTTCTGCTGGCACAGAAACAGTTAAAGAGTCTTCCGAAAGGTGGGGGGGGGAGCCTTTGTACTCTGCAAACCTCCCCCAAACGGCCCGTTTCTCCACGAAAATGGGGCCTTTTTTTCCAAATAAAAAGCATGACTAGCCTTGGGGGGGGCTTGCTCCTGGGGGAGAGGTGGGTCAAAAATGAGCAAAAACCTGGCCCATTTATTGTGAAAACAGGCCATTTTTGTGTCAAATTAATTGCATGCATAGCCCTATGGAGGCTTATGGAGTGCTGCTGGCGGCTGGGGGGGGACAAAAAATGGCCCATTTTAAGCTAATTTCTGCCCTGCCCAGCCCCCAGGAGCTCTCTGGAAGCCTCCATAAGGCTCTGCACTGCCATTTTGGTGAAGGGGGTGGGGTTCCAGGAAGCAAAAAATCCTGTATTCAATGTATAAGATGCACCCAGATTTTCAGCCTCTTTTTGGAGGGAAAAAGGTGTGTCTTATATGCCGAAAAATACAGTAACTCTTCAGATGTGTCCTCCATGAATTTTAACCAATTCCCTTTTAAAGCCATGCAAATTAGTGGTCATCAGTATGTCAGATTAACTATTCCACATATTAATTATTATTCTTTGTTTTGGGGAGGAGGGCTATTGGTATGCATTAAGTTCTTTGCTTTTTGCAGAATGGTAGTCTGGTTTTTTTTATATTGTAGTCAGATATGACAATGTTATTTCCATTCTTATTACATACAAAATATTACAAAAATTGGGTTTAGACAGTCATTCATGTCCCCAAAATCAAAGGGCATTTTAAAATAAACGACAGAAATGCACCTGTATGCACTTATGCTGCCTTTTTGGATTATGCTTTGTGTGCCTATATTCTCAGCCTATAAATCTTAACAACTTGCATTTTAATGGTGCTATCACTGATTTTTAAGGTATTTATTTTATTTTCTTCTGAAAATAGGCTGCTGATCATTGGCTCCCCTGTCTATACTCAATAATGGCAGCAGGCACAGCAAAACTCTTGGTTTGCTGATAAAATTTGGATTTGAGAACCTGCCTTTCTTTTTCTCTACTGTGAGATCTAGCTTTCTCTAGCACAAATACACTCATTCGCTCATGGAGTCTCTAAGAAAGAAATTTATCTTTCAAAGTTTCGGTTGGCTTGTTTGCACATGTGTGTGTGTGTGTCTGATTTTTCTTTTCTTTTTGGTGAGAAGGAAAAAGCTCTTGTACAAATTCAAAAAAAGGAGGGTGACTGGTATAAATTTATTTAAGCTTAAAAAGTCATTAAGCACTATGGCTTTTGATACACAAGAAGCTATTTAATGCTAAGGAACCATATAAGACATATTTCTTCTGCTGACTTAATTTGTTCAAGTGGAATTGAAGAGTGAATAGCATATTAGTTATGTATTGTTCACTAACCTGATCTTCTAGATTAACTGATTGCATTCTGCTTCCCTATTCTGTTTTTGGATTGAACCAGGATTTTCTGGGATTAAGGCAAAAACACATGGACACTGACATTTTTTCCTATTTATCTTTTATGAAGCACTTGCTGATAAGAAAGGCAAATTATATTAATAATGCAGAACACAGCAAAATGGATATGGACAGGTTGCGGAGGAACCTTAGAGCCACCACATGTTTATTGGACCCGTGCCCCTCCTGGCTTGTACTGGCATCCTGGGAGGTGACACAAGGCTGGCTCCAGGGTATTGTGAATTCATCTCTGAGTGAGGGGTTCTTGCCTACCGTCTTGAAAGAGGCGGTGGTGAGGCCCCTCCTCAAGAAGCCATCCCTAGACCCGGCTTTATTAGAGAACTATCGTCCCGTCTCCAACCTTCACTTTTTAGTGAAGGTTGTTGAGAGTGTGGTGGCTCAACAGTTCCCTCGACATCTGGAGGAAGTTGATTATCTAGACCCGCGCCAGTCCGGCTTCCGGCCCGGTCACAGTACCGAGACGGCATTGGTCGCGTTGGTGGATGATCTCTGGAGGGCTCGGGATAGAGGTTGCTCCTCTATCCTGGTCCTGTTAGACCTCTCAGCGGCTTTCGATACCATCGACCATGGTATCTTATTGCACCGATTGGGGGGGTTGGGGCTGAGAGGCACCGTTTTACGGTGGTTCTCATCCTACCTCTCTGGTCGGTCACAATGGGTGTTGGCAGGAGGGCAGAGGTCGGCCCCGAGGCCCCTCACATGTGGGGTTCCTCAGGGGTCGGTCCTCTCGCCACTTCTGTTCAACACGTACATGAAGCCACTGGGCAAGATCATCCGTTATTTTGGGGTGGAGTACCATCTGTACGCTGATGATACTCAGCTGTACATATCCACCCCAAACCACCCCAACGACGCCGTCAAGGTGCTGTCCCGGTGTCTGGAGGCCGTACGGGTCTGGATGGGTAGTAACAAACTCAAACTCAACCCGTCCAAGACCGAGTGGCTGTGGTTTCCGGCACCCCGGTTTAGCCAGATAAATCCAACACTGGCCATTGGGGGCGAACATCTTGCCCCCGTGGAGAGGGCGCGCAACTTGGGCGTCCTTCTGGATTCCCGGCTGTCCATGGAGGACCATGTGGCGGCCGTGGCCAGGGGGGCGTTCTATCAGGTTCGCCTGATACGCCAGTTGCGCCCCTTACTAGACCGGGGGACCCTTCGCACAGTCACTCAAGCGCTCGTGACATCTCGGCTGGATTACTGTAACGCTCTCTACATGGGGCTCCCCTTGAGGTGCACTCGAAAGCTGCAGTTAGTGCAGAATGCGGCCGCGCGGTGGTTATGGGTGCCTCAAGGCAAGCCCACGTAACACCTCTCCTGCGTGAGCTGCACTGGCTGCCTGTGGCCTTTCAAGTGCGCTTCAAGGTGTTGACCACCATCTTTAAATCGCTCCATGGCTCGGGGCCTAGCTATATACGAGACCGCCTCCTGCCCCATACATCCCTTCGTCCGGTCCGCTCCCACAGAGCGGGCCTACTCCGGGTGCCGTCGGCCGGGCAATGCCGGCTGGCGACACCCAGGGGAAGAGCCTTCTCTGTGGCGGGCCCGGCCCTCTGGAACGACCTACCCCCCGACCTTCGCACTACCTCGGACCTCCGCCTCTTCCGCCAACGTCTTAAGACGTACTTATTCCAACAAGCCGGCCTAGAATAGCCCCCCGCGTCTGACTTTTAAATATAAATTATAATTTGGTTACGGTTTTAATAACGGGTTTTAGCACGGGTGAATTAATTTAATATATTTTTAATTGATGTATATTGTATTTATGGTTTTATATAATGCCTGTGCGCCGCCCTGGGTCCTAACAAGGAGAAGGGCAGGGTATAAATTTAATAAAATAAATAAATAAATAAATAAATAAATAAATAAATAAATAAATAAATAAATAAATAAATAAATAAATAAATAAATAAATAAATAAATAAATAAATAAATAAATAAATAAATAAATAAATTCCTGGTTAACCACTATATACATACACACACACACACACACACACACAAAAACACACACACACACATATAGTGGTTAACCAGGATTTATTTTTTTTTGCTGTGTTCTGCATTATTAATATAATTTGCCTTAATAATTTGCTGATTAGGATGATAACCTGTAGCCTAGTGGCAATTACAATTGCCTCACATGCAATACAGCCCGGTTCAAATCCCAGTAAGTGTATGGCTAGCTGATGAGAGCTAAATAGCTTGAAATAGATCTATACTAGTCTCCCTTATTTATTTATTTATCAGCACAAAAACGTATCTGTGTGTGTGTGTGTGCGTGCGCGCACATGTGTGCAGGATTATAGGAAGCAATCCAGTAAAGTCTTAGTCATTTTATGTACAGATAAAATAACACAACAAAATGGTGTTTAGAAAGCTGCTGTATAGAGAAGTAAGTATAATTGAGGAAATTACAAACTACAAACTGATCAAGTTAGTTGCAATGATCAAGAATGAAATCATTTATGGTATGGTGCAAGTTCCCACCTCCACCCCTACCCGTCTTTGTGACTAAAGTTTCAGAAGCTATAACAATAAAAAAAGGTTATTTTTTGGGAGAAAAATATTCAGTGAAGTGCAACTATTATTTATATTAATATTTTCAAACAAGGTAAATATATTAACACAATTATTAAAAACTTTAAATTTACCAAAAAAAATTAAAATGATAAAAAGATAATTATTGGTTTTAATTTTTATATTATCTAAATTTTAGCACAGATTTAATAATTTAATTGTCTTTTATATTTTGTATGTATTGTTGGGTTTTTATCTTTCTGTGCACCGCCCTGAGTCCCTTTTAGGGAAAATAGGGGGGTATATAAATCGAATAAAATCTAATCTAAATCTAAATTATATTCTAAAGAAATATGTTAGCAGCGCTGTGTGAAATATAGACTTCTTTCTTCATATTCCTGAATCTAATTCATTATTTGAATTGAAACTTTAACCCAAAGAAGTGTTATATTTTAGAGATGCAATCAGGTTTGTTCAATTTCAAGTTTTAATAAAAAGAATACCTTCTTAGTAGCATGTTAATTTGTGGGCTGATTGAGGCTGTCTTTTGGTTGATCCATAGATTTGAAATCAATATTTTGTATCAATATTATTTAGTCTTTTTCAAATTCTGTTTACTATATAATCTGAAATAATATTAAATATATGTACTTTAAACAAATACGTTAGAAATGATCACCAACTGATTCTATATGAGACAGCTGCTAATATATTATTGATTTGTTTATCTTTTCTAACACTAGTGAGAAAATTTTAGTTACATTTAGAATTGGCTTTTTGAACTGCTGTCAAGGTCTTGATAGCTAAAAGCAAGATTTTTGCTGTTTATCTTTTGAGCAAGATTTATTGAAAGGATTAATGTTACTGAAATTTCAACAATTGGAATGAAATTGAAATAATCTGCCAATTCACTAGGATGGTGACTTCCATTTTCTCTCCCTTCTCTTAATTGGTAGGCTGCTTAATCATTTTCTAGACAAGTGAAGAATGTTCTGGAGTATTTTCCAAGCCTTTCTTGAGTTCTATTAGGCTAGGAATACTTCCCCTCTGACATCTTCCTCCCATTATTGATGCATGCAGGGTTTATAATTCTCTTCTCCCTCCTAGGACCCAAAATTCAATAATATCCCTATCAAGAGATCTGGAAACAGAAAAGTCCCTTTTAATCATGGATGATTCAGGTTATTCTTCCAAATCAGGACCTCTCCTATCAGAGTACATTAGGGGTAATTAGTATCTGGATGGGAAGTAACGGACTTAGGCTCAACCCGACCAAGACCGAGTGGCTGTGGTTTCCGGCTGCCCGATTCAACCAGCTCTCTCCAACGCTGGCCATAGGGGGCGAACATCTTGCCCCTGTGGATGGGGCGCGCAACTTGGGTGTCCTCCTGGATACCCGGCTGTCCATGGAAGATCAAGTGACAGCCGTGGCCAGGAGGGCGTTTTACCAGGTTCGCCTGGTACGCCAGTTGCGCCCCCTATTGGATCGGGACGCCCTTCGCACAGTCACTCATGCTCTCGTGACATCCCGACTGGATTATTGCAACTCTCTCTACATGGGGCTCCCCTTGAGGTGTACCCGGAGGCTTCAGTTGGTCCAGAATGCAGCCGCGCGAGCAATTATGGGCACCTCTAGGTTTGCCCATGTAACACCGCTGTTGCGCGAGCTGCACTGGCTACCTGTCGTCTTCCGGGTGCGCTTCAAGGTGTTAGTTACCATCTTCAAAGCGCTCCATGGCTCGGGACCTAGCTACCTGCGGGATCGGATCCTGCCCCATACATCCTCACGGCCGATTCGCTCCCACAGAGAGGGACTTCTCCGGGTGCCGTCCACTAGACTTTGTCAGCGGGCGACGCCCAGGGGAAGGGCCTTCTCTGTGGCGGGCCCAGCCCTCTGGAATGACCTTCCCCCCGATATCAGGACAACCACGGACCTCCGCTCCTTCCGCTTAAAATTAAAGACGCACTTTTTTCGTCTGGCCGGCCTTGGGTAGTCTCTTTTTAGGTCAGGGTTTTTTAGGGGTAATTTTTAGTTTAGTTATGGGTTTTAGCGCAGGATTTATTTAATCTATTTTTAACTTTGTATTTTGTATTTGTTTGTGGTCTATTTGTATTTTTAATTGCCTGTGCCCCGCCTCGAGTCCCCTTGGGGAGAGAGAGCGGGATAGAAATTAAAATTATTATTATTATTATTATCTCCTACCTCAGTAGAAGGAAGAAGGTGATATTCAGCTCCGAGTCCCCCAAGGGAGAGGATGCGGTATATAAATAAAAATTATTATTATTATATTATTATTAACTCAGGGGCAGAGAGCAGTATCCTCTCCTCATAGAGCAACCTGGTTCAGAAACTATAGACTGGGATGAAAGAAGGTAGCAGCAACAATTTCCATGTCTGAGTTCCAATTCCTCCTCCTCCCCCTCCTCCCCCTCCTCCTCCTCCTCCTCTTCCTCCCCCTCCTCCTCCTCCTGCTGATCATCCTCCTGACCTGATGTGCTTATGTGCACATATAATACTCACAGTGACCTTGGCCTATATGCATATGGAAAATAGGATAATGCAGAAATCAGGTTGTGTGAACATTAACTCCAGCTTCTGAGGACATTTTAGTGTTAGGATAACCTTTCTAGTGAATCAAATATTCTATTTTGCCTCATCTGATCTGGAATCCAAAATATATTCCATTTTGAATTTATCTTCACTTACTTTTTTTTTTTTTAATGCAGAAGATAAGAGGATATGGAATCATTTCAAAATCAGTAGGGAATGATGGAACAATGGGTATATTATGGCTGGTAGTTGTAGGTAAATTGCCATCAAGCTGTGGGATTTAGAAGTCTGAATTTTATTCTCAGCTAGCAGAGCAAAGCAAAACAAGAAATTGATCTTTTCTGTTTTAATATTAATATGGTATACTTACCCATGTAACACAAGTCATAAGCAAGGAATGCACAAGGCTTTCTGATGCTGTAACTAACCACACTTGACCCTGAGGCAAGAAGTGAGATTAAATCTGCCAAGCAAGGGGAAGAATAAAGCAGGGCCATCTTATTGCAATAAACTGAATGTTTAGCCAGGAACAAATAAAATGTCCATCTCCCTTCTTAATGAGAGAGATTAGGAAAACACAAAAACCAAGCATCAGCTTCAAGGTTGGGTTCAAAAATTACCACACTTAATGATGAAAAACTGGAGAATATATGATTAATTACATATTATGGATCAGAGCATGTTCTTTCTTTTTCTGTATAATTCTGATTGACTTAAGATTGGCTCTCACTTTGGTAGAGGTCCAACGATTTACTTCATAGGTATTTTTTAGAGAAATGAAGAGCCAGTTTAGTTTAGTAGTTAAGGCACCAGACTAAAAACCAGGAGACTGTGAGTTCTAGTCTTGCTTAGGCATGAAAGCCAGATGGGTGACTTTGGGTCAGTCAATCTCTTTCAGTTCACTCATCTCAGAGCATTGTTGTTGTGGAGAAAAATGCAAGGAGGAAGGTATTCTAAAAAATATTTGTTGCCTTGAGCTATTTGTAAAAATAAATACAGGATACAAATCAATCAATCAATCAATCAATCAATCAATCAATCTTAATAAAGAAAATCAACTCAAAAGAAACTCAGTTCTCCATTATTCTGATTCTCATTTTAGTGAAACAGGTTCTGAATGAAGGGACAAATAAACTCTGAATCCAATTTCTTGAATGGGACACGAGGAGAGTAAGGTCTTAATGGAAAGTCACAATCTCCAATTGCAGTATGACACTTTTCCTGTCAGCAATATGTTTGCAAGTATTCTTGGCAAGTTCCAATTGTTTTCTGATTAGTAATTGTACTGCCTATAGCTCTTGAGTAAAAAAAATATAGAAGCCTCAGGAACAGGAGAGGGAGGCAACTTAGCCAGTTAATATAGGAACAAACATATTGCCATATAATCACATTTGTCTGAAAGTGTCTTTCATCATATGCATTAACTGAGTTACCTTAGGGACCGCCTTGTTTCAAGAATCTCTATCCATCCAATTTGATCTGTAGTTTCAGCATGTTGCAAAGCCCGTCATGGCCCAATCCTGTTGGACTTTCATAAGGCTTTAAAAACTTGACTGTGCTCCTGAGCCTGGAGCCCTGAATATGTTAAGGGCCCCATTTCTCAGCTTTATTGTTGACTGGCTAAATGTCTTGGCACTTTATATATTTACTACCTGGCGTTGTCTTAGTATTTATTTATAGGGGGGAAATGTCCAGACCAAACATAATTTCTAATGTTGGATTTCCCCCCTTACCAGAGGGAGCCCCTTTGTGGAGTACTGTGAAGCCATTACCATGGCAATTCCACTGCACTGTACAGTAGAATCCATTTGAAGGCACAAGAGGCTGTATCGTAACAGAACACCCCCCCAGGGATGTTAGGGATGTCTTACTCCCACAGTATTTGTTTCCACAGAGTAAGTCATCTGCGTACTAAGTTTGGTTAAAATTGCTCGAGGCATTCCAGAATTATGCTGGAACACCTACACACATACACTTATATATATATATATATATATAAGATTATGGGTGTTTTTGTTGTTTTTAAAATGGTTTTTAATGTTTCAACTGTTTTTATACTTTTTAGAATTTTAAGTCACCCAGAGTCATTGATTGAGATGGTTGGATATACAAATTGAGTAAATAAATAAACAAAAATTAACTTGTTATTCATCTGAGTAGGTATAGCCTTGTTAATAAAGTCAACTTGTTCCCGAGTCCAATAACAGGGAATATATATCAGAACTAATTTGCCAGCATAAAACAATATTTATGAAACAAAGAAAATGTTAATAACTACAGTTATTTATGTAGTTACTTACCAAGCATATCTAAATTATATTAAAGAAACCAGAATATCTTTACAATCCTTAAGGCATGTCATAACTTTTGAGTAGCCCCAATGTTTGGAAATTGAAAGTTGAAAAATTTGACCGGCCTATTAAGCAGAATAAAATGCTGGTTCCTTGCGCCATGTCAGAGCATTATTTGTTGCCTGATGAATCCCTTCTAAATTCTTGAAAGGGAGGCTTCTTCATTTTCCAAAGGAAATAGGACAATACACTGTGGCCAACTTACCTCAGTTGATTCACCCCAGCCATGTCATCATGGTTGACTCAGTTGACTCACCCAGCTGATTTGGCGTAGAACAACTTGCCATGGCCAACTCATCACAGACCAACTCACCATGGGATAATTCAACATGAGTTAATTCAAGAGAGGAGACAATTAGAATTGCAGCTTGCCCAGTCTTGAGGACTTCTAACTTCAGAAGGTTCAAACCTAAAGCAAAACAAGGTCCATTGCAACTCACCCATTCCTCTCTTGACTTATCCTGCATTGAATTATCCCATGGCAAATTTGTAATGGCAAATTGTCCCACAGTGAATTAGCTGGGGCAAATTGGCCGGGGGGGGGGGGGGGTTGTCCTAGATCCTAGATCCTTTTTCAAATTATCAAGCTTGATATACTTAAATCACTTAATAGCAATATGACCCTTTATTCCAGTGGTATATCACTTCATAGCTAATTCAGTGAGAGATTTAGAGGCCAGGCAAGTGCATACTGTCCTGAAGTGCTGCAACAAAGACATAAACTTTTGGTTTATGGTACACTTTTATGTGATTTTGCTAATTTAATGCTAAAGTTCAATTCTAAGAATCCAAGACATTAGGAACAACTTGTCCTGGCCAACTAGCTCATCTTGCAATCCATTAGATTACCTTTTTTAAAATTGAGCAATCAAAGCTAATTCATCCCTTCCCACATCTCTTAAATACAATAAAACCTTCTACATACTCTTGCAGTGTGCTTACTTGGCATGTGTAAATTTTTCTGTTATCTGTAATTTTCTGGCAGTCATTAAAGGCAGTTTCTGCATAAAACTGACCTAGCTATCCCATCATACTTGTCGAGAAACCAGCCTGGGGAGCAAGGCAATAGGATCAGATTAGGAATTGTAGGATTAGCAACTATGGCAGCCATAGCTCATTGCTGTGTTTAAACAAATTACAGTATCATGTGAGTAATGACGTTAGCAATTGATTGATCTATACCAGTATTGGTGCTGAAATAAGGCACTGGTAATCTATTCAGCAATCATTGGTATTGGAAATAAGGTCAGTTGCATAATCAAATTCACAAACAAAAAATGAGATGGTTTTCCTTGTAATGGGGATAAGAAGTTGTTGAAAGTATTGTCAGGCTCCGTGAAGTTAAAAGCAAGATTTTGATGGAGATTTTAAAGAAGCTGTATTGAAGGGATAAAGGATAATATTATGGAAATTTCAACAACTGGACTATGTTCACTTTAGAACTCAATTTATCTTTCATTTCATTAAGGTAGAAATTTCTTTCTTTCAGTCCTTCTCTCAATTGGCAGGCTGACTGTTCCTCAGACAACTGAGGAACATGCAGGTGTTTTTCCCAAACATCTGCTGAATTATATTTGATGGAGCAGGCTGGAAACACGTAAATTCAACTGCCTTCACAAAGTGTACAAAACCAGTAATTTGTTATTGCATTGTTTTACAAAAACAATGCAATATTTTACAAAATGCATTGTTTTACAAAATGTTATATTTTATTTATCCATGTGATATTTTAATCTTGTTATTTGCTTGGGCTGTTGTATTTGGATAAAATACTTTGTTTCTTAATGTATTTCTTCTTGACTTCAAAACAGGGAAACCTGAAATATTAAGACAGGAGAACAAATAAGGTACCATTAGACTTTATTGAGACCTGGCAGGATGACACAACCGATTGTAAAAGAGGAATTGGAACATGAAAGTCATGTTGACAGTATTTAGGAAAGAATAAAAGTAAAGAAAAAGATGTCATTATATATTATAGAGCATCTGAAAAGGAAAGATATGAATGAGAGATCTTTGTGTTAAATCACCTTTCAAAGAGATGCACAACAGTGACAATGGTAGATTTCAGCTACGCTAATCTCTGCTGGAAAACTAATTCTGCAGTCAGAGGTTCAACAAAATGACCTTTTCTGATATACATATTCTCATAAATACATGGAGGAGCATGAAAGGGACAGTATAGTTGTAAGGATTATATCCCAGAGAGTACATTTCAGAATATTTAATTTTTTGTATGTGACAGCTGTGAATCATTGGAATAAATTGCCTTTAAGGTGGAAACTGCATAGCATAGATATGTTTTAGCATATCCTGCACTGAGCAGTTTGTTGGATGAGCCGAGCTGTGAGGTATCTATGATTTTATGAAATTAATTAATCCTTCTTTAAAAAGACCATTCTTCAAATAAATGTTCCTATGACTTAAAAGCCCAGTTGACTATTACTGTTTGAGCTCATTGAAATTAATGTACTAGGCCAGGGGTCTGCAAAGTCGGCTCTTTTAAGACTGGTGGACTTCAACTCCCAGAGTTCCCCAGCCAGCGTAGCTGGCTGGGGAATTCTGGGAGTTGAAGTCCACCAGTCTTAAAAGAGCCGACTTTGCAGACCCCTGTACTAGGCAAAGTTAACTTTTTGTAAAAACTTTCACCAGTTTTTTTTCATTGATTTATTAAACACAATAGAAATATTTACTGTCAGTAAAATAGAAGCTTACTGTAGGATAATTATTACATTATCAATTATTGATAATTTTACATCCAATAATTATCAATTATTTCATTGTACAGATGAAATAAAAGTATTCCACGTAAGATGAAATCCTATCAAAACCTCTGTAGAACATGAAAACTGCCATTGATTTCATAATTGTGGAAAAGAGGTCCTATGTTTAATTATCCTGATGTCATTGAACCTTGAGAGTTGGGAGTCAAAATAATTTTTTCCACGGTTACTGAAACTAAAGGCATAAAAATTGTCAGAGCCCTGTCATTCTAGTTGCTTATTTTAGTCATAACAATTCAGAAACATTGTTCTCTGTATAATGAAAATAACTTCGTTACATTACCAGTATTATACATGAATGATAGTATGCACAATTCTTTGTCCAATTTAATCCTAACAATCAGTTAGACATCTTGGAGCTATTCTTCTATCTAGGACTGCAGAATATTTCATATTTTCCTCAGTTTGGCTTGAGAATGAACACATTTTACTTTCCAGCCTTTTCCTGGGGTGCTCCTGGACTTTCTTGCTGAAACAACTGATAGAAGCTTCAGTCAGGATAACCTTTGCCTACTTTGAAGCAGAAGACTCTGGCTAATCACTCGTGCCCTTGTAATATCATGAGTAGATTACTGCAAAGAGCTCTACAGAGGTTGCCTTGAAGACCACATGGAAACTACAACCCTTTATGTCAGGGGTCTCCAACCTTTGCAACTTTAAGTCTGAAGGACTTCAGCTCCCAGACTTTGCTTTGCTGGCTGGAGAATTCTGGGAGCTGAAGACTTAAAGTTGCAAAGGTTGGAGACCCCTGCTTTATGTATTATCATTTGGTATGTTTTCTAACACATTACCCGCTCTTCTTCAAAAGGTGGTTATAAAGTAGTTTACAAAAGAGAAAAAGATGCCATGAAATAATGGGGTGGGGGGCTCAGTAACAATTTCAAAAGCAACAAAAAGTCAACCATGTTAACTTTTTAGTCAAAAATGTCAAAATCCACACTAAAAACAAAAGCAAAATGTAACAGAAGAGGGAGACTGACCAACTAAGATGAACAAAACTGGAAGGCTTAATGGAAAAGATTATAAATGCTAGCTCCTGGGACAGTTATTTGTATGGACATTAGGAGATAATTGAAAAGCTTCTTAGAAGTGTGAATTATGGACAGGAAGGTGACTATACATAGCAGTTTTGAAAGATCTTCATCTCAGCACCTGGAAGATTCCAATATGGTAACTATATTTTTAGGCAAGACATCATATAATTAGTAGTAGCAGTAGTTCTCTTTCACAAAAACAACAAACTTGAAACCTTGTCCAATGAATTTCAAGGTCTAATTTAAGAGTTTTAGGCTAGGGCTCTTGAAGAGTAATCTATCCCATATTGAATTTTCTTACAACGTCAAGTCTTTGCTGATTTACATTCTTCGAAGTTCTTGCTAAAATGAAATGCAGGGATATCAAACAGTTGGTGTCTTCAAATGTGAAATATAAAATGCTTTCCTAGAAACATAATCCCTATCTTGTGTTTTTAATTACACTTTTTTATTGTTATTTTTATGTGTTCAATTGTCATTTTGATACTGGTATTATTTTTAAATGTTAGCTTCTTTAGAAACATGATAGACAAAAAACCTCATAATAAATAAGCATATTTTGGAGTATATTTTTTGGACCAAAAATATATCAAGAGGATAAACAAGCAGACACCCATAATTTTTAATACATATTTTCCTTAAATTAATAGTATGTTTAAAAGTAGTATCTTACTGCCCTTAAGCAATTTTCTTTATTTAGATGCGCACCACCAAAATAGCTTAGGGTTTTTCCGTCAGAATCACTTACTTGTAAGAGTGGCAGTGATCTTTTAATATCACCCTGAGCTAGAGAGAATATTTAGTTGGATGTCTTGAACAAGACAAATGCATGAAGTTTGGAATGGCTGTTGGATACACTTAAGATTATTTGATAAACTATTGCAAAGGAAAGCAACTAGATTTCAATAGATATCAAACAGCATATAAAAAGTTTGTTATGCTGTCAAGATTTTAATTCTAGTTTATACTTTATTATTCTTTTAATTACAAAAAACAATTACAAAATTAATTACATTAATTCTTTTAATTAGGAACCTGACATACTGCAAAACAGAACCATCTTTATTTGCAAGATTGCTTTTAGCCTTATAAAGAGACATTATTAAAAATAAACATGAAAAGGTTTTTGTTTAAAAATGCAACAACCTAGGCATAAAATAAAGACAAAGATAGAATAGCACTCAATCTGTTTCAGAACTACAAAAGGTAAAATAAACCAATCCCATCACTTACTGTTTTAGAGGGGGGAAAGGAATGTTGTGATTGGTTACACCAAAAGTGCTACCATTCTAGGGAAAAGAAGCCATTTCCCAAAATAACCATTTTAGGAGTCCACTTAAAGAGCAATTTTTCAAATAGAGACATTGTCTCAAGTAGGCCGCCAGTGCTTGAGTACTGAATTTTCTTATGTTTGTGTATTCACAAAGCAGGACTCTGTAAGTCAAACAAGAATAAAATATAGTTTGTATTTTAGTTATTTAAATGGTAATAAAAATTCAAATCTTCATTTATTGGTCATTGTAAAATGTTGCTTGCTAACGTGAAAATAACTTTTCATTAAATTTTTACTATAAAATTACAGTTGGACTTTTCATTTTATTATGAAGAAGCTTTTCCTATCAACAATCATCAATCTTATATGTAATGATAATGACAGTATCTTTAGGTGGGAAATATCTTCTTATAGATGAGTGTCATATTTACAGCATATCAGTAGATACAAAGAATACCACAAAGAACATTCCAATCAGAATGAAAGAATTTTCAATAAGTGAATTGCTAACTACATTGCATACATTATCAATATTTCAACATCCAACTTTCACACATGTGTGTGTGTGTGTGCATGCGCGTGCACGCACACACACACAGAGGGATACCAATCATGCTATTCCCTTTCATGGTAAGTACAGAAAAGGATGGAGAAATACTAAGTCAAATAAATAAAGGTATTAAGTAAGAATAAATAAAGCTCAAGTTCTTCACCTTTTCATACTACTCTAATATTAATAGTGTTTAATTAAATCACATTTATCAAATGTGAGTGCAAATTAATTACCAGTTTTATGTCTCGATTCCTTGAGAATAGTGCAGCATACAACTTTAATAAATTTTTAGAATTAAATGATTATTTACTATGGAATATTACATATAAAATATTTGTTAGTATAAAATGGATTTAAACATTCTTCCTTTTATCCTTTTGTAAGTTCCTTTTGTATTTATTGATACTTGTGAAAATAGAATTGTACGAGGCAATAAACAATACTATGAAATACAATCCTATTCCTGCTTTAGCAAAATTTTTGTCACAACTCTCTTTATTTAGTGTATTCTGATCATAGCAAACCTCTTGATGCTCTGTTGATTAACTATGATCTCCCTCTTCTCTATTCATTGTCAAAATCATTTATTTTCCCATAGCCTCAGACACTACTTCAGTAGCTTAAGAATGCTTGTCCTAAATATTCAAGATAGTGTTTCTTAAATACCTACACTGGACAAGTTTTATTGTGATCTAGTTTCTCATAGCAGGGAGTGCTAGTTATGCTAATTATATCAACAATGCCACCCACCCATTACTAAGTCTGCAAAACGCAAAATACAATGTCCACTGAGCTGTGGGAAAAGTGGAGAAAAAGCAGTGCTTGATTAAAAGTGTCCTGAGTATAAGAAGGAACATATTTTATACTGACAGTGGGCAGTCAACTGCGTTCAAGATTCTTATCTAGCTGTGCTGGGTTCGATAGCTTCTGTCAAGTTTGAGCTGGGGAGCCTGATAGATACTGGTTTCCTGTTGGTGTGTGATACAAGCTTATCTATCTTTAAGCGCTTGCTAGCTGTCAGAAATTTGTGATTACAGTACTGCCCTATGCAATTAATTACTGAACTGTAAGTGGCACTTTTTTTCACAAAGAATCTTCTATGCTTGAACTGAGTCTGCTTTCAAAAGAATCTTTGGGAAAGAATAACTCTCATTAGCTTTCCATTCAGAGGAGTCTTTCTTTGCAAAGTCTTACATTCTGGTTTCCTTCATATTAACTTCTAATTTATTTTTGGTTTTGCCTTCTTATCCTGGCCACTTCTGATTTCCAGCTGTCAGACTATCTTATGACTTACTCTTTACAATATCTTGGTTCTTACATTTAGCAATATACAGTAGTTGCTTTGTTATTTTTCCAATATCTGAAAGCTAGAAAATAATTCCTTAGCTTGAAATCTGATTAACAATGTACAAGTACAAAGAGCCTGTTTGTGATTGACACATATGTACAATATACTTACCATCTCTGTTAAGTGAAATCTCTGATTCCTATTTCCTATTTATAACCTTTCAGTAGTTATTTTGTGATGACTTCATCACAATGCTTTCCTTTCTCATTAAAACAATATCCTAAGAGCTAAACATTAATGTAGATTTTAAATTAAAAAACCTCTGTGCTGGAAAGTCATTAATCTGTTTTAGATGTTTCCTATAAAAGTCGCATGGATTCAGCATCTGCAAAGGGCATACTGATTTGAATTATCCTTTTCTATTCCCAGAGGGGGCAGGGGGGAGAAACTGCTAAGTTCAATGTGCCCAAAATTGCCTTTAATCAAAAGCCCTGCAAATATTTATGTTGTATTGTTTTATAGAATGTTGATCTCTTCTACTCTCACATAAACATCATTGACTTTCAAGCTTGTCACAATTATAATTAAAACTCATTGTTTTTTTAATCTCTGCTTAAGTATAATGCTAGCAAAGAACATATTTTGAAGTAATTAAGAAAAGGGCATACAACCCTAAATGATGCTGCAACATTATTATCAATATAACTGGCAAATACTTCATTCTTTCAGTTATGAATTATACTTTGACCCAAAATATATTTTTAAATCGCATAATGAATACTTTTTCTTTGCTTCTGCTTCTTTTACATTTCTTCTTATCCATCTTCATCTCTACCCTTCCACATGGGCGTAGACAGTAAGTTGTTTCTTCCTGTATTAAACATGCACATTTCTTCTGCACAGAAAAGAAAGGCAGAGAATGTTGTAAGTCTATTACTAACTACAGAAACAGTGCACATTTTTTATTAACTTCCATTTTCTATATTGTTTGGGGACAAATTTGAAAGAGTGGTTTGATCACCCCATCTACAGACATAAATTATTATTCTATTTCAAAAACCAATATACCAGGCTGAGACATTGAAAGATACAACTTATTTTCATCAGATGTACCTATTAAATATGAAAGTATACAGAAAAAATATTTTTTTTTAAAAAAATGAGCATTTATTACCTAACAAACATAACATACATTTACTGTATTTTTAATATTTATATTGTACTGTCACATTGTACTGTGGACAAAATCTATATGGTCATTATATGGAGCACATTACACATGCCTTCCAATAGTATGTTATGTTCTGCCTTTTCTGTTTCCTGTTATCATTTTGCTCTTTTACCAAGAATCCGTTTGTATTCTCTTTTCTTTTCCTCATTTTGAACATAATCTAAAAAAGCCTATTATATTGTAGTAAGCATCCTTTGCTAACGTCATTTCATTCTAAGCTTTTTCTTTACTGAAACCAGCAGTTAGTTCTGAGACACCTTTCTGTACTCTTCCTTTGTGATCTTGTTTCCTATGTCTTCTTTTTTCCCCAGATTTAAGTGTTTCCTTCAGGGTTTCTCTTTTCTTCACTGAAATTGTTTATACTTATGCTTAATATTTTTTTCTAACCATCTTGAGCATTTTTTTCATTAGCTTCTTCTGCCATAGGATTTCTCAAGAGTTTATTAAAATCTGGGTCTTTTTAAAGTTTAAGGTACATACTAAGCCACACTAAACTTTTACTTCCTCTAAAATCAAGAACAATAGCATTACACTTTTACATTCTCCCAATGACGCTACTTCCAACTCTTCATCTTAATGGTCCCAATTAATTAATATTTTAAAAAAGCTTCAACTTTTTATGTTTTACTTTATTCTCAGAGAAAGTTATCAAGGACAAGGAAGGAACAACTTCTAAGGATCATGCTTAACAACATTTGTTTTCCAACATTTGTTGGGTGTAGTCTCCTATCCTTATAACTTCATGCTTCTTTAAAAAAGGCAAATTGCTTTTGGGCATCATCAATACCTTGTCTTCAGTTAGTTGGGGTTTCTGAATTGGATCAACTCCATCCAAGTTTGAAAATTCAGGTCTTCATTCTGCCCAGCCCTCACCAAGTTTCAAAATTGTATACATATTGTTTATTCATTATTATGTTTATTCATTATTCATTTGAATAATGAAATGCTGCCCAAATCTCAATGACTCGAGTGCCTACTTGGATTGGGAACTCCAAATAATGTTAGTGTTGGAACAATATATTGGGAAGTTGAAAAAAAATCTCAGAAGGTATTGGAAAACCCCTTCTGTAACACTATTAAAAAAACCTACCTGGATATAGTCATTAGGGCCCTTGACTTGATTTTGACTACCATAGGGCCATTTTCATTAAAAAGATGCAGTTCAAAATATGATTACACAAATATATATCTTGGTCTCTTTCTATTTTAAAAATTATTTTAAAAACATTTAAATAAATATATTTTCCACTGATTCAAGCTATTAATATAGTGTTGGTTCCATAAAAGTCACGTGGCCTAGGAGCACCATTGCTGTCAAAGTGCTCTCTTTACATGTAAAATAACCATTTGTATTATTATGCATTTTCAACTTTATTCATAGAGAGCACTGGGCAAAATACACTATATAGTATTTTGCTATTATTTCCTACAGTTCTCTATGGAAAACTAGGTGTAAAAAAGATGGGAAAACAGAAAGACAGAGCATTTGTCTGAGTTTATTTGTTAGATTTATAAACCACCTTTCCGCAAAGAACTCAAGATGGCATACATCTCCCTGGGACACACAAAAAGTAAAAAAATACAAAAGCAAAGAAGACATTATAATATGATGGAAGACAAACTATTCCATCCATTATTCGGCAGCAATGACTGAGGTTTTTTTCATAGAAGCTAAGTATGTAACACTTATTTTATTGAATAATTATTTTAATGGTTTTAATGGTTTCACATGTAATCATCCTTTCTGGAGGTAGCATGTTTATCAATGACAAAAAGGAGGATACAGAATTGATAGATAAGCATGCTGGCACTAGGATTCACCAAAGATCTGATAACCTGAATAGAATTTACTTTCAGGTAAATTCTCAAAAACTGTAGATTAATGTAATCTTAGGAATTTTACAATTTAATTCTAAATATAGATACACAATGAATTCAAAGCCAGATTTACTTTCTAGTAGATTCTTAAGATATTGCACTAGTTTTTGTCACTGAAGACTGATGAAATGAGATCTGTTAGAGACTCTTTACATTTTATGTCTTTTCCAAATACCTTGAACTAAAGAAGTAAATTGTCAGGAATTTATCTGAATTTTAAAACACTCTCAAAACAAAGGTAGAACTGTCAAAGAAAATAGTTTGAATCCCTAGATTAACGGGTTGCATAGTTAGAATAGCCAGACTAGAATATTCTTTGCTATCCATTTCAGAGGGGAGAAGTGATGAAGAAAAAAGGATGTTTATTCTTACTCCGGTGCAGAGGAAACTAAATTCATTTACGTTTTAGAAAAAGAACATTTTCCTTCTATGGAGCTAAGATTTCTGTACTGATAACTGGGTATCTCTCAAGTCTAACACCACCTAAGATCATTTCTTCTTCAAAACGGGAAGAAAGCCTTTCCTTCTGGGAAGGAAATGGCATCAATCCTGGAAAGAAAAGAGGACAAGGGTCTTGACGGCGGGACCCCTGGGACATCTGAAGGTGCTGTGGAATCGGATTTTCTAGAGACTATCGCCGAATTCAGGCCGGGAAACCCGCACACAAGGAAGGGGCTTTCGCCACCCTGGAGTCGCTTAGTCTTCCAGGTGCCAAAGGAGGAGTCCCGGTTCTTTTCATGGCAACGCCGAAAGGCCGTCCCGGAACGCGCTCCGCAGCCAAGCGCAAGGCGAAAGAAGGAGTAACTTTCATCCTGCCAACGGCCATGAAATCGCGGCGGTTGCTCTTCTTGCTCTCTCTCTTCTCTTTCTTTCACGCAGATGCACAGATACGGCAGGCAGCACCAACTTGCGGCCACCGCACCTCGAAGTGCGTGTCTTCCACCCGTTCCCCCATATGCGCGCGCAATCACACCCAGAGAGAGAGAGAGGGAGACACGCATACATACACACACGCGCGCGCTAGCTACTCAGAGAATGTGGGTGAGCGCGGGAGAGGGCTCTTCTGTTCTTCTGCCTCCCCCCCCCCTCCGTCGCCACTTCTCTCCCTCCATTGCGTCGGCTCCCCCTCCCCCCCGCCTCCTCCTCCTTCTTCCACCGCTCTTCTTCTCGCGCCCTCTGCCTTGGCTGCTCTTCCAACCGAGCGCGCGCGCGCCCGCATTTGTCTAGTGCTGCGCGCGGGGCACCTGCTCGTCTGGTTGCTGCTGCTGTTTGCTGCTGTCGCCAGCGCCACCCATTGCTGCCGAGGCTAAAGTCTGCTGTTGCCGCTGCTTAGCGGTTCCTAGCCTCCTTCGCCGCTGCCGGCACGGGCGCCACTATTCCAGCTGCTGCCGCCGAGCTGTTGCGGAGCGAGTCGGGCTCCTCCGGTGGGGTTTGCCCCTTTCCCCGCCCGCTCCTTCCCCCTTTCTGCGAGTCAGCCTGGCTCGGAATCACGTGGCAATTGCCTGAGGCAGAGACTAAAGAGGGGGGAAAAAAGCGCTTCATTCCTTCTTCCACCGCCATACTGTATTTTATAGTAACTCGCGTTTTTATTCCTTCCTTTTACTCCCGCTCGGTGAGTACCTTTCCGCTGAAATTCTTGTCCTCCTTTTTTTGTCCTGTTTTCTTCTTCCTTTTTTTGTTTTTGCTGCTTTTTTATTTTTACTTCTTTGTTTTCATGGATTTGATCCTTTTTCTGATGACAAGTTTTTTTTTTCTTAGCATGCGATGGTTTACTAAACTGGGAGCAAAAGGTGTTGCTGGGACTGGAAGTCGCTAGGAATCTTAAAGAGCAAAAAGAAACGGCGAAAAAAAATAGACTTGCCAGTCCAGCAACAGTGTAAATGCATACACATTATTTACGTATATATACACATGCAACTGGTTTTGTACTGACCAAAAAGCGATGTAAATTATTATGCATTTTTTTAAAAAAGCAAAGAGATGAGAAGTGGGCATGTTGCTTAACTCTCTTTTGCAGAGATTTTTGACGGTGTTTTCTTTTTTTGCTTTTTTGTGTATATATATATGGGATTTAAAAATGCATTTTACAGCAACGTTTACAAACAGTTTGTGATCTTGCAATGCCTAGTGCAAACCACCGAGCAAGATATTAATTTTGTTTAATGTTTTTTTTAATTATTATTGTTTTGTTTCTTTTTCTTTTTTTGGACATCCGGTTGGAATCAGCCGTTTTTCTTCTTTTTCTGATTTTATAATGTGAAACTTTTCTTGCAGCTTGGTACTGTTGAGCATTTTTAAATTCTTCTCCCCGGTCCCAAAAAAATGCCGTGTAGTAAAAGAGAGAGGGAGAGAGCCAAAAAATATTTCCTTTCCAGAGTTTCACTTTTTAATATTTTTATACAGAGATAATTTTATGATAATTATCATAATGTTGATAGCTATGCACATATATACAAATAAATATATTTTCAAAAGATGGCAGTGGAAGGTTTTCCTGGAGAATGAAGTGCCGTTTGGTTTCCTTGTCAACGGAAGATGAAGTGAACAACTGAACATCTCTCCCCAGTGCAGGTACTTCAGCTCCTTGTAGGCGTTTCCACTCTTTGTAAATTACATTATGAGATATATTTTTTCTCTCTCCCAAATAAGTTCTCTTGAGTGTTGGCTGCAGAACTGAATGCAGAGATGATACTAGGTATTCTTACACTGTTTGGGGGTGCTAGATATTCCACTAATTGTATGCAGGTCACTGAAAAAGCATGGATTGTGTATATGAAGGAAGTTTACCTGAATAGAAATATATCTCACAGGAGCACTGATGGTCTTACGAAATTGACAGTGACAGAACTTGATTGTTGTAAGAAGAAAGATGTTGGGATTTTGTTATTGCCCACTAGGTGTCTGCGACAGACAGATTGACAGTGTTTCTCCCATACCTGTTTCCTGGTGAGCCTCATATATTTCCCCCAGCACAGACATTTTCTTTTTATTTCTAAGTTCATTTTTGTTATATTAATTTAGTAAAGAGTGAGATAATTTATTGACTACCACCTTTTTGCATCTAGTTATGAGGCTAAAGAGTGTTGATAAATTGTAGGTTTTTATTTTGGTTTGTACAATTGTTAATGTTACTGCCCAGTCATTAAATATTATAAAGCATAACTTTTTAAATAGTGCTTAGTCATTGAACCAGACATAAATAACTTGTATGAGAAACTCTGCAGTTGCTTTGTGTTGAAATGTGAAAAGACAGAACAATTAATAAATGGATGAAAATATAATGTTCTTCCACATCGTTTGTCTTTTTGAGCAAACAAGGGTAGGATAAGGATTAGAGCACTAAACTTTGAATATTTGCAGTTTTTGTGCTATTCAGACAGTATTGTTTAGATTAAATAATCAGTATAATAAAAAAAGAAATCGATAGTTTCTCTAACAGACACAAGTGTGTAGCAGTTGCATTTCATAAATTTAACCATGTATATAACCATTTGATTCACCACAACTTCATAGTGTCTACAATTTGAAATACTTTGTGCATGCATTTATAACGATGCAAAAGTTTGTATGTATTATCTGCAGTAACAGCTAGTATTAGAGGAAAGCCATATAAATTAAGTTGGTAGAAAAGTGGAGACTGGCATGACAATCTAATAGAAAGCAGAGACTTGTATATTTTCCCCAGAATCATGGAATAAAACTGCATAGCAAACTTGAGGAAATATGTAATTCATATATCACTGACCCAACAAGACTGCTTGGACAGAAATTATTTAGAGGGTGCAGTTTGAATCTCATTTACCCCCTTTGCTTCTAAAACATGACCACATTTATATAGGAGTAAAGTCCATTTGTTTATCTTGACCCAGTATTGATGAACTGAAAGATAAAATTGAGAATGCAAACTTAAGTAAGCAGACAAAGCCCCATTGACCTGATTAAAATCTTATTCTGTATAAAGATTCTTCAGTTGGGCTGTCTGACTGATTCATCAATATAGTAACACATCCTTTACACAATTTAAATAAATACCAAAAGTATTAAGAATATCAATCAATTTATTTGCAAATTATTTTCAGGAAATTGAAGCTATTAGTTGTACAAAAGGATCATTGCAGCTATGTATTAATAATAGTTACTGGCTTACTGGTTTTATTAGTCAGTTATACATATTTTCAAATGTTTAGGTTTCTAAAGTGATTAAGTTAAATTAAGTTAAAATAAAATATAAAATAATCAATTTCATTGTAATTTTAGTACAATGACAATAAAGATTATTATTATAATAAAAAAACCCAATTTCATTGTAATTTTAGTACAATGGCAATACAGATTATTATTATATGTAAATAACTATACTGTATCAGCAATCATTTACAAAATTCGTTGTTAAGATGATGTGCAAAAACAATCAGACTTGCATTCGTTTGTTGCCTAGAGTAATGCAGGTATCATAGCTCACAGATTTTATAGAATAGTTCCTGATTTTATGCCATATTCTATGTATGAACAGGCACTGAATTGATTGGACAAAGTTTTTAATATATAGAGGTACAAATAAAACTGTCAAATGTATCTTTTGAAATAGAAAAACAAAATAAAACCCTGAGAGCTTTTATATTGGTGGAATCCTTTGAAGTCTACTGAAATATGAATGTAATGAATGTGCATATGTTTGTATTTTAAAACTTGGAAAATTTTTTGTATTGTTTCAGTTTTGATAAGACATAGTTGTTCAGAAGAATCTTGCAGGTAAAAGGTGCAGCCTGAATTTAACTTTTTTATGTAGAAATAAATCAGTTTATTTTAAGGAGACCTGTTTCTAAGAAGCAACTAAACTTAGTTATGGTATAGCCTAGAATTGGGTTGCAAGTGTATTGGAGAATGCAACTTAGATACATACTCATCTTTTTGTCAAAGTACATGTTTTCCAGTTGAATTTAAACATAGTTATTGGGAGCAAAGGTATGTATACTAATTAAATAGAACCTTTGAATATTTGAAGGCAGAAGAATATTGATAAAATGTTTTAGTTCTCAATATGGAAAATGAGAAGTTTGCAAATGTAATTAATAGCATGATGTAGTTGATCCATAATTCATGTAGTATGTTCATGTTGAAAAATGGAACATGAGCTTTAATGCTGTGAAATTGCTTATTTAAAAAAAACTAACAACTTTACAGTATTTCAGTATTACAAATAAGACCACTTGAGGGATAAGATCAACAGTATGCTGTAGAGTATACTTCATTTAATAAGAGCACTGTGCTCTTATTAAATGAAGTATACTGATACAAATTGCATTATATAAAAAGATATCTCGGTACTTTTATATTAGATGGTCATTTATGAATATATATGAAGAAAAGAAGTAATTTTATATATAACTGGTTTCCAGATTTCAGTGGTAATATCTTGTCTACATATATTTTAATCTATATTTTATAATACTATGTATAATATACAATAAAACATAAATACTATAAATACAATATGTTTACTCATTAAATTGGAACCAGGCCAAAACATATTAGCAGGTCACATTGGAATATCAATATCCATTAATGATACTTTTTTGAGTAACTGGGTAGTTATAGATGTATTTAGCATTAAGGTTGAGCAGCAAGTTTGGATTGGATTCCAAAAAAGTGCTTCAAAGCACACAGGGACATAAATGATGTTTGTGTTTGCATTTTTTTTAAAACAGGTGTATTTCCCCAAGATCATGTGACTGCTAACAATGTATCATATTTTAAAGAGTGGCTAATCAGTGCTAATCATTCCCATGTACTCCAAAGCAATTTTTCCAAATTATTAAATTTACTCATTAAGTATAATCAAAATTGTTATCTTGAGACCGAAAAATCATGATTTAATAATGGTATTTACATATATAGGCTTTATATGTGCGTATGTACACTTTTTAGGGCTATGCAGAAATTTAAGTTTAAATGTGGAATATGTTTCAGACTAGATATGGATGCTATAAATGCATCTTTTACCGTGTTTACCACGATGAAGGGCAAATGTATAAACTCAGGAAAAGATACATTACTTTAAGGCAGGGGTCCCCAACCCCCGGTCCGCGGCTTCACAGGAACCGGGCCGCAGGGCCAGTGAGGAGGAGGGAGCAGCCCCCTGGGCAGAGGATGGCCGAGCACGCCTCCACCAGCTCCTTCCGACGGCCCAATGCACTTTCCGGGGCTTCCTGGAGGGGCTGGTATGTCGGCTGGGGAGGTTATCCCACAGCGGGCGGGCAAAGGACTCAAGCTGCGGCTACCTTAAGGTGCCGCCAAAGCCATCCGGGCGCCACACGCCCACCTCCCTTCCAGCCCCGTGAGGCGCCCGGACGGAGCTCGGGTCCTTCGCCCACCCGCTGCAGGATAACCTCGGCAGCCAACATGCCGACTCCTCTGCTGCTTCCCCGGGGGGAGGGAGGGAGAGAATGACAGACATACAGAGAGGCAGACTTAGAGAGACAGAAAGAGAGAGAGAGGGAAACACACACACACACACACATATACAGAGTGACAGAGATGGGTGGAGGGAGGAGAGAGACAGATACAGAGAGAGAGAGACAAAAAAACAGAGAAACAAAAAAAGAAAAATAGAAAAAAGAAAGATGAATGGAGGGTGGGAGGGAGGGAATGAAGGAAAGAAGGGGGAGGGGGAGGAAGGAAGGGGTGAAAGAAGGAAGGAAGGAAAGGAAGGAAAGAAAGAAAGAGAAAAAGAAAGAGGGAAAAAGGGTAGGAGGGAGGGAAGGAAAGAAGGGAGGAAGGGGAGGGAGGGAATGGAAGGAAGGAAAGGAAAGGAAAGGCAGAAATCTATTTTCCTATTTCCTTCCACCTCAAGCTACCTGTTTGGTTAACCAGGTTAAAGATCTATTTTTCTCCCAGTGGTCATTTCAAAGAAATCACATCCTCTGCGTCATTTCCTGGATTCAAACCAGCATCCCAAAGAGTCATGGGCTGCCTTTATATATAACGAGTGCCCATAAATCCATTTTTACCATCTTCAGAAGACCAAAGACCAGCCAGAAATGGAAGGAAGGAAGGAAGGAAGGAAGGAAGGAAGGAAGAAAGAAAAAGAAAGAAAGAAAGAAAGAAAGAAAGAAAGAAAGAAAGAAAGAACTTAGGACCACAATTGAGCCCAAAATTGTGGTTGCTAAGCAAGACTGTTAAGTGAGTTTCACCACATTTTCCAAGTTGGCCACGCCCACTGGGTCACATGACAAAACCAAACAGGCCACACCTTTTGGCTCTCAAAAAGAAATTTCAGTAGTGGTACTGTTGATATTTGGCTCTATTGACTAATAAGTTTGCTCACCACTGCCCTAGACAGCCAAGTGAGCCGACTCTCTCCCCCCCCACCCCCCCGGCAGTGCGCATGCGCCGCCTGTTCCCCCTCCCCCCTCGTCCTCTAGGCCAGCCGGTCCGCAGAATTTTCTTTAAAATGAAACCGGTCCCTGGTGCAAAAAAGGTTGGGGACCCCCGCTTTAAGGTTTACTTGTGTGCTAGTGCAGCTGTATTTTTGCATTCCAAATCTACATTTCTATACAATTCTAATATTCACTATGAAGTAGCTATAAAAATGGCAAATTTTGCCCTGATACCTAATATGATTGAGTAGTTAAGGAATTAGCGATTCTAATTCTCTCTTAGGAATAGAAGCCTCTGAGTGAACTTGGGCCAGTCACTCCCTCTTAGCCTTAATCAATGTTAGCCTTTGCAACAAGTCAACTGAAAAACAAAATACCTGATTAATAAACTTTATTGTAGAACTAAGTGGTAGGACAAATAAGAAAGACAATATACAGGTAGTCCTTGACTTACAACCACAACTGAGCCCAAGTTCTCTGTTAAGTGAGACATCTGTTAAGGGAGTTTTGCCCATTTTACAACCTTGGTTGTCATAATTGTTAACTGAATGACTGCAGTTGATAAGTTAGTAACACGCTTGTTAAGTGAATCTAGCTTCCCCATTGATATTGCTTGTCTAAAGGTTTGCAAAAGGGGATCTCATGACCTTGGACCACAGCAACGGTCATAAGTGTGAACCAGTTGCCTAGGATCTGAATTTTTATTACATGTTCATGAGCATGCTACAAAGATGTAAGGGTAAAGAATGGTCGTAAGTCATTTTTTCAGTGCTATTGTAACTTTGAACACGAACTGTTGTAAATCGAGGACTACCTGTACTACTATATCCTAGTTGGATTATTTAACATAGTGAGGAGAAATTACTAGAAAAGGTAGAATTGAAAAATATTCTACAACTTCAATTATCTGATTTACACTGGGTTTAATCAAGAAAAAAAAATAAAAGTATAACATGTTAAGTTTACATATTATAGTCACTGAGTATGAGATACATATTTTAATTGACATGTATTCCCTGCAGCAGGAACAACCCTTTCAGCCTTCAGCTCCTCAAAGGCATTGTGTTCTAATTCTGTTTGTGATGCCAGATATTATACCACTTATAAAAGTAGGCACTGTTTGGAAAACAGTGAATGTTAAACTGACATAGATTGTCAAAGATTTATGGAGCAAAGAAAAACAGCTAAGTAACTTAGTTGCAGGGAAGAATATAGAAAGGAAATCTCCACAGAAAAGGGATGAAACTAGATATGGGAATAGTCTACAGAGAGATGTGAGGATCAACAGTCCAGTTCTGCCTGACATGGAAAGGGATTGTATCCAGCTTTTTCAAGAAATGCTTGAGAAACATGAAAAGGGCACACCATGTTTGTCCCAAGCTTTAAAAGGGGGCATTGCAAATACAAGTTAGGGTGATACTAATCTAGTCTCAAAAGGCTATTCTAAAATGGCAACAACAATAAAAATTGACTGACGTCCCTGCCCACTTTCCCAAGGAAATAACAATAGGTTCCATCAGAGTGTGCATTTGAGAAATCTTTTCAGTGTGAATAAAGCAGCCTTATAGATCTAGATATAGAAGACATAGGGGATGATCTTGAAGGACATGAAGAAGAGGTACTACCAAGGCAACAGACAAGATTGACTGAAGTCCATTCCAAGAAACTAAGTTGAGAAAATGTTTCAAAAAAACCCTCCAAAATTTATATGAAGTTAAAGAGAGGAAGATCATTCAGACTTACAAGATTCTGTTAATAGAGCTGTTCCAATAAAACTAGTTTTAGACCTAAATGACATTGGATTCTTAATCTGGTCTATTTTATAGGACTGATACTAGGAGCCAAGACATGTAGGGCTTTATAGCTGAATGCCATTCATAACCAGAGTATGGTATGCAGCACAGACATAATATGGTTTCATTATTTTTTTCAATTCAGAGAACTCTGCATTTTGGATCAGTTAGAGATTTGAATAGTCTTCAAGGAAGCTTTATGTATGGTACATTGCAGTAGCTCAAGTGAATGGTGATAAAAATATGAGTTAAGTTGAATGTGATTGATTTTGGAAATTGCTTGCGCATTTCCATGTCCTGGTGTGGAAATTAAGTATGTGAAATAATTTTTTTTTCATGAAAAAGTATAGAGTGCTTCTATTACATTTATGTTTTATATATGTCCATGTAAAATTTTACCTAGAGGAAGTACAATTATATTTCCTACTGAAGTTAAAATTAATTTAAGAAATATTAAAAGAATGAAACAGTTTTTTCATTCTCTAAAAGAAGTTACTTTTGTTTCCAATTTTCAGGTAGAAGCTACACTAGAGACATACTTTTTGTTTTATAAAGAGTAAAATGCCAATTTTAATTTCTTGAATCTCTTTGAAGCAATTGAAATTTGATGTGGGATTATCTATCTATGAAGCATTATCATTTTCACAATTGTTTGATGTTATAACTCAGGGATTAATTTACCAACAATTAAAATAAATGAGCAAACTTTTAAGGGCTCAGCAAATTATAAATGCTAGGCAAGTAAAATTAATTATTTTTTTTATTAATTAACAGGTAACTTGTTTCAACAAATAAAAAAATATATCAGAATCTTTGTGTAATAGGTTCTATTAACCTGCTTCTGCATTCATTTTTCAGTACTTGAAAATTCTGTAGCATTTCTGTGAATATATCAATGCATTAAACAGTGGAACATAGAAGTGTTTTTCAATTTGGACTTTGAATAGTGTCTACATAAATAGAAGATTTTTATTTTTTTCAAGTTTGGAATTATTAAAATGATGATAGCACATGGTGCTAATGTCAACTCGCAAAGCATCCCTGTCCTGTAACATACTATTTTTCCATTCTATTTTTTTTCTAAAGAGTAGTTTAGCTCCTGAATAAATTAATTAAGGTAGAATCCTTTTCACAGAAATTAAAAAAATAATTAATGTAGAATCCTTTTCACAGAAATTTGAGAAAATGCAGGAAACATTGGTATTTCAAGCAGTCTTCCTTTAGCAGTAACAATAGCACCTAGACTTATATCCTGCCCCATAATGCTTTACAGCACTCTCTAAGCAATTTACAACCTCAGCATATTGCCCCCAGAAATCTGGTCCTCATTTTACTGACCTCGGACAGATGGAAGGCTGAATCAATCATTCCAGCCTGTCCGGATTGAACCATAATTAATATGATTAAAGGTAAAGAAATATTTTAATATGAAAGGCTCAGAGAAATTCAAGTATATGTTGAAGAGGGAAAGAGTCTTGTGCCATTATGGGTTTCCGGCAAACAATTCCAAATATTAGAAATGATGGGACTTGAAATACCACAGCCCATCCTTATTTTGGGGAAAATGCATTAGGTAAAGCTCAAGAACTGTGTGCAGAAGCTGTCAGCTCCAATTCCCCATATTTCCAGATACGACTGGGTAAGGTCTGTGTTGTAAATTATAGAGAACTGCTATTGCTCTGTATGAACAAGAATCAGTTAAATGCACTAGTAGTGGGAAAGAGTTAGGGCTGTTTCAGGATTCCCTTTATTTACATCAGTAATACTTACGTTCATATCAATTAACTTACTCATTATTTTCACCAGAACTAAAATGTAACCAACTATATGGACTCAATTCTGCAATGCAACTTTAACCTTACATAAAGCATTTTCTTTTATTTATTTATTTATTTTATTCTTTTATCTATCCTTTATAATAGAATTAGAAAATATTATGCCTGTATGTTTTTTAAAAATATGTTTTCTTTTTATATTACTCTGATTTATTTAGACACAAACAATAATGTCCAAACTGGATTGCACATAATTTCCTCCTTTTAATGTTTGTGTGCAGAAACCAGGTTTTGAAGGCTTAATCCTGAGGGATGGTGTTGCTTCCCCCCCCCCCCCTTTGAAACCATGGCTACTTTTTGGGTTAATTGCAGCTCTTTGGACATGGAAGTCCATATATTTTTTCTCTATGGGGCAAAAAAACAACAACAACCCCAGCAAGAGAGAACAGATAAAATGGTACAGAGAAATTAATTATCCATGTCTTGTCTCTTGCCAGCTCCTGTACCATTGTTACTTATTCCAGTGGCCCCCAATCTTTTGGGCACCAGGGACCAGTTCCGTGGAGAAAGGTTTTTCCATGGACCAGAGGAGGCGTGATTTCGTGTGCTGCCTGCATCCCACGGATGGGGCTTCACTTGTTTGCATAGCCTGGTTTCTGGCATGTCACGGACCAGTGCTGGCCCACAGACCCCTGATTTATTCCAATTATTTTTCTTAAAAACAAAAAGCACAGAAACCAAGTTAAATGTAACTTCATGTAATTTGAATGTGGTACTTGTTATTTGTAACCTTGCATGTAATAATTTTAACAGATTAAGAAAAATAGCGAAATGCTTTTTAAAAAAGGTTTGATATTGTGGATTGAACTAGACAAGCTAGTGATTAATTAATTAATTAAGTCAATTTAAGCACTACCTGACGATAAACTGATTCTGGGGTAGTTTGATTACACTATAACAACATAATTCTCTGTACAAAACAAGACACTATATATAATAAAGAATTATATCTTAGGAGGGTATCTTCATATTAAACTAACCAAGTGATGCATTATTATGTGCATTACAGGCTAACAGTTTGTACCTGAAAGCAAGAGATAAGAGTAATAGACCAACAAATAATGTTCACATTTCATTTGACAGAGCTACTTTGAATTCATGTTAAACTAGATATTTATTATAGGTTTTGCATTTATGCGATAATAGGTCTATATAGTTTTATTTTATATAATTTTTCTTTAAGAGAATAAACAATGTTAGTTGTAGAACAGCCTGTTATAAGTGCATTAAGGTCACTTGAAACCAGGACTATCTTTGCTGTTATTTTTACCAAAATATTAAGCTTTAATAAACCAAAGAAAACAGAGTTGGAAAAATTCAATATAGTAAAGATTTTATTGCTTATCTTTCCTTAAAGCAATATATATATATATATATTTATAGATGTATTTTCCTTACTACCTTGTTTCATTGTATGACATTTCATATTTAGGTTTTATTCTTAGCGAAGTAAGTTAGCTCTATTAAATAAAAGGGGCTTTAAATTATTGCAAATAAATACAAAATTGCACTCAGGTGTTGTCTGTAACTTAGGTTTAACTTTTGGACTCTTGATGTTCTCTGAGCTCTTCTTGCAGACATTTCATTACTTGGCTAAATAAAATCACTACAAATGAGTGTGAAATTTTCTAGCACTGTAAACCCAAAAGAATTGCATTGTTAGAATAACAAAAATCCTTTCTGAGCATTTTTCCTTTTTTATGTGTATATATTGAATATGTTATGACAATACATTATAATTTGTATATTTATAATTCCTTTATATTCAAAAATGACTGGTTTCAAGTATGCAGTGCCTGTATTTTTTAAAACTTATTCAGTATTAGGACTAATGGTCAGCTAGACCAGGGGTCTGCAAAGTTGGCTCTTTTAAGACGGGTGGACTTCAACTCCCAGAATTCCATAGCCAGCCATTTCTATAGATGCTGTTATGAAAAAGCAGCTAGATGAATTTCAAACAGAATGTGTAAGCAATGTAAAAAATGCAGATTCCTACCTAATTATATTGCTCAATAGTTCTCTCATTTAAATGAGTCTCAAAAGATGAAAATCACTAAGAGGAAAAAATTGTTTGGAGACACTCTGATTCTATGGTGTCCATGTATAGACCACATTTTCTATAGATGCTGTTATGATGACTTAAGGGAGATGGCTGAATTTTCCATCCTATGTATTTAACAACATGTTGACCAAAGGCTATTCTACCTAGAATAAACTTAAACCAGTGCTCATAATCTGAGTCTCATTGATTATAAAGGGTTTTCTTAGTGTGACTTCTGTCTGGCCTATCCACTGCCGAAGAAATAAGCAATTTGTTATATTGTTTTTCTAGCTTTAATGAGAATCAGAATATCTGTCTCACCTTTCTGAAAACGAAGTTACCCGACATATAATTATGGTTTTAAAAGGAAAAATATGGAGTCTTGAGCTTAGATATTTGGACAATGTAGCGTTAGCCATTAAGGATACCTTAGTTCTGCTCCTGTGCGCATGCCATATATGTGCCTTGAGGTCAGTACAGTAAATCAGCTTTGGTTACTGAGTCAAAGTCAAATGTTCTATCATCACCTCAAAATAATTGTAAGGTGTTTGTGACACCTATATGCTTGTTCATATTTCTCATTTTTATATACAAAGCCCTCCTAGCCCCCCTCCCCAATTAAGTCAACATGTTTGTTTTTGGAACTCTAGTAGAAAATGAAAGTGAGGTTCTACTGTGGTGCATAAAGAACCAGCCTATAAATATAATTCAAGATAAAGTTTCTGATAGATTTATATAACTAATCCTATAAGTTTACTTAATGAAGTGTATGTTTTGCTTTATATTAAGCTATAACTGATCTGGTGTGACTCATTCTGCTGGATTCTTTAATAGAGTCACATACTTTGAGAATATAGCACGGCAAATAACATTGGTACATGTTATTATTATGTTATTATTTGGTATAACATTTACCATGCATACTTAAGTCACATTTCCTTTTAACAACTTTAGATACTTGAAATTGCAGATAATGACATCACAAATTTTATTGTATTAATAAAACTATCATTTTATGTTAGCATTATTAGTGTATTGCAAGCATTGTCAAAATCTTTGGGCTGTATATAACATAAACATAAGCTGGGAAGGGACTGTGCTGCAGATGATTTAGTAAATGTGATGAACAAGAATTAAAAATTTGAAAAGTAATGAATGTATGTTCCGTGATTATACACATTCTACTGTGGGATAGGTGATGTCTAGTTACAACTAGATTTACAAAGATGTACTATAGTTTGAAAGTAATTTTATGTATTAGGGAAGTTAAATACATTTTTAAGCCAAAAGAAATTGGGAGGAGGATTGTTTTTTTACATATAAGGTTGCCAGATTTCTCAACTGTCAGTGCTGCTGTTTAATGTTAAACTGGCTCATGCTGACCAAAGTGCTTTCAACAGGGATCATAATGAGTACCAGTAATATATAGTACAATCTAATGTGTCTAAAAGAATCCACTGAATAGACTGAATTAATTCTCAATAAAACACTGTCCTGTTCAGATCGTGAACGTATCATGCTGTAATAACCATATTGAAAGAACCTGTATTAACAGACGAGAAAGTATAATGACTGAGTAATGTTAAATACTTGAAAGATTTTATAGTGCAAAGCACAGTTAATTGTTGCAAAGCTGCAAGCTGATTAACTGCAATGAAAGCATATTTTATTATGCATGTATTATGCAATGCTAGCCACTCCTGTAGAACTGAATTCAACTCTTCTCACAGTCCCCCCCCCCCCCCACTGTTAAGAAATATCCAAAGTTATCCAGTTGAGAAAAAGGAGCCAAATGGGAGAGACTGAATAACTCAGAATAATACTGTTTGTTCACAATTAAGCCAACATTCTAAAAAGGTTTTGTATTTTCTTTATTGAGAAATAGTTTTGAAAAAATATAGTTGTGATTTTAAGATGGAAATTGTATCAATATTAAAAGTTGAGAATTCCTCAGAATTGGAAAAAATAATTTAGAGTGTGATTACTTGATTGTCAGATTATTTATTAGCAAAGAAATAAATTTATCTCATTACAAAAACTCAGTGCACCCTTACCAACTAGCTAACAGCAGAAGCTTCGCAGATTTAGCATGACTAGATAAATTGCATTATTATGTTAGATTTATACATGGGGACCTGATCCATTCCAACTGCTTGGATATGCTTTTGGATGTGTGTTTGTGTGATGAGTTAATGTTTTCTGAAATGAATGTTGTTTCTTTGATGGCTCTGATCCTCAGAATTTCCCAGGCTTCTCTCTCTATGAAAGCAAAGGTCTTAAAATAGGTTTATAAGTACTTTTCGTGTAATAAAAAATAAACAGATATCAGAATTGGTTGTTACCAAAAGAAGGAACAGTGGAAGGGTCACAAACAATCCTTTCTTGTGTGTTTCAGTGGCATGTTTCATCTGGAGTGAATGCATCTTTGCAAAATGTCAACTGAAATAGATAAAAAATAGAATATAATTCCAAATGCAAATCCAAAATCAATACAATATATGTGCTGTACTTACATAGTTACATTTTTTCCTTAAATTATTGTGGTGGCAGACAGATAACCTTAGAGGCATTCATTTTTCATGAATGGATGTATGCAAAATTACATCTCCTATTGGTCTAGCTGATATGTTCACTGATATTATAATGAAATAAAATATAACTTCCATTATGGACTGATCTATAAAGCTCGGGCATGGTGAATTTAATTTAAACTAAATCCTCTGGGTGTTGCAAAATAAAAGATCTTAAGTAAACAGTGCATACAGTACACTGGAAAGAAGAGTTGTCACAATGATTCCTGTTAATCCATTCAATAAAAAAGAAAAAAAGAAAATTTGATAATAAAAGTTCATAGCTTTTCTATACATTAATGCTTAAATATTGGTAATAAAATGAACAAAATAAAGTTAAGCTTGATTCTTGGTGACTAATTGGATGCAGCTTTCTTCTTTAACCAATTTACAGCTTTGGTGTTTACTTTTACTCTCCCTTTTACTCTTGGCTATCATCTACTGAAATTAAAAGAATATAGCTCAGGATTGGACTATGGGGTCCTTGGTGCTCTCTAAGTTTAGTTGTATTCTGATAATGTTACCTAGTTTGAAATGAAATGTCTGCAAAAAATAACAAAGCTCAGAGAGCACCAAGGACAACACATTAAACCCATAATATGAAAACAGATGTGATGCAATAGGGGTTGAAACCAGGTATGGTGAGTAAGGTATGGATTCCCTTTCATTTATGTCTTGAAGCAAAACATCACCAGTTTTGTCTTAATTTGATTTCCCCCACTGAGTAACAGATTGGACTTGATCTAAATTGTCATGTACAACTCTATGAGTTGTATTCTGAGAGAACAGACTGATATAATCTACTAAAATGTTTACAATTGAATTTTGTGTTATACAAATTATTATCTTGTTTATTGTTACAGAAATTCAGAAGTTTTTTGAAATTATTATAATTATGTATTCAGATCAATGCAAATATTTCATGTAAAACAGCTATCTAGTTGTAAAGAAAGAAGATTTCTCTTTACTGTAAAATAAAATAAATGCTAGTTATGGATGATGAATGAATAAATATTGATCAAAGCAATTAAAATAATAGATATATGCATATATACAGAGAAATACATACAGCTACCCATACAGAGGTATATGCTTATTTTATTACAACACTTCAATCTACACTTTGTAAAAAGAGTTAAGAAATCACATAAACAAAAGTTGAGTACAGAGATTGCAATAGGCTTAATGTAGTATTTGAAATTTAATAATATAAGTTCGGTTATTTCAAATATTTTACTCGTGCACTCTGTAACAGAAATAAAGTTCAAGTTATCTCTTTAATATTATTCAAGGGAAATCCTCATTAAAATTAATGCTAGTTTTGACTTTGTCAAAGGGCAGAATTTTAATAAGAGATAATGAGTATACTATATTTTGATGAATTAAGCAAGGTGGTTTGCTAGAATTTTAATCATTTTTATTTGCATTAAATAACTAGTTTGCATTATTTTAAAAAATACGTGGAAACATATATACAATTGCTATAATCTTTGTCAGTTATTAAATCAAACTGATAATTTTAGAATGAAAAAAGTAACAGTAAAATTTGGAGACACCATATGTTCGATTTAAGTCTATTGCTACAAATGTTAATGAGCATTCCACTTGAAAGTTCAGCTCCATTCCAGGTATGGGGTGGGTGGTAATCTATATAAATAAAAATGTAACAAGAGTTTGTTCAAAATCTCTAATCTCCGAAAGTACTGCACCGATCGCTTCCAAATTTTCACACAACGTTCCTTTCAAATACGGCACCAATGATATATATAGATTGTGTAGATGTCACATTTGTGCCAGGTACACGCAACGGAAATGTAAAAAATTGTAAAAAGGGTAGGTAGATACAGAGAGCAGTGGGTCACAGGTATTATGTCATCCTTTATAACATAAAATATTCTGTCCATAAGATGCAAGGAGAAATACGGTAGATAGGTAGGGAGGTAGATAGGTAGAGGGATAGAGAGACGGAGAAATACAGTAGGTAGGTAGGTAGGTAAGTAGGTAAGTAGGTAGGTAGAGGGATAGAGAAGGAAAAATACGGTAGATAGGTAGGTAGAGGGATAGAGAGGGAGAAATGCAATGGGTAGGTAGGTAGGGCTTATACGGTGGTTGTGTGTATGTGTTTGTGTGTGCAGGTGTAGATTTATACACAGATTGGTTGGCCATTTAACCAGACTGGGCCACAGCAATGCGTGGCCGGGAAAGGCTAGTAGGCAATAGGATTAATTTCCTATTAGAAACATACAAAATGGAAAGCTGTTGTTTATTACAAGGTAGAGTTTACATTTTAAAAGTTTTTTTGTATATTAAAAGATTAGAATAAAATTAGAGACTTCAAATAATTAAATTAAATAATTAAAACAGCTTTCTCTCCTCCCCCCCTCACTCATTAGAAACCTTTTAAATTCATGTACTCATCTTCACACCAATCCAGAAATACTCTCAATACCTGCAGTTAATTTGAGCATGCGCATTGGTCAAGCTTGTAATATTTTAAATTATTCTCTTATAATGACAATCTTGAATTTTTTAACAAAAAGTATATTTTACACTAGCTGTACCCGCCACGCATTGCTGTGGCCAAGTTTGGTTAAATGAAAGTTTCCCCTCATAGACCCTCTCAGTGACCCCCTTCCCCTACCTACCTGCCTCCTGTATTTCTCCCTCTCTCTTTCTCTATCCCTCTACCTACCTAACTAACTACCTACCTCCTGTATTTCTCCGTCTCTCTATCCCTCTAGCTACCTAACTACTTACCTATTGTTGGCGGCGGTGGCAGTGGTCGCGGTGGCTGGGGGAGCAGCAGTGGCGGCGGGGCAACAGTGGCAGAGGGGCAACGGCGGGGAGCAGTGGCGGGGAACAGTGGCGGGGGATAAGCGGTGGGTCAGCAGCAGCGGCAGGTCAGCAGCAGTGGCAGGACAGCAGCGGCGGGGGGGGGGCAGCGGCGGCGGAGGACAGAGAGGCCACTGAGCAGGCGACCATCACAGATACGAGGCAGACCGTGCATGCAAGTGACGTGAGCTGAAAAGCGGCTGGGTGGGAGGGGCCGCGAAGGGGTGGGGAGGCGAGTGAGAAGAGCTGCAGTTTTACATTTGTGTGGCATGCACCTGGCAGAGGTGTAATATCCACACAATCTGTACGTATCATTGGTGCTGCACTTGTAAGGAACTTTGTGTGAAAATTCGGTGGCGATCGGTGCAGTACTTTCTGAGATTAGCGGTTTTGAACAAACTCATAGTTAACTTTTTATTTATATAGATTGTTACCTACAATTCCAATAGTTCTATATATTGCTGAATAAAAACCTGTTGATTTTGCTTTTGTTTTCATAATATAACTTTTATCTTCTGTATTTTAAATCCAGTAGTTTTTTTTTTTTGGCTACATATTATTTCTTCAGGTTATATTTGAAAGTTTATTTGAAACAAATTCAAAATCAACCGATGTTAGTATATATGATAGTAAAGAAGTAAAAAAAAAAATATTG
This sequence comes from Rhabdophis nuchalis, assembly GCA_039707465.1. NCBI lineage: Eukaryota > Metazoa > Chordata > Lepidosauria > Squamata > Natricidae > Rhabdophis > Rhabdophis nuchalis. Next base: position 190,575,235 of record CM077645.1, read on the forward strand.
CATTCATTGAAAATAATTTATTAAAGCTAATCCCAGGTTAATTCTCTGTTTTTTTCTTCCTCACGCACACATACAGCTACATATACAGACATTCATAGAGAGCTCACTATTGTTTTTTTATGCTCCAATATGTGTTGCTTCAAGCATTATATTTCATTCATTTCTAGAAAAGATATATATGTACTTCTTAATTCCCATGATTCCCATTTCTGCTTCATTAAAACTATTCATATTTATAGATAAAAGCAAAATTTCTTTTGATGTTAACATCTTAGTTTCCATACCTATGGCACCTAAAAAGTATGACATAGTTTTTTCCCCTTGTGATAAAAATTTTAATTTTTATCTACCTAACTATAATCTACCTTTTTTAGATAGCATATGTAATAAGTAGGGTTTGGAATTCATTAAATAACTTTGTTTCAGCTATTAATCTCAGCAGTCATTTTTTTTAGGTTTGTATATTGGAAACTACTAGAGATTATCCTTTAATTGTCTGAGTGGTTCAGCTGCTGTCATCACTGTACAGGTAGTTCTCAGATTATGGCCATTTGTTCAACAACTGTTCAAATTTATGGTTTCATTGAATAGAAGCCTTGTGACCAGTTCCTGAAATTATAGCTGTTGCAGTCTCCCTGCATGTTATCTGATCAGAATTTGGGGGCTTGGTAGCCGGTCTGCACCTACAGGCACAAGAACACTGCCTACTTTCATCCACTTATCTGCGCTTAATTTTTCCCTTCGTTTTGCCATCCATTTGGTCCCAATGCTGATCAAGCATGCCTCATTGGCCCTTGGTAAAGCAGTTTCTGGCTTCACAACGCTTTCTTTTCCAGTTCATGCATGAGGCCAGCTATGGCGGCAGAATGCAGGGCAGTAAGGACAGCTGGGCTGGAAAGACTGGGGCAGTTTCCTGGGCAATGGTTTAGCAGTGCATGGTTGGAGCTTTCTATGGCAGCTGGGACTTTTTGGAGTCTTTGTGCTGTGATGCTTGGCTGGGCTGGGTTCGGGCTGGGCTTTGTATTCTGAAGGTTTTGATGTTGTGCTGCGGATCAGGGTGAGCTTCAGATCTGTACATTTGGGAAACAAAACAACCACTTCATAAACACACGATGCAACATAGGAGAACAAACCCATCAGGACAAGATTCAGCAGTCCATCTGCATTTAAAAGACAAAGGCCATTCTTTTGAAGAGAGCAAAGTCCACATTTTGGACAGAGAGGACTGCTGGTTTGAAAGACTGGTCAAAGAGGCCACCTATGTCAAAATAAACAGAGGGGGAGGAATAGAACACAGACCTTTCCACAGTTCCAAGAAGGTTCTACGCTCATTTGCACTACTCAAGTGATCCTGACGGCACAGATAAACCTCCAGGTAGCCACACTGACTGTAAAAGAATGCAAATGACCACATGTCTACAAGGAATATAAATCTTCCATTCTTCACTATCCAACCAGAGCTGAAGAAGCTTCTTGTATGATAAGTCTTCAAAGAAAAATAAAAAAGACCAGTTACCTCATGAAAAAGCACCTTTGGGAATGCCAATTATGGTTGTTAAAGATGTACCTGTAAAAACGTATCCCTAAATTGGAAAAAAAAAGCCAAACCCATTATATTGATTTCGCACTCAGTTTCACTTTGAACTATAGCAGTTCCTTATACTTTCACAATCTGGTTACTTTATTTTTAAATTATATTCTTTTCTGATTTGGAAAAGGACAAATATATAAAATTCTAAAAATACTACAAATACTACAATCTAATATAATAGATTGATCCCCAAAAAGCTATTTTCATCTTATTGTGCTGGATTTATCATATCTTTGCATGACATCATTCGGCTCTTATAAGCAACAAAGATGAGAGATAAACATTTCTAAGGAATTATGTTAATTTTGTAGTATCTTATGAAATGTCCTTATCTATCCAATATATAACCAGATAATGCAACCACATTATGCAATCAGATAATATATTTATTTAAAAAAAGTTTACAAAATAGAATTTACAAAAAAAAAAGCATTATTACTGTGATGAAAACATACTCCTGCCCTTTGCCACAATATAGGTTGCTTTTATATTGCTTTTATATTACTCAGAGAAAGACCTAGTTGTTTATAGAATTGTATACATGTGCTATGTTTTTGCTATCACATGCTCTTAATTTACCTCTGGAGATTGAATGTGAAGCATTTCACAGCATGCTTATATATTTGGGTTATTTAACCAGAATCTGTTTGTTATCAGTATATAAGATTATAATAATGGTGTGGGTCACTTAAAACAATTTTGAACTGTTTGTATGATTGTACGCTTTGTACACATTCTGATCGAATATTTAAACAAAAAATTTCAAGAGATTATATCCCTAATCATTTTGCTTAATAGCAAATGAACCTGCAATTTTGTCAGATTATTTCTGAATTTATTTCTTTGTTAGCAGTTATGTTCTATGGTAGTATACCACAAGGATAAATTTATTTTGGATCACAGAGTAAATGTCCTTTGTTTTGTTTCAAAGGACTTTATGCTTTCCAGAAATAATTAATGCTTTAAGTGATTATATTATTATGGCTTTGCCCAAGGTAATTTGAGAATTGTTTTACTACAGAACTGAGAGATTTTTCCATGAAGATCACATCTTTTCCATTTCTTTTGTGGACATTTATATTTGTATAATGGCATAATGCATCCTATTTAACTGTTCAATTTAGAGGAAGTGTTACATTTCACAAAGAAATGTTATCATCTCATCATAGGAAGTTTTATGATGCATATGCATGATATTAAAATGTAATGCAAACTAATCCCCCCCAGCTCTGTCCAGGCCACCACAGGTACCCCTGACACGAGTGATGTCTAGCTGGTCCCGCCATCCTAATCATTCCCCCATGCCATGTCCCCTGAGGTCAAACACAACCCTAATGCAGCCCTCAATGAAATCAAGTTTGACACCCCTGATTTACAGGATATAGTTAAGATTCACATATTCTGTGTGAATATGTGAGTGTATGGATTTCTTTAGTAGAAAGATATTGGATGATCACAATGCATATTAATCTATGATGTCATTATGACTAAAATACGTTTCTTACACTTTCATCTCTAGGAGAAAACCCAGTTGTGATGCTTGTTAAATGAGCTTATTTTTTTTATTTCTCTTCCAGAAAAGTAGCTGATCCAAGAAGTGTAAAAAGAAAAGGAATACAGAATAAACTATGCTTCACTATAATTTCACTATAATTCTCTTCTCCCATTTTGGTCCTGACCTGAATCCTCTTTGTATCTAATAATTAACAGAGGGAGAAAATGCCTATTGGTGCCAGTTCTGATAACGTTAAAAAAAATGCTCACACTGTTTCCCAGTTTGACCCTAGTTTGCCTTAAAGAAGTGACAGTTCCTTTGAAAACAAAGCAATATATCAGCTGTGAAAGCACCACCTTTATGATAAATGCAGCATCAAGTTTGACTATGCTTAGAAAAAGGTCTTCTAAGAGACTAATTATCTGAAAAGGTGGCAGTGGGAAAACGTTAAAGCAGGGAATCATTATTAGTTTCCCCATATCTGGCTTTTCTTCAAGAATTCAAGGTTTCCCTTCGTTTTATCTTCACACCACACTGGTTTTCAAGGACATGCTGTAACAACTTTCACCTGCATTAATCCCTTTGGATCTCTTTTCTGTATGACTTTTCACTGTCTCTCAACAATTTCCTTTGAATCTGGGGATTTATTTGTTGTCCCTAAACCTTTAAGGAACCATATGTGCTTTATAGTATGTAGATATTTAATTAAATAGTATAAATCTCTAGTAGAAATAATAACACAGAGAACATGAAAATCACTGGAAAGCTGGTCAAGTTCATGTAGAGAAAATCATTAACAGGAAACATGGAGGTAGTGCTTTTTATGTAATTTTGCTATCTTACATTTTTCTGTAGAAAAAATACCTTTTATAATTTTTAAAAAGAACGAAACAATATGAACAAGTAATACTGGCAGTTACCTGTAATTAGTATAAATTATCCTATTTAGCTCGTTTTTCTTCATTAGAAATTTACACATAGATTAATGTATTAATAGTGATGGAGAAATGTATAATATATACAATAGAAAAAACATTTCATTAAGTATCTGGAGTTTTTCCATTGTAGATTTTTAAAATATACTTTTATCTTTCCCAACCTTTTTCACTTTCCTGTCAATATGAGGTGTGTTTTAGAAAGTATAAAGCATATGTTAATATGGCTTGCTCATACAGTTTTGGCAGTTGTTAATGTTAGGCTACAGCTTTTTAATAATAATGTAAGGATATTAGAATTCTATAAGGCAGAAATTCAGAATTTATGGTATGTAATTATGTTAATACCAGCTATTTATATCATAGCAGAGTTGTATCAATGTGGTTTAAAGAGTCTGCAGTTTATTAGCCCTTTTCAAAGCTAAGATTGCAGCAGTTGGGATTATTTTGCATGTGGAATCTATCTTTGCCACTCTGCTTTCTTCAAAATGAAGAATGTTAATTTCCATTGTTTCAAAAGTCTTATCAAAAAGATTTTATAATTCAAGTTGTCTTTTATTAATTTGGTTAAATGTTTTGAGATCTTTTTCTTTTAGAAGCACAAAGGAAAAAAAAGTGAAATTGTTTGTTTTACATTTCTTGTTTAATAGGTATGCAGATATTTATGACAGCTTTTTTTTGCTGTCAGCAGTATGGAATATTATCTTAAATTGGATTCCTAAATCTTATGTACGCATCCACTTCTTCAATCTTATACCTTAATAGTTAATAGCAAAGAATTCATGTCATTGAAGTAGGCAATCACAAGATGCAATACTATTTTTACAACTTAAGTTATACTGTAGTATAAAAAATTTAGAACATAATGATTTGCATGTTTATATATTAAAATATAAAAATTGGCAAAATTTGATTAACTGTATTTCCAATTAATCTCCATGTGCCTTTTAAAGAATACCGTAATACCTCTAGATTTCAATAAAGATTTTATTTTACTTGACAATTACAGATGACAAACACTCTTGTATTATTTTTTCAGTACTAATATGATTGGACACTAACTGAGCAAATAAAAAAATCTGAACATGAAGCACAAAGGAAAACACCAGTAATCAGAATATTAAAAATATAATAAGCATACATACCTGGGAAGAATGCACTCAAATGCAAGGTCAGAGGGCGCCCAATATTCCTTGAGGAAATTTTTTCCAAAGTTTGGGTTTTTTTAAAGGGATGCACATAATCTATGGATATTTTAAGTCAACTAGGTCATGGTTGTCCCAAAAGTGCTTTTTCAGAAGGCAACTGGACTTTCCTGTTTTTTCTTTGAAGACATTTCACTTCTCATCCAAGAAGCTTCTTCAGCTCTGGATGGTGGAAATGAAAGATTTATATTCCTTGCAGACAGCTGGTCATCTGCATACTTCTAGAGAGTTGTTGAGGCCCCTTGGAGGTTTATCTATATCCTCAGGGTCATTTGAGTAGTGTAAATGGGTGTGGAGCCTTCTTAGCTACAGGGTGTTTTCTGCCCTGTGTCCCACCACTGTTGAAGATGGGCACAGGTTATTGGGGAAGAGCCTGTTGTTTGCATCTCAAACCGAAGTGCAAATGTTTACTGTAGTCTGCAATTTTTTCTGGAAATCTATTCATACTCCCACACCATTTGAAAGGTGTTCATCCCAAAATACATGGCTAAAAGTTTATGGAGATTCGCAGTCATCCAGATCATGGTTGTCTCAAAGGTGCTTTTCTAGGAGGCAACTGGACTTTCTTGTTTTTATTGGATGAGACATTTTCTTTGATGAGACATTTCACATTTCATCCAAGAAGCTTCTTCAACTATGACTGGATGGTGAGGAATGGACAAAATGAGAAGCAAAATGTCTTCAAAATATAACTACTGAATACAAAACCACAACACTAGACTACATCCATATCCATAATAAGTAGCGATACATGTGCGCATGCGCGAAGAGATGGCGGTCTGCCTCTGAGCTCCGCGCGGGCCGCGGGGGCTCTTTGGAAAACAGGGATGCCGCCCGACCCTCTTTACCAGCTCTGAGGGTCGGGCCCAGTAAGTGACCACCCTGGCTTACCATCGAGGCCATGGACGGCCTCCCAGGGTGAGTTGACGGCCAAGAACGGGGGTTTTGCTGACCGGAAGGCGCCGGTCAGCTGGAGACGCCGGGCGTCAGGCCGATGTCGGGCCGATGCCGGGCTTGTAGAGCCCGCCGGGGGGAGAAAGCGGGGGAGAAAGCGGAGAAAGCGGAGTGTTGGAGACCGGGCAGAAGGTTTGCTGGACGCTGGAGAGGCGGAGACCGGGCAGGAGGCTGGGCAGGAGGCTTGCCAGAAGGTCTGCCGAGGCGTGCCGCATGTCGAAGGCCGAAGGACGTGAGAGGCCGGGTTGCCAGAGGCCGGGACGCCAGGCTGGACAGAAGGCAAGCTGGGACTGCCGAGTGCGGAGGGCCATGGGGGGCCAGGACGCGGAAGGCCGGGATGCCAGCCTGGGAGGGACAACTGGCGAGGACGATCTAGGCCCGATAACAGCAGGGCCGTAGCCGAGATGACCCAATCTGGACTCCTTTATTTGGCCGACTCCATTAGTGTACCGGTGAGTGGGAAAATCGGAGGTCTAGCAGCCGGGAGCCGGGAGGCCGCATAACAGCTGGGCCGAGGCCTAAGAAGATCCAGGCTGAGGCCCTGTTCCCTACTGACTCTGCCCTGTTTAAACCAACTTAAACCAGGACCCACAAGGGGGGCCGGGAGATCCTGCAAGGGGCCCAACCATGTACCATCTTTGGCTGAGGCCTGAGGCTCTGGAAGAGTGGGACTGGACTGGACTTGCTAAGGCCACGCCTGTGATAGTGCACTTATGTGATCATGTGCACTTTATGCGATTATTTATGGACCATCATACCCAGGATTTTAACTTCCCTATACCGTATTATTGACTTACTGGAATTAATTAATTTTAACATCTATTTAATATTTATTGAATATATATTTTAACATCTTATTTAATATTTATTCTGACCATCTAAGCATCTCTGTACCCAATTGATTCCCTGCTGTTGATGTGACCCGTAATATATTCAAGGGCAGACCTAATCCTACTGCGGGAGTCCCCCCTCTCGCAGGTATGGCCCGCTGTGTTATCAAGGGCACACTTTGATGAGGGACTAATAAGTCAGGAGAAGTGGCGAAAGCGCAGGTGTAGGGGTTTTTTAGTTAAAAAATTGCTGTTTATTTTAGGGGGTACCAGGGAGGGGGGAGGGTTTAGACAGGTTGAGACTAGCCAGAAGGGAACGGGCCGAGCCAGCAGACGACGGAGGGAGGCGGATGGTTCCGTTAAGAGGGGGGAAACACAAGTCATTCCGGTGGAGGGCTTCCCCATCCAGAGGGTCGTGGGGAGGGGCAGGTCCGAGGGGAGACAAGTTCCATCCTCCCGGTTGGAGGCACGTAGCCGTTGGTTACAAACGGTCAGTTGCCACAACCCCTGCAGGCTAGGTGGTCAGGGAGTACAGAGCCAGGGCCTGCGGCTGATGTTTTGCAACGCCAGGTCCGTTGTCAACAAAGCCCCCCTCATTAATGACCTGGTGTCAGAGGGGGAGCCGGACCTGGCTGGAATTGCGGAGACCTGGTTGGGCCACGAGGGAGGACTCCCCCTCGTTGAAATGTGCCCACCAGGCTACCGCGCTTTTCATCAGCCCCGGGCCCTAGGCAGGGGTGGTGGGGTAGCGGTCATTGTTAAGGAATGTCTTGAGCCGAGAGAGACCATTGTGCCACAGACCACCGGTTGTGAGTCCCTCTGCGTGAAGTGGGGCCTAGGGAGGCAGTTGGGCTTGCTGGTTGTATACCTGGCTCCCCGCTATGTAGCAGCAGCCCTGCCCGAGCTCCTAGAGGTGATCGCTACGGTGGCAGTTGAGACCCCCAGACTTCTAGTCATGGGGGACTTTAACCTGCCATCGGTGGGCGAATCATCCGGGGTAGCTCGGGAGTTCATGGCTTCCATGACGGCCATGGACCTGACCCAAGTAATTCAAGGCCCCACGCACGAGGGTGGACACACACCGGATCTCATCTTTGTCTCAGGCCAATGGAAGAGTGATCTGGGTATAGGGGATATAGTCATCACACCCTTGTCATGGACAGACCACTCACTTCTCCGGCTTGACTTTCCGACCGCTACTCCCCTCCGCGGGGAGGTGGAACCTGAGTTACCAATCTGGTTCCGCCCCAGGCGCCTGATGGACCCAGATGGGTTCCAAGCGGCGCTTGGGCCACTTCCTGTACCCCTGACCCGCGCCCCGATGGAGGACCTCGTGGCCGCATGGAATACTGCGACCGCGGGAGCCTTGGATCGGGTCGCGCCCTTGCGGCCTCTCTTGCGGCGGCGAGCCACCCTGGCTCCTTGGTTTACCGAGGAGCTGAGGGTGATGAAACGCCACAAGAGATGCCTAGAGAGAAGATGGAGGTATACCCGCTCTGAATCTGACCGGACACAGGTAAGAGCCCATTTACGGACTTACATTGTGGCGCTGAGGGTGGCCAAACGCCATCATTGCGCCACTCTCATAGCATCCGCAGATAACCGCCCGGCCGCCCTGTTTAGGGTGACCCGTACCCTCCTTCAACAGAGGGTGCGGGAAGCCCCCTTACAGGGTAGAGCAGAGGAATTTGTGTCTTATCTGCAGGAGAAAATCGCTCAGATACAGAATGAGTTAGCCCCCATTGCTGGTCCAGTGGATTGCCACGAGGGGGATCTTGTTTGGGAGGAGTTTGACTCCGTTACTTCCGAGGATATGGACAGGTTACGTGGGCGACTGCGAGCCACCACATGTTTATTGGACCCGTGTCCCTCCTGGCTTGTACTGGCATCCTGGGAGGTGACACGAGGCTGGCTCCAAGAGGTTATCAACGCATCCTTGAGTGAGGGTTCCTTGCCTGCTTCCCTAAAAGAAGCGATGGTGAGGCCCCTCCTTAAGAAGCCCTCTTTGGATCCAGCTCTTTTGAACAACTACCGTCCAGTCTCCAACCTTCCCTTCTTGGCGAAGGTTGTTGAGAGTGTGGTGGCACAACAGTTTCCCCGTCATCTGGAGGAAATTGATTATCTAGATCCGCGCCAGTCCGGCTTTCGACCCGGGCATAGCACCGAGACGGCATTGGTCGCGTTGGTGGATGATCTCTGGAGGGCCAGAGATGGGGGTTGCTCCTTCATCCTGGTTCTGTTAGACCTCTCGGCGGCTTTCGATACCATCGACCATGGTATCCTATTGCATCGGCTGGGGGGGTTGGGGGTGGGAGGCACCGTTTTGCGGTGGTTCTCCTCCTACCTCTCTGGCCGATCGCAATTTGTGTTGACAGGAGAGCAGAGGTCGACCCCGAGACCCCTCACATGTGGGGTGCCTCAGGGGTCGGTCCTCTCGCCTCTCCTGTTCAACACATACATGAAGCCGCTGGGCGAGATCATCCGTGGTTTTGGGGTAGAGTACCACCTCTACGCTGATGATACTCAGCTGTATATATCTACCCCAAACCACCCCAACGATGCCGTAGCGGTGATGTGCCAGTGCCTGGAAGCCGTGCGGATCTGGATGGGAAGTAACGGACTCAGGCTCAACCCGACCAAGACCGAGTGGCTGTGGTTTCCGGCTGCCCGATTCAACCAGCTGACTCCATCGCTGGCCATAGGGGGCGAACATCTTGCGCAACTTGGGTGTCCTCCTGGATACCCGGCTGTCCATGGAAGATCAAGTGACAGCCGTGGCCAGGAGGGCGTTTTACCAGGTTCGCCTGGTACGCCAGTTGCGCCCCCTATTGGATCGGGACGCCCTTCGCACAGTCACTCATGCTCTCGTGACATCCCGACTGGATTATTGCAACTCTCTCTACATGGGGCTCTTCTTGAGGTGTACCCGGAGGCTTCAGTTGGTCCAGAACGCAGCCGCGCGAGCAATTATGGGCACCTCTAGGTTTGCCCACGTAACACCGCTCTTGCGCGAGCTGCACTGGCTACCTGTCGTCTTCCGGGTGCGCTTCAAGGTGTTAATTACCATCTTCAAAGCGCTCCATGGCTCGGGACCTAGCTACCTGCGGGATCGGATCCTGCCCCATACATCCTCACGGCCGATTCGCTCCCACAGAGAGGGACTTCTCCGGGTGCCGTCCACTAGACTTTGTCAGCGGGCGACGCCCAGGGTAAGGGCCTTCTCTGTGGCGGGCCCAGCCCTCTGGAACGACCTTCCCCCCGATATCAGGACAACCACGGACCTCCGCTCCTTCCGCTTAAAATTAAAGACACACTTTTTTCGCCTGGCCGGCCTTGGGTAGTCTCTTTTTAGGTTAGGGGTTTTAGGGGTAATTTTTAGTTTAGTTTATGGGTTTTAGCGCAGGATCAATTTAATCCATTTTTAATTTTGTATTTTGTATTTTGTCTGTGGTCTTATTTGTATTTTTAATTGCCTGTGCCCCGCCTCGAGTCCCCTTGGGGAGAGAGAGCGGGATATAAATTAAATTATTATTATTATTATTATTATTATTATTATTATTATTATTATTATTATTATTATTATTATTATTATTATTATTATTATTATTATTATTATTATTATTATTATTATTAGCAATTGTCCCAAAGGTGATTTTTCAGGGGCAACTGGACTTTCTTGATTTTTCTTTGAAGACATTTTGCTTCTCATTTTGTCCATTCCTCACCATGTATCGCTACTTATTATGGATATGGATGTAGTCTAGTGTTGTGGTTTTGTATTCAGTAGTTATATTTTGGAGAGAATCCAGTTCATTTCAGTTTTGGTTACGGTCACAGACCAGCGTTAAAGAGAATACTTCATGAAAATTGAGAACAAGCTTTCTAGTCTCCTCCATATTCTTATACAAGTAAATATTTAAGAAAGGAAAACCAAAGCATATGAAAATGTTTACAGAATTTAACAATTCCAGTGTGCTGCTTCTGATTATGGATGCCATTAATCTTTTGTATTGTTGCATATCCTGAATAGTTTTTGTAAGGTTATGTGTGCTTTATGTAATGATGGGTCTTCTCTCCTAGCATCATTTTTTTGCCTCCCAATTATTGCCTGAATAAGTCCCTATGGTTTTCTTAGCAAGGTTTTTCAGAAATTATTTGTAATTGCCTGCTTCTTAGGGCTGGCAGAAAGTGATTGGCCCAAGATCATTCAACTGGCTTTGTGCTTAAGTTAGGGCTAGAATTCATGGTTTCCCGGTTTCTAGCCTGGTGCCTTAACTGCAACGCGAATCTGGCTTTTTTTAAAATATAAGCTTATTATTAATAACATCAACAACTTCATGTTACACCATATCAATGTGCAGATCTGATATGCAGTACAAAGAGCTATCTTGTGATCTTGATCAGCTTTAAATGAAAGCATGGTGGCTTCATTTCTAATATTCTGGAGGAAAAGACTGTACAGTTAGTCCTCAAACTAAACCACAACCAAAGACAAAATTTCTGTTATCAAGTGAGATATTTGTTAAGTGCATTTTGTCCTATTTTACAGCCTTTCTTGCCTCAGTTGTTAAGTGAATCATTGCAGTTGATAAGTAAGTAACCTGGATAAATGAATTTGTCTTTCCATTGATTTCACATGACCATGGGACACAGCAAAAGTCCTAAGTATGAACCATATTGCTGAGCATCTGGATTTTGATCACATGATCATGGGAAGCTACAAAGGTTGTAATGGCCGTAAGTCACTTTGTTCAGTGCTGTTGCAACTTTGAATGGTCATTAAATGAATTGTTGTAAGTCAAGGAATACCAGTATTTGAGTAATATGATTGAACCACACAAGATATAAAAATAGCTCTCAAAAAAATCCCTTGCCTTAATGTTAGTATAGTAATCCCTCGTTTTCCGCGGCTTCGTTTTCCGCGGCTTCAGTGCTTCGCGGATTTTTAAAAAATACCCAAAAAAAAGCATTGGTAGGAGGCAAGCGCCCCCTAGTGGTTGCTTTAAACATGTCCACCAATTCAAGTTTCCTAGCGAATCCTACTTCGCGGTTTTCAGTTTTCGCGGAAGGTTGCGATCCCCATTAACCGCGGAAAACGAGGGATTACTGTATATCAAATCAATGAGTGTATAGCATTAATCAAGTTTTATTTTAAGTTTTTATTAACCTTTGTGCACATTTAATTAGTAAATTAACAGTAGAAACCTATTTCAAAGATATGTCTACTGATAGAGAAATACTTCTTCCAAATGACTCCAGGTAATACCAGAGATCTTCCCACAGATAGATCTGCAGTAAACAAGTGTTCTGATAAATGCTATGCTAGCAGATGTGCTAGAAAAAGGGATGCAAATAAGGAAAAGACCCAGGACTGGCATCATATCTCCAATAGTCAGGTAATTACATTAAATCCCAATTAAAATTCTTGCCATTACACCTGTTCGTTTAAACCCTTTCTATGTGAGTTACCACCATAAAATGGCATTTTGGCTAGGCTGTGAATAGGTGGGGTACAAGTGACAAAACCTGGATCATATCAGGAAAAAAAACAATTTACTTGTGTCAGATGTCAAGGCTCAAGCAGGTAAGGTCACATTTTGATACCATGTCAGATAACCATAAGATTTATTTTTTATTTTAACACAATCTCATTTTGCTGTGTACAGGAAAGAAAGAGTAGAGTTTGTATGCAACATTTAATGAGGTTTGGAATGCCTCACAAGTAAATACAGAAGTACTGTAATTATTTGGTCTGCATTCAGTGTCTGTTATTAAACAGTAGCATCTTTAGGTAATTACAGACTCTTATCTTCAACAGTTTCCTTTAGTATTAATGAAACTGCCAAACCATTTTCCATACATATAATATTCTTGAAAATAATACCTTTTAATACAATAAATACTGAAATAAATTCTATGATACTAATCTCAAACCCTCAAGTTTTAGTTTGATATAATACAATGGGTAGCTGGTAGTTGAATATCACTTAGGCAGGATTAGTATTTTTTCATTGCTATTTTTAAGGTAATTCTCTAAAATTGTTATAGTTTTGCAGACGTCTATACTAATGCATGTAACAGCTGAATTTTTATTTCTCATAAATTCCTTTTCTTATACCAATAATCACTTTTAGTCATTTAGATAACAGTTTAGTATATAACTTATATTAAGGATTATATATGCAGCCCCGCGGGTGATTACGGGAGCGCCTAGACACTCCCATATAACACCAATCCTGCGCGAGCTGCACTGGCTTCCTGTGGTCTTTCGGGTGCGCTTCAAGGTTTTGACGACCATCTTTAAAGCGCTCCATGGCTCGGGACCTAGTTACATGTGAGACCGTCTCCTGCCCCATACACCCCTTAGACTGATACGCTCCTACAGAGAGGGCCTTCTCAGGGTGCTGTCGGCCGGACAATGCCGACTGGCGACACCCAGGGGGAAGAGCCTTCTCTGTGGCGGGACCTGCCCTTTGGAACGACCTACCCCCTGAACCATCTCCGACCTCCGCCTCTTCCGCCAGTGTCTAAAGATACATTTGTTTCATCTAGCCGGCCTAGCGTAACCTCCACAATGACTATTTTAGACAGTTTTTAAATTTTGGGGATTTTAATTTGGTTTTAGCGCAGGACGGTAATTAAATAAGTTTTTTAAATTTTTTACTTGACTTTGTATGTATTTTTAAATTCCTGTGCGCCACCCTGGGTCCTTTTGGAGAAGGGCGGGGTATAAATTTAATAAAATAAATAAAATAAATAAATTATTACATTGTATTTTATATTCACAACTACTAGCATTACTGAGAGTCCTCAACTTATGACTACAGTTGGGACCAGAATTTCTATTACTTAGCAAGGTAGTTGGATACATAGTTTTGGATAGAAAGATGAGTAGCATATAAATTACAAAATAAATAAGTTGTGGACAATTTTATGATCTTTTTTGCCAAGGTTAAGTGAATACTGCAGTTGTTAAATGAACACGGCTTCCCCCATTGACTTAAGAAGCCAAGCCAAGTTCGCTAATGGCAATCACATTAACCTGGGAAGTTGCAATAATTGTATATACATCCCTGTTGTCAAGTGCCCAAATTTTATCATATGATTGTGGGAATGCTGCAGTAGTCCTATGTGTAAGTTACTTGTTTAGTGTCATTGTAACTTTGAAAGGCCACAAAATAAATGTTGTAAGCTCTATCTGTACTAGAGAATACAATTTAGTCTAGATCAGGGGTCTCATACTCAATTTACCTGGGGGCCGCTGGAGGCAGTGGCTGGGTGAGGCTGGGCCGCATAATTCCACAAAAAACATTGTTTAAAAATATCTTCAAATATTATACTTTCATATCACGGTGGGGACCACAAGATACCGTCCTGCGGGCTGCAATTGGCCCACGGGCCATGAGATTGAGACCTCTGGTCTAGATTATGAGTTATTGTTATTTAATTTGTTCTCAGTTAAACTAAGATATTTCTCTTATTTTACTTGTACCCAGGATTACTCTGCAAAACTCCACTCAGCCAATATGATTAATAAGGAATTTATATTCAAATTTTACTGCTCCATAAAAGCAGATTGTAAAAAATTCAGTGCTTATCCTGTGTTTTCAGGGGACATGCTGTTATACTGAACACCGAATTTGGAGCAAAACAGACTATAAGGAAATAGCATTTTGTTAAATATTGTAAGTTGTTTCATAGTTAACTAAGTGTCATTCATGCTGATCTTAAATTTATTTACAATTAAGCCATGAAGGTAGAACAAATTCATGCAAAAATAATTTATGTAGGATTTCTAAATAAAAGTGCAGAATTTTTGAGTAGTTCTTTTTCAGGCCTGTGTTTCAAATTTGATTTGAACAAATAAACATAGCTCTTCTCAATAAGGGTGGAGATAGCATCCATGTATGGGTAAAACCTATTCACATTCTGATTGGACTGAGTCTTTAATAATAATTAGTCTGGTATATAAACCCCCCCCCCAGGGGCCTCCATACCCAGTTTCGACTCAGTCCAACTCTGGGACTGTCCGGTGTCCAACTGCTTATTTCTGATGAGCCAGCTCGGCGGGATCGCCTGACAACAGGGGAGGCGCATGCGCAGTTGCACTTGCAGCCGTTTCTGCCTCAGTCCGTTCCTCTCGTCGGGCCTTGCTAGGGCCTTACCGAGCCCTCTCCTCGCCAGCGCTTCTGGCTGCCTGCCTCAGGGGGCTCCTCTCACCTCCCTGCTTCAGCCCGGACAGCTTTTGGAGCTGCGGAGCCTGCTCCTTTGCCGCCAATGCTGCTGCCGCCATTTTGGGTCCCCTGACTTCGCGATCAGGCCCCTATTTAACGCACAGCGGAGGCACGCTCCCTGGCAGCTTCAGTTCAGACATGCCTGCCATTTTTGACGCTCCATGGCTGTCAGGGCAGCTTCTGAGCCATCTCAAGGACTTCTGGCGGTGAGCTCTGCTGCCCCTTCCAGCAGGCCTAGCTCTCAGGCCAAACCCAAGGCCAGATCGTCCTCCAGGTCCTCTTCCACTTCCGCATCTAAAGGGAGCAAGAGCAAGGACTCCACCAAGCTTTCTTCCACCAAGCCTTCCTCCAAGCCTCCTGGTGGGGGGAATCAGGCCTCTGCGGTGCCCTTGGGGGAGCCAGCGGCTGCTGCTTCTTCCCAGACTTCCACCTTAGCCCCCCTGCAATTGGATCTCGCCCCGGACCCGTTCAGCCCGATTCTCCCAATCAACACCTCGGGCCTTTGGGGTTCCACTATCTCCAGGTCTCTCTCCCATGCGGCTGAAGCCACCTTCACTCCCACTGCTGCCGGCCTCAGACCAGAGGCCTCCTGGCTGGCGGGGGCGCCTGCACCCCTCCCGCCACCTTCGGCCTTTCAGGTGCCTCAATCAGTTCCTGGCATGCAGGATTTCATCGCAGAGGCCATACGGCAGGGCTGAGGGCTCAGGCGCCGCCCACCGTGCCAGTCACCTTGGCTGGACCTACCGCATCTTTGTCCCATCTGTCCCCAGCCGAGGTCGAGGATAGCCCCTCCCCCGCCTCCGAGGATGGCGAACTCCGCGATGCAGAGCTGTCGGAAGGCGAGGACCAGGCTCCAGAGAAACCAGCCTCCACGGGGCTTTTTCCTCCTGCCCTGTTTGGTCCCCTCCTCACTAAGGCCAAGGCCACCTCCGATTTTGGAGCTCCTGCTGCCCCTGCTGCGGACCCGGCTTTGGCACAGACTTTGAGGTCCTGGTTCACCGAACCTACTGTGCAGACAGAGGCCATACCAACTCCCCAGGTGTTCGTGGACGCGATCCGGCGCCAATGGGCTACGCCGACTTCGGGCCCTGGTCCCTCGGCCACTGAAAAATGTTTTTACAATGTGGAGCCCCTCCTCGAGACTGCCCTGGCCTGGCCTCCGGTGGACGCACCCATGGCCACCCTCTACTCTTCCACCACTCTACCTGGAGGCCAGGAAGACCTGCTCAAACCAGAGGATCGGCGTGCTGACCAGGTCCTTCATAATTGCCACCAAGCTTCGGCCTGGTCGATCCGGGTTTCTACAGCTGCTTCATTCTTTACCCACTCGAGCCTTTTCTGGCTACAGCAGCTTCAGGACTAGTGGCTGATTCCAGGGCTCATCAGGACTTGAATAAGATTGTGGCATCCGTTCAGTTCACAGCTGACGGTACCCTGAGGGCAGCTAGGTTCTCCTCCCAGGCTTTGGCCTCAACCGTGGCTTTCAGATGGCTTCTGTGGCTCCGACAGTGGCAGTCGGAGCTCAAACATAAATGGAAGCTGGCATCAGAGCCTTACGCCGGAGGAGCACTTTTGGGTGATGCCCTGAACCCTCTCTTAGTGGAGGGTAAAGACAAAAAGAAGACCCTTCCCTCCAACCCCAAAAGGAGCGCCAATCGGCCAGCCCCATACCCTAGGCGCCAAAATTTCAGCGCCCAAGAGTACGGGGGCTCATTCCGGCCTGATTTCCACACCCAGGGGTTTCGCCCTCAAGGGGGATATGGGCAGCGGTCTCGCCAGAACCAATCTCACTATCGGCAACCACAAGGGGGTGGGTCCAAACGGCCCTTTCGGGGCAGCGGTAGCCGTTCCTACTGCAGGTACTAACCAGGCATGTGGGGGCCCTCCCATTGGGGGCAGGCTACGCTTGTATGCTACCCAGTGGGAGGCTACGACCTCCGACCCCTGGTTTGTCGCCACGGTCAGGGATGCCTGACCCTGGAGTTCCTCGCTCCCCTCCCCTAGTTCGTTTGTGACTTGCCCAGTTGGTGAGGCTAGTGGAAGCGGATCGCAGGCCCACCTTGTCCTCTTTGTCCCAACTGTTGGGGAAAATGATTTCTACCATCTCAATTGTTCCCTGGGCTAGACTTCATTCTAGGGACCTGCTGTGATTTCTTCTCCCTTTCCAAAAGAGAAGAGTGAGCCATTCCCTCATGCGGGTGCTACTCCCCTCGGCCGTCAGGAGGTTCTTGCGGTGGTGGACGTCAGTGGCCATGTCCCATGGGTGCCACTTCCGAGTCTCCGACCGAGTTGACGTTACAACGGATGCTAGCCTCCAAGGGTGGGGGACCCATATGGGGGACAGGGTAGCCCAAGGGCGGTGGTCTCTGGAGGAGTCAAGTCTTCCCATCAACCTGCTGGAGCTTAGGGCCGTCAGGTTGAGCCTTCTGGAGTTCGTAGATGGGATAGTGGGGCAACACATCCTGGTCTTGACCGACAACATGACAGCCAAGGCCCACATCAACAGACAAGGGGGCACCAGATCCAGGCCCCTCATGGCTGAGGCGGATTCGTTGGTGTCCTGGGCAGAACGCAATGTGCTGTTCATTGTGGCCGATCACATTTCTGGGGAGGATAACACACGGGCAGACTGGCTTAGTAGTGTTCACCTTGACCATTCTGAATGGTGTTTACACCCTTGTATTTTCCAGGAGATTTGCCGGCGCTTCGGGACTCCTCTGGTAGATCTCTTCACCACTCCTGCAAACGCCCAGCTCCCCAGGTTCTACTCCAGGTTCCCGACTCAAGGGGCAGAAGGGGTGGACGCACTTCGGACTCCTTGGCCAGAGGGCCTAATTTATGCTTTCCCGCCTACCCCTCTTCTTCCCAGGCTCATCTGTTGCATCATCGCTCTGAGGGCAGAAGTGATCCTGGTGGCCTCGTTTTGGCCGCGGCGACCGTTGTTTGTCGACCTCCGGACCCTCTCCTCATGCAACCCTTGGAGGATTCCAACGGACGTAATAGTCTTGACTCAGGGGTCGTTGCAGCATCCAGAGGCTCAGTTTCTCCAACTGACCGCCTGGAGGTTGAGCGGCTTGCTCTGAGGGGGGGTTCTTCTTCGGATAGAGTCATCCTCACGATCCAGGCTTCCAGGCGGGAGTCTACCACTCGCATCTACAATGCGATGTGGAGGATCTTTTGCCTCTGGTGCTCCAAGAACCGGGTGGAGCCGGAGGCTGCTACCATCCCTCAGGTGCTGGAGTTCTTGCAAGATGGCATGGACAAGGGACTTTCCCCCAATACCATCAAGAGGCAGGTTGCGGCTCTGGGCTCAGTTCTCACCGGGATGTGTGTGGTTCCCCTCTCTCAGCACCCTACGGTCCGTAGGTTCCTTAAGGGGGCGACAAATTTGCGACCTCCACCGGTCCATCGGTATCCCACGTGGGACCTGGCCAAGGTCCTGGGCCCTCACCAAAGATCCCTTTAAACCCCTGGGCGACGTCTCCTGGCAGTTCCTTACCTGGAAGATGGTGTTTCTCGTGGCAATCACGGCGGCCAGGAGGATTTCGGAGTTGCAGGCTCTGTCGGTGAGGGAGGAACTGTGCAGGTTCTATCCCAACAGGGTGGTTTTCCGGTTGGACCCTTCCTTCCTTCCTAAGGTGGGTTCCCTGTTTCTTTGGGCCCAGAAGGTTGTACTGCCCAAATTTTGCTCCAGTCCTTCCCAGCCTTCGGAGGAGCCATGGCATATGTTGGATGTGAGGCATGCTCTGGAAATTTATATTAACCATACATCGACCATCCATAGGTCGGAATCTTTATTTGTGTCTTTCTAGCCCAGTTCCTTAGGCAAGAAAGTTTCGGTGGCCTGTGTGGGACGATAGGTTCATCAGTGCATCGAAAAGGCGTATACCTCGTGTGATGAAGCGGTCCTGATCGGCATCACAGCGCACTCTATCCGCAGCGCGGCAACTACAGGTGTCCTTAGAGGAGATTTGCAAGGCTGCGGCTTGGACTTCCCCTTCGCCTTTTGTTAGGCATTATAAATTGGATAAGTTCGCCTCGGCGGACGCAAATTTTGGTCGCCATGTGCTACAGGCTGTTTGTCCTGGGCATCCGGTGCAGGGCTGAACTCGACCCTCCCGACAGGGGTGTTTGGGGCTTGGGTATGTCCCATACATGGATGCTATCTCCACCCTTATTGAGAAAGAGTGTTGGTACTTACCTGATACGCTTCTTCCAATAAGGGGGGAGATAGCATCCATCCCGTCCTTTTCTCGTTCAGCCCTGGCTCGGCTTTTTGTTGTTGTTCTACCTTACTGCCTGTATTGTGATTTTCTTGTTTGCGGACCTTGACTAAAGATAGTTGGACTTTGCCGGTGAGTCTGTCTTCTGTTTCCTTCGTCGTAACTGGGTATGGAGGCCCCTGGGGGGGGGGGGGGTTATATACCAGTCTAATTAATTATTATTCAAGACTCAATCCAATCAGAGTGTGGATAGGTTTTACCCATACATGGATGCTATCTCCCCCCCTTATTAGAAGAGGCATATCAGGTAAGTACCAATGCTCTTTCTCTACAGCTCTCTAAGTAGTTCCACTTGGGATCATATTCCAATTATGGAGGTCTATATGATTGTGCTCACAAAGGGCTTTGATGTGTTTACATATGATCTGATTGAAATTGTTCATACTAGTTCAAGTGGCCTGATTCTGAAATAACTGTCTAGAATAGTAGATATATGTACTCCAATTATTTTCATAAAGATCATAGCACATTTTTAGTCAATTGACTTTTTTCTTTATATAGTTTACTATATATAGTTATATATATAGTTATATATAGTTGTGTTACGTTTTTGAGCTGATCAATAAATAAGTCAGGGAGACTAGGATAGATATATTTCGAGCTTTTTAGCTCTCATCAGCTAGCCATACCCTTACTGGGATTCGAACCAGGGCTGTATTACATGCCAGGTGAGAGCCTTGCCATTAAGTCAGCTCAGTTCTCTTCTTGTCAGCTGAGACAGGAGGATAGTTATATATAATTGTTTCCACAATTCCACATCTATCCTAGTCTCCCTGACTTATTTATTGATCAGCTCAAAAACGTAACACATATAAAAAAAAATTAAAAAAATTACACAACGGAATTCATGGCTTTCTGTCTAGATGGTCTCTGGTGATGAGCCGAAAGGTAGAAAAGGAAAAGCAGTGTGCTTCCTCCCTTAATTGGGGCTTTAACAGGGTGTTGTGGAAACAATTATATATTATATATAGTTATATATATATAGTTATATATATATAGTTATATATATATAATTGTTTCCACAACACCCTGTTAAGGCCCCAATTAAGAGAGGAAGCACACTGCTTTTCCTTTTCTGCCTTTCGGCTCATCACCAGAGACCATCTAGGCAGAAAGCCAAGAATTCTGTTGTGTAATTTTTTTATATGTGTGTTACGTTTTTGAGCTGATCAATCAAGTTATACATATATATAGTTATATATATAGTTATATATAGTTATATAGTTTTTTTTTCTTTATATAGTTTACTTTCTAACATGTACTTGTCTATCTACTTCCTGAGACAAATACACTCTGCATTACAATTTATTTTGCCAAAACAATTAATTCTTTATGATGCCATTAAGGGCACCTCTTCTTCCCCCACTTAGGATATTAAAACTGTAAAAACCCTTTCTGCCAAATTACTATATCAAATATCAATTTATTATTTCATAATATATAGTTAAATATGATTTATTAATTTATTAATAAATAAATATTAAATAGTAATTTTTCTAAGCCAAATAACATATTAGTAAGAAATTTCAAGGCTGACCTAAATCCTTATATGGAATTTTGTACAGATCAGTAACAATGAATGAATATTTGTGTCTTCCCTTTGTCAGTCGTGCTAGTTTACTGATGAATACAACAGAAGATTGCCTGGAATATCTAGTCTGCATTCAGAAAATCCAGAATGTCTTGCCACGTATGTAAAATCAAGATTAATTGCTTTCTTATTGTATGCTTCTTATAGTGGAATATCACATACAGGTAGTCCTTAACTTATAACAGTTCACTTAGTGACTATTCAAAGGTACGCAGCACTGAAAATAGTAACATATGACTGTTTTTCACACTTAAGACGGTTGGAGTATCCACATAGTCATGTGATCAAAAATTGAATGCTTAGCAACTGACTCACATTTATGACAGTTGCAGTGTCTCAGGCAATGTTCCCTCTAATTTTTTTTCAGTGTGTGTGGAAAAGTATAGTGTTTGAGCGGCACATTTTCATGGCTGAGCACCTGAGCACTGATGTCACCCAAGACAACAACAAAATCCGTGTTATTTGAAACTCAAAGTTTTGTTTATTCAAGGTCCCCCCTTAATTAAAAGTGTTATATAATATCAGTATCACTTATAATACTGCAAGTCTGCAATATTAAAATACTTGTAAAGAGTTTACGGTAATGTACACTGTTATTTACTGAAAGTAGATTTTGAAATATTTCTAAACCACATTGTTAAAATAGTGGATAAAGTAAAACAACGTAAAATGTAAAACAATTTCAATAAAACAGTGTTCATAAAAATAACCACATATTTTGTCAGGAAAAAAGGAAAGATTTGAGCAAAGTGGTCTGCCTTTAATCAATGCTGGAAATTTCCAATCTAATGGCAGCAAATTCTACCATGTAAATATGATGTAACTTCAGTCATTAAGTGAACTGTTATAAGTTGAGGAGTATTTGTATTCAAGTTCAATGGATGACTCTCTATGGAAAAAGGATCAAAACTTCCCTGTATCCACATTTTCCATACTATTAATTACTTTATATGCTTTATACTTTCCCTCTTACTATTCAATAGTCTGCAGTGATATTAGCAAGTTATGAATAAATTACCAATTGATGTAGATTAACAATTGGGGTATATAAAGAAACAAACCTATTATTTATTGTGTTGCATGTATATAGCATTTATATATTGGCTGTATATTTACCCATGAACATGTATATATATCCATGAAGCCGCTTGTACTTTTGCTTTATTTAGTGGTATGTATGTATGTATGTAGAGAGAGAGAGAGAGAGAGAGAGAACAGAGAACAGAGGTGGGTTGCTATCCAAGTCAAGGTTTCAGATTTGAGAACGGCAAGATAGCATGTATATTCTTTTAATAAAATGGGGTGGGATTAGAGCTGCTACCGGAAGCATACTGCATTTTGCATTTTGTAGCTGGACTGACAATAGACTACGAAGATTACATGTTGATCTTCAAGGACAGGGCCTGATATTAATTTTACTTTGATATGCTACCTTTACAATTAAAGGTAATGATCGTAAGTTGAGGATTACCTGTAGTTTGAGGCTTAGTTTAAGAGAAAGCAATCTACTCTATGAACTTGTATCTCGATAACAATATTTTAGGGTTAAAATATTAGAGATAAAGTAATATAATTTCTAGGAATTGTTTCCTAAAACGTAATTTGAATAAACACATTATGTATAAAGCAAAAAACACTAAATATTTCACTTTATATTACTATTTTTTGGTTTTTCCTGTCTATCATTTGTCACTTCAAGATTTCACTTTCATCGTACTGCTATACAATTTTAAATATCTAATTGGAATAAATTAAGTATTAGAAGTAATAATTCATAAATTACAGAAAGAAGCTTAATCTAGAAAAGTACATGAAAGCGACTATTTTTGTTGTAAATATTGTAGCAACAGCAGGCACTCAGCAGAAGTATCCTGCAGTACTACATTCTAACCACTGCACTTCTGCAGCCCAATAAGAACAGACATGGCACAGATAGCAAGGTATTTTATTAACATATTGCATTGATTTAGCATTTGGGTATAATTACTAATTAGATAAGCATAAAATTATTTCTGTTACTAAGATATAAAACAAATTGTATGGGTTCATAAGTCATTACAGCCTCTAATTATTTCAGTTTTTTAAAATGCAGGCAAGAAACAATATATGTTTTTGAAAAGTTTATTCTAAAAAGTTGTAATACGTTTATCTTTCTTTTTAACTCCTGAAGAAGTAGAGATTGGAGAATTGGAGCAGATTGCTGAAGTGGTTCAAGTCCTTTAAATCTGACTCAGGTCTCTGGATGTTTAATTTATTGGCAAAATACATAACTAAAATTATGTATACAGTTTTCTTGCAGAGTTTAATTCTTTAGTATGAAGGAGAAATCAATAACTGTTCTTGTACACAAATTTTAAAATACACTTTATTTAAAGCCTCTCACTTTGAATCATTCCTTATCAGTATTTTTAATAGGCAGTCATGCAAACATATTTCAGTATTGCCTGTGGTATTTAATTCTAGTTTTTTGACCATATAATTCTCAATGTAGAAGATCAAGCATCTGATAAGCTTAAATTGGGCAAAATGCTACTGCTTCGGTCTTGTTCGCCCAAGCCGGTAGTAAAAATGCTACCGGTATGTCTGAACCAGCAGTAAAAAAAATGCTTTAAAAAGGTTTTTAAAAATGTTCCAACGATCGCGCAGCACAGGTGATTGTCATAGCTGATTGTCGGAACCTTTCTTTTTACTATTTTTAAGCATTTTTTTATTATCGGTTCGCCCAAAGAGGTAGTTCAAAGAGCTCCTGGGGGCTGGGGCGGGCAGAAATGAGCAAAAAATGAGCCTTTTTTGTCCCCTCAGCAGCACCATATAAGCCTCCATAAGGCTATGCATACAATTTTTTTGACCAAAAAATGGTCCATTTTCATGAAAAACTGGCTGTTTTTTGCTTATTTTTGCCCCCCCCCCCCCGGAGCACTCTGCAAGCCCCCCTCCCCAAGGCTATTCATGACTTATTTGAAAAAAAAATGGGCCTGTTTTCGTGAAAAATGGGCCATTTTGGGGAGGTTTGCAGAGTGCAAAACCTTTTTTTTCCTTTCGGAAAGCTGTTTAATTAAGAGGGATTGAGGAGAATTACATTGGTCAAGTGCTATCCCAGCAGAAACAAAGTGCTATGGGTTGTCAGCGATTTCCTTCTCCAGCACAGTAAATACACCTGGAAACATCTACCTACCTACCTACTCTCTCCCTCCCTCCCTACTGTATTTCTCTCTCTTTCTCTCCCTCTCTCTCCCTCTATCTATATACCTACTTTTTTTAAAACATTGCCTCTTCAAAACCTAGGTGCATCTTATACTCCGAAAAATATGGTAAGTCTAAGTTCTAGTGCTATGATGAAATTATCAACTTGCAATGCTGGGCGAAAAGTAAATCCATTTCATCTGAGTTATGTATGCAAAGATGCATGCAAGAATAAGCAGATCACAGTGTGGGATAAAAGATTAAAGATAATTATAAGCAAAGAAGGATAGGATTGCAGAGAGAGGAACTGTTATACTATATTTATACCAACCTCTGGGCTGACACCTATCTTTGGGCATTCGTGCGTTGAACAGGGCCATGGGAGTGGTAGGCGGGTAAATGCACACTTCCGCACTTACACGAACAGTGAGTGAGTGTGTCGGGGGCTGCAAAGTAGAAAAGGTTGAAGAACTCTGATCTATATTATATCTATATTAGATCATTCTATAAACTAATATGGTATTAACATTTTATATTGGCCATTATGTTTAAGAACTTTAAAAACTGTTAATTATCCAGGTTAGAATGTCATTATAAACCTTTAGAAACATGCCAAAGACATTTGTCAACATAAATGAGAAATGTCTTTTTTACTATTCAAAATTTCATGAGCTTCAAAACTTAACAGTACTAAAATCTTGGCATATATAATTAAAATACATGCAAAAAACACCATATCTTTTGTAAGGATGTTTTGGCTTAGATTAATTTATCTATTCTATCTATTATTTTATCTATTTATTGTTTTATCATAAATGACAGTTTACTTGAAGTAGTATTGGGGCTGATACATAAAAGAAGTTGGAAATTATTAAACTTCTGCAGATGAGAGAATAACCATCCCATTATAAATCTGTTTCCATAGATGACAGTATACTTCATTTTGTTCTTTAAAAATATACATTAGGTCTCTTTAAATAGTATAAAGATTATACATCAAGCACAAATTGAATGAGACTATATTTCTTTCAAAAAAAGTTATTTAAAATTATATTTAACCATCTGAGACATTAAGGTATATTGGAGCATTTATTAATTGAGTTTAGATTCCAACTTCAGTCAAGTCGTTTATATGGGAGATAGTGAATTACAAGTAAATTAAAGAGGTGATGTATGGGCTTTAACGTTATTATCATTACCACCACTCCACTAAATTGTAAATCTTGAGAATATGCAATGGCAAATTTATATATGTACACTTAAGCATGATTTATTCTCACAAGTGTAATTTACAAAGGAATTACTATGTTTTTCTGTATAGATTAACAATATTAACAAGAAAAAGCTATATGAAGAACTTTGCCAGATGGACAATGTTCTATGTTGACTCTCAGCAACAAACCAACTGATATGGTAGGAGAGTCATATGAATAGAATGGAACAGAGCCAAACTGAATCTATTTCAATTTTTAATTAAAAAGTTTTAATTTGGATGATCTTGTATTACTCTGATATTTGAATCCTTCTAGGTAATAATTCTTGTTATAGATGGCACCTGTAGCTATTTGATGTGGTATTTTATATATATTCAAGTTACAAACAAATATGAAAACATTATGGAAACCTTTATGATGAGTTTGCCATTCCCCCTCCCCCCCCCAGCCTTTAGGATTGGGCAACATACAAATGAGATATGTAAATGAATAAATAATTCTAGATTAGAAAGTATTTATGATGCTCAGCCAAAAGTTTTTAAAATATTTCTTCCATTGTTGCTCCCTGGCAGTGAGTGTTAAATTACAATATCTTTGCATCCACAGAAAGAATGATAGATTTTGTAATCCAATCCTCCATAAAATTGCCTAATCTCTTCTAAACCTCTAAATTGAATGTAATTTGCTGTAGTAAATAGTTAAATTGTACAGTGTGCTAATAGATGTGTATTATTTTTGATCAATGGAGAATCATAGTTTTTAAAGAATTCTATATTTAAAGAACTTTTTCTATATTTTGAGGTTTTTCTTGAGCTTGGACACCATCATTTCTATTTGTAATATATCTGATAAAATGGAAAATTGCAGTCATGCAGGATATAAACAAAGACAGATTGTATAATAGATTAACTCAAATAGGGCCATTACACCTAAACTGCACAAATCTGGCTTTTAGATGGAAGCAAAAAACAAACAAACCCTGAAATCTCTCACCCATCAAGCAATTCTCTGGATTTTTGCAGGAAGATCTGTTTCATATACCACAGTCACTGATGGGATGATGGTAGATGATTATTTATTTATTTTTATTACATTTTTAATGCAGTTGCTGGAAGGTTTTAGCATTTTATACCTACTGTATTTATAGGTTTCTTTGTTATTTTGAAATTTATGTAATGGCAAAAAATTCTTCCGTATATTTGTGGGGTCTTAGGCCATTCTAAAAGGGATGCAGTGGCTCAGTGGCTAAGACACTTGAGTTTGTCGATCAGAAAGGTTGGCAGTTTGGCGGTTTGAATACCTAGCACCGCATAACGGAGTGAGCTTCCATTACTTGTTCCAGCTTCTGCCAACCTAGCAGTTCGAAAGGATATAAAAATGCAAGTAGAAAAATAGGAACCACCTTTGGCGGGAAGGTAACAGCGTTCCGTGCACCTTCGGCATCTAGTCATGCCAGCCACAGGACCATGGAAATGTCTTCGGACAGCGCTGCCTCTTTGGCTTTGAAACAGAGATGAGCACTGCCCCCTAGAGTCAGGAACGACTAGCACATATGCGTATGGGGAACCTTTACCTTTAGGCCATTTCTGATGTTACTCAATTACCACTGATAATTATACCTTAATATTTGCCTGTTTTACTGTTCTCTCCTTTATCAGATGGATTTTTCAAATAAGATATGGCATATTCAGAGGTAGAGGGAAAAAGCATGGCTCTTATTTATCATAATAGCTGCAAAAATATCTTGTTTGTTTGTTACACGTGTTCAACCATTTAACAATTGGTAGACAATAAATGTAGCAATAGAGAATGATAATTAATAGCTATAAATGTTCCACAACCATGTAATATAGATTGCCTTCTGTGAGATGAAAACAGTGTGGTTGTTGTGATTTTGCTTACCTATCACTGAAGCCATTTACTTATTGGTTACTTAATTACTTTTTTAAAATGCTGAATCAAGAAGAGATCTGTTGCACATCTGCTCTTACCTGTTCAACATCTAGGAATGCTGAGGGTCTAATCAAACAATGATTATTTTCAATATGGTATGATGAATAACATGGATATTATACCAAAAAACCAACTGTATATATATTTTACTGAGTTCAATAGTTCTTGCTCCCAAATAAGAATAGATTGCCCCTTAAATTAGCAGGCCAATGCATTCATCCCAGCATGAACAAAAATGTATGCTGTGAGGTCTTTCATTTATTTTCCATTTAGGGATTTATGCTTTGCCTTCAAACACTTATTTTCTATCAGCATGCTGCTTCTCTCTCTCTTTTGCTACTACTTTTAAATGCCTATGGCTTTGCTAGCTGGGTCCAATTTATTTGATAATTTCCTGGTATGTGCAATTAAGGTAGATTTTTTTAAATGCAGAATGGAAAATAAAATTCAAAGATGTTTTAATGCTTTCTATCCCATTTGCACTATTCTGCTTTATGAAAAGAGAAAACTCTTATATTGAGTTGGACAGTGGGTCCATTTAACAGCATTTTTCTTGGAATTTAGAAAGGATACCCCCCCCCCCCAAATATCGAAATATACCTCATGTGAAGCAGGTACTCTACCCTTGAAAGCATTCAGCTTTTCCACTCAACTGAGCTAAACGGTTGGGATTTTGAAGTTGGAGAGAGAGGAAGACATGGTAATATAAATTGGATAATTAATAAATTTAGAAGTTAAATATTCTCTTCCTCCTTTATTGCAAAGAATGCTATAATCAATACTATGTTAATGCCTTTTAGTGAAGTTACTGTCTTGTGACATTGTTGTTTATTGCAGTCCTATAAATTCCATCCAATTTCAATAAGAGTTTTTTCTAAGATAAAATAGTTGTCACTGTTGTTAATTATCAAAAGTAAAGCTTTAAAAGTAAAATATTTGCTGCCTAATCAGGGTTGCTTTTCTAATTGCTTTCTCACTGAATTTTTAACAATGATTAGTTAATATAAGTTATGAATAAGTGTCTTGTCCTTTCTTTCTACTTCTCCTATTTTCTCCACAACAATTCTTTGAAGTGAGTTGGACCCAACTTCATCCAGTCAATTTTCAATTCAATTCAGATAAATCACATATCCTAGTCTATTAATGACATAAATTAAATTAAATAAATAAATAAAAAATAAAAAATTTGGTTAAGTCATTTATATTAATTTACTATCAATATTTATTTAGTGATATCAAGGAGAGTTGAAATAATTTTCTTTTAAGGTTATTTCTGTAGGATTCAGGGCAAATTTGTATAAATGGTTTGGTAGACAGGTGATTTAAGGCTTTTTTTTTCATACACAAAATACACAAGAACGTGAATAATCTATAACTACCTTGTTATACAAAATTGCTATTATTTGAATCGTTCTATATATCAGTCTGTTATTTCAGGTTGGTTCCTTATATCATCTCTGGTCAATCTACATTTTGACTTTGAAGCTATGGGATTCAATGAACAACATGAGCAATAAAAATGTAATTCAGATTCTTTAACTATAATGGTTGAGATTACGACAAAACATTATACACAACATGATTTGTTGTAGTCATTCTTTGTATGCATATTGGTTAGTCTGGATATTTGTTTCAAACTTCAGCATTCTATTCGATTTAGTTATCTAGACAAATTATTTACACTATGTTTTCAAAATTAAAAGAATGAAATAAACAGCAAAATACATAAGGATTATTTCATTATATGAGCAAGCTTAGCTTTTATATGGAATCATACCAGGATTATCAGTATTTTCCATTTATTAACACCTTTATAAACACTTCTGTTTTTTTCATAGATTCTTAAGACATCTGTATGTAGTTATGTAATACTTAAAATACAATGAGTAGTCATTATGCCAACATTAATCTGCAGATAATGCTGTCTACTTTAATTCCTGGCTTGTCCTTTTGTAAGCACTAATTGCACATGTCAACAACACTTAGTTTAGAGAAACATAATTGCAGGTATAGCAAAGGATTATTCATGGCAAATATATAGTTGAAAGATAATGTCTTCATATTATTAAACTTTTATTCAACATTTTTGCTGAATTGAATAATTTGTCTGGTTTTAATCCTTTAAGCTTCAATGCACATTAATAAAATATTCTCTGCCATTAAATATTTTAAAATTTATAAGGCTAATTTGTAATCCAGATGTACAGTCACCATTGAAACTAGTATATCCTGATTTAAAGAGTATAGAATGCAGGTTACCACCTGGCATGGCAAGAATGGTTCATTACTTATTGATAATTGGTTCTGTGAGTTAGAACTTCATTTGAAATATGAACCTGTTATACGTACACTGGCTTACTTTGGTCCCTTTGCCAGCTGTGGGATCAGTTTTTAAAATCACACTGGAAACAAAAAAGCCTGTTTTGTGTAATACCCAAATAGTATGTACTGTGTAATATAAAACTTTAGCAATATTACATCAGCAATTTTAGCAATATTCTAAACGTGAGTTATATACCTGGTGTTACATTGTGCAATCTTTAAAAGGTTGAAAATATATTGGTAGGATATACTCTCTTACATTTATTTAGTGTGTGTGTATTTGTGTGTATGGCGCTATCATTACTAATAGTAAGTAGATCCAGTACTATTTTTTTAGTGTCTGTCTTTGAAGTGTAGTGCTTGAATAATTAAATATATAGCACCGTTAGAACTGAGAACTAGAACTGAGAACCACCTGACCCCACCTAAAGCCCAATGGATAATCTTCTGCTGAATTCCCTTTCTTTTTTTCTTTTGTGTGCTGTATCTTTTATTACATATTGCATACTTATTGTGCATTAAGTACTTTGAATGATAAAGTCAAGGTAGTATTTGAAACTTTAAATGGATGTTCATATGTTGTCCTCAAGCTTGAGGAATCCCAAATTTTTCTATGAAGAATTTATATGGAACAAATGTATTTGTTTATATTAAAAGAATTACAATTACTATTTATCTTGTGTAGGTGACACAATTGAAAGAATTCTTGAATTCTAGAAAAATATGATGGGTAATAATTATCATTTTGCTTATTCTAAACAATGCAAAATTATATAAGATTCCTGTAATTTATTTTCAAAATTAAAACTCATTGAAAGCTTTAGCTTGTTCTAATAATTGATGAGAATGCTGGTAACTTCTTTCTGTGTGGTTTTCTGTGTGGTTTTCTGAATCGTCATTCTTTATAAATGGGATGAATTGAAAAATACCCAAACTGTAATTACAGTATAATAATGTTTAGCTTCCGTGGGCAGAAAAGCTACACTTTTATATTAGTATTGTATTAGTAAGAAAAGTTGTCAGTTGTTATGTGCTTTAGATCAGGGGTCCCCGGGCCGCGGACCGGTGCCGGTCCGTGGCTGGATGGGAGCCGGGCCGCAAGGCTAGAGAGGAGGAGGGAGGGAGGAGGGGGCTGCCCCCTGAGCAGAGCGCACAGGAGAACGCAGGCGCGGCTGTTCGCACCGTTGGAGTGTGACTCTTCCTCCACCCTCGTCGACGGAGGGACTCCTGGATGCCGCCGGACCGGCCACCGATTCCCTCCCCTGCTGGCATGCCGGCCACTCGTTTTCATCCAGGGACTGCGGAGGCTCTGCGGGCTGGGGTGGGAACTGGCGGGTTGCTCCGGCGGCGCAAGGAGTCCCTCCGTCGACGAGGGTGGAGGAAGAGCCCCCACCATCCTCCTGCGTTCTCCCGCGCGCTCTTCCCAATGGGCTGCCCCCCTCCCTCCTCCTCCTCTCCAGCCCGGCTCCTATCCAGCCACGGAGCCTGACCGAGCGAACGAGCGACCAAGCCTGGCAGGCGGGATGAGGAGGCTGGGGGCGGGGGGACGGGACGACGATGACGACGACAGACACACATAGAGAGACAGAGGGAGGGAGGGAGAGAAAGATAGACAGAGACACAGAAGGAGTGATTGAATGAATGAATGCAAGACAGACAGACAGACACACACACACACAGAGTGACAGAAATGGGCGGATGAAGGAGAGACACAGAGAAAGAGAGAAAGAAAGAAAAAAGTGGGAGAGAGAAAGACAGAGAGAAAGAGACAGAAAGGAAAGAGACAGGAAAAGATACAGAAAGAGGGAAAGAGAAAAAGAAAGAGAAAGAAATAGAGAGAAAGGGAAAGAGAAAGAAAGAAATAGCGAGAGAGAAAAAGAGAGACAGAGACAAAGAAAGAGAAAGAGAGAGAGAGAGAGAAAGAAAGAAAGAACTTATGACCACAGTTGAGGCCAAAAGTTTGGTTGCTAACCAAGATCATTGTTAAGTGAGTTTCACATTTTCAAAGTTGGCCACGCCCACCCAGTCACATGACTGCTGAGCCCCTCAGCCGGTCCGCAGAATTTTCTTTAAAATGAAACCGGTCCCTGGTGAAAAAAAGGTTGGGGACCCCTGCTTTAGATTATTTTCATCTTCGTTTGATTTTTGGTTGAGAAAGTTCATGACAAACACAAATGTGTGGTTTGTGTTAAACTATATGATTACTCCCTATTCACAATGAACAAATATTTAATTGGAGAAAGATATGTATCTCTCCATTCCCAGAAAGCAGAAAACAACAATAACTTGGATTGTATTTTTCAATTTCATAATAATTATTTATTCATGTAGCTGTTATACTTGGATACATAACATATTTGCGTTGTTCTTTTCAACTGTTTAGTCCTTGCTTTAGATGGTATTAAAACTGTACTATAATTTTTCAGTACATTGAACAGAAATGGAGAATGGCATCAGAGACCATCTGATAAATTATATTTGACATATTTTTATCTCTATAAGATGGATTCTGACCAGCTGGTAATTGTTAACATTTTAGCAGTTCTATTTTGTGTGGATTTTTGTTCCTTGAGCAATACTAATGAGGTGAGAGTTGCACTTCATCAAATTGACAGTTCTTACTTCTTTTGATGAGTGTACTATCTGTATTTTTCAAAGTGTTCCTTGATGGATATACTTAGTTTTTGAAAGAGAGATTCATTTCTGACATTTTTGTTGCAAAGCATGGTAACTATCATGTATTAAAGCTTATAAGAAAAGGATTATAAATATCAAAATAATTTGTATGAAATTTAAAACTGACCAATGACTAAAAACAGTTAATCTTTAAAAATCTATAAATTTATATCATTCTAAATTAAATAAAACAATGAATTGCTTTCATTTTTATTTTTAAAAAAATATATATCAAGTCAAATTCTCATTGTTTGTTAAGAAGCTATTGCATTTATATTAGCATAAGTCTGAAGAATGTGTGAATATGTCCTGTTTTTCATTGTATATGGATCTTTTCACTCTGCATACAAAAATCAAAAGGAATATGGTAACAGTTCCCAAATTATTATTAAAATCATATAAAGCTGTAACTCATGAAAGTTTATATATTTTTAATAAATAAAAATGATTAACTAGAAAGGTACTATCAAAATCCTTCCAGTTTTTTCCTACCATAGGCTAACAGCTCTTCTATTGAAGTGTATGTTCTGCAGTGTCTCTAGCTTATCACACTTCAGTTAAATCCCAGAACAAATTCCCTCCACAGCTGCTGTACAATGTCAGGAAAGAAACACATTTAAGGTGATCACAGCAGGTGCTATGTGTGCGTTCATGTGTGCTCTGAATCACATTTTGCCCTTCAAATCTGAATCTTTGTACAGCCTTAATAAATTTCATAGGCAGTTGTTAAAAATAATTGTGTATATCTGTCAAGCAATGGACGATGACAAGAAAATCCAAAGACTAACCTTAAAGATTTTACCGGTGATAAAAGGAAATACATGCACAACTTTTTTTTTTATCAAGAATTACTTTTTCTTGAGGTACGTTTAAATCATGGCTGAGAATGCATTCAATTTTCCTATAATAATTGCTTTTTCAGTTATAGCAGTAGGTATTTAATTAAAAGTTTCTGCAACAGGAGTAAGATAGTTTTCATGTTGTAACATATTCCATATGTATTCTATCCACATTCTTGTGGAAAAGGCAGTAAAAGTGAATTGAATACATTCAAAAAGCCTTAACTTGTGCTTGAAGTGTGAATAGTGACACCATATCTTATACTGAGACCTTGTTGTTTAATAAATGACTTAACAAAGTATATTGGGTTATGAAACAGTAACTCTCACCTATGCATTGTGATTTTCAGTGCAAATTAGCTAGCATTTCAGTTATAATACAAACTAGAATTCCAAGGTCCAGATAGAAACACATATACTTTTCAGATTAGCAGGTACTTCAAAACATATTATTAAAAACATATCTTTCTTAGAAAAGATATGGTCAACTATTTTTTATTCAATAGAAAATATAATATATTGATTCATCACTATTCATGAGATCACGTAAGTCTTAAGCGCACAGGAAATATTTTATGCTAGCCTACCTATTTTGTGGTGTTATTTTTCTGAATAAGTCTTTGGCCCTGGTGAAATAATTCTGTTTGGTTATTGGCTGTATTTCAGTAAATACATCAATAGCATAGCATAGCATAGCATTGCATTGCATTGCATTGCATAGCATAGCATAGCATAGCATAGCATAGCATAGCATTCTTTATTGGCCAAGTGTGATTGGACACACAAGGAATTTGTCTTCAGTGCATAAGCTCTCAGTGTACATTAAAAATACATTTATCATGAATCATAAGATACAGTGATAGTCATAGGATAATAAGCAATCAAAATCATACTAGGAAACTAAATAAAACAATATAAATTGTAAAGATACAAGCAACAAGGTTATAGTCATAAGTAGGAGGAAATAGGTAATAGGAAAGATGAGAAGAAGAATAGTAAGCACCTATTTAATAATGATACTCTTCTCTGTAATTTCTTAAATTACTCTGGAAGTTCATAACTTTCAATTTATGAGCCCATGATATATCTGCCCATGATGTCTCAATTATTGCTGAGACAGCTTTCCTGTGGCAAGGGCTCTTCAAATGACATAATCATTAAAAAAAATACTGTCCTAAACAATTCTATGATGCCCATATTTTGTCTCTGTGCTCTTACCAATCACTGTTCATGCACATGCGCTAAATAGAAATGCCATGGGTTTAGTTACCATCTGTTCCAGTTTTTCTCTACTGTGCACAGCTGCTGCATACTTATGCTCTGTCCCTGGAGAATTTCCTAAAGAATCCTTATGCATTGTTGCCCTTCTGCTCGGTGTCCTTGGGGAAGCCAGATTTTCTTGTAAATCAGGAAAAATTAAATAAAGATTAAAAACATAGGAATAAAAGTTTTGTCTTTCTCAAAAACATTTTTCCAATGAACAGTACCGAAAACTAATAGAGTATGCCTTCATCTTCCAACTGGAGACACATTTGGAGTAATTATATATGAGTTTATGGCTAAACGTCCATACTAATCTGAACTTCGTGATTTTAATTATTATTCAAGACATTTTAAAGCAATCATTTATATGACTTGATACTTAAAAAATATTTACCATTTTGGCAATATTTTTATATTTTAGGGAAATACCTTTCTTTGGTTTACATGTTCAACAATGCATCTAATCAGATATATCTTCTTTGCAGTCATGTGAAAACAAACATAAAATGTTGATTTCACAAGAGTAGGCACTATGGTGTTTATTCAACAATCCCCTTTCTCTTAGTCATACATATCTCAAATGTTTACTCAGAACTAAACCTCATTCACAAAGATCCTTTGCCACCATAATTAATAGCTTTCTTTTTTTGTACATTCTGCATCTTCTGTTGTTTCCAGCATAGCAGAGCAGGAAGGGTTAATAATTAATTGCACATTCGTTTTCATTGATTTAATCAGTTTTATTATATACAACAATATGAAATTTTACAGTAATTGTTTTTCTTCCAATAAGAAACAGAAACCAGCTAATTAAAACTACAATACTAGCACATCTCGAAACATTTTCTGGAAGTGCTAAAGTGTTTGGGAGCTCCATCTATGCATTTTATACAAATTGATTTCAGAGGAATAATTGTTCAATATTTTTTTAAAAATAATGTTAGAAATAAAGGGAAAACTGGACAGTGAGATATCACAGGGTTTGCTGTGAATTAATTGTATGCAGAGCCCTCATCTACAAAATACATGGGTATTTTATAGGAAGGAAAAAGGGAAGGAAAAAATAGGAAGAAAGGCAAGTGTATGCAGAAAGGGAAACAGACAGAAATCCCATTTTTTAAAATAATTGGTAAGGAAACCTTTGAAAATCAGAGACTCTAATCTAGGAACTTTCTTAAAGACGAACTAGGATCTTGCTGCCTGAAGTGATATTGAAACAAGATCATATAAGAAAGTAGCTCCTTAGAAGCTTCAGCAATGTTTTGCTCATTCATTGAATATAGGCTTCTTCTAACCTACCTTTAATTAATTAAAAATTATAGATATCAATCACCATGTATAGAAAAAATGGGAAACATGATGATCTGTTGATTTAAAAATAAACAATATTTTATTCTATATAAAATCAGGAAATGTTGAAGTACAATGGACTCTGTAGAAATCCCAATCCGTTTAGTTTATTTCTGTTCAGGGAGAACACTAAGATACTACTTATCTTGGTGTTACGTTGTTAGTATCTCAATAGCAGATGATATTTTGACATAATTGTATTATTAGGTATTAGGACCCTTCTTTCTGGATCACTAGACATTGTTGACAGTCAACTTCCAAATGGCCTATTGAAATGTACATAGGGCTGCCATTGAAGAGTATGTGGAAGCTATAAATGGTATTGAATGTAAAGATATGAACAGGTAAATGTTTCCCTCGCACATATTTGGTAGTTGTTTCTGACTCTAGAAGGCAGTGCTCATCTCCGTTTCAAAGCCGAAGGGCCACCAGCACTGTCTGAAGACGGCTCTATGATCATGTGGCTGGCATGACTAAACGCCGAAGGTGCATGGAATACTGATATTTTTCCACCAAAGGTGGTTCCTATTTTTCTGCTTTCATTTTTACATGTTTTCAAACTGCTAGGTTGGCAGAAGCTGGCACAAGTAACGGGAGCTCACTCCATTACACAGCGCTAGGGATTCAAAACGCCAAACTGTCAATGTTTCTGATTGACAAGCTCAGTGTCTTAGACACTGAGCCACTACATCCCTCTTGAACAGTTACATTACTTTTTTATCACTGCATGTCCCACCTCTGCTTCATGAGCTGCATTGGTTGTCTGTTTACTGGGTGCTGGTTGTAACCTATACAAACTCTTTATTGTGTGTGCCACTGCTATATTTGAGGAGCTTTTTCTTCCAAACAATCTCTATTCATCCCATTAGGACCACAGAACAGGCGTGCTCTGGCTCTGTCTGTTAAGGAATGCCATCTAGTGATGTCAAGAAGAGCTTTTTCTCTTGCAATGCCCACCCTCTAGAATACTATTTTCCCGGAAATTAGATTACTCCCAACCCTGACAACCTTTGTAATGCCTTAAAGTCTTGACTTTATCACTGACCACGAAGGTCAACAGTTATGGCTGAGCTCATAAATTGGTTACATTTGTAGTTGTAATTTTTAAAAAATAAAATT
This sequence comes from Rhabdophis nuchalis, assembly GCA_039707465.1. Classification (NCBI taxonomy): domain Eukaryota; kingdom Metazoa; phylum Chordata; class Lepidosauria; order Squamata; family Natricidae; genus Rhabdophis; species Rhabdophis nuchalis. Next base: position 190,612,272 of record CM077645.1, read on the forward strand.
ACTATTAAAAAAGGATATGTTCTATTTCATGAAGCTTTCATTGACTTTATAAGAATCTGAACATTTTCTTTTTTATTCCAGTAAACTGTCTTAGCAAATTAGAACCGAATTAGGAATGCAAGTGACAATTGGGTTCTTGATTTTTTTTAATGATGTCATAGAAAAAAAATGATGTAAAAAATGATGTTTAAAACACAGCAAATAAAATGATCACAATTTATTGATTTTTAGATTTAGATTTTAGATTTTATTACATTTATATCCCGCCCTTCTCCGCAAAGGACCCAGGGCGGCGCACAGGAGATTTAAAAAACATACAAAAATAGAACATAAATAATTTAAAATATATATTAGATCCCAAACCTGTGCTAAAACCAATTATTAATTAAAACCCAATTAAAACTTTTCTAAAGTCCCCATGGGAGGTTAGGCTAGGCCGGCTTGATGAAAAAAATATGTCTTTAGACATTGGCGGAAGAGGCGGAGGTCGGTGATGGTCCGGAGTTCAGGGGGTAGGTCGTTCCAAAGGGCAGGGCCCGCCACAGAGAAGGCTCTTCCCCTGGGTGTCGCCAGTCGGCATTGTCCGGCCGACGGCACCCTGAGAAGGCCCTCTCTGTGGGAGCGTATCGGCCTAAGGGATGTATGGGGCACGAGACGGTCTCGCATATAACTAGGCCCCGAGCCATGGAGCGCTTTAAAGATGGTCGTCAAGACCTTGAAGCGCACCCGAAAGACCACAGGAAGCCAATGCAGCTCGCGCAGGATTGGTGTTATATGGGAGCTTCTGGTAGCTCCCGTGATTACCCGCGCGGCTGCGTTTTGGACTAGCTGTAGCTTTCGAGTGCACCTCAAGGGAAGCCCCATGTAGAGAGCATTACAGTAGTCGAGACGGGACGTCACAAGAGCTTGAGTGACTGTGCGAAGGGCAGCCCGGTCCAGTAAGGGGCGCAATTGGCGCATCAGGCATACCTGATGAAATGCCCCCCTGGCCACGCCTGCCACATGGTCCTCCAAGGACAGCCGGGAATCCAGGAGGACACCCAAATTGCGCGCCCTCTCCACGGGGGCCAGTGTTTCGCCCCCAATGGCCAGAGTTGGTGTAATCTGGCTGAACCGGGGTGCCGGAAACCACAGCCACTCAGTCTTGGCAGGGTTGAGCCTGAGTTTGTTACCACCCATCCAGATCCGTACGGCCTCCAAACACCGGGACAGCACTTTGACGGCATCGTTGGGGTGGTCTGGGGTGGATAAGTACAACTGAGTGTCATCAGCGTACAGATGGTACTCCACCCCAAAACCACGGATGATCTCACCCAGCGGCTTCATATACGTGTTGAAAAGGAGGGGCGAGAGGACCGACCCCTGAGGAACCCCACATAAGAGGGGCCTCGAGGTCGACCTCTGCCCTCCCGTCAACACATATTGCGACCGACCAGAGAGGTAGGATGAGAACCACCGCAGCACGGTGCCTCCCAGCCCCAACCCCCCCAGTCGGTGCAATAGGATACCATGGTCGATGGTATCAAAAGCCGCTGAGAGGTCTAACAGGACTAGGATAGAGGAATAACCTCTATCCCGCACCCTCCAGAGATCATCAACCAACGCGACCAATGCCGTCTTGGTACTGTGACCGGGTCGGAAGCCGGACTGGCGCGTCTAGATAATCAACTTCCTCCAGGTGTCGCGGAAACTATTGGGCTACCACACTCTCAACAACCTTCACCAGAAAGTGAAGGTTGGAGACCGGACGATAGTTCTCTAATAAAGCTGGGTCCAGGGACGGCTTCTTGAGGAGGGGCCTCACCACCGCCTCTTTCAAGACGGAGGGTAAGGACCCCTCACTCAAAGATGCGTTGACAATGCCCTGGAGCCAGCCTCGTGTCGTCTCCCAGGATGCCAGTACAAGCCAGGAGGGACACGGGTCCAATTAATATGTGGTCGCCCTAAGTTTCCTTGACAACCTGTCCATATCCTCGGTGGTAACAAAGTCAAACTCCTCCCAAGATGGAACCTCAAGACTAGTCTCGGACAGTCCCACAGGGCCACTGTCGTTGGAGGGTAGCTCATTCCGAATCCGAGTGATTTTCTCCTGCAGATAAATCCCAAATTCCTCTGCTCGCCCTTGTAGAGGGGCTTCCCGCGGCCTCTGGTGAAGGAGGGAGCGGGTCACCCCAAACAGGGCGGCAGGGCGGTTATCTGCGGATGCAATAAGGGTGGCACAATACTCACGTTTGGCCACCTTTATCGCCACTAAGTAAGCCCTAATATGGGTTCTCACTAGTGTTCGGTCGGCTTCGGAGCGAGAGGATCTCCATCTGCTCTCTAGGCGTCTCTTGTGGCGTTTCATCCCCTGGAGCTCCTCAGTAAACCAAGGAGCCTGGGTGATTCGTCGCCGCAAGAGAGGCCGCAAGGGCGCGACTCGGTCCAAGGCCCCCGCGGCCGCACTTAACCATGCGGCCACTAGGTCCTCAGTCGAGTCGCGGGGCACGGTCACAGGAATTGGCCCAAGCTCCTTCTGGAACCTTTCCGGGTCCATTAGAAGCCTGGGGCGGAACCATATAGGAGTATCCGGTTCCGCCTCCCCGCGGTGAGGTGAAGCGATTGGAAAGTCCAGCCAGAGGAGAGCGTGATCTGTCCATGACAAGGGAGTGATGACTAAATCCCCTATTCCCAGATCACAACTCCACTGTCCCGAGACAAAGATCATATCCAGCGTGTTTCCCCCCTCGTGAGTGGGGCCTAAAACTACCTGGGTCAGGTCCATGGCCGTCATGGAGGCCATGAACTCCCGAGCTGCTCCAGAGGCTTCGCCCGCCGACGGCAAGTTAAAGTCCCCCATGACTACCAGTCTGGGGGTCTCAACTGCCGCCTCGGCTATCACCTCTAGGAGCTCGGGCAGGGCTGTTGTTGCATAGCGAGGAGCCAGGTATACAACTAACACGCCCAGCTGCCTCCCTAGGCCCCATCTCACGCAGAGAGATTCACATCCGGTTGTCTGAGGGACTGTGGTCTCCTTCGGCTCATGTGAATGATTAAGTAGTAATAAATGTCAAGCCAAAAATTAAATCAAGTCATAATCAATGGCAAAGACAAATTAATGTATAGTTATGGAACAGTGTATTAAATTTTAGCCCTGGCTAGTCCTATTCCATTTAAAGGTATGTTAACACATTATAAGTATTGACTTACCATTGGGTAGTTTTCAAGTTGAAATGAAAGTACCAACAGAGTAAGTAATACTTCTGAAGGAGAAAAAACTTTCCATCCCCTAAAAAAGTTCAAAAATTAAAATGCTCTGGCAAAAGGCTAGAGATGTGAAGGACTAATGTTAGAAGGAATTCAGGATTGTGATCTCTCTGCATGTCAGATTTTTATAGATATCCCTTAGTGACTAGATACGGCATCTAGTCGTGTATATAGTCTTACTATAAGTAAGGCTGCAAAAGAGAATTCCATGCGTACAGTGGTGCTAAGGAAAGAAATATCCTTGATAATGGAGTTCAGAGCAGGATGCTACTGAAAAAGTCATTTTAATCCATTTGTTTTGACTAGAATGTATCAATATTTTTCAAATCCAGCAGAAGTCTAAAGGTACAGGAATTGAAAAACTGATAATAAATAATGCCTCTAAGATACTGAAAGAGGTGAGCATGAGAAGGCTCTACAATATGTTTAGACCTCAGTTATACATGATACATGAGTTTTATCCTTGTTATTTAATGTCCTTATTATTTCAACTTGAGATTTGAATTTGAAAACTATACAGGTAGACCATGATTTACAATAGTTTGTTTAGTGACTGCAAAGTTATAATAGCACTGAAAAAAATGACTTATGACCATTGTTCACACTTATGACTGTTGCAGCATCCCTACGGTCAATATTTGGAAGCTTGATAACTGACTCACATTTATGTTGTTGCAGTGTCCTGGGGTCATATGATAACTTTTTGTGACGTACTGACAAATAAAGTCAATGAGCAAGCCAGATTCACTTAATAACTGTGGCAATAACAGGTGATGCAATTCATTTAACAATGGTGGCAAGAAATGTTGTAAAATGGAGCTCTCACTTAACAAATATCTTACTTAGCAATAGAAATTTTGGGCTCGATTGTGATTGTAAGTCAAGGATTACCTAGAATGCTCTTTAATTATTTGAGTTGTTCCAGATTGTCTGGAGCATCACTGTTTAAGCTTTTATTCCATTTATAAATATAACCATATTTTTTAATATCAGTACAGGAATTAAAAACCATTGGTTTGATTTAATAATTATTAAATTTGCCACTAGGCCCAATATTATTATTCTTTCATTGATTTTGTCCTGGTCAAGTTATTTTTGTGTTGTAATCTGACTGTTCCCTTTGTATTCATCGTAAATGTTCTTGAATGTATATCTGATTTGTGTCTTTACCTTGACACAGAATGCTGAAAATCACATTTGTGCTCATTGTATTCAGTGTCTGCTACTAATATTTTTTTTCTGATATTGCAGTTTTTACTTTACTATATTTATATATATAATAAGGTATATATCTATAATTTATTCTGTTTTTAGGTTTTCTGTTCTGATATTCAATGAAAGAGACTCTCCCTCTCCCATGAACTATGATACTGATACAGTATAAAGTATCAGGAGAAGGAGAAGGTTGGCATATGGACATAAACAGATACAGCAATTTGATCTGTTTCCAAGATATAAGTGAGTTTCTATTGGTCACTTGTGTAGTATTCAGTGTCTAAGATAGTGTTTTCCAATCTTGGCAGCTTCAAGATACTTGAACTTCAACTTCCAGGATTTCCCAGCCAGCATAGACTCCCAGGGAATTCTGGAAGTTGAAGTTTACACATCCCCAATGTTGAAAAATACTGATCCAGGCCATTGCTTTAATTGTCATCTTTTCCCTCTGCATTGAGGGAAATGCAATGCAGCAGGGAATATCCTGGCAATCTTTTCGTTCAGTTAAGCAGATGCTAAAGATGTAAAGATGTTGGGACGTGGTGGCTCAGTTGCTAAGACACTGAGCTTATTGATCAGAAAGGTCGGCAGTTTGGAGGTTCGAATCCCTAGCGCTTGTAGCAGTTCGAAAGCACATAAAAAATGCAAGTAGAAAAATAGGAACCACTTTTTGTGGGAAGGTAACATCGTTCCCTCTGCCATTGGAATTTAGTCATGCTGGCCACATGACCACGGTGATGTCTTCAGACAGCACTGGCTCTTCGGCTTTCAAATGGAGATGAGCACTGCCCCCTAGAGTCGGGAATGACTAGCACATATGTGCAAGGGGAACCTTTACCTTTATCTTAAAAATGTAAAAAGATATTTTTTCCTTTCCATTCCATTCCATTCCATTTAGATATGGGTCATTAAAACAAACCATTGTTAAAGGGAGTCTAACCCTTTCCTCCAATTACATTTTGTCACCAATATTCACCCCATAACTAAGTGTTTTTCCTTATTAGGAGGATTTATGTGGCACACCTATGCTGTCCAAAGTAAATAGTAACTCCAGGGATATGATTCTAATTAGAAAATTATGCTGGAAGTTAGAGTACGAATAATATATATCTAGCATTATCAGAATCTTGCTGGCGCAATATTACCTATCAACTATGGAACTGAAAGCTAGGCTTTGATGAAGTAGCACAGCAAAAGTACTGACAGTTTTAAACTTGGGTGTTGGACAAAACTCCAGAGAATGCAGTGAACACCCAAGAAAATAAGCTAGTGGATCATCAAACAAATCAGCCAGAGTTCTCACTCAACTTATGTAACTTTGGACACATTAGGCAAAGACCCAGCTCCCTGGAAAAAGCTCTAATCCCAGGAAAGGTGGAAGGAAAGAGAAGTAGAGAACAAACATTATCAAGGTAGATGGCCCTAGATACTGTATAGCTTCAATGGATGCACTGTGGAAGATCTGAAAGATAGGTATAGATTGTCAGAGAAAATGTGATTGCTAGGAGTCAGAAACAACTTGATGGCATATAATCAGTCACCATTTGATTGCAACCTCAGCTGGATATATGTTTGGCAATAGTTTATTAATTGAGTAGTCTTACGATCATATGTGTTTGGCAGTAGTTGGTATTAGTTACCCAGATTAGCAGTTAATACTCTTTTATCATGATTTTTATCAGGATTTGTAGTTTAAACCTTAATATCTGTTGCTTCTCGTTTGCCATATTACATTCTGTGTAGTTTTCTTTGTGGTTAGGAATTTATTCTCTTTCCTTTATACAAAATCCTGTGTGCCTTTTTATATGGATAGAAAGGTTCTTCAAATCTCTTTATGCCATTGTTTTGAAATTCAAGGCTTCATTTTAAAATAAAATGCCCCTGTTTTTTTCTTACCTCCTTGTTGCTTTGTGCTTTGTGAATTATTCAAGGCTGACTTCACTTGAGGTAAATGGTTTGATTTGAAGGTTTTGTATCTGAATGTGGATGCAACAACAAGTGTTAATTGCTTTGAATGTTAAGTGAACAGAATCGCAGAAGCCTTGGTATTAAGATGGAATACACTAGTTGGTAGTGCTCTGAGGCTGTCATTGCAATTTCAGTGTTGTGCTATTTGTCATTCCTGAGTACAGAGGCTTTATAATGCCTGGAATATAAATCAGACCTTCCACGATGTTGAGTCCTGAAGCAGTTACAACATTCTAATCCACTTCAGAGTGAACAGATTTTTTTTCCACTGCTTACTTCATAACCAGAATGATAATAGTGATGTGAAGATAATATGCAGATTACATTGTTCAGCAGAAACAGGTCTTATTTGGAGACAGAGAGTGACAACTTTTTATTGTACTTTTTGCTGAAAGCAGGACATTATGTGAATTGTTGACAAATGTTTTTCTTCTTCTTACATTCTTAGACCAACTGGATTTTATTATTTTTCTATGAAAATAAATAAATATTGAGCCATTAAAAAAAAGCTTTTGTAATGAGATTAAATGCATCTGATGAAGTGGCTCTACTCTAGAAGACTTTCATCACAGTCTTTTAAAAATAAATTTGCATAGCGAATAAATAACAACTCATTATCAAATCTATTGTTTCTGTAATTCTGTAATTGACTCAGTGAATGTCCTATAGCTATCCTAAGGCCAAGAGATGTGCCCTAACATTCTATAAGATGACTTGATCCTTAAATTCTATTCTTAAGTATGTAATAGCCAGAGTTCTAATGGGCAAGGTTTGAGGGTCGGGATAGAAGGACTTGGGTTTTTAGAATTCTGCAAGAACCTGCAAGGGAACACATTCAGTTAGGTTAGAGGTCTCCAAGTCCCGGTTCGTGGACCAGAACTGTTTCGTGGCCCATTGGGAACTGGGCACGCGAATGACAGGTGAATGTGTGAAGCTCCATGTGTGCAAACAGCAGGTGTGTGTACAAAACTATCCACCCTCCCGCTTTCCAGGGAAATAGTCCATGAGCTGCTGTTGCTTCAGCATCAGAGACTGTTGTAGTTGTATCACTCTGCCTATACTAAAATAATGTACTAGGAAATGTGATTTCTATTGGTCCTATATAGCAGTATTTTTCAACCTTTTTTGTGCAAAGGCACACTTTTTTCATGAAAAAAATCACGAGGCACACCACCACCATTAGAAAATGTTTAAAAGTATTTTATAATTGTTCATATTTCTGTTTACTTACTCAGTGCGAAACCTGGGCCTGTTTGGCCGAACACAAAGCTGATATTCTGGCAGGAATCGAAGAAAGACACACACGTAGCTCTTCGTCAACAGCTCTCAGTCTCTCTCTGTCTTTAGTTTTTATAGCAATCAGGCTAGAATCTAATGATTGGTCTATTTGTGAGCCGAAGCCGCATGTTATGGATGAAATTGGAATTTTTCCCACGGCACACCAGACAATATCTCACGGCACACTAGTGTGCCACGGCACAGTGGTTGAAAAACGCTGCTATATAGGACCAGACTTATAAAAACCTGTTAGATTTATACTTCGCGTACACTGTAACCTTACCATATATTACTCGGTGTCATTGCTGAGTGCATTTGATGCAACCTTTTATGGAGTGAGAAAGCTATAAATGCTATATCAGTTTGTAGAAGCCGTGACTGTTCTTTGTATACAAACACAGAAAAAAAATCAAACACTAGTATTATTGGAGGGAGAATGAAAATCTGAGTGAGATGGGTCGGGAAGAAATAGGTCTTGGTAAGCTAAAAAATAAGGCTGAGCTAGAAACACCTTTTAAGGGATGGCCAGAAAGGTTACATATTCAAAATGGAAGGAAATTTTAGTAAATTAAGAAAACATCATTAAAATCCTTTTGTAGACAAAAACAATTACCTTGAGTTGGACTAGAAAATAGTTGTTATGCATCATTTAACCTAGTGTTTATTTCTCCTTTTGTTAATCAGTACTATTAGAACAGGCATGTCCAAAGTCCGGCCCGGGGGCCATTTGCGGCCCGGAGGTCGGTTTAATACGGCCCTCCAACAGCCCTCCCTGCTCTGTGTAAATGTGGCCCTCCCTTCCTCCCTCTGTCTCTGGGGCTGTGTGGCTGGGAGGGAGGTGGACGGAGGTTACGGACGCCTCCTCCCGCAGCGGGCGAGGGAGCAGACGGGGTGAGCACCCAAGGCTACCGTCATCTTAAGCACCACCGAGGCTGTCGCCCGGCAGGGGTGTCAGGCAGGGAAGCCAGTCGCGCCTCCATCGCTGCACGTTCTGGGGCTGCGAAGCTGGGAGAGAGGTGAACGCGCGGCCCCAGAACGTCTGCTTGGTGCCTGCCGGAGGGAGCCGCGATGGAGACGCGACCGGCTTCCCTGCCTGCGTCAGTCAGGGAAGCCGGTCGTGTGTCCATCGCAGCTCCCTCCGGCGGGCACCACGGCTTACGTTCTGGGGCCGCGCGTTCACCTCCCTCCCAGCCACGCAGCCCCAGAACGTGCAGCTCCCGCCGCACAAGGTCGCCCAGCAGGGGCATCAGGCAGGGAAGACAGACGCGCGGCCTCAGAACGTAAGCTGTGGTGCCTGCCGGAGGGAGCCGCGATGGAGACGCGACCGGCTTCTCTGCCTGACGCCCCTGCCGGGCAACAGCCTCGGTGGTGCTTAAGATGACGGTAGCCTTGGATGCTCACCCCACCTGCTCCCTTGCCTGCTGCGGGAGGAGGCGTCCGTAACCTCCGTCATACCGGCCCTTCTGCTGCTTCCCGGGGTGAGGGATGGGAGGAGAGGGGAGAGAGGGAGTGACTGACAGACACAGAGAGAGACAGAAGGGGAGGGAGGGAAAGACAGAGAGACAGACAGAGACAGAGAGAAAGAGAGGGAGGGAGGGAGACAGAGAGAGACACAGATAGAGAATGACACAGGGAGGGATTGAATCGGAGACAGACGGGGAAAGAGGGAGAGACAGACATACAGAGAGAGGGAGGGTGGGAGAATATCAGAGAGAGTGACACACACAGAGACAGGGAGAGACAGAGAGAGGGAGGGAGAGACAGATAGATAGAGACTGATTAAGTGAGTGAGAGACAGACAGACACATACACAGAGTGACAGAAAGAGAGAAAGAGAAAGAAAGAAAGAAAGAGAAAGAGAGAGAGAGAGAAAGAAAGAGACAGAAAGAGAGACAGAAAGAAAGATAAAAAGAGAGAGAGAGAAAAAGGGAAAGAAAGAAAGAGCGAAAGAGAGAGAGAGAGAGAGACAGAAAGAAAGAAAGAGAAAGAGAGAGAGAGAGAAAGAAAGAGAAAGAGAGAGAAATGGAGAGAGAGAGAGGAAGAGAGAGAGAGTGAGAGAGAAAGGGAGACAGAAAGAAAGAGAAAAAGAGAGAGAGAGAGAGAGAGAGAGAGAGAGAGAGAGAGAAATGGAGAGAGAGAGAGAGAGGAAGAAAGAGAGAGAGAGAAAGAGACAGAAAGAAAGAGAAAAAGAGAGAGAAAGAAAGAGAGAAAGAGAGAGAAATGGAGAGAGAGAGAGGGAGAAAGAGAGAAAGAGGTAGGTAAGTTTTTTAAAAATTTATTTTCAATACATTGTGAAAACTCAACTGTCAGTTGATCTTAATGTTATGAAATGAAAAGTATGTCATTTGCAATTAACTTGGCATAAAATAATTTATTTGCATTTAATTGTAATGGTTCAAAGAATGTTCGGAAAAATGTTCGGCCCTCCACCATGTTCACTTCATCCAATCTGGCCCTCTTTGAAAAAAGTTTGGACACCACTGTATTAGAAGAACTGAATAGAAAAAATAATCTAATCTTTATTCTCTGCCTCCTATAGACATTAACGTGATTTGTATATTTTAGATGATCAAAAAATGGCAGTGTAATAATATACCTGCCAAAAATACATTTCTTAAAATCTTTACTCCTAAGTGCTTAATATTCTGTAAAGTGGACAATCATTGCTATTTGCTGAGTTATACTCTTGTTAAATTAGATTAGGTACTTTTAACTGTATTTATTTCATGTATTTCAGCATTTTTGTTTGCTAAATTTCTTTGAAAGCAGTTTCAAAATAAGAACATATGAAATATTTTTTCAGCTGAAATAAGATCATAAACACATTTGCAATTTCACTTCACTTAACAGCTAAATTGCCAGTCCCAATTGGTAGTGCTAAATGAGGACTACCTGAAATCTTATTACATATATACTTCACTGTAATTGCTGTCACAATACGAGATTTATTTTGCCACAATCTAGATTCTCTTGTCATCTAGTGGTCATCCAGAGTTTTCCAGACCAATTCTGATCTTCTAATTTGTATATTGTTCATCTGAGTCCCTTTCTGCACACAAATAGGTTTTAATAACTTAGAAAACAAGTACACATTAATTATTCCCTAAAATGTCTATATGCTGATCATTTAATTTGCAGCCATATGCTCACCACTTGGTGGTAAGCCTAATTGAACTCAGCAAGATGTTTTTGGTAGTCATTTTATTAAACAATACAAATAAAAACAAAACAAATACAAACTAAAAACGAATAAAAGTGCAAAAAAGAAGAAAAATAGAAAAGAAATAAAAAATAAGAATACAGTAAAGAAAAATAAAATAAATATATAAACAAATAGCAATCCCTTAATCATAACTATAAACAATTTTAGTAACCACTTTCTCTTATATTTGTTCCCATATCTCTTATCTATGACCAAATAATATAACTTTTGTTATTTAGTCCTTCTCAGCAAAACCCCATTAAGAGTTACCAGAGATAGAATATCTTCTATGTGGGGAAGCATTTCCAATACAGGGCCCTTCCCTTTGGCCTTTCATCAGCCCTCCAAGGTATTCACCAAGCTACTAGCAGCTGTAGTGGCCCATCTTTGCACCAGGCCAATCAAAATCCAGTGCTATCTGAACATCTTACTGCTATCCAGATCAGCAACCCAGGCAGAGGGAGACCTAAGAAATGCCCTTCAGGTTCTACAGCAGAGGTCCCCAACCTTTTTGGCACCAGGGACCGGTTTCATTTTAAAGAAAATTCCGCGGACCGGTGGGCATGGCTCGGCTGGCGTAGAGGGGGAGCGGGGGGGAGGGGAACAGGTGGCGCATGCGTGCACGGGGGGGGAGTAGGCTCACTCGCCCCTCGGCCTCCAATGGCGCAAGCGGCCGCGCCTGCGCTCTCCTGACCCCGGTGCGCGCTCTGTCCAGGGGGCTGCCCCCTCTTCCTCCTCCTCTCCAGCCCTGCGGCCCGGTTCCTATCAAGTCACGGACCGGCACCGGTCCGCGGACTGGGGGTTGGGGACCCCTGTTCTACAGGACCAGGGGTTCTTCATAAACAGGAACAAAAGTCATCTCACCACAATGACTTGCCTCTTCGACCTGAGAGCAATCATAGATACCACAGAGGGCAAGGTCTATCTATCCAAAGAGCGCCAGTCCAGTCTTCAGGACATAGCATATAGTGTATGGAGACAACAAAGTATCCTGTTGCTCCTACTCTCCCAATTGCTGGGAAAGATTGTGTCCTGCTTCGCAATCGTCCCGTGGGCGCAACTCAACAGCAGTTGCCTCCAGTGGTTTCTCCTTCCGCACCAGAAGACCAACAGGAGCTGCTCGTCCATCAGAGGACAGGTGTCAGCTTATAAAGTGTTTCCATGCCTATTATCAAGTTGACATTGAAAGAAAAGAGGGCGGGAGGGGGAAATTCCACGCATACTTTTGACCAGGGTCAGATCTCAGATTTCTACAGGAGGCATGTGAGGCATGAAAGTTTACAGTCAGCTACAGCACCTTGTTGGTGGATGTGATTTATGACACAGATTGAGAGGAGGGGACACATGGGTAAAGTTCAGTCACCATTAAACACATCAGATTTGGCTCTGCAACAGGAAATGACAAAATGTTGCTCCTAATAAATGACTGTTTTTTAAAAACTTTATCTCGAGGCTCGTAATTTAATTAGGGCATCTTTTGGAAACCTCAAAACAGGTACCTCCAGACATAATCAGGTTTCTGGGGTGGTGGTTGTCCCCAGCCATCTCCAGGGGTTCACAGTTCAGTAAGCCAGACTGCAGGACATTGATAATAGATGCCAGCCTCTTCGGCTGGGGACCACACTTACAACCATTGATGGCCCAGGGACAGTGGACCCACAATATATATTGGTTGGAACTTCAGGCAAGCCACCTAGCCCTTTTCCAATTCTGGGACACTGACCAACAACACATTCTAGTCCTCAATGGGCAACACGACAATGAAGGCACATATCAACCACCAGGGAGGGAGGCGCTCCAAGTCCTTCATGCAGGAGGCCGAACAACTGGGGTTTTGGTTGGAGACACATCTGCTGTCCATAAGGGCAGAACACATCTTGGGAATGGTAAATGTACAGGTGGACTGGCTTAGTTGTGCTCCAGTCGATCACGCAGAGTGGCACCTGCACCCGAGCCTGTACCGGACTTTGACTGTGCAGTACGGACTTCCGGTCCTCAACCTCTTTACCATCCCAGACAGCAACCAGCTGCCCAGGTGTAACACATGGACCCTCGTGATTACAATTGACCGCTTGAAGATTGAGCAGTAGGTCCTGAGCGCGGACAATCCAAACATTATGTCAGTCTTCAACCAACCATATCTATGACGCCACCTGGAGGGTCTTCGCCTCCTGGTGCTCGAGCAAAGACATAATTCCCACTATGGCTTCCATCCCAAATATCCTAGAATTCCTCCAGCTAGGACTTGACAGTGGCTTGTCTCCTAATACCCTCAGGAGACAGGTAGCGCTTTGTCTTCTGTCCTGACGTCTGGATCTTTCGCATTTCTGGCCCACCATCCTTTAGTTCACTGGTTCTTAAGAGGAACTACCAAACTCATACTTCTGGTTGTCCACAGATATCCAACTTGGGACTTGACCAGAGTATTAGATGCCTTACCAGAGTGCCCTTTGAACCCCTGCGGACTACTGCCTATGCTACCTTTCCCTTAAGGTGGGGTTCCCTGTGGCCATAGCATTAGCCAGGCGGATATCGGAACTTGCGGCCTTATCCGTGAAGCATGACCTCTGTGTATTCCATTCGGACAGGGTGGTATTACAGCTTGAGCCATCCTTTGTCCTGAAAGTCAACACATGGTTTCACAGAGCCCAGGAGTTGGTGCTACCAAACTTTTGTCCTGAGCCAACACATTGTCTGGAAAGGAAGTGGCACATGCTCGATGTCAGAAAGGCTCTTTGCATCTATATCAGAAGGACATCTTTGATTTGTTGCACATAGGCCTTGCTCATATCTTTCCAGCCAGCCATGATGGGCAGAAAGGCAACACCATCTTCTGGTTGTTGGATCAGGGCCTGCATAACAAAAGCTTACAAACCTCAGCCTCTACCAATGCCAAGACATATTACTGTTCAGTCCACCAGGAGTGAGGCCACAACCAGGCCATGTGCAACAGATCCACACAGCTCAAGGGATTTTGATTCAGACAATGTCCCACCTGTAAGGAAAAGCCAGGCTTCAGTATGTCCCATTCCTGGATGCTTTCTCCACCAACTATGGAGAATTGGCGTTGATCTTACCTGAGATGCCTGTTGTCCGGGCGGTGGAGATAGTAACCAGCCCCACCCAGATTAGTGTCCGGCCCTGGGTCCCAATGGAGACATTTCTACACCATCCCATGTCTGTCTACAGCGACACCATTGTCAAAAGCTGGGAGGAGCTACTGGAGGAGGTGTGACATTAAGAATTGCAGACTCGGTCCAATTGGATAAAATTGGAATTGGATTCCTGGATGCTATTTCCACCGCCCAGAAAACAGGCATCTCAGGTAAGACCAACACCCATTTTATTTCTGTTCTGTAATTTATTGTTGTGCATTTTATACTATGTAGGATGTACATAATAGGTGAAAGACTTGTCAGACATCGAATCAGCAATCTTGTCCTGGAGCTGTACCTAATAATTACGTTTTAGTAGTAAAGGATTTCTAAAATTATTCCCAGTCTGACGCTTCCATGGGGAGGATGATCTAGTCAGTTACCGCCAAAGTGTTTTTATGGTCTGTCAAGCTGAATATTTACATAGTTTGTCATCATACCCAACAGCTAGTAATTGGATTTTTATCATCTGAGGTTTCTGTCAAATTGAATTATAGCATATCATGTTTTTCTTAAGAAACTATAGTATTGTCATGTTAACAAATTTATATTACAATGTTACCTTGAAGTAGTCAACCCACTTGCTTGTAGGTGTTGATAAAACTGAAATAAACCACGTTCTACAGGTGACATTTAAGATGCATTTCGTCTTTCTATTTGCAAAGTAGCTTACCCATATTGGCTGGAAATTCCATAAATTTTTATTTACAATATTTTTCGGAGTATAAGACGCACCGGAGTATAAGACACACCCAAGTTTTGAAGAGGCAAATTTTCAAAAAAGGTAGATAGATAGAGGGATAGAGAGGGAGAGAAAGAGAGAGAAATACAGTAGGTGGGTAGGGGGGGGAGAGAGTATGTAGATAGGTAGGTAGGTAGATGGAGAGGGAGAAATACAGTAGATAGGTAGGAAGATGGAGAGAGTAGATAGGTTGGTAGGGAGAAGGATAGAGAGAGAGAAATAGAAGCACAGTAGATAGGTAGTTAGGTAGGTAGAAAGAGATGGTAGGTAGGTATATAGGTAGATAGAGCAGGGAGGGAGGGAGAGAGAGAAATGCAATAGGTAGGTACGGAGGGAGAGATGGTAGGTAGATGTTTCTAGGTGTATTTATCCATGTTTAAAGCGCTCCATGGCACGGGTCCTGGCAACCTGCCAGACCGCATCCTACCACATACCTCCCTTTGACCTATCCACTCCCACAGAGAGGGCCTCCTCAGGGTGCTGTCTGCTGGTCAATGCCGGCTGGCGACCACCAGGGGACGGGCCTTCTCTGTGGCGGGTCCGGCCCTCTGGAACAACCTCCCCCCCAACATCCAAACCATAACAGACCTGCGCCTCTTCCGCCGGGCACTTAAAACTTATTTCTTCCACCTGGCTGGCCTGACATAGACAGATTAACGGATAATTTTAATTGAATTTTAATAATTTTAAATTATTTTAGCACAGAGTTTAATTTATTTAATTACATTTTATATTGTTGTACTTGTTGTGGGTTTTATCTTTTCTGTGCACCGCCCTGAGTCCCATCTGGGAGAATAGGGAGGTATATAAATTTGAAATAAACTAAACTAAAACTAAACATGTGCTGGACAAGGAAATCGTTGACAACCTGTAGCACTTTGTTCCTGTTGGCACAGCACTTGATCAATGTAATTCACATCTACCAATTTAATTAAACAGCTTTCCGAAACGAAAAAAAAGTTTTTGCACTCCGCAAACTTCCCCAAAACAGCCCGTTTTTCATGAAAACAGGCCTGTTTTGTTTTTTTCAAATAAAAGGCATGAATAGCCTGGGGGGGGGCTTGCAGAGTGCTCCAGAGGGGCGGCAAAAACAAGCAAAAACCGGCCCATTTTTTGTGAAAACGGCCGATATTTTGGTCAAAAAAATTGCTTTCATAGCCTTATGGAAGCTTATAGAGTGCTGCAGTGGGCTGGGAAGGCAAAAACGGCTCATTTTTTGCTCATTTCTGCCCTCCCCATATCCCAGGAACTCCATAAGGCTATGCAGAGCCATTTTGGTGAAGTGGGTGGGGCTTCAGGAGGCAAAAAAATGCTGTATTTGGTGTATAAGACGCACCCAGATTTTCAGTCTCTTTTTAGAGGAAAAAAGGTGAGTCTTATACTCCAAAAAATATGGTAATATATCTGAAATATACATGGAAATTGTCAAAAAAAAATTGCAAAGAGATGTATCAACATTCCATAATTACCATATTTTCATTTATCGCCCTAGTGTCATCCTCGTGATACCTAGGCATATTATATATACCAAGAAGCACTTGGAGGTGGATATTAGCAAACACATAAACATAGAACACTAATTTGCTATTTGGTTTTCCATATACTGGACCATAATAGCACAGTAGCATCTAGTCTTAAAACAGGTTCTATTTTTTATTTAATGACCAGGGAGTAATATACACATAGATGTTGATTTGGGCTCAGTTTATTTAGTTGTCTGTGTGTCCATCTTTTCTTGTCCTTAAACTCTCCAAACCTTTCTTCCTCTAATTGCTAGGAGTTATAATTACTTTCTAATTACCATTTTAAATTTGGGAAGAAAAAATAGCATTTTTGCATTAAAATTGACTGTACACTACATTATAGTGCACAATTGTACACTCTACTTTCAAGAAAATAGAAAGGATGAAAGGTGCGACAGAAAACAAAGTTGAAGAAAGAACTTCACAGTTTTATAACCCCTTACAATCCTTTGGCTAAAGCTTCTACATTGTTACTCTTTGATGCCCACCCACGTTATATTTCATCTTGCTGGAAGTATAGTACTTTTTTCACCTATGCATTTTATTTATTACAACTGTTTTTGTGTCACTTGGTCCAAGTGAATCTAAGTGACTTACAATGAAACAAAACATAAAGAAATGATAGTCCCTTTTAAATCATCCTAAAAGTACATACAACAAAAAGTAGTAATATTTTAAAGGATATTTTAATTATTTATAGGCTATAATCTTCTAAAATTCAAAATAAATAGAAAATATAGAACATATAATTGACAGTTCCTTTTAAATCACCTTAAAAGAACATATAGCAGGAAGTAATAACATCTTAAAGGATAATTGAATTATCCTCAGGCTATCATCTTCTAAAACTCGAAATAAATAGTGCTATACGTACCAAAAGTACCGGCGTGCTTCTTGTGCCACTAATTTGGTCGCAGATCACTATGACCTGAAATACAAGGATGTTGTTTCATTCAGTTCTTCACTTTGCATTTTTCTAAAGTCTCCTTTGAAACCCCCAGCCAAAGTTATATGTTCTTTTGCATTGTGTTTCTCTTTGCTTTATCAATACTCCTAGGCAATAATTACAGCTTTTTAAAAAAAATAATGGGTTGCCAACAAACTGCATGGATGTTGTCACCAAGAATCATTATCTTTATTTTTACACATAGTGTGTCTCTTTCCTGATATAATCAGAGTTCTATCATCTGACATTTCCATGAAGGGAAAATGATATACAAAATAAGAAACAACATAAGTAAATAACTCTCCTCCTCCATGGGAGGAGGTATACAAATTTAATAAATAGTAATAGTAATAGTAATGGGTTGGAATTGACTTTTTTTTGTCAAACTCCCAAAAAATATTGCTCATTGAAGCTCCAAGTCCATTCCTTCCTTTTTTTTTTACAATCCGCATTTTATATATGATGAATTTGTAAATAGATAGAGTTGAAAGCAGTTTTTTTAAAAAACTTGCGTATTTGCTAATAGGTTTCGATGGGGGTTAGCAGAGGAGAATAGTTTCAAAACTTTAGAAAATAAATGGAAATCAGAAAATAAATGAAATACCTGCAAGAGATATTAAGTGATGCATGATTTGGGGCTTATACTTGCTATTATTTGGAGAAATGCTTTAGTTTGTCATTCTGTGTTTTTTCTATAAAAAAGTGAACAGATTTTCTAGAAATCGGTTTATTTTTTTATCTGCTATAATTGGAAGAAAATATTTAAAAACAAGCTTCAGTTTACTATCTGCTGAAATTATGAATATTATACTATGTATGTTTAGCATATACAGAGGTAGTTTGAAGGGTAGTGTAAGTCAGAAATGGTTTATTTTTGAGAGGCTTTAAAGTTTATCCAGCTACTCTGAAATCCATGATGAATGCCTAAATATATGAAGTGTGTTTTTCCCTTTAGTGACTATTGCTGGCAGTTAGTTCTATTATGGGGAATCAGATCCATGATGGTAATTAATTTTTAGCTAGGAAAAAAGCATAAAAATCAATATTGGCAATTTCTCTTTTAAAAAGTCACTGTTTTGAGAAAGCAAGAGAGGAAACGCTTGCTTGAATCTAATCAAAGTATGACATAGAAAACACAAGAGAAAAAGCAAATGTTATGCTCTTTAGAACAGCTGAAGTTGCCTCTGCCTCATTAGGTAGCCCAGTTAAATATAACAGAAAATCATAACATTTCTTTTTATGAGAATATGACGGTTATGCCCTCTTTCCTTTGTGTTCTACCCAATTGAATTAGAAGCTTCCATTCTGGCTTTGAATAAATATAGTTTTGCATTATTCAAATGTTCCTGTGCTGGATACAGTGCAAACAAAATCCAAAGGATGAATTGATTGCACTTGTCAGTTTTGGGCTGGGAAGCAGAGCTGCAGTCATATGATTAACAGATTAACAGAATTGGAAGGGACCTTGTAGGTCATCTAATCCAACCCCCTGCCCAAGCAGGAGACCCTACACCATTTCTGCCAGATGGCAGTCCAGTCTCTTGAAAGCTTCTAGTGATGAACAACTTATGAAGGCAAGCTGTTCCATTAGTTGATTGCTCTCACTGTCAGAAAATTTCTCCTTATTTCAAGGTTGAATTTCTCCTTGTTCAGTTTCCATCCATTATTCCTTGCCTGGGCTTCAGCTTTGTAAAATAGCTTGACCTTCTCCTCTCTATGGCAGCCCTCAGATATTGGAACACTGTTATCATGTCTCTCTCAGTCCTTCTCTTCACTAGACTAGCCATGCCCAGTTCCTGCAACCATTCATTGTATGTTTTAGCCTCCTAATCATCTTAGTTCCTCTTCTCTGCACTCTTCCTAGAGTCTCAACATCTTTTTTATAGTGTGGTGACCAAAACTGGATGAAGTAGTGATTACTTCACTTAATGAATCAAGTTGTGGTTGCTAAGCAAAGACTGCCTGTTCAGGTTCTGAGTTAATCTCAAGCAGAAGAAAGCGAACTGATTTGCACAATATGGTCTTAAATATATAATAATAATAATAATAATTTTTTAATTTGTTGACCGCTCCTCTCCCCACAGGGACTCGGAGCGGTGCACAGGGAAAACTAAAACAATAAATATACAAACACATTAAAAACAAATTAAACATATACCTGTGCTAAAATACCCCATTGAAATACTAAAATTCCCAGTTAAAACAACTAAAACCCCATAGAGAGAGACTACCCTAGGCCGGCCAAGCAGAAAAGATGTGTTTTTAGTTTTAGACGGAAGGAGCGGAAGTCCGTGGTCGTTCTAATGTCGGGGGGAAGGTCGTTCCAGAGGGCTGGGCCCGCCACAGAGAGAGCCCTTCCCTGGGCGTCGCCCGTTGACAGAGTCTAGCGGACGGCACCCGGAGAAGTCCCTCTCTGTGGGAGCGAATCGACCGTGAGGATGTATGAGGCAGGATCCGATCCCGCAGATAGCTAGGTCCCGAGCCATGGAGCGCTTTAAAAATGATGACTAATACCTTGAAGCGCACCCGGAAGACGACAGGCAGCCAGTGCAGCTCGCGCAAGAGCGGTGTTATGTGGGTAAACCTGGAGGTTCCCAGAATTGCCCGCGCGGCTGCGTTCTGGACCATCTGAAGTCTCCGGGTGCACCTCAAGGGAAGCCCCATGTAGAGAGAGTTACAATAGTCCAGTCGGGATGTCACGAGAGCATGAGTGACTGTGCGAAGGGCATCCCGATCCAATAGGGGGTGCAACTGGCAAACCAGGCGAACCTGGTAAAACGCCCTCCTGGCCACGGCTGTCACTTGATCTTCCATGGATAGCCGGGCATCCAGGAGGACACCCAAGTTGCGCACCCCATCCACAGGGGCAAGATGTTCGCCCCCTATGGCCAGCGATGGAGTCAGCTGGTTGAATCGGGCAGCCGGAAACCACAGCCACTCGGTCTTGGTCGGGTTGAGCCTGAGTCCGTTACTTCCCATCCAGATCCGCACGGCTTCCAGGCACTGGCACATCACCGCTACGGCATCGTTGGGGTGGTTTGGGGTAGATATATACAGCTGTGTATCATCAGCGTAGAGGTGGTACTCTACCCCAAAACCACGGATGATCTCACCCAGCGGCTTCATATATGTGTTGAACAGGAGAGGCGAGAGGACCGACCCCTGAGGCACCCCACATGTGAGGGGTCTCGCGGTCGACCTCTGCTCTCCTGTCAACACAAATTGCGATCGGCCAGAGAGGTAGGAGGAGAACCACCGTAAAACGGTGCCTCCCACCCCCAACCCCCCCAGCCAATGCAATAGGATACCATGGTCGATGGTATCGAAAGCCGCCGAGAGGTCTAATAGGACCAGGATGGAGGAACAACCCCCATCTCTGGCCCTCCAGAGATCATCGACCAACGCGACCAATGCCGTCTCGGTGCTATGCCTGGGCCGAAAGCCGGACTGGCGCGGGTCTAGATAATCAACTTCCTCCAGGTGACGGGGAAACTGTTGTGCCACCACACTCTCAACAACCTTCGCCAAGAAGGGAAGGTTGGAGACTGGACGATAGTTGGTTAATAAAGCTGGATCCAAAGAGGGCTTCTTAAGGAGGGGCCTCACCATAGCCTCTTTTAGGGAAGCAGGCAAGGAATCCTCACTTAAGGATGCGTTGACAACCTCTTGGAGCCAGCCTCGTGTCACCTCCCAGGATGCCAGTACAAGCCAGGAGGGACACGGGTCCAATAAACATGTGGTGGCTCGCAGTCGCCCACGTAACCTGTCCATATCCTCGGAAGTAACGGAGTCAAACTCCTCCCAAACAAGATCTGTCTCGTGGCATCCCACTGGACCATTAATGGGGGCTAACTCGTTCTGTATCTGATCTACCGATCATTCAAAGAGAACTTAAGGAATTTCCTTAAAATCCTGAATCTCATGGATAAGTTAACTCCATTGTTAAAAAAAATATTTTACTTATATAGTTTTTCCTAGTTTTTATCTTGTTAAACACTTTGATTTATTCATCTTTATGGGATGAATGGAAAAGCAGAATTTATCAAATAGTGAATGTTGACAATTTATCAGACAGTGAAATGATGACAGATAAATGCAATGTATTTGTAGTTGTAAGCAAAATTTAGCAAAACGGGGTAGTTTATTTTTGTGCTTTATTCATAGGAATATAACTGAAACCAAGATTCTACTTCAATTTGTGAACATGACACACAATATAACACTGTTTCTTTAATGTACTGTGTGGGTTGTATGATAACCATTAGAAATCTCTTAGAAAAGAGAGTATTATTTTTTCTTATTTATTATAATACTGCTTGACATGATAAATAGCATGCAGATCTAGAAGTGATTCGGTTGTGCTTGGGTAATCACAAGGAAATCCCAAGACTTTAGACCCGACTGGAAAATAAATAAAATAAAATAACGTTATGCCTGTCATCCATCCATCCACCTGTGTGTGTGTCTGCCTGTCTGTCTCCCAGAAGAAGGCATTAGCAAGCCACTTTAATATTATTACTAAAAAATCTACTGTACATGGATATGCCCATGTAGCAGGGATGAATGCGACTTGAGGTGGCCTTTACTTTTTTTTTAGCCCAAGATACCTGGAAGCAATTGGATTTATACCACTAATTCTGTGGGTTGAACATAACAGTTATTGATCTTGCATAACAAAAATTAATATTGATTTTAACTCATACTTTTTTCATGCACACAAAGGAACATGTGGACGATAGTTATCCCAAATCTGAGATTTTCCCCCCTGTTCATAATTTGAAGATGTTGGACAAATGTAGCACTTTTTTCCATTGTTCAACACCGTTTTGTATCTTATTTTTGACTGTAGCCCACTTGAAACTTTAACCTAAATATATGGCAGGATTTGAACCGGGTGGAGAATAAGCCTTCACACACAATCTTGTTCTGTTGTTATTCTTGCCAATATGTCTACATTTAGAAGAGAATTTAATGGTAAGCTGTATAATATCTTAAATAGTTGCATATCTTTACACATGATCTGTAACTGCAATAAAAGCAGTGACTGAAAAGGATTACTGTCAACTTTCATTCTGATTTATCTCTACTCTATATAGAGACAACTGTGCCCCAATCCATCAAAATTGTGTGTCTCTCCTGGCAAGGCAAAAATAATACTTTAAGGCATTATTCAGATATAGTCACAATGCTAAAATGGAGATCTTTCTAAAGCTAAGTTCATTGTATTATTATTTTCATTACTAACAGCATAAAAAAGAAACATTTTAATTAGATCCAGCTGCTCAAATTGCATGTATATGTCCCTTTCATTTACTGCAGACACAGACTATCAATTAATTTTTACCTCCTACTTGAATGCCCATTTTTAATCGTGTAAATATAAGCTAGGTAAAGCTCAGTTCAAAATATAGATGAAACGGAATGAAGTTCTGAAATCGATACATCAACTCTTAAATGAATAGTAAAGTCTGCATCTTATTCATGCAAAAATGAACCATATTGTAAATGTATTTATTTATAATGAAATAGTTACAGTACTATTTAATACTACTGATATAATTATGGAATTATTGTGTATGATTTGTTCTGAATTCTAAAGATATAGAATTAACCGTTGCATAAATCAGTTGCATAAATCAGAATTTGCATAATAAACTTAAGGGCTTTTTTCTTACTTGTTTGGCCAGGAAAAAGAATTCTTAGCCAATTTATGTTGGTTTAGTTCTGTAATCTATTTATATGATAATTAATTCATATAACCGATTCACACTTCAGTTTTCCTTAACAATGAATATTAAATACAGATATTGGGGAGTCAGCATTTTTAATTCTGCTATCTTTATTGCTGTTACCTTAATGGAGGCAGTTTTTATGTCATACGATTTCATCACATAATACAATCCAGCTCTACTTTTGTTTTACCTAACAATTTTTCAAAAATATGTCTGAAAACTCTCTTCTGCCCCTAAGTTTTATATACCAAAGTCCACATAAGTCAGCATTATGAGTTGAGCACTGAGAAACATTTCCTGGAAACGCTAAGATCTGATATTCAAAGAAAAATATAAGAACTCCTTACATAATCTCATTCTACTGGTGGGTACTTGAATCCAAGTCCCTTGGAGTATAACAAGAAGTGTTAAGTCAAGAGCTAAAAAATATTACTTTAAAATAGTGCTGCATTTGCTTTTACCTGGAGCATTAAGATTTTAATTGCTGCAAGTCCCTAAGTAATTTGATTAATACTACAGAGAGTTATCTATTTCTGTAAATTACAAGATTGCTGCATCTACTTTTTATCCATCTCCTATTTGATTAAGTGGATTCAGCATTTCTGAAAGCTAGAATATTTGGAGATATCTTAGGTACGGATGGGGAAGAAAGAAAACAGAGAAATACTTTTCATCAGGGACAAAGAGAATATAGTTAGTGCTGTTTTTCCTCTTATATTTTAAAAACCAAAAGTGTAATGAAACCTTGATGTCAGCATTTTTTAAAAACAAAATTGGATCCCAAGTGAATGCTGTATTATACAATAACAATTCTATAAATATGTATTACATGTTCTGATTTGAAGGGATAGTCAAGATTCCTGCATTGTATTATGTCAATATTTATTTTGTTAAAAGTATACCAAAGCCTGTAAGGAAACTAGCAAGCATTTTACATCATAAACATTCCTGTAATATTAAAAGCATATAAAAGACAAACCTAAAACATTTTTTAAAAATGCATTTTTATGTGTGCTTCTTTTACACTTACTCAATTAAGCCTTGGTGAGCTTAAGTCATGAGCAAGCATGCAGAAGATTAGCTGCATTTATGATATTCTGAATTTTGAATCAATACACTACTGGTGCAATAGAATATCATTCATCTAATTACCCCAGTAAGATACATATGCAGATGGATCTATGATGGAGGCAGATAGACAATTGATGCCTGTTGAAGGGGAAAGATGAACTATGTGTGCCTAAAATAACAGAAGCCTAATGTTTAGAAATGTTTAATATTTTAGAATAAAATGAGTATTTCTATATAACAATTGTTAACAATAACAGCTATTAAAAATATAAACAATCCTTTAGTTAATATTTATAAAATCTAAATTTTGTATTCTATGTATCAGATCTCTTGAATTATTTTTTAAAATATAGTTATTTAGCGTAATCCAGTATATTCTTATCTGGAAATAAGGTATGGAGTGTATTGTGCAATTTACTCTTTAGTAAATATATTACATAATTAGAGAATAACTTAGATGGAATTTACTTGAATGTCTAATACAAGATTTTCTAAAATATAGCCTTATTATAGCAGAACTGTTTAGGAAAAGGGCTGTACAAAAAACATTTTGGCTCTTTCTGGCTGTTAAACTGTCTTCCCTTTTATTTTAAGCTAATCTGTCTCCTAAATTCTATTCAAATTAGTTAATAAATTAACTACCATTCCTCCAATTTTAGCCTGATATGTCCGTCTGAATAGCACTGTAGATGTTACTGTGCAGCGATATGGTGAACAGATTATAAAAGCCTATTGATTTCTGGAGTGGGAAATAATATTTACAAATGATGGATAGGTATATCATACACAAGAAAAGACTATTCCAATATTCTAGGTCGAAGTACTTTAGAGTTTTGTCGGTCAATACCATTATTTGACTTGTGCCTGGAAACAGTCTAGACTTTAATAAAATTGTGTGATTGACAAAAGATGCTTCTGACAAAATTCTAGTCACCACATTTGTACAGTGTAGTAGCCAAACACTTTTCAAGATTGTGCCCCATTTAGGGCACAATTAATGTTGATCAATTGTTTAATCATATGGTGAATGATGTATTGAAGTAGTGAGATCTTATCCTTAAGAAAAAAAGCAGCTGAACGGCCAAGAAGCCTTTGGAAAGGCTTGCTTTTTGCCCATTTAATTTTTAAGTTTACAAGATTATATCTGATGTTTTAAATGCAACACTGTCCCATTTAATATGTAATATCCTCAGGATTAGATTAATACGTCATTCCTGTGATTAAATCTCATGTTATCATGGTTGTTCCCTTGTTTACCAAGACCTAAGTTTACCAACATCCATGTTCTCACTGCCTACTAGCAACACTGAATCCTGGTGGTGCAGTGGTAAAAGTGCAGCATTACAGGCAAACTCTGCCACAGTGGAG
The DNA here is from genome assembly GCA_039707465.1 of Rhabdophis nuchalis. Taxonomy (NCBI): domain Eukaryota; kingdom Metazoa; phylum Chordata; class Lepidosauria; order Squamata; family Natricidae; genus Rhabdophis; species Rhabdophis nuchalis. The sequence goes on from CM077645.1 coordinate 190,637,718, forward strand.
TTCGATCTTGACAGGTTTCAAGGATTCAGATTGTTGGGGGCAATATGCAAATAAAGCTTCGACATTGTACACCATCTTGAGAGTGCTGTAAAATACTATAGGATGATATATAAGGCTAAATGCTACATTCCTAAACCTTTTAGGAATTATATGGATGAAATAAAGTCACAAGAAGCTTTTCAGAAGAAAGGCCAAGAAACAAAGTAATGCACCTTATTCCAATGTGTTTACAGAATAACTATAAAATCACTATAGTTTCCAAGTCTTGTATTAACTGGTTGCATCAAGAATATTGTTACAGGTAATATAAAATGTTGTCAGGTCACCAATATAGGAGAAAATTAGTACTGATTATCTCGATATTGATTGGGAAACAGACTCTCTGACACAAAGTTATTTAAAAAGTTCCAGTAGAAGAGACTACATCTAGCTTAGGGTTGAGCTGTTGTTAAAAGTCTATAGAGAATCTCAGTTGTCCAGGTCATGATTATCCCAAAGGTGCTTTTTGAGGAGGCAATTGGACTTTCTTGGGTGTTTTTTTTTCTTTGAAAATGTTTTGCTTCTCATGCAAGAAGCTTCTTCAGCTCTGACTGGATGGTGGGAAATGGAAGGATTTAGATTCCTTGAAGACAGCTAGTCATTTGCAATGACCCTTGTAAAGGGTCATTGAGGCACTTGAAGAGTCACCTGAGTAGTGCTAACAGTTCCTGTAGTCTGCAATTTCTCTGGAAATTCTTTCATACTCCCATATCATTCAACAGATGTTCATCTAAAATTGCATAGCTAAAAGTCTATAGAGATTCTCAGTCATCCAGATCATGGATGTCCCAAAGGTACTTTTTCAAGAGGCAACTAGGCTTACTTGAGTCTTTTTTTCCTTTATTATTTTTTAACTTTATTGTTTTTCCTTTATTAATTTTTAACTATTGTTGTATTGCTGTATGGGTCCGCTAGTCAAAACTTACTTGTTTTTTGTACTCTGATAAGTATTTTAATTATTATTAAGGAACAATATATTTTTAGAAAACGTATCAATGGGAATTGAAACTGAGATTAGTTACATAGCCAAACCCTTTTGTTTAGGACTGTGGAAGTCACTGATGACATTAGCTAGTCAGAAAATGAAACATCGACAAGCAAACAATCAAACTCAGAAAGCACCAAGGAGTGCAGCATTAAAGTTGATGAAGAAATACAAGACCCATTAGCAGAACCATTAAGAAATAATAAAGAAAAAAGAACAAGATCTCAGTCCTTTGATAAGTAGAAACATATGAAAGGGACTCAAAATAAACTTGTTTTGATTCTATGTGGAGTAATAGAGAAATTAGAAGCTTTCAAGAGTTTGTTATACCAAGAATAAAAGAATTCTAACAGTTTGTGCAGTGGCTGTTTCCTGACCTGACATCAGCCTGGCATCACTGCACTCTAATCAGACAAGCACTGAACCTTGCCTTTGATCCTGGAGTTGTCATTAGATCCTAGGGGCACCACACTGTCTACAAAATGACTTCCTGAAATATAATTACAACATCAACAGTGTGGATACACATAACAAATGTGTACCATGCCATGGCACAACTAACACAATCAGCACAAGGCTTGCCTGATCCTGGAAGGGATAACATGCAGTCCAGCCAATTATTTCTTTGCTTACATAGAAATTTTCCATTTAGCACTTCCTGACTTCCATGATTCAGTGTGAATTGTTTACGGTGGATTGACCAGCAGAATTTCTTACAGATCACTCCAAGTGACTTCTCCTCTGAGTTTACTGAAGGAAGAGGCAGCCAAATTACCAGAACTTCATGCAAAGACTTAGAGCTTTACTTGATGATTTGACTAGGCGAACAACAGCAAACAGATTTATGAGCTGAAGCAAAGAGGCTGCAGAGTTCATTAGTACACACCAGATTTTCGATTGTATGCTGAAGGTAGGGGAGTGAAATTATTTTGTTCTGATTAGCCAAAGGATCATTTTGTGAGACAAGGCAGCTAGAGAATTTGGAAAAACTGATCACATATTGTATGTTAATAGACAGTTGGAGCTGACACACAGAAGATGTAATGGTGAGAGACTACAGCCCAGCTCTATCCTTTCACCCATGATTTTGTTTGATGTTAACACCAGATAATCCATGCAAATAGAAGCATTACAAACATTCCTGTGTTCAGCAGAGAAACAAAGGTGAGACCTCGGTTTATGTTTCTAAAGTAGAGCCCAACGATACCTAACCAAGATCTGCACCACTAAAGTATAGGTTTCTGAATCAGCTGTGCTGTACTAATGGAACTGGAGGCTATGTAGCAAGCAAATGCCTAAAGACGTGAAAGCCCGTTCTTCAGAAAATTTGGCTCCCAGAAACTTGGCAGGAGGTTCCTGAAACAATTGTGAGCTCAGACAATCAAGAGCAGGAAAGTATATTTTATTATCCCTATTGCTTTAATCTGGTTTAGAAATACAACTTTCTGTTCTTGTAAACTTGCATGCAACAAGACTTGCTTGCAGCTTAGACGTGAGACTATAATGCAATGTGGTTTACTGCCCATGTAGTTATTAGAATATTAGTAAAATATTTGTAATATTTTACAAATATTAGTTATTTGTAAAAATTAATCTGCAAGGTTGAATGTCTTTACTAGTCATGTTAATCTCTTCCTGCTGCTTCTTCCAAGGAAGTCTCATTGTGTATTTGGTTGCTAGGCTCAGGAGATAAGAAGCCTGTGGCCTTCCTATTTCAATGCAAATAGCCTTTTCATTCTTTTTATCATGTTTCAGCGGTTAGGTTTGCATAAGTATGTTGATGACAACAATCAGACGATAGTCTGTATTTCCTTTTTTGTTTTAGTGGTATATGTCAGGCCCTCCATGCCAACCTAGAGAGACACTTGGAGTTACTTCTGAGTTTATGGCTCTTACCTATAGGCAAAAATCTTGCCAAACTGAAGCAACTATTTGCATCACTATAGATCAGCGGTTCTCAACCTGTGGGTCGTGACCCCTTTGGGGGCTGAATGACCTTTTCACAGGGGTCGCCTAAGACCATCGGAAAACACATATTTTCAATGGTCTTAGGAATCGAGACACCAATTTTATGGTTGGAGGTCACCACAACATGAGGAGCTGTATTAAAGGATTGTAGCATTGGGAAGATTGAGAACCACTGCTATAGATATACTCTGGGAATCACAAGGGAGGAGCAGTTTTAACTTTGTTTCTCATGACCAAACTTTCTATGGCTCATTATGGTTTTTGCTCTCTGGAATACAGCCCCTCCACCCCCAAATCTGAATTACCATACATTCTATCACAGTACTAGTGCATCCTACTCTTAATACAAAAATTGTGCTGTAACTTTATACTAAACATTTATATTATCCTTTAGTCTTCATTAAGATGATAGCAAATATAAGATACAGACATTTTAAATATAAATTAGAATCTGGAATAGGATTCTGAATGATATGAAATTGAATGAATGTTTTCTGAAAGAAAATAAATGGTAACTGAATTTTTAGCTTGTGTCTTTCATTTAATATGATTGGTTATGGCTGGGATAGTACATTAAAGCTTATAGAGATTTTATGTTCTGGTTTGCTCTGTTTTTTAACCAAAACTCAGTAAAAATAATACCACCAAGTATTAATATTTTTCCTGGCAAATTTCAAAGATGCAATCTGAAGAGGTTTTATAAGTTGCAGAAATGAGGCTGAGGGTGTTTTAGGGCCATGGACTACAGGTTGTCTGCACTTACAGTAATGAAAAATACATCAGCAGAAATCTCCCACATACATATGTATAATACGGTTGATTCTGGAAAATAGAATTTCAAGCTATCTTTTGAAGTATTAGATTGTTTTAAACATGAAAATATTATGCTTTTATATATTTTGAATATTAATGACAAATCTATTGTGGCAGAGAAATGTGAATTAAACTGGACTTAGAAATCAAACAATTAAGTCAATATTTTGTTACTTCATGGAAGAATATTGCTGTTCATTTTGTTTTACCTTGGAAGTTAAAATTGAAATGCTGGGTAGTTTTAACTTCTAAAGATTGCATTCACAAGCTCCCACTTAAATTTGCGCTGGTTATCAGCAATATTATTAAGATACCATACCTTAAATAGAGGAATTGCTAAGACCATTGAACCTGAGCTTCTTCCAGAATAATTATTTAAAATAAAATGAATGAAATAACTTGTCATATTAGAAATAATGATTTAGCCATAGCTTGTAGCTATTAGTGAAGTAATTCAATCCTCTAGATCCGGGATGGCGAACCTGTGGCACACGTGCCACAGGTGGCATGCAGAGCCATTTCTGAGAGCACGCGAGGTGTTGCCTTGTCGGCTCTAGCACACATGCACACGCTGGCCAGCTGAATTTCGGCCTTGATTCTCCATGTTGGAAGCAGCATCTAGGACGGGTTAACCTTCATCCACTTATTGGAGGACTGAGTCTGGAACAAAGTTTAAGCCCCGCCCTCGTCACTAGGCAGGCCCAGTTTTCAGACTCAGTCCCTCAATGAGGACGGCTGTGTCTTATGCTGTCTCCAACACCTTGGACTTCTTCTGTGAGTAGGATTCATCGATCTGAAAATTTGACAGGTCTGATCGGGCTGACTGTCCTTCTACGAACTGTGCGCCCACGGACCAGTGCCTATAAGCCCTTGCAGGGCATAAAGGCGCAGGAGGCTCCCAAAGACTCGGGCGGCTGCTGTTTCTCTTGCTGCTTCAAAGGACTTGCTTTGCGCGCAGCGGGGAGCAATTATTGCCAATTGTCTTCGCGCATCTTGGGGACCCCTGGGGAGCTCACCCCCTACGCGCCAGCCAGGGAGGCAAATTCACCGGGAAACATTCCGCCGCTCCTGAAAGGTTGAGCAGCGACTGCAGCAGCACGAGCATTTAATTCAGCTTCTGATCTCTTCTGCTGCCGCGGAATGACCCGAATCTCCGTTTGGGGGCTTCCCAATGGCGCGCTCATTGCAGCGAGCCATTTTTCCAGCTTCAGTAACCGGCTTTAATTGTCTGAGGCTCCCAGCAACGCTTGTGACCATTAAAAAAGGTGCGAATTGCCATTTCTGCCTCCCGGCTGCTGCCAACAGAACAAATCGCCATTTTCACAGGGCGCTTCACATAATGGCGACGGCAGCCCCTTCAGAGCCTCCCCTTGTGGCACCAACACCAGCGGAGAGCCCCATTGCTGGCATTATCTGTGAGCCTTCTTCAGAGACCCAGCCTCAGCCCCAACCTTTGCCTTCTGCCTCTGCCAAGTCTGGAAGGGACAAGAAGTGCAGCAAGTCTGCACTGCAGAAGCCTGTCAAATCAAAGAGGTCTGACAAGTCGGCCTCACAATTTGAAAAACAAAGAGATAAAGCATTGGAGCGCCTGCACAAGAGAGCGGCTGGCAGGTCTGACTCCCAGCCCCTGGGTACACCACAAGAGTCCCAGATCCAGTTGTCACTGATGATGTTGCCTGGTGATAGACAAGGTGGGGCAGCCCCCATCAATCCTTTGTTCCCTATTGATGTCTCCAGTATTTGGGGCCAGGCTCAGGCTCCTGAGGCCATTTTGCCTTCTCAAGGGGAATTACTTCCCCCCACAATACAACATTTGGAAGCCATCCTTCCACTTCAGCCACCACTCCCCTGACCCAGCCTGCATTGGGCATGGCAAATATTCAAGATATTATTGCCAATGCCATTACACAGGGGATCGCGGCTGGCTTACAGCAGCGAGGGGTCCTACCACAGCAACCACAGGTTCCTGCGCCTCCCACACTGATGGATGGCCCCACGGCTGGCACCTTGAACCCTGAGGAGGAAGATGACCTTGACCAGTCCTCCGACTCGGAAGAAGGCGAGACTAAGGAAGCTGGCCTCTCAGATGATGAAGGTCGTGAGCCAGACCAGAAGGGCTCATATGAACTTTTCCTCTACCTCACTTTTCCCTTAGCTTTACAAGGCTAAGACGGCCTCCAAATTTGGGCCTCCTGCATCTTCCATGGCTTCAGCACCTCGTACCACAGTGATCTTGGCTGACACCTTGTTCGTGGACATTTCTCTGCCAGCTGAAACCATTCCAATGCGTAAGATCTTTGTCGATCTAGTTCAACGCCAATGGGAGGCTCCTACTTCTGGTCCTGGCCCTTCGGCCTCAGACAAAAATTTTTATAATGCGGACAATCAGCTGTCCAAGTTCCTTGCCATTCCTGCGGTGGATGCCCCGGTGATCGCCCTCTACACTTCGGCCAATATGCCAGGAGCCCCGGAGGATGTAGATGAGAAGAAGGCAGACCTTATCCTACAGAGAGGTCACCAGGCCGCGGCATGGGCGATTTGGGCGGCCACCACGGCCTCCTTCATTACCCGTCCGTGTCTCCTCTGGCTTCAGGATCTGCAACAGCGCATCCCCATTACCAACCTGAGGGTGCATCAGGACATTCTAAACTGGTGGCGGCGATCCAATTTACATCAGATACCTCGCTTGCCTCAGCTAGGTTTGTGTCCAGAGCCCTTGCGTCGTCCATGGCCTCCCGTAGGCTTCTCTGGCTCAAGCAGCACAGTTGGCGGCTATTTCCTCTGTTTTGATCTGTGGGAGTTCTCATTCGTTATTGCAAATGCCCACAGTGCGTCGCTTCCTCAAAGGGGCTTCTAAACTTAGACCACTGACAGTACACCGATACCCTTCTTGGGACTTGCCCAAGGTTCTCGACTCACTCACGGGGGCCCCCTTTGAACCTTTGAGAGAAGTCTCTCTGAGGTTCTTTATCTTGAAGGTATCTTTCTTGGTGGCTATTACCTCCGCCCGGAGGATCTCCGAATTACAGGGTCTATCCGTATGGGACGACCTCTGTGTATTTCATGAGGATCGTGTTGTCCTTAGATTGGACCCCTTCTTCATTCCCAAGGTATGTTCCTGTTTCCACCGTGCTCAGGAACTCGTTTTACCAAATTTCTGCCCACGCCTCTCTCATCCCTTGGAGCGTAAGTGGCATACCTTGGACGTGAGGAGGGCTCTTAAAATTTATCTTAAACGAACGCTGCTCTTCAGAGCATCAGAGTCACTCTTTGTTTCTTTTCAACCCTCGTCCCAGGGGAAGAAGGTCTCCTCTGTTACTTTTGGTCGCTGGCTAAGGGTCTTCATCACTCTGGTGTATCAATCTTGTTCCACGCCAGTGCCAGGGAGATTAACGGCACGTTCCACTAGGAGTGCAGCTACCTCAGCCGCTTGGGCAGCACAGGCATCCCTCCAGGAGATCTGTCGGGCAGCCACCTGGGCTGGCCCTTCGCCATTTATCTGCCATTATAAATTGGACTCTTATGCCTCGGCGGATGCGGCCTTTGGCCGCAGAATCCTTCAATCGGTCGTTAGGGCTGAGACACCTTCAAGCCAATCATGATTGCCCAGGGACACTTCCAGCTTTGGTATGTCCCAGCCTAGATGCTGCCTCCACCACCATGGAGAAAGAGCGTTGGTTCTTACCTGAGACGCTTCTTCTCATGGGGTGGAGGCAGCATCTAGCCCCTCCCCTTAGGACTGGAAGGGATATGTATATATATATTGACCTTTGGACTTTGCCCTGTGTGCTGCTTGTCCATACTTCACTGCCTTTTCTATCAGACATTATTACAGGATTCTACATGCTTACGCGGACTGGACTTTTGTATACTCTTTCCTGCACAAGACGCATCGAGTCTGGATTTACTTTGTAGAAAACTGGGCCTGCCTAGTGACGAGGGCGGGGCTTAAACTTTGTTCCAGACTCAGTCCTCCAATGAGTGGATGAAGGTCAACCCAGGCTGCCTCCACCCCATGAGAAGAAGCGTCTCAGGTAAGAACCAACACTCTTTTTCAACAGTTTTTTGTCCTCTGGAGGCTTCAGGAAAGCCCCCTGAAGCCTCCAGAGAGTGAAAAGTGGACTTACCAGGCCCACTTGAAGTTGGAAAATGGGCCGATTCTGGCCTCCGGAGGGCCTCTGGGAGGTGGGAGTTTTTGCCTTCCCCAGGCTGCAAGAAAGATGTGCGTGCATGCATGGGGCAGCACAGCGGGGTATCACGCACGCATGCACAGGGAGCATGGCATGAGGGGATTAAATTATGGGGGTGGGCAAGGTGCATGCAGTAGTGCGCAAATGCATGCTTTTGGCACCCGAGGCAAAAAAGTTTCGCAATCACTGCTCTAGATATTTTACTTAAAGACTAGAAGCATCCACTTGAAGAGCTGATGCAGCTTCTTGTTCTGGTCCTACCTATATATGAAAAATTATGGAGATAATCTTGAGAAAAAGTGCAAAGACTATTAGCAAAACATGAATTAAGCCTGGAAAGGCAAGGTGGTATGATAAAGAAACTTGTCTCACTATGACCCTTTCTTAATACAACAGGAAAGGAAAACACTTTCAGAATTTCAAGGTTCTATTACTAGAGTTTATATTAATAAAACAGTTTTGCAGGATTACTTATGGGAACTATTTTCTGATCTGATCTACCTTGAGGATCTGATAGAAAGCTTGGAAAATGCTTCTGCATCTTTTGAAACATGTACATAACTAATAGCTTGATACAGTGCAATACCAGTAAGCATATTAAGACTTCTGTGGCTATTTGTACACAAATAATATATCTCATGGGATCCAACAATAGAATAACGGAGTTGGAAGGGACCTCGGGAGTCTTCTAGTCCAATCTCCAGTTCAAGAGGAGACCCTATACCATCCTGGACAAATGATTGTATAGTCACTTCTTGAAAACCTCCAGTGATGGAGAATCTACAACTTCTGGAAGCAAGCTGTTCAACTGGTTGAACTTTTTCTTTTTCCTTAATTCTGTGTTGGTGTGTCTTTAATATCTTCCATCCATTACTTCTTGTCCTCAGTTCCTGTAGACAATAGGTCAAATCAACAAGGAACTTAGAATTGAGGATAACCCTCCTAACAATGAGGACAATAACCAATGGAACAGCTTGCCTTCAGAAGTTGTAGAATCATGATGGTGAACCTATGACAGGCGTGCCAGAAGTGGCATGCAGAGCCATCTCTCTGGGAGCATCAGCCATTGCCCGTTGCTCTTCCAGGTTCCACTGGTCCTCGCGCATGCGGGAGTGCCGGAAACTGGAAGAGCAGCTCCCTAGTACGCATGTGCATGCCAAGAAGCTGAACTTCCAGTTACTGGCACACCCCTGATGTTCATACCTGCATATGTGCCAGAAACTGGAAGCTCAGCTTTCCAGCATGTGCCTGTGCACTCGGGAACTGCTCTTCCAGTTTCTGGCACTCCCACACATGTGTGCCAAGAAGCTGCTCTTCTGGTTTCCAGTGCTCCCCTGGGCAGATGCGCGCTCCCGTTTTAGCACTCAGTGCCGAAATGGTTCGCCAACACTGTTGCAGATGCTTCACTGGAGATTTTAAAGAAAAGACTGGACAGTCACCTATCTGAAAGCATCCTGATGCCCCAGCTTTCCAAAATCCCTCCACTCCCTTCCATTCAAATAAGCACACCTAGCTGCTTTTGCCCTATTTACACCGGCTCCCTGAATTTTCCGTCCCCAAGAGACATGGGCGGGCAGGCAGAGAGGGGACGATTGCTGAGTGGAATTGCTGGTAGGAAGGGATCATAGGAAAGAGGCAGCCCTGATGGCCGTGTGTGTGTGTGTGTGTGTGTGTGTGCCCCTCAGTAGTAGTAGTAATACAGGTAACAGCAGCAGCAGCAGTTCCTTTGGCAAGACAAGCACATGCACACATGGCCATCAGCGACCGTGCACTAAAGAAGCTGGTGGCGCCAGGGGAGTTGACCAGCCGGGCATGCAAAACAAGGTGTCCCGTGCAGTCGCCCCCTCTCCGCCTGCCTGCCCGTGTGTCTCTTGGACTGATGGCCATGTGTTAGTGTGTGTCTTGCCAAATAAACTGCTGCTGCTGCTACCTGTATTACTACTACTACTACTACTGAGGCTGCTGGACTGCCCATGAGTGGTGGAAGGAGAACTGTGGGCAGTTCAGTAGCAGCAGCAGCAGCAGTTTCTTTGGCAGGACGGGGACACACACACACACGGCCATCAGCCCAAGAGACACACGGGTGGGCAGGCGGAGAAGGGGCGATTGCACGGGACATCTTGTTTTGCATGCCTAGGTGGTGAAGTTCCCTGACGCCGCCAGCTTCTTTAGTGCATGGCGGCTGATGGCCATATGTGTGTCTTGCCAGAGAAACTGCTGCTGCTGTTAACTGTATTATACTACTACTGAGGCTGCCGGACTTCCCTTGAGAGGAGGAAGGAGAACTGCAGGCAATTCAGTAGCAGCGGCAGCAGTTTCTTTGGCAGGACACACACACACACACACACACACACACACACACTCAGCCACTGCGCACTAAAGAAGGCTCTGCCTAGCTGCCTCTTTCCTATGCTCCCTTCCCACCAGAGATTCCGCTCAGCAATCGCCCCCTCTCCACCTGCCCGCCATGTCTCTTGGGAGCGGAAAACTCAGGGAGTAGGTGTAAATAGGGTAAAAGCTGCCAGGTGTGCTTATTTTAATGGAAGGGAGTGGAAGGATTTTGGAAAGCTGGGACGTCAGGACACTGCCCCTGCATTGAGGAGCTTAACTTGTCTCACCTCCCTGATGGTGGGAGAATATTAACGATGGCATGCAGTGGATCCCCTAGACCCCAGCGTGAAGTTCTTCTGGGATAACATGGAGTAAGTCTGAGCTGAGGATGAAAGAGTCACAAGTGGCCACAGCAACCCCATGCCAAGTCGAAATGGCTGTGCTGAGAACCGTATGATTCTTGTTCCAAAGAACTTGCTTTCCAGGCAGCAGAATTGGCTCTAGCTATCTGAGCCAAATTCTGTATTTCATACTTGCATATACTTTTGATTTTATTTGATTTGTCTCCAAATACATACATACATCCCCCCATCTCTCTTCTCTCTTTCTCTCTCTTGCTTTCTCTCTTCCCTGAAGCCTCTGGAGGGAGAAAACCCCCCCCAATGTGCAAACCGGAAGTCAGTTCCCGAACTTCCAGTTTGTGCGTTGGGTTATTTTTTGCTCTCCAGAGCTTTAGGGAAGCCTCTGCAGAGGAAAAATGAAGGCTAAAATTAGCTGGCCAGCAGGCACATGCGTGCTGGAGCTGTAAGGGCAATGCCTGGCATGCCCTAAGAAATGGCTCCGCATGCCACCTCTGGCACGCGTGCCATAGGTTTGCAATCAAGGCCATAGGGTCTCCTGCTTGAGCTCTGAGTTGGACTAGAAGTCCTCCAAGGACCCTTCCAGTTCTGTTCTGATTGATTTAAGACTCCCTCTTCTTTGTGACAGCCTCACAAGTGTTATTATTTTGCTATCAAGTCACTCCTTGTCCTTCTCTTTGCTAAACCAGACATATTGTGCCTCATTTCTGAACATGGCATCCAATCCAGTTAATCTATATGCTGAAAATAGCTAACTGAATTTCTATGCGTTTCTATGACGTATGTCCCAATAATTGGAAAAAGTTCAGAAAACAGTGACGAGGATTACTGTGGACTAAAATCTAAGCATTATGATGATATTGAAAGAAGAGGGAGCATTTAATCCCAAAAAGATTAACTTCAAATACATAAAATGAGATATCAAAAAACAAAGATGAAGCCCTGTCTTTCCCTAATTAAAAATAGAAGACAAAGGATAATGGATTTAAATTTATAGGAGGGTTGATTCCATTTGAATGTTGAGGGGAAAAAGAGGGAAATATCAGTTTGAACCAGGTGTAAAAGGATAGCTTAACTGTAATGGATATATTAAAGTGATGGCTGAACACTATATTTTAGCTAAGGTTTAATTTTAAGATTTCTACGCAGGTGGTGTGTGTGTGTGTGTGTGTGTGTGTGTGTGTGTGTGTGTTGGATTTTGCAGCTAAATTGGGCTAAAATAACTATGAATTATATTTTGTTTTTGAAAATTCCAACACTATATTGTTTTTCAATATACATAATGTTATATTTTTATGTTCCTGTTCACTGCTTTATAGATATATTCCTAAAAGGTAATAAGTATTTTTTAAAAAATGGTTATATTTTTTAATTATTTGCTAAAATGTGCTATGTGGCTTGCTACTGACTTTAACTGGATTTCATACAACATTGAAGTGGATTTAATAAAAGTTACCATATTTCAGTATCTGGCAAATCACATTTAAACCCAAGGAAAATCGGTTTTTGTTGTTGTTTTAAGGATGGTGCACATTTAAAAGGACTCCAGAGACCTGAAGAGCCTTTGACAGAAGAAATCAGGAGTGTGCAGTCCAGTGAAGAATTAATCTACTGGGAGTAATAATATGGGCTGATGCACTCAATATAGCAGTAATGCCTTTAGAGAAAGAGAGGAAATAATTCAGATCCTCTAGGCTGCACTGAAGCTAAATACAGTATGACAAGAAATTGGAGCAGTACTCATTATGTCTGATTGCTAATTACTCCTTTGAATGATTCAGTTATGCCTGCTACTAGATAATTAGTTTAGTAATTTATGGCTGCAGTACAAACTAGTACTTTGATTTTCACAGCACAATTTTCACAACACCTACCATTCAGATATCACTACTGTTTCTCCTTTTTTATTCAGTTTTAAATTGTTTTTTTGATACTCTATATGGGGAAAAATGATTTTCCCTCTCCAGTATTTTTTGTTGTCAGGATTTTAATATAAAATTAGGTTCTTTTATAGACTCTAATTCGAAGTTCAAGTGATATCACAGATATTTGTTTATTTGCTCAATAGGTCACTATCCTTAAAAAAATGGTTCAAGGCATATATATAAACACATAAAATCTATTATAAAACTGGATTATACAGTATTAAAGAATACATTTTATAGGGTGCTTTTTTACTGCAATATAATAAAAGAAGCTCTGTCAAGGCTATGAATATGAAGAGACTCATCCAAGTTATTAGCTGATACAAAGTACTGGAGTAATGTTTACTTACAGTAATTAAAAACATAGTATATATTAATTTAAAACAATACAAAAATAATAAGCCTATCATTAAAAGAAAGCAGTAAAACTATTTTTGTGTTGCAAATTCATGAAGTTGGGGGAAGGAGGACTTCTAAAGTTCCATGGATTGGTTTATTTTCTGTGACTTCAATGGTAGATCTATCTGATTGATCTATCTACCTATCTATCTATCTGCCTGTCTACCTACCTACCTAATCTATGCCATCTATTATGCTGTGTTCGACTCTTTGTGGCCCAATGGACCATATCATGCCAGGCCCCCTGTCATCCACTATCTCCCAGAATTTGCCCATGCTCATTGCATCAACACTATCTAATCATCTCTCCTTTGATCTTTCATAACATCAGGGTCTTTTTCAGTGAGAGATTTACTGTATATTTTAGCAACTCAAAAGAGCAACACTATATATATTAATACTGGTGTTTTTATTTTATTACTTCTCCAAAATGGTTCTCCATAATGTTCAATTCATTAATATCGCAAAATTACAAACATATGTCTATGCATATATTCACATCTATTGAATTCTGTGGTGCTTGTTTATAACTACATACTTAGAGAATGCACTGTGATAGTTTCTCCTTAATTTTTTTAATACATACAAAGAAAAAATACTTAAAGTTATAAAAGAAGGAAAAATATTAAAAACAAACATACAAATTTTAGGTATATAGTCATATATCAATCAGCTATGATCATGATTTATTACAATACTCCTTGGTTAATGTATATTAATAAATTCTGCAACTTTGAATAGAACCATATATTTGTGTTTCCAAGGGTAAACAATAAGTTGTTTAATTGTTAAGTAAATTTTTAATCCAGAAGAGTTTGCTTTATTCTGGTAGCTCAATAGAATATTTGTACATGTTGCAAAAGTAATAACCATGTTGAGGGATTGGAATGGAAGAAAAAATATCTCCAAATTGACTGTGGTTGTTGGGCTGATAGAGTACCATGTGTTGAATGATAATGGGCATACCAATGTTTCTGAAGCTGAAATTTATATTGGAATTATAAGGGAACTTTGTGGTCAGTGATGAAATACTGATGTTCAAAATAGACTTAGATGCTCAGAATAACTATATTATAATTTGGGATTACTGCTGAGAGGTTAATTATGACATGATGACAATCAATATTATATTTAGTTGCAGGTATAAAACCTATTGTAAAATAAAAGTTAAAAGAATATTTTAATACACCAATAGTTTTTATTTTATTTTTATGTAAACTATAAATGTTAGGTGACACTTGTACATACCTATCCATGTGTTTTTTTTATCATGTTCATAATGGCTGTATTTTGCCCATTTATTAGTCCAAGCGCAATAAATATAACTATGAGGGTAAAGATTTGTTTTCTGAGCTTGTGGTTTGCGTTCTGAACATTTCTTTACCATGCTAGGTAACATCTTCAGTGGAGTTGAATTCCGTTGAAGATGTTATCTAGCCTGGTAACGAAACGTTCGGAAACCAACCCACAGGATTAGAAAACGCCCTCATCCTATAACTGAGCTACAGATTGTCAGCTCTGGAGGCTATCTTTCTCTTTGGATATTCAGGGCTGCCACATTTAGTTCATAGGCCTGCTGTGGGAAACTGGAAGGTGGGTAGATATAGATAGCCAAAATAACATTGTCTTCTCTGGGAATCAAGGATGTTCAGCCGGCACCTGGAGAGACGTGACTTGTGGCACATCTCCAGTTGGGACGGTGGATTGATTGGACCATGTGATGGACTTGTGGGTGCAGGGCTTTGGCTATCCTTTGAATGGGAAAAACCTGGGGTGCTTTCTGATTCGGGTTTTCCCAGATGTGCCAATATGACATCTCTAATAAAATGGAACTTTGAGGAACTGCTGGCCTTGGAGTCTTATTCGGTTGGGGATGTTACTTGGAACCCTGACACAGATATTCGCTACTATTGCAAATGCAACTATTCTATCCATTCATTAATTTAGTTTAGAATTTTTGCTTTGTGTGAGACTTCCTGCAGTGAGCATGATATTGGGAGCTAAAGGTCACTGCCTGCATTATACTACAGTAAGTAGCTTTTTAGGCTGAGAATTTGAAACAACGTGTGATGGGGTAAAATATAAGTTATTACTACAGTGATGGGTTATACAAGCTATAGAAATTAATGCTGAAAGTCGGAGCAGTTGTAGTTATGCCTCTGCTGGTTGGTAAAAAAAAAACCTGCATTTGAGTTGTTCATTTTTAAAACATTGAAGAAGTATGAACAAATCTACTGCCGCATTGTGCCACCTCTATTCCCCCCTCCTCATGTGAACTTTCTGTTTTATGTTTGTGATTGTTCCTACACAAACTTAGTTTTTCAGATGTTATGATTAGAAGAAAAAAGGTATAAATCAAACATTGGATTATGACAAACCTCTTTGCAGAAGTAATTATGTCATTTTATTGTTCAGGGACAGCAGCTGAGATGCTTGAAATATTGAAGTGAGAATAAAAGCATTCTCAAAATCAATACATTAGTATTCCTAGCACATTAACACAGTTGCTGACAAATCAGTTGGGACTTGCAGGCAAATATTTAGATTGTCAAAATGAGTTTTTCCTTATGGGCAGTAGTGCAGATTATGTTTTCAGGTATTATATTATTTTGAAAAACTGTTTACTATTATGAATTTATTAAGCTTACTCTACCCTTGCAATTTTATTTTTACTGCAATCCTGTAACTTATTGTGTGTTCATCTGGATTTGTAGCAGGCAACAACCTATTATCTGAATGTTGTTCCCTGTTTGAAAGGACAGCTGCAGTAATCTCAGGTTGGTGGGTTTGTTTGTTCCTATACTGTAGCATTTATGACTGAGTGAAAGAATAGTTTTATTCCTTGGCAAAGGAGATGGGCAACTTTTTCCATTATGCCATTGACTTGTGTACCCATACAAACACACAACCTCCCCCCCCCCCCCATTTCCCCCCCCTCCCAATCACTCCTCCCTTTTACTGCCCCAAATAACTGTTGATCTTTATGGTTTTGTTATGAATGATAGTCTGTATCTTTGTTCCTAAGTAAATGGTTTATTTGTTTACTGTGTGAATAATACAAGCCCAGCTTTATATATTATATTTTTATCTGAAGTTTTTGGGTGGGTGGGGGAGATGACAATAAGAGAAATAATGTTGCAGGTTTATCACATTTTCTTTCAATTAGATGATTTTGCGGTGTGCATGTATTTCTGAAAAATATTGGATATATAGTGAGAAAGTAAACTATAGCCTTTCAGTATAGCAACTTAGTAATGGGTGCTTTATTTGAAAAGAATTTAAAATATGCCATTATACTTTTTACGAGTAACAACTGAAAATAGAAATGTATATTTAAAGTGTAGCTATAAAAGGGAGCTGGTCCATACATGGCCTAGGACCAGGCTAATTGAGGGACCACTTTTTCCCATACTATCTGCCTGACCAATTTGATCTGACATGGTTGCTGACCTCCAGGTTCCTTTCATTAAACCAGTTTTTCTCAATCTTGGCAACTTCAAGAGATGTGGATTGCCACTCTTAGAATTTAGCCCACACGTTTTAAAGTTTCCAAGATTGAGAAACTTCACAGCAAACAACTTCATAAACTGGGATCCTAGAAGACTTGTTTTCTCTATAGCAGTCCTGTCCTCTGAACTAAGTTTCCCTCTGAGATCTGGCCATTCCATCTTGCTGATGTTTTGAGAGTCCTTGAAAACCTGGCACTTCACCCAGTTTTTTTGCTGCTGAGGGTGAAGTCTTTCCTGCTTTGCCTTGCTTTTTTTTTTTTGTCTATCAAACCTAAAAGAATAGCTTCTGACTTCAATGGCTCAAAGTCCAAAAACTGGTTGTTAAGTGCTACTTGTTCAGTAATATCATAATTTGGAGCAGTCGTTCAACGAAAAGTTATAACCTAAGATAAGGAAGAGAACAAAATGAATCCATTTCCCAAGAAGGTTTTCCAAATGCACCATAATTGCCTTCATGATGTCAGGCAATATTTCTAAATTTTCCTAGTTATTTCAGATTTTAATAGTTTACTTTTGAAAATTACTAATATTATTTTAGGAGGATGGTGGGGATTTTTAAAATATTGTTTTTCTTTTTAATTAATATGTTACGGGTGGAGACAATTGAATTCTCTCTCTCTCTCCCTCACTCCCTCCCTCCCTCCCTCCCTCCCTCCCTCTCTCTCCCTGTCTCTCATCAGCTTAGAAATATTTTCTAACATAAATTTCCTAGTTCTGCCCTAATAAAAACTACAGAAAAAATTCATCCCCAAGACTATGCCTGTGCAAATTCAACCTCACAGGGATTCTATTGTTAATATATTATTAGATATTTATTTCTTTACACTATTGGGAAACAAATCACTGTGCATCGCTTTTCTGGCATCCATCTTAGTTGTGTATGAAGTTCTCTGTATTTGTTCCCAGGGCAACATAGTCTTTGTAGGAAGCAATGTAAGGCAAATGAGAAAATGAGTATTATGATAATACAACACAACCTCCATTCCTATTGTGTGTGTATTGTGATATCCCATGCAAATCCTATTTACATATACAAGGAGCAGAGTATGTCACAATTTTCATTACATCATCCTTACCCCACCATTGTCACCATTTTCATTACATCATCCTTACCTATCCATTGCAATATAATACTACAAAATGTATATTATGCCAATATTATACTAAGCGGGTTTCAGTTTTCTTGTTTCTGGTTGTAGATAGTTTCATAAAAACATGTGAAAAACCATATATATCCTTTTTAATTGTATGTTTGTATTCCTGCCTTAGCATAACAGTGGATGGCTATTGAAATGTATTTTCTAAACTTAAACCTGAGAAAAATAGCTTCTTTTTTTATAAGGGAATTTCTTCAAAAGAGCTATTTTTATCCCAATAACAGTACACCTACCAATACAGCCAAATGAACCTGGTAGAAGACACAGCTACTTTATAAGATTTGATATGTTTATCTTCTCATGCATTCTGAAGTATTTGTTTCAAAAGATTTGCACATTCCTGTTCTTTTGCATTAAAATGGGGCTACAAAAAGGATTAAAGTAATTAATATAAAACTTCTAAATTCCAATATTAAATCATGATCATGGCACCATGAATTTTAGAAATACATTTTGTCCTACATGCAGTATTATTTATTAGGAGCCATGGTGGCACAATGTTAGAATGCAGTACTGCAGGCTAACTAGGACCACAGCCAATAGTTCAATGCTGACTGTCTCAAGGTTGATCACCCTTCCATTCTTCCGAGATTGGTAAAATGATGACCCACATTGTTGGGGGAAATATGATCACATTGCAAACCACTCAGACTGTACTGTAAACCTTATGAAATGGACATCTTAATGCTATTGCTAGCTTCTATTGCAGATGTATCATGTATTACTGCAATTTAAATCAGCAAATGTGCATTATTTATTACTTTGAATAAGAATTCTGAGTAAGTCAGTCTGTCAGCAAAATTGACTAAAAGAGTGAAAGAGTAACCGGGGGGAAGAATCCCCATTTATCTTTATAATACATTTACTGCCCACAATTTATAGTTCAAAATAGATTGAACATGGCAAGTCTAACTATGCATCATTTTATTAAAAGTGCTTGATCACAAATGTTCAAAGGATTCTATATTTTTTACTGAAGGTTATTTTAGTTACCAGTGTTTTATTCTATTTTAATCATTTATGTGAGACACATACCCCATCTCACAACACTGACTCTAGGAACTGTCTAAAACTTAAAATCAAAATTACTAAATACATTACAACTATAGAGGAGGGTGCTCAAAGTATTTAGGATATTGCCATAGATAGTGAAATTTTGCTAAATTTCTCAAACATTTTCTGCAATAAATTGGGTGAAATGCCCTTGTCAATAATAATAATAATAATAATAATAATAATAATAATAACAACAACAACAACAACAATAATAATAATAAATTTATTTTATTATTATTGGAACAGTTGGAATAGATAAGTCTTGAGCTTTTGTCGGAAGGCGCGGAAGTCCGTGGTTGTCCTGAGGTCGGGGGGTAGGTCGTTCCATAGAGCTGGGCCCGCCACAGAGAAGGCCCTTCCCCTGGGCGTCGCCCGCTGGCATTGCCTAGTGGACGGCACCCGGAGAAGTCCCTCTCTGTGGGAGCGAATCGGTCGGAGGGATGTATGGGGTAGGATGCGATCTCGCAGATAGCTAGGTCCCGTGCCATGGAGCGTTTTAAAGATGGTAGTCAGCACCTTGAAGTGCACCCGGAAGACCACAGGCAGCCAGTGCAGCTCGCGCAGGAGTGGTGTTACGTGGGAATGCCTAGGGGCACCCAGAATTGCCCACGCGGCCGCGTTCTGGACTAGCTCTAGTCTCCGGGTGCACCTCAAGGGAAGCCCCATGTAGAGAGCATTACAATAGTCTAGACGGGATGTCACAAGGGCATGAGTGACCGTGCGAAGGGCATCCCGGTCCAATAGGGGACGCAACTGGCGTACCAGGCGAACCTGGTAAAACGCCCCCCTGGCCACAGCTGTCACTTGATCTTCCATAGACAGCCGGGTATCCAGGAGGACGCCCAGATTGCGTGCCCCATCCACAGGGGCTAGATGTTCCCCCCCCCCCCCAATGGCCAGTGATGGAGTGAACTGGTTGTACCGGGACGCCGGAAGCCACAGCCACTCGGTCTTGGATGGGTTGAGTCTGAGTCTGTTCCTTCCCATCCAGATCCGCACGGCTTCCAGACACCGGGACATCACTTCGACGGCATCGTTGGGGTAGTTCATGGTAGATATATACAGCTGCGTATCGTCAGCGTAGAGATGGTACTCTACCCCGAAACCACGGATGATCTCGCCCAGCGGCTTCATATATGTGTTGAACAGGAGTGGCGAGAGGACCGACCCCTGAGGCACCCCACATGTGAGGGGTCTCGAGGCTGACCTCTGTCCTCCTGCCAACACAAATTGCGATCAACCAGAAAGGTAGGAGGAGAACCACCGTAAAACGGTGCCCCTCACCCCCAACCCCTCCAGTCGATGCAATAGGATACCATGGTCGATGGTATCAAAAGCCGCCGAGAGGTCTAATAGGACCAGGATGGAGGAACAACCCACATCTCTGGCCCTCCAGAGATCATCCACCAACGCGACCAATGCCGTCGCGGATAATCAATCTCCTCCAGGTGATGGGGAAACTGTTGTGCCACCACACTCTCTACAACCTTCGCTAGAAAGTGAAGGTTGGAGACCGGACGGTAATTTACCAACAATGCTGGGTCCAGGGAAGGCTTCTTGAGGAAGGGTTTCACCATCGCCTCTTTAAGGGAGGCTGGCAAGATCCCCTCACTCAAAGAGGCATTCACAACTTCCTGGAGCCAGCCTCGTGTAACCTCCCAGGATGCCAGTACAAGCCAGGAGGGACACGGGTCCAATAAACATGTGGTGGCTCTCAGTCGCCACATGTTTATAACAGAGTCAAACTCCTCCCAGAATGGTATCTCAAGACCTGCCTCGGACCTTCCCTCTAGACCACTTTCGGTGGAGGCCAACTCGCTTTGAATCTGAGCGATTTTATCCTGCAGATATTCTCCAAATTCCTCTGCTCTGCCCTGTAGAGGGGCTTCTCGCGGCCTCTGTTGAAGGAGGGAGCGGGTTACCCCAAACAGGGCGGCAGGGCAGTTATCTGCGGATGCAATAAGAGTGGTACAGTAGGACCGTTTAGCCTCTCTTATCGCCACAAGATAAGTCCTCAAATGGGCTCTCACCTGTGTTCGGTCGGATACAGAGCGTGTGGATCTCCATCTCCTCTCTAGGCATCTCTTGCGGCGTTTCTTCACCCTCAGCTCCTCAGTAAACCAAGGAGCCCAGGTGACTCGGCGCCGCAACAGAGGCCGCAAGGGCGCGACCCGATCCAGGGCCCCGGCGGCGGCAGTACTCCATGCCGCCACCAGGTCCTCAGTCGGGGCGGGTCAGGGTTACAGGTAGTGGCCCAAGCTCCATCTGGAACCTTTCGGGGTCCATCAGGCGCCTGGGGCGGAACCACCTAGGACTCTCTGGTTCCACCTGCCTGCGGCGGGGTGTAGCGATTGGAAAGTCGAGCTGGAGAAGTGAGTGATCTGACCATGACAGGGGTATGATGGCTAACTCCCCTACACCCAGATCACTCATCCACTGACCAGAGACAAAAATCAAATCCAGCGTGTGTCCACCCTCGTGTGTGGGACCCTGAATTACCTGGGTCAGGTCCATGGCCGTCATGGAGGCCATGAACTCCCAAGCTGCCTCGGATGATTCGCCCACCGATGGCAGGTTGAAATCCCCCATGACTATCAGTCTGGGGGTCTCAACTGCCACCGCAGCAATCATCTCAAGGAACTCGGGCAGGGCTGCTGTCACGTAGCGGGGAGCCAGGTACACGATCAGCACGCCCAACTGCCTCCTTGGGCCCCACTTCACGCAGAGGGACTCACAGCCGGTGATCTGTGGTACAGTGGTTTCTCTCGGCTCAAGACCTTCCCTAACAATAACCGCTACCCCCCCACCCCTGCCTAGGGCCCGGGGCTGATGAAACGCACGGTAACCTGGCGGGCACATATCCACGAGAGGGCGTCCTCCCTCATGGCCCAGCCAGGTCTCCGTAATCCCTACCAGGTCCGGCTCCCCCTCCAACACAAGGTCGTTGATAAGGGGGGCTTTGTTGACCACGGACCTGGCATTGCATAACATCAGCCTGGGGCCCTGGCTCTGTGAACCCTGACCACCTAGCTCGCGGGGGGAGCTCAGGGGGTTGGTGCGTGTGACCGCTTGAAGCCAACGGTCACGTGCCTCCACCCGATGGTAACCTTCCTGTCTCCCATCGCCCCTACTCCTCCCTATGACCGTTTGGATGGAAAAGCGCTCTGTAGGAACGACCCTTGTTCCCCCCTTCTCGGACCCAACCACCTCCTTCTTTGCTCTATTAGCTGGCTTGGCACTGTTCCCATCCTCCACCTGTCTGATCCCTCCCTCTTCCCTGGAACCCCCTAAAATTTGAATTAATTTTTTTGTTAAAAAACCCCTGAGACTACGTTTCACCCACCTCTCTGGATTAATTAATCCCTCATTAAGGTGGGCCCTCGTTAAAGTGGAGGGCCAAACCTGCGAGAGGGGGAACTCCCGCAGTAGGATCAGGTCTGCCCTTGAGTACATGCAAAAATATACAATGGGTCGCAGTTGGTTGCAGGGCTTCAGTTTGTTCAACTTAGTTTGTTCAACTAAGCCTTTCCATCTTTCTTTTAATTTTGCAGTTTTTCTTGTGGTTGCCATTATAAGAAAGTAAAAGGCAGGATTCTTCCCTCACCCCTTTTTTGTTTTTCTGTATCTTTAACACTCTTGCCCCAATTACCTTTCTGTAGTTATAGTCACATAGTTAACTCACATTACCTTTATGTTCTTACTTTGGAAAATTCACCAATTATCTCCTATTCTTAAAAATAAACAATCGCCGCCCTGGGTCCTTTTGTAGGAGAAGGGCGCGGGGTATAAATTTAATAAAATAAAAATAAATAAGTATTCCCACAAAGGCCCAGTCTCTTTGTCTATTTAAATTTTGCTATTTTCAAAGGGCTGTCATCAGGGGGGGGAAAACCCTTCTGTTTTCTAAAAGTACTGTCTACTTTATCCATTTAAAACTTTCTTGAACCACAATCTTGTTAAGCATTTTGCTTTTAAACTAAAATCCTCTTAAGATAGCAAACACTTGTTTTATAATTCTTCTTCACTCAATACAAAAACCGGGCAACTTACTCAGAGTCTTCTATGTTCCTGGCCATTCAGAATGCCTCTCTCAGGTTATAAATTAATGAAATCCATAAGTGTTTAAGAAAGTGAGCCTTGTGTTGGTCATATGTCCATAAAGACTGCATAGCAGTTTAGGAGGTATTGATACTCGCTCCCAAGCCACTCCACTCAAGATCAGTCACAAGAAACTCCATTCCTACCATCTCCCCACAAGTAGTAGCCCTTCAGAATATAAGTGGGTGATCCCCCAGACCTTCATCTCTTTAAAAAAATGGTCAGCCAGAACCTGCAGATTTCACTGCAATGCTGTCCTGGCTTTATTGATGCTCTAACTGCCATAGGACCTAAGCCAGAAGCCCAAATTGTGGCACTATTCTGAAACAAATCATTCCACTTCATGATTATCAACTCAACTCTAGAAAGCAAAGTAATGCCACTTCACAAAAGCCTATTAGTCACAGATATTTCAAGTTTCATTGACATTAGTGACTCTTAAATGCGATTAAATCAGACCCAACCCTAGAGGTTTTCTGTCAATTTACAAGGAAATGCGGAAAGAAAAGTGTGGAAGCAGAATTAAGATGATGTCAGAACCGTGCTTTTATCTTAAAATGTCACAAAAGACTAGAGTTCTTCATTATGCAGCTATATCAAAAATGTCATAATTATTGCAGCTTTGTTTTATGTCTCAATCTTGAAAGAATTTACAGTAAGGTCCAGAAATATTGTGACATCGACACAATTCTAACATTTTTGGCTCTATACACCACCACAATAGATTTGGAATGAAACAAACACAATGTGCTTTAACTGCAGACTGTCAGCTTTAATTTGAGGGTATGTACATCCAACTCAGGTGAACGGTGTAGGAATTACAACAGTTGGCATATGTGCCTTCCACTTGTTAAGGGGCCAAAAGTAATGGGACAGAATAATAATCATAAATCAAACTTTCCCTTTTTAATACTTGGTTGCAAATCCCTTGCAGTCAATCACAGCCTGACGTCTAGAATGCATATACATCACCAGACACTGGGTTTCATCCCTGGTAATGCTCTGCCAGGCCTCTACAGCACATGTCTTCAGTTCCTGCTTGTTCTTGGGGCATTTTCCCTTCAGTTTTGTCTTCAGCAACTGAAATGCATGCTCAATGGGATTTAGGTCAGGTGATTGACTTGGCTATTGCATAACATTCCACTTCTGTCCCTTCAAAAACTCTTTGGTTGCTTTTGCAGTATGCTTTGGGTCATTGTCCATCTGCACTGTGAAGTGCTGTCCAATGAGTTCTGCAGCATTTGGCTGAATGTGAGCAGATAATATTGCCCGAAACACTTCAGAATTCATGCTGCTGCTTTTGTTAGCACTCACATCATCAATAAATACAAGAGAACCAGTTCCATTGGCAGCCATACATGCCCACGCCATGACACTACCACCACCATACTTCACTGATGTGGTGGTATGCTTAGGATCATGAGCAGTTCTTTTCCTTCTCCATACTCTTCTCTTCCAATCACTCTGGTACAAGTTGATCTTGGTCTCATCTGTCCATAGGATGGGGTTCCAAAACTGTGAGGCTTTTTAAGATGTCGTTTGGCAAACTCTAATCTGGCCTTCTTGGTTTTGAGGCTCACCAATGGTTTACATCTTGTGGTGAACCCTCTGCATTCACTCTGGTGAAGTCTTCTCTTGATTGTTAACTTTGACACACATACACCTACCTCCTGGAGAGTATTCTTATCTGGCCAACTGTTGTGAAGAGTGTTTTCTTCACCAGGGAAAGGATTCTTCGGTCATCCATCACAGTTGTTTTCCGTGGTCTCCCGGGTCTGTTGCTGAGCTCATCGGTATATTCATTCTTTTTGAGAATGTTCCAAACAGTTGTTTTGGCCATGCCTGATGTTCTTGCTATCTCTCTGATGGGTTTGTTTTGCTTTTTCAGCCTGATGATGGCTTGCTTCACTGATAGTGACAGCTCTTTGGATCTCATCTTGAGAGTTGACAGCAACAGATTCCAAATGCAAATGGCACACTTGAAATGAACTCTGGGCCTTTTATCTGCATATGTCCCAATATTTCTGGACCTGACTTTAAATCAATGATCATTGTCCATATTCTACTTTGTTTTTTTTCTTTCACAATTGCGCTGTATATTTTTTTTCTGGAACTTTTTTTATCTAGTACACATTAAACACCACATTCATGGTTTAATCTTAATCACAGTTTCAAATGTTACTGGTTAACACTAATTGCTAAACCACAGACAAAATATAGTACAATAAAAGGTTCTAAGAGGACGCATAGGCACAAATAAGGTTGAGAGAACGGTAATTTCTTTCTGCAATAGGAAATGAGCAGACATTTAAATAATTGAACAGAAATATTTTT
This sequence comes from Rhabdophis nuchalis, assembly GCA_039707465.1. Taxonomy (NCBI): domain Eukaryota; kingdom Metazoa; phylum Chordata; class Lepidosauria; order Squamata; family Natricidae; genus Rhabdophis; species Rhabdophis nuchalis. Next base: position 190,662,881 of record CM077645.1, read on the forward strand.
GTGCCAAGGAGACATGGTAGCTCAGTGGCTAAGACGCTGAATTTGTCGATCAGAAAGATCGGCAGTTCGTTGGTTCGAATCTCTAGTGCTGTGTAACAGAGTGAGCTCCCGTTGTTTGTCCCAGCTTCTGGCAACTTAGCAGTTAAAAAGCAGGTAAAAGTGCAAGTAGAAAAATAGGAACCACCTTTGCTGGGAAGGTAGTAGCATTCTATGCGCCTTTGGCATTTAGTCATGCCGGCCACATGACCACGGAGACGTCTTTGGACATTGCTGGCTCTTCAGCTTAAAACGGAGATGAGCAGCGTTCCCTTTAGTCGGGAACGACTAGCATGTATGTGCAAGGGGAACCAGCACCAGCATCAGTATAGTGGCAGTGTAATGATATTGTTGTAGCACTGCAGCCTGCCTCATTTGTAGTGCATGAGTGACAAAAGGCAATATATTTTTCCTGATAAGCTCTTTTTCTTTTATGGCTTACATATAGTATCTATCATATTAATAGCACTCATGTTGCCTTTAGCACGTAATCAATCCATAGTGTGTTTCTCTGAGTATAAATGCTAATTTAAATCCTTTTTTTTCTTTTGCCATTGCCTCTAACTTAGCATTCACAGTTATAATTGTAGAGTCGTGAAATGATTACCCTCCAAAGAACTACAATCAAACTTGGTTGTTAATCAAAATCATTTAAGCAAAAACTAGCCCCCATTAAACACAGATGGTTTATTATTATCTCTTAGAATTCCTCAGATCATACATTGTTGACACAGCCCAGATAAGACAATGCTATTCCTTTTTTTTCCAGGAAAAAATATCTTTTCTCAACTGTTCTCAAGATGCATGATATGGCTGCAATTATCTCATTTGAAAAGATGATGTTCATTTTTCCTTTCACAACAAAAAGACTTTCGTTTTTCTTACTCTGTGGAAATATGTGGAAGAGGTTGCATATTAGAGCTCGAGTCATTCCTAGCTAGATGTGATGGCAACAGATGCCATCTGGTCAGGCACAATTCGCTGCAAACAACATAATGAAATAAGAATTGGATACTATTAAGAAACATGCATAGGCCACTTCTCAATTTTAATTCGAAGTATAGTTCACAATCTAAAAATAGCAAAGTATTGCCAGGTCATTTCACTGAAGAGGAAACAGAAAACATGTTCATGCATGCTTAGAAAAGTGAAATAATGTGGAAATCCAATCTTTATGCAACGAAGAAAGTAGTTTATTTTCAAAAAGTTAACAGGGACAGAGTATACACAAATAGTAAAATAATAACAATCATAGAATTGCTGCATTTCTGTTAATATTCCCTTATTGGGTGAAATAAATAATGTGGATTTATCAGAAGAAAAAAGTAAAATGCAGTTTGTGTGAGAAAAGATGTTAGCTAAGTGTATTATGTCTCAAGAACTGACAAACATAGCTATTCTTTGGATACATATACAGTGAACTTCTCTTTATATAGAGTGATTTTTCTTAGATACCAGAAACTATAATAATGGTTTCCACCAAGGTCCTCTGTTTCGGCGGGAACAGAGATTCAATCTGATTGGTCGAAGGATCTGACAGCTTCCTATAAAAGGGCTGCTGTCAGACTGAACCTTGCTGCATTGTACATAGTTGAGCAGAACTAATAAAGAGCTGTTTGTTACTCTGAGCCTGAGTCTGCCTCTTCCATCACCCGATCTAACAATTTTGCTCCTGGGCCTTAAGTGGTAATTACAACTTGAATCACCTTTTATTTAAACAGTGAATGTACTGAATGTAAAGACACTGTTTTTTCATCATGTTATCTTAGCATGAATGATACAAAGAGACCAGTGGTGGGATTCAAACTTTTTTACTACAGGTTCTGTGGGCATGGCTTGGCGTGGCAGGGGAAAGATACTGCAAAAACCCCATCCCTCCTGATCAGCTGGGGCTCGGTAGGCAAAGAATAGATGGGGGCAGGGCAAATCAGAAGTGATATTTACCAGTTCTCCGAACTATTCAAAATTTCCACTACCGGTTCTCGAGAACTAGTCAGAACCTGCTGAATACCTCCTCTGAAAGAGACCCTCTCCTGTTGTCTTTAAGAATGTATATGTGACCACAGCTAACCATCCTGTCCAGAATTATAGGGCTGTGCAGTGGTTTATAAGAAGGCTTCAAAATGCAAGAGAAGGAAACCAAAATACATGGCTGCACAAACTCCACAGCTACCCCCTTTTTTCCCTGCAGGCTTCCAAATGAACCTAAAAAAAGACATGGTTGATTTAATGAGTCACATTAAAGGCACACACCTTTTAACAAATTGACTCCTTTAAAGCAGCTGCATCTTTTATAAATTTTGATTGGAAGCCTTAGTAAATTGTAAACGTAATTTGTATGATATGAAAACAAATTGTCTTGTTTAAAAACACATTACAATACGCATGTTTGACTCAGATCTTCCAAGTATGATAAGATAAATGAAATGCGTTTGTATTACTACTGAAAGATGAACAGCAGGTCATACAAAAATGAAATAACCAGCCCTTGCCTTTTCTTTTATTACCCTCCCAAATAAAATCAGCCTTTGGTATATTAAATGCATCTGCATGAACCTTTTGGACGTAGATAAAAAGTATGAGGAAATAGACAATATTTTACCATAGTCTATAATTTTGCACATTAGGAAAAGAGAAACATATTGCATATGTATTGCTTTACCTACAGATGAATGATATACAGACAACATGGGAATAATTTGAGTTCCAATCCTTGAATTGCTTGAGTGTGGTCTAGAGCCTAGCCCTGAGATTTTTGTTCTTTTCATGCATCCCAATTTTATTTAATTAAGCCTTTGTTTGCTTGGGATAGGCTGTCATGCTAAGTATTGTTAGCTCCTCTTAATTTGTGATGACATTTTTCTTCCCTTGTGGCTAGGTGGCCAATTTCATTAATGCCAAAATACAAGACTGGAACCCATGAATGGAATTCATCTTACAGGTCTAACATTTTTTATTTTGTCTTGAGGCTTTTACGCAGTAGCACAGTATTCATTTTATACTAATTTCTGCATTTTTTCTTTTGGGCCTAATGGAAAAAGGACTGGAGAAAAAATGTGGAACTTTGTTATTATATATTTTGACAGCAGCGAGACTGTTGTATGCACAAAAATGGAAGGACACTTTGATTCCTACTGTGGATGAATGTTGCAGAAGTTGATGGAATTGACTGAAATTGCAAAATTTACTGCTTTGATTAAAGAAAAGAACAAGTACTTTTATTTCCACATGGAGACTGCTTCTGAACTTCATGCTTGCTGTGGAAAAGAATGAAACTTTGATTTTGGATTTTACCGAGTACATTAATAGAGTGGATTGATAGATCTTTACAGAAATGGCTTGTTCATATTATGAAAAAGCAAAAAGTTGTGATTTGATGTTAATGTCTTATTTTACTGTAACAGAGTGCGTTTTAAGTCAATCTTCTTTTTCTAATCTTTCCTCACTTCCCTTCCCCCTTTTCCTCCGCCCTGCTTTTCTATTTACTTTTGTATTTTGTATTTATCAATATTTTTTGTAACTCAGTAAAAATGTTAAACTAGTAAATATAAAACATCTGATTCAACATTGCTGCAGACCTTTTAAGCCTACTATTCCAAGTAGGTATTAATCATAAGTAAAAATTCATTGACTTGCACTAGCTGTGTAGTACTTAACAAATACATTACCAAATAATGTATTGAAAAGACCACCATAAATATTTGTATTTATCCGTGAAAAGTTATAAAAGGGAAATTAATATTTCAAGGCCTAGCTAGTATGCCCTACTCTGCCCAAATGGGAGATAATAATCTGCTTTTGTTTTGTTTTTTAAGAAGACACGCATATGGAGCTATTTCTAAAAATCTAATTGAAGAATATGGATGTAACATGCTAATAAGAAAGGGAAGGATAAATTTGAATAATTTCCTCACACATACCCCACGTTTCTCTTCTCCAAAATTTAATTAGGAGACTTAAATTAGTCAATTTTCCAAAATGTCTTTGGAAAACTGTCTTTGGAAAAAATAGCAAGGGAGGTGAGAGGTTGGAGTTTGACTCCATGTAAAAGAAAATGAATTTCAGATGTAAGTATACATAGGTTAGAGCCATACTCAGTTTTAAAGCAAACAATAAATCATCTTAAACATAATAATTTTTCTTATGGGATCCCAGTAGATCTTCTCTAAGCATTATGAAATCTAGATTCTAGTTTCTTTAAATTAAATAGTTCTTTGTAATAATTTCCAATTACTAAGTAAAATAAACAGTACTAAAGTAGCAGATTAATTTTCCTGATGACATGTATAGTGTTTAATATTTTAATTATAATCATAATACTTGTTGATTATAATATTAATTGTTTTAGTTTTATTGTACACCACCAAGTATCACTGATGGGCAACTATATATATTTGACAAACACATAAATAAAAAAAGCCAAATGCTTTGAACTGAAAAGACAATAAAATGCAATTTCAAATGCAGATTGAATTAGTTTATTTGTTTATATAATTGCCCCTTATAGAATTAATTTCCATACCTCGCATATTTCCTTTCTGTTAAATTGATTTATTCATGATATTCTTTTCTCTTGTGTTTATGATATTCTGTTTATTCAAGTATTTTCAGTGAGATAAAACTAAGCTTTAATGAAACTTCAGCTTCATTATTTTTTTAATGATTTGTTTTTAAACAGAAGGTTGTGAAATCCCTAGGAAATTTAGAATGTTAGGGAAATATATCTCTACCAAAATGTCATTAGTTGAAAGGCTCAGCAGATTCTGTACATGCCATTTTAATAAAAACTAAGTTTATGGGTAGTGCTTTGTTTACTAGCAATGCTGGTTTATCTATTTTGATATTTATTATAAATCTCGAATAACTCAGATAATCTTTACATTAAGAAAGTAGCCCTACCATGTACATTTTTATTTTCATTCATTTTTATTTGTTGGTTGTATCAAGCGAAAAATTCAACACCAGGGCAGAGTTCCAATAAAATTAAACATAAATGAATCTTACGTAAAGAGGTTCTTATGGCTGTCATTATGGGTGAGGTACATCCACAGGAATGCATGTAAAATCCGGTACTCATGACTTCCCTGGGATTGAAATTTGGCAAATTTGTGGCTGCTGCTATGCTACCATGCAGCCATAAATTTGTAGACTGGTTCTGCCCTGATCCTCTGGAAATTGAGCAGACTGGCTCCTCCTTGATCAGATTCTCAGCCTATTCTTCTCCTAAAGAAATCAGGTAGACCAGTCCTGCCATGGGTTCCAGAGAGTTGTCAGCTACAGTTAAACCAATAAAATGTTGCAATGTTGCAATTGCTTCTTTGCTCCTGGTCATTCTATTTCTCTGTTTAGGTAAGCAAATATCTCTTAAACAATGACACAACAGGTCACGGGAGGTCTGGTAGTAGTAATATATTCCTACAGAGGCGTAGCGTGGGGGGTGCAGGGGGGGCCGGCCGCACCGGGCGCAACATCTGGGGGGGCGCGCTCCAGAGACCCGACTCGGAAGCTCTCCTCCGCGGGTCTCTGGAGTTGGCGGCGGCGGCGCCTGGGTGCTCCTGGGCCGGCGAGAGTCGGGGAGCGAACAGCGGCCAGTAGGGGCCAAACCCTCCCGGGCCATCCCCCGGCTGAGGCCAGCGCCGGCTCCTCGCACCCGCCAGCGCTACCCGAGGGGGCCAGGCGAGACTTAAAGGCGCAGGTCTTTCGAAGCAACGGCCGTGCGGAGACCCTGGAAGACTCCTCTGTTCCGAGCCAGCCAGAGGACCGGCAACCTGGGCCCTGCGGTGGCCCGGGAAGACCCTCTTGTCCCGGCTTTTGGGCCGTCGCCCTCCGTAGAAAGGAGCGTCGGGTGTCCCAGGCCCGCACCACGCAAAGGGCGCCCGCTTCTCCCCAAGGCGAGGCAACAAGTGTCAGACCCGGATGGCCGAGCCCTTTGGGCAGCGGCTGCCCGCCGGATCCTCGCGGGAGGTGCGTGGGCTCGACACCACAAGAAGAGCTGCCTCCCCCGAGTGCTAAAATCCACGGGTTAGGGGGAGCAAATTACTTGCCTTGCCCCGGGTGCTGACAACCCACGCTACGCCACTGTATTCCTATGATGGCATTTGTTCATCTAGTGCTATCTTATAGAGCACTATTAGTAACAGTTTGCTGCTTCTTCCTTTTTCTTTTAACTGGAAATACAAAGAATTGAATCTGAAAAACATCTGCTCTGACAGTAATAATATATCATAACTGATAGTGACTTTGGAACAGCAGTCTGTTACAAAAAATTCAGTGAAAAGACAAAATAGAATGTAGCAAATTATTAAAAAGCAGAAGTAAAACAATATATCACATTGCCACTAATTAAACCAATGAAGCATCCATATTTTGAGTAATGATGGCCAAGCACCTGTCAGCTTAGCTTAGTAATTATGTGCTTTGTTGGCTACAAAAAGACTTTGTAAAGTTCCATTCCTGTTCATAATGCTAGCAAAATCATTTTAATGTTGCACTATACATGATTTTTTTTACAATCACCTCTTGATAATTGTAATTCCCAACACAAGTAGATTTATACCTAATGAGCCATAACTTTTTTGTGAGATTTCAACCATAAAATACTTGAATAACAAACTGTATGTATCAAGGTATACACGTTAAAAAAACAGTTCAGTTGTATATATATTGGTATCATTCACAACATTTAGTGAGACCTTAATCAAAAGCAAAAGGTAGAAGTAGAAAGAAATAGAGTCAATTGTGGTTTGCCTACTCAACATTGGAATGTGAGCAGAATTTTGCATAATCTAATTTATACACCTAAGTAGAAAATCTACTTGGGAGATAATACAGTTTAGGTTTTAAAGGCCGCAAAAATTCATATTCTCAAATCAGATAGTTTCCAAATTTGGCAACAGTATTATCATTCCTGTTTTTTATTTTTTTAATCAATGCCAAATATTCTCTGGTAATTTATTAATCCAATAAATACAGTTAAAGCAAGTCCATTTTTAATTGTATTATTCCACAGATCAAATAATTACCAAACAATTATTTCAGAATAACAGAGATGGTTGTCCAACCTCTTCTTAACCCCCACCCCCCCACCCCCCCAGTGACGGAGCACCCACAACTTCTGGAGGCAAGCTTTTCCACTGGTTAATTGTTCTGTCAGGAAATGTCTACTTAGTTCTGTTTCTGTTCTCTCCTTGATTTTTTTCCTATTCTGATTTTTTACATTTGGAATATATTCATCGGAATGGCATTCAAAGTCACAGTCCAGTATTAGGCTGAGATGGCCATATACTCTATATATGGTGTATATTTTATTGTATTTTATTATTATATTATGATATGATATGATACAACATTACATTATATTGTATTATCCTCAGATGACGTTTGTGTGTCTCATTAGTTTACCCTTGATCATTTTGGGTTGCTTTTTGTTTACATTTCTAATGCTTCATAACTCCATTGGATCATATGATTTATTTCTCCTTTTTTTAAGAGAGACATTTCCACAGGCATATCTCTGTATTTTTCTGGAAGAATTTGGGAGTCAACTGAAAATGATTTCAACTTGAAGAAAATTATTTTAGTTTTCAAGTGACTTCATCTCTTTTAGGTTGAAGCAAGACTTAGTGTGTATTTGGATTATAGTTGCACATCTGCTTGTGCTTTAATTAACCTGGTTGGAATTCTTGCTAGTAGCAATTTTAACAAGTAAACTTATTAATCATTGTACTGCTTTCTAAAGAGAGAGGGGGATGCTGTGTGTGATCAGCTTTTCAGTCGATGATCAGCATTATAAGAACAGGATTATAAAATCCAATTGTACACATAAACCAATAATTAATTGTAAAATATTGTTTCTTTTCCATTGAAATCTAAGAAGATCTCATAGTATGTACTTTATGAGTTGCTTGCTTTGGCTCTGATTTTGCCATATGCTTGTTGGCAATACGAACAATGAAATATGCAGTATTGTATTGTCTTTATATACTGTGTTCTTAATTGGTGTCATGGTTAACGTTGATGACTTATTCATATATGAGAGTCCCCCTTAATAAAAATATAAATATCCATCTTTATCTTAGCATTGGTGATTTCAAAATTGATAAGAATCATATAGCATTAAGAATTTTTAGATACGGTTGTATATGTCAAGTTCAGAAATAGCATGCTTATTATATGCTAGCTAATGAAAAGAGAAAAAATAAGGCCAGTCTAATTCTAGGAAAAAGTTGTTGCCTTTATGTCTGCTTTGAGCTTACTAGAAGCACTTTTTACTCCCTAGAAACAGGATTGAGCTCCCAATTTAAAAACAGTAACATGGCAACATTGATATGCTGATTTCATCCAGGCCTAACAGCATTGGTACTTCCCTTTATCTCCTCCCACCCTGAAACTCAGTTGAATTGCATTATGTGCAAGTGACTGTTTTCACTGAATTGATTATGTGCTGATTGCAGATGTTCTTCAGAGAAACATACTCTTGATTATAACTAACATTTGCCAGATGTTGTGAAGTTAAAAAAAAAAGTATTGGAACCAAGTGTCGATGCCAGACATTTCAAACAAATTGAAATGCATCCACTTACCAATTTCAGAAATTAAGTCTTTTATGCTGCTAAGCATTCCATTAATACTTAGAGGATTATTCTTGGATGATTATTCTACCCGTCTTTGCTGCTCTTGTTTTGCAGCTTACAAAATATAGGCTCTTCTCTACCTCTGTGCACTTATTAAATCAAATACCATTCATGCTTCCTTGATTTAATTCTTTGCCATTAGTCCATGAACAAAGACAAGTAGACTAGTTTCTTTTAAAATCAGCAAGTATAACCTCATTAGGTATTTTAAAATAATGAATAATGGAATGATTGTATTCATTTTTAATTAAAATCTTATTTGTGATAATCAAAAAAGCTTCCTAAAAAGTCACTGGAGGCTGACATTTGTGGCTCAGTGGAGCGAAAATTCAGCAATATTTCATTTGAACTAAGTGATCAGACCTTTCCAATTAGTCATGAGAAATAAACATAAGCAAAATCAACGGTAGAGTTACCTGTTTTAAATAATATTTTGCTGCCTCCTTAAATATTTAGTCACTGTTCAAAAACTTCATAATAAATTATAAACATATAAACAATTAAAATTTTCTATCCTTATAAACCTGATTTGCTCCTTTTTATGGTTCATCCTTTTATTATTTTCCAAGAAAAGATGATCACCATACTTATAATTTATGTCTTAGACGATGAGCCATGATTTTAGCTGTAAAACTAAATAATCAGTCACGTTAACTGTCATTTTGACACTTAATACACGTTTGAGATAATTCTTTCTGAGTGCACTGACAATATTTTTTCCCATCCTTTAAATTATGAATGAAAGTTGAGATAATTTCTGACAAATTAATGGAGCAAAGAATTCTCCTGCAAGTAAAAAAAAATCTATGTAGGTCCATTACATACATGGACACTTCATTTTGTGTGAAAAGCACACACGTATACAAATTTGCATAAACACAGAAATATCTGGCATCAGAATATCCACAAATTTCCATTTCCCCCGAACCCAAATCTATCACAGAAGACTACGGAATCCAGTTTGTACTTTAAGGGACTTCAGGTTTTGCTTTTCTTTAATGCTCCATCTTTTGGTACTGTTCATATCAATGATTTTGGTATCTCTTCTGTGACTGTAATGGAGTACATAGACATTGATTCCAGGTTCTGACAACAGACAAGACCACACAGATTTTTAATTTTAGTCCTTCCTTGGGGGGGGGGGCAGTGTTTAAATGAGGCAAAAGCAGTTTGGGTATCAATTAGGTCTTATCAGAGTAGATTAGCCCTTTCACTTTTCCAGTTTTGGCATTGCCATTTGTATTCTCTAATGTGATCAGTTTCTTCCTGATTATTTGTAACCAAACACAGACTAGCTAGTACTTTCCCGTTTTCTCCTGTATACTGGTTTTGGGCGCCAATTAGGAAATGCACGTCGTATCCCAGATGCGGGAGGGGGGGGGATTGAAAAAGTAGAAAATAGTTGAAGGCTAAAAAAGGAAAACATCTTGTAAAATTCCATGAATACAGTAGGGTAATTGGGTACAGAAAAAAGCTTCATTGGAAAGCATTCTGAAAGAGAGTGATCAAAAGCAATTGCCACAGATGTTTATTGAGAGAACTGTTATATTCAAGGAGATTTCAGTATCAATTTTCACTTCTTGCTGTTTCTTTGAACTGCATATATGTGGTATAAGAAAATTTAGACTTATGCACTTGTGTTTGGTTTTGTATTTTCCATTGTTGTTTCAAAGAAAGTTTCTGTTTTGGCATATAAATGGTAAATAAGTAAAATAAATTGACTTGGGTAATTTTTGTTTTTTATATTCATACTCAGAGAACACCAATTTGAAACACCAGTAACTCTATGTAACCTTTTTAAGGTGTCTGTAATAATATACTTTTCTTTTTCAAAACTGAATGTGGTTGGCTTTATTTATTTCAGCCATTTTTACTAGGTCATATCTTGATCTCATTTTAGCTGAGGTGAAATTATCTCAGATGGTTATTTGTTAAGTGACTTAATGTGCACACTGAAATTGTGCATAGAAACCATAAATCAGTTATTGGCAATGGCCAAAAGGCGCAGCCAGATAACTAAATAGCTATAATAGTATCTTTTCTATATGCACTACCAAAGTTCTTAAATAAATTTGATATTTTTGGAATATAATTCAACAACACCATGAGATTTTTAAGACATAGTTAGACAAATAGCTAGGAAAAGACATAGAAGCCATCAGCCAGGACTAGGGATTTCCAAAGCTTTTCCCCCAGTTACTTACTCACATGTACATATCAACCCAGCCATTTCAGATTCTTTATCAAAGGAAGGTCAATGATCCATAAAGAAATTACAATAAAAAACAAGCGTAGGATCTTTAATAGATAAGTTTGTGCCAAATAATAGCATGTTCAGGACCTGGGAATCTTATCCTGGCTGCTTGCACATTTCTCAGCTTTCAGGAAAGCAATTTGCTTCTTTGTCCATAAAAGGAAAAGGAAAAAACTGGGGGGGGAAACCCTTTGTCTTAACAAGTTGAGTCAAACCCATTTCTGCACTGAAAGCAATCTAATTGCTGAGATTTCTGTAACCTTATTCCATTTGTTGTCAAGTCTTGTTGAAGGAAACTGGGAAAACGTAGTTTTCATTTGGAATTTACTGCCAGGAATTCAGCATACTGAAATTGGCGTGGGGGATAGCTTTAATAGTAGCGAATCCAATATCTGAGATGCAGAGATTGAATAAGAGTATCTGGCCTTCAATAAAAATTAATGGAGAGAAATAATTAGTGTTCATCGAGAATGACAACGCCCTGTCTGGACTGCATGTTCCAGATAATTAACAGATAGAAGCAAAAAACTAGGTTTTCTATTTCTTTTCATTTGCTTATCCAGATCTCAATAGGCTAAGTTACAAACTAGAAAAAAAGAAAATGATTATGTTTACCTATTAATAAATGATTTCTTTAAACATGCCACATTGATGACACCACAATGGGTGGGATTATAAATGCCTTGAGCCAAAGCTAAAACATATTATGGGTAAACGTATATAAATTAGGTCCATATGTACAAGTAGTGGGTTTCAAAAAAAATTTAGAACCTCTTTTGTGGCCTGCTTTATGGAAGTGGCTTGCAAGTCACATGACCGAGTGGGAGTGGATTGACAGTCATGTGACTGGGTGGGAGTAGCCAACTGGTAAAATGTGGTGAAACTCACTTAACAACACTCTTGCTTAGCAACCAAAATGTTGGCTCAGAAACGCTGGCATTTGAAGCATGCAAGTCTTAAAGCTGTCAAGTTACAAGACCCTTGCACTCCTAACCCTTTAGAAAAAAAACCCAGGGGTGTTCAAACTTGACAGCTTTAAGACTTGTGGACTTCGACTCCCAGAATTCCTCCTCTCGCTCTTCATCTTGATGATGTGCAGATGGGGGGGGGGGGAGCTGGAACCAATTCTAAACGGCACTGTAGATTTGTGGAAACTCTTCGATAGAAGTGGTTAACACTGGCAGGAACCCACCCCTGATATGTACTATCTACAATATGCTTTGCATACTTGAAATGCTTGGAATAAAGGAAGAAGAGGTGTTTATGAGAGTTTCCCTGATCTTACTCATTTTTACTTGTTTCCATAGTCTGGGAATTTTATGAATTTCTGAAGTCAAATGTTACAAATAGTTATCATTATGGCAATAAAGATCAACTGTATATATAGAAATCTAATACTGTAAGGATTAGATGTATCACAAACACATTTTGTATTGCTGATTCTATAGGTAAAACAGTGACTCAAGTTTCAAAAGTAGTGCGTAAATTTTTTTGTTATTCATTGCTATGGAAATTCTTGACTTCTTTTCTTATATTGAAATTTAAACAGTGGAGATTATTTTTTCCATATCAAAGGCAATCAAATTGCAGTCAATTGAATTTTAATTAGGCAAACATCAACATTATTCTTACTTTACCAAAATTCTACAAGCATATTTTAATAATATGAAAATAACCATTGAAGAAATTATTTTCTTTTTGAATAATACTCTCTGCACTTTGCTATTCTAATGCTTGTTTGTAATACAGAATCCTATTAATGTTTGTTGAAGCTTTCATAAATGACACTGAATGTAAAATGTGACATTGTTCTGACATAAAACAAAGAAAATACTCTATAAATCCCTAATGTGTGTGAGTCATAATACTGGAAGATTTAAATCAAGGATTATCCTCAATTTTTGATAGTATATAAAAAACTTGAACTGTCTATGGTTCACTTATTTATGTTAAACTGAAATCATATCTATATTTAAATAAGCCACATTTAATTCAACAAGACTTATATGTCAGTGGAAGTTTGTAGAATTATGCTGTACATTTCTTAAGGCTGCTTAAATGTTCCTGAATATGAACCAATTTTAAAGAATTTATTCGGGATGAAAATAAATCAGGGAAGGCCACAAAGAGTTTCATACAGCCCTCCAGCATTTAGTTTTTATACTTAATCTGAATCAAGCCAATATTTAAGAAGTTTTCTTTTAATGCTTCTTGTATAACATTTTGCTTTGTGCTTATTTGTGTATGCTGAGGATATTACAATTTATTTTTGGAATTTATCTTTTTTTATTTTTAGATTTTCTTCAAGGTTTGGATTATTAGTAAACCAATTTCATTGTATACATGATGTACTATGACAATAAAGGCTATACTATACTTATTGCCTTGCCTAACATGTTAACAAGTGTGTTTTCTACTTTGGTTATGCAGTGGAAACTGTCAGGAACAATTGGAACAGAAAATGTTATCCTGTTATTTCTATATAATTTCTCAGAATTGGATTTAATAGAAACTGAATTATAATCTTTCTGGGTCCTTCCAAAGTAAAAAGATGGTGCTGGCGAATTTATTCTCCATGATAATTTACCGTTAACTTAAAAGATGTTGGAAGATTCCATCCACCCTTTGTGTCTTTTCACATCTATATGAAATGACTTTTTTCTGGTATCTTTGCATCATTGTTGACTCCTGGCACTTGCCTGGTGTAATCCCTACAGGGTTTTTGGCAAAGTTTTGGAAAAACTTGTCATTGATATTCATCCATAATCAATGATTATGAAAAGTACTGGAATTGGATCTTAGCTGTTCCTAGCACTTCTGGACAGAGTACTGGACCTGAGATCTGTTGGAGCCACTCTCCCACTTTAGGAATCTCAGTAATTTGCGAGGAACTTCTGGGTTTTCACTTTGGCAGCCTCATGCCCTCCTTTGTGTAACTCATTATACCAGCAGGATATCTCATGACTGGCAGTACATACATGGTAATGGCATGACTCTTGTTCTTCTTATTGAGCTATCTCTTCATGATCTGTCCTATCCTTTGGAGGTACTTGAATATTCCTGTCTTCCTTGCCTCATATGATTTTCATGTGACTCTAGAATACCTAGATGCTTGTAGCCAGTCTGTATGTCTGTTGTGTGACTCACTGGTAATTCTACCCTATCAGACTGAACTATCTTCCTTCTCTTTACTACCATCTGACCACTTCTCCAATCCGAATAACATCCCAGTGTCCTCCCTATCAGTGAGTCATTGTCATTTTAATTCTTAGCACACAGCTTAATGCCATCCATGCAAAGGAACTGGCCAATGGTTATTCCAGTCTTAGCTTATATCGGTATCCAGTCCTTGTGATTAACTGGCTGAGTGGTTTCAAGCCTATGTAGAACAGGAGGAACAGCAGTGAGATCAGTATCACCTTGGCATATGCCTCATTTGATGGCCACTTGTGCAAATTAACTTTAGTTGACTTTCAGTGTTGTTTTCCAGTCTCACTGAGTTCTTGAGGAAGGTCTTTATGTCCTGTTTGTATAGTGCAAGGCATTCACACATCATGTGCTTGTGGCATTGATTCATGGATTTCCTGTAATCAATGCAGGCTGTGTTCAGATTGGTCTGTCTAGACCCTTTGGGGCAAGAGACCTAATTCCAGTCACCCGTGAATTCCATTGACTCTTATTTAGTGCCAATTTGCCTCGACCATTAGTAGCTCAGATTTTTATGTATTGGTAGCATGTAATGTTTATGCTTTGAACTCACCTCATGCTCCTGGTTACTTGTGCCTGACATTTCTACTTATTAAAACAAATGACACCCTGTCTAGTTTTCTAAGAAATAAAATGATAAAGATGAAATCGCCATAGTTAATGTATTACCTGAATATTAATTTCAGGATAAATCATAGTTGAAAGATAAACTTTTTGTCTGTGATAAACCATGTCATCTCAGAGTAGCCATACCATGTACATTTTTATGTGTTTACTCACAAGGACTTCAGTCAAGTTCAACTCTAAACAAGAGACTGCTTTGTGAGTTGATGAAAAATAGCATTCATTCCAACTACTAATACTTTTTTTTATTTACTGTAGAAAGCTATTATGTGAAGAAACCAATGGAAATATTGTCAGAGCATTTGTATCTAATATGATCTAAATTTCTTAGAGTAGACTCTAGTATTTAAATAGTATTTACTCAATAACATAAATTGGAAAATACAACATATTATGGTCAGCATAGTTCAAATTTGTTCCAAGACTGACCATACTATTAAGTTCATCAATACAAATAGTTTTCCATAAATGAATGGAATGAATGAATTCTCACTTAATGAATGCCCTGCTTAGCAACTGTTGAAAACAGTTCTGAAAAAGTAACTTTACAAACATTATTTGCATTTACAACCATTGCAATTCCCCTCTAATCACATGATTGAAATTTATGTGCCAATTTGGATGCTTCACAGTTGTCTTCACAGCATATCAATAGAGATGCTGGCAATAAAATTACAAATTGCAAATCGTGACCATGTGATATCCCACTTAACAACCACAAGCAAACCATTATTTGGTTAACCATGGTGGAAGTGAGGCCATAAATCTGTTGCATCATGTGATGTTAATGATCACATTGCTTAGCGACAGAGTCGCTGATCACAACTGTGATCGTTAAGTGATACATGCAGTATCTAAACCTTTTATTATTTTACATGATGAAGGCAGATGAATACTTAATAAGCCAGAGATTGAACATTCAATCTAAAATAAGTGAATATTGTTGAAGTGCTGGTTTTAGCAGATTTATTTATACATTTCAAGTTCATAAAAAATAAAAATATTTAAAATGGGTATTTAGTAATTATACATTTTTCTTAATATTGATCAGTATTATATGATAACTTGCTCATAATTTTCCTTTATATTAATTTAAATATTATTATTCCCCTTATTAGGTTATAATTCTTACATTAATCTATCCATGTTTTTATGCAACTAAATCAAATCTTTTGTCATCTTTTTTCAAGGGCTAAAGTCAAGTGAGCCAACCATGACCGGCAAAACACAGACCAGTAATGTCACCAATAAGAATGATCCCAAATCCATCAACTCTAGAGTCTTCATTGGTAATCTTAATACAGCCATCGTCAAAAAAGGAGATATAGAAGCAATCTTTGCAAAATATGGAAAAATAGTTGGCTGTTCAGTGCACAAAGGTTATGCATTTGTACAGTACATGAGTGAGAGACACGCAAGAGCAGCTGTGGCAGGGGAAAATGCCAGGATCATTGCAGGACAACCATTGGGTGAGTGCATGGCCCCTCATATGTTCATTTTATTATATTTTTTTACCTTTTTAGTTTCTAGATTCATTTCTTTTATATCCAGCCTGAATCCACATGAATTCAATTAACTGTATTTTGTATGTATTTCAGTAGCGAGAAAAAATTACAATGCACTTAGTATTCTTTACATTATAAAAGAAGTTTAGAATTATATAAATAGATATGGGCATATAACCCTTGTGGAAGAACATAACGTGCACTTTCAACTGTGGATATTTCTTAGGCCCACAAATCCAAAGGTCAGCCCTTCAGCATGGATAATGACCTTGTTTTAATGTGCCATACTTAACATGAACCAATATGTATGATTTGGATAGCAAACATAACTGCTGTAATTGGAATGAGAATTCCACACTCCTTATGTCTATGAAAATTCTGCTGCTAAGTGAAATATTTATTAAGTGACATTTACCCCATTTTACGACCTTTCTTGCTAGAGTTGTTAAGTGAAACATTGCAGTTGTTAAATTAGTAACATGGTTGTTAAGTGAATCTGGCTTCCCCATCGACTTTGCTTGTAAGGTGGTCGCAAAATGTGATCACATGAGTTCAGGACACTGCTACCATCATAAAGATGAGTCAGCTGCCAAGCATATAAATGTTGATCATGTGATCTGGGGATGCTGCAATGGTTGTAAGTGTGAAAAACAATAGAAGTCACTTTTTTCAATGCTGTTGTAAGTTCAAATGATCACTAAATGAAATGTAAGTCAAGAACTACCTGTAATTAAATTACAATGCTCAGGATGTGTTTTGAAGTATAGATAGGAGCTGCTTGTTAATTATAACCAAATTTGGCCTTTGACAGCGGCACCAGTAAACTGGAGGGCATCCTCATTATAGGCTTTCCTAAATTATAAGTTACTGATACAACTTTCATCTTAATATTTAAGGGTATATTTAGTAGCTAGCATAATATATACAGCATGGTATAATTATGGAAAATGAAATAAGGTCAGCAATAGGTTGATTTAAAAAAAAAAAAGTTTTATCCAGTCTGCTACCCTGCAGAAGTTATTGAGGAATTTTGAAGTACTGCAATCATTAGTGAGTTGGTGTACTGCCCAGAAACCATCATTTTTATGAAATGACTGTATTGTATAGAAGCTAATAAGATATGTTTTATTATTTGGCTTTAGATGTATAGAAACTTGTTTGGAATAATCTTTACAATAAATAGGAGAAAAACACAAGCCAATGTAGTTCAATTAGATTTTCTGGAGAAAGATTTTGAACATGCACTAGACATTCTTCTCCTGTAAAAATTTAGTGCCACCTTACTTAAGCCATTTGTTCTTTGCTGCTCTGCTATGCATATATAAACACACATTCATATATCTTTATTCTGCTTCAAAAGACTCAGGGTGGTTTATTAAAAATATAAGCCATAAATAACAAGCATCACTTTCAGGAAGAAAACATTTTAACAGTAGCCCAAGTCCACCATCTGCACTGAAGGTTTATTAAAACAGAAAAAGGTTTCAACATCTTACAAAATGTCTAGCAATAATCCTGAAAATAAAATTTTCAGGATAATTGTATCATACAAAATAAAGGGCGATAATATTCTGCAGGATTCGTTCCAGAGTTTTTCTCAAGTGGCATGTTTATAATTAATAGTTCTTATTCAAAATGCTGGGTTTTTTACTTTGTTCTTCTGAAATTTCCCCATAGTCTCTTTTTTTCTTTCCTTTCCCTCATATGAGCTGGGTTTTTTCCCCCCAGAATATGCATTTATTTCCATAATATGTCTATATTTGCTGTCTTCCATTAAAATTATTGGAAGATTGCTCTTTGGGTGCATTAATACATCTTTGCGCTGAATAGTTTTAATAAGAACTTAGGTTATTAACTGTTATTTAGTCACTTGATTTAATAACAAAAGAAAAAAATTCTTTCTTTCTTCCTTCCTTCCTTCCTTCCTTCCTTCATTCCTTCCTTCCTCTGTGGGGAACTATTATGACATAATGGTTAAGGTTTTGTATTAGGTGTGGAAAGAATACTCATTTTTCAATCTACCTAGGACCATTGACTATAAACAGTATTTTTTACTTCTAATCTACTCTTGGACATGAAAGTTGACTAGATAACTTGAGACTAGCCATACTTTTAGCCCCAATCAAAGGCATACTGTTATGCAAAAAAAGAAGAAGAAGAAGGGAGGAATATCTATGCTGCCTTGAACTCCTGAATGAAAGCAAGCTATAACTCCAATTAAAAATAAAATGAACATATATATATTCATAATAATTTCTAGAAAAATCAAATGATTAAACAAAAATTAAGAAATCTCACAAAAGGGTCTATAATAATAATAATAATAATAATAATAATAATAATAATAATAATAATAATAATAATAATAATAATAATAATAATAATAATTTTATTTATAAACCGTCTCCTCTCCCCAAAGGGATTCGGAGCGGTGCACAGGGAAAAATTAAAAATACCGATATAAAATACATAAACAGATAGATAAAATACGGATTAAACCCAATTATCCCTGCGCTAAAATCACCCTATCTTAAAATACACTAAAATCCCCTAAAACCCTATTAAAAAACGGAAGACTAACCTAGGCCGGCCAAGCAGAAAAAGTGTGTTTTTAATTTTTGACGGAAGGAGCGGAGGTCCGTAGTTGTTCTGATCTCGGGGGGAAGGTCGTTCCAGAGGGCTGGGCCCGCCACAGAGAAGGCCCTTCCCCTGGGCGTCGCCCGCTGGCATAGCCTAGTGGACGGCACCCGGAGAAGTCCCTCTCTGTGGGAGCGAATCGGCCACAGGGATGTATGAGGCAGGATCCGATCCCACTATGTTTAGTGGGTATAACAAAAGACTAAATAAAGCTTCTTTGATAAGTAAATTTCCATTCTATGTACTCCCTTTAAATAGTATTAAAAGCTTGCCTCTCTTCAGATATAAATTAGACACTGTCTCCACCAAGAAAATGCACAGATTTACTGGCACTCAGCAACATATAGCTCGAAGTAAACTAGTGGACACAGATAATTATTTTGGACAACATGCTCTCTTACTTGTCTTTGAAAGTAGTGTAGCCCTCCAGGAGGTTTTTAAATCAACTCTAAAAACAATACAACATGTGGTATAGGTAATAAATAATGTCTTTATCAAAACAGACTGTTTATATATCTCTGTTGTATATTAGATTGATGTGGCAATTGACAAGAGAGTCGTTTTTTTTTTTCCCATCACATATGCCTTGGCCATCAAATCTCTTTGAGTCTCACTGTCGTGACTTACAGATATGTGAAATTTCAACTTTCAGAGCTTGTAAACTTCAGAGCGAATGAATTAATCACAGCAAATGCAGTCTTCTAGACTATGAGTGATGTTACCTTTTATGACTACTCTTTCTCGTTTCTAAAAGATAACCCTTAATGTAAAACAGTTTCCATTTCATCAAGTATTTGTATTTTATTTTTTAGATAATGCAGAACATGGTTACAAAATCTGAGGAAAAACAATCCAAGATGTTTTATGCTTTTTAGCAAACTGAGACAAAGCCATTGATTATTCATTCAGTAGTTTGTTAATCTATTCCTAGCTCTAGAAATTCTAGCCCTGTAACATCCAAATAAAAACTGATTAAAAAGCCGCACCATCATAGCATAAATATAAAAAAAGAATGACTGCATATATAATTCACTGCAACTCTAATGCTCCACATGAAAGATCCAGAATTTCGTTGTTCTATGGAAAGGTAGAAAAATATTCTACAGTGATGGGGTAGCCTTGAAAAGGCCTCCTTTTGAGTTCATCCACTCTCCAGTTTATCAAGTGAAAAAATGTATGATTAATTGAAT
This sequence comes from Rhabdophis nuchalis, assembly GCA_039707465.1. Lineage (NCBI taxonomy): Eukaryota > Metazoa > Chordata > Lepidosauria > Squamata > Natricidae > Rhabdophis > Rhabdophis nuchalis. The sequence continues at coordinate 190,682,967 of CM077645.1, forward strand.
GGGGTGACAAGATTCTCTATGGAAGATATGATTTTATATGTATCCTGAACCTAAGCCATGTTGATTGAATTTCACTGAAAATAAAAGTATAGTTCCAATAATATTTTTACAGCAGTCCTCATCCATCAGGATATGAGTCACTGAATTTTTCATCAAATGATGTTCTCAGGTAGTTTTAAGGTCACCTCCAAGTATAACATGTTACTGTAGTCTAGCTTCAAAGTAATAAGGGCAATGACTATCACTAAAACCTTCCACTTAAAAAAAAAGGGTTGCTATAGGTGCATCAACTAAAACTCAGCAAAATCTTCATAGCCATGGTTCCTATCTGCTTCTCTGGCTAGGAGACCCAAATCTTGGACCTATTTTTAGAAGAAGTACAACTATTTTCCAAAGCACCTGAGGGCAGAACAAGAAGCAATGGGTGGAAACTAATCAAGGAGAGAAGCAATTTAGCACTAAGGAGAAATTTCCTGACAGTTAGAACAATTAACCAGTGGAACAGCTTGCCTCCAGAAGTTGTGAATGCCCCAACCCTGGGAGTCTTTAAGAAAATGTTGGATAGCCATTTGTCTGAAATGGTATAGGGTTTTCTGCCTGGGCAGGGAGTTGGACTAGAAGACCTCCAAGGTCCCTTCCAACTCTGCTATTGTATTTATTTGTATTTAAAACTATTTCCAGAGTGCACATAGAGTCAGCTGATTTGAGGACAAATAACATGCTGACTTACTGGGTCTCAGTTCAGCCATTTTATCTATATCCTTACAACATCCAGGTAGCAGACCATATTGCACATGGTGGCCACATTTTGTTGATCTGTCATGTTCTCCTTGCGCTCTTTTAATTTAAATGCTTAAATTTAAATTTTCCTGGGTCATGCCTGATATATCACTATGTCTCAGAAAAAGTGCAAGTCTTATAAGGAGGGCTAACAATGAGAACAAGGTTCTCTTTTAAATCCAAAACCCATTTGCCTTTTTTGGATCTGAATGCAGCCTACATCTACTCTTGAGATCTATTCCATTTATAGTAATTAATCAAAATGTTGCCTATTTATTATTTATTTGGCATATGGCAAATACATGGACTTATAGTGGTTCAAATGTTAATGTCTAGTCCACTCAGCCATTCAAGGATAGGGTGATCTATGTTGAAGAAATCAGACATTGGGCTGGTGTAAGCTTTTGATGGACATTCAGATACAATGTGATGGATATTTTATTGAGGAGCACCACAGTCACATTGAGGGGTAGAGACAAGAACCCACTTAAACAATGAGTCCTGCCAGATACCATGTTGGGTATAGATCCTGTTCCTAGTTGACCAATGCTGTGAGGCAGATCAAAACCTGGCACCTTTTGTGTATGGTCAATCTATGTAACTGCCTGTCTCTGGGCAATCAGCAGCCCAATTGGTTTTCCACTGTTGATGTAAAATTGTTAGACAGCTGTTGAGTAAGTACCAGAGAGGGCTTTCTGCATTTAAGCCTCCCAATTGATAGATGAGGAAGATCAGCGTGCACAGGAAGAAGTGGTGAGTTTCTCAAAATGTTGTTGTACTCCTTCACTAAGGGTTCCTGCCTTTGTAGAGTTGGTGGTACAATGTGGTTCAAGAGGGGGAGCCGGCAAGTAGGAGTAGATTTTATGCAACCGCTTATGATCCTCAATGTTGCCTATATAGATGCTAGTATTATCTCTTTTCTAATATGATACCATATCGCACCTTTTACCTAATACATGTTTTTAGTTCTGCTTTGGAACTAATAAAGGTAAAGGTTTCCCTCGCACATATGTGCTAGTTGTTCCTGACTCTAGGGGGCAGTGCTCATCTCTGTTTCAAAGCCGAAGAGCCAGCACTATCCGAAGACGTTTCCATGACTAAACGCCAAAGGCGCATGGAATGCTGTTATCTTCCCACCAAAGATGGTTGCTATTTTTTCTACTTGCATTTTTACATGCTTTCAAACTGCTGGTTGGCAGAAGCTGGGACAAGTAATGGGAGCTCACTCCATTACACAGTCCTAGGGATTCGAACTGCCGAGCTTTCTGATAGACAAGCTCAGTGTGTTAGCCACTGAGCCACTGTGTTCCTGGAATTACTAGAGCTGGGTTTTCTTACTTTTCGTACCTTGAGTTTTATTTTCTCTATTTACTTCACAATGCATCTTAGCCAGCGCTTAAGGTACCATAGAAATTATGTATGATCTCAAACTGAGAGCCAGTATAACCCCATAGTCTGTATGGAATGTATTACATTAGGTAAATTTCCTATATATATAGCTAAGCACGCAAAATGTAAAATCTTTTAGAATAGTTTGCCCTAAGTAAAAATAAATTTAGTTTCTATTATAACTATACTCTTTATCCTCTGACAAACATTTCTGATTCTAGCAAAGAGAGGTGTATAGATTTAAGCCTGCTTTGAAGCTTACCATCTGCTCTACTTCTCTCCAAGCCTCATTAATTGGCCTTGGGCTCATCACAGAAAAATACTACTGATCTAGCTGCATCAAAAGAATATGGTGTAGATTTCATCTGCTCATGTTTTGGTCTTCAGAATATTATTTAAACTTCCTGCCATTTGCAGGGAGGAGATATCCAAGATAACACAATATTGTCTTACAGCTTCAATAAAGAGTTGGAGAAGGAAACTTTATAGTTAGGTAATCTATATTGATTAATGGTTGCTTACATATTATTATGTTAATACAACATTTGATATTTAATCAAATGTTAAAAATAAAGCAACAAAAATTTGGCAAAACAAAATAGCAGAAATAAACCTGAAATATTGACGGATGAAGTGAACACTTGTGCAGTAGCTCAGAGGTCCCCAACACTGGGGCATGTGAGTAGTGAGCCGGTGTGACTCGTGTGAGCAGCAGGCTGGCGCAAGTGATGGGCAGTACACACACATGTGCGTGCAGCCCCAAGTAGTTGAACTGCATGTGCATGCGAGTGCATGCTGGCCCACTGCTCGTGCAAGTTGAACTGTGCTTATACACTAGCCGATCACTCATGCACTCACGCAGCCTGGTTCTCCTTTCCCCCCTCCCAAGCTGGGCTGCCAAGCTGCAAAAGGTTGGGGACTGCTGCAATAGCTCTAAAAACATCTCTTTCTATCCCTGTCCTTTTAGCTCAGTTTTCCCTCTGTGAAAATAAGCTTTGAGAAAGTAGGGCTATAACTAAGTTGGAAGAAATGCAAAGGGAATTTGTGGAAAGTCTAATAGACCATTTATTTCTTTAATTTCTCCTTCATTTCTTTGCTACACCAGCCTTGAGCAGATTTGTTTCCCATTTTACATAAATTATGACAATAATTCTGATGAATATTTATTTATTTCCAGAATTTATATCCTACTGTCGTAACAGCTCTGTGCAGGGGTGTCTGCAGAAGTCAAGATGGCAGGCATAAAAGTGCAATCAGAACTGTAATGTGACTTGCACTTTAAAAACAGACCAGTACTTTATCACAAAATCATAGTCATCATGTCCTTTCTTGATCTCCTCCTACAGACAACCCTGATTCAATATAAACCATGTGCTCAACATTGTCCCAAAATCTTTTCTATTGTGCATTGTTTTCAGAGCAAACAGTTAATTCGGAACATGTTTCCTGAGATTAGGAAGTTTAAAAGCTACAGCTCTTCTTTTTTAAAAACAAAAACAATTTTAGACTATAATATAAAAGATAAATAATGATATCATATTATAAAAGATTTAAAGATTTTCCGAGTCCAATTGGGAAAACTCGAATGGGTGGTGCTCCTTTCTGATTCTCAGTCGAGGGAGCTTACATTGAGAGACATTTCCAACATGAGGTGGCCAGCATTAAAATACGAAACACAGTAACCTTTCCTGCTGAAGCGGTACCTATTCATCTACTAGCAGTTCATTCTTTCAAACTGCTGGGTTGGCATATAAGCATTCAAATAAATAATGGGGGAAAGGAAAGGTTAAATAATATTCAAATATTGAACTATAAATGGTGAAATTTGGATCAATTTATTACTGCTTTCATTGTAGTGAAAGAAAAACAGACAGGATAAAATAAGGCCTTTTATTTAACTTCATATTTTGTTGTTTCCTTTTTAATATCAAAAGGCTTATTTGAATTTATTTGAGCACATGTTTTGTCAAAACTGGATGAATTACAAGCTATTTTGAGAACATTTTACTGATAGACATGACTTGCGAAAACGTAACTCCTACATAATTTTATTCAGGTAAACATCCCATTGACGTCAATAAGACTTTCATAGATAGATTAAAGTGCTGGCTTCAACTGACTGTTTAGCTCTTGATCTGGCATTTTATATTTGTATTCCTTCCCACACTGTGCAATTTCAGAGGGAACAAGCATGAAATTACAATAAAAAAATGATGCTGCATTTTCCTAAACTTCGGCACTGCTCCAATTAATTGAATATGAGTTATAACAGAAATAGACTCTTCAGTTTAAGCTCTGTGCTAAGAATAGCTTCTCCGTGAATGTGATTTCCAAGTCTTCTTCCAACACAGTCATTAATTTAGTTAACGCTCTGGCATTATGAAGCCATATTCCTCTTCTAATATGCTTTTTCATTACTGTTTTTTCATTTGGTGTTGTAATGATGGCAGAGAACATGGAGGCTTCTGGATAAAAGTTTAATTAACTTTCATACCCACTGTCAAAACTAAAACCAAAAAGTTTTAAGTCAACAAACATATATATTATACCATTTTGGATGGTTTGTTTAGAAACAAACCTTTAGGAATTTGAAAGTACCCAATCTAAAGCCAGTTCTAAAAACTGACTACAAAATATTTTTGTGCCCTCTAAAGAATTATTAGTTTTGCATATAGGTGTATAATGTTGAATTAAATGGCAGTATAATCCTATATTACTGTTTATGTCTATGAGCAAGAACAAAATAGAGGTAAAAATGGTAGAACAGAATCAACAAAGATACCACAGACTAAAAATCATTTCAGGTAACTATTCTAATATTCACAATGATAGTAATAAACTGAAATATAAAAATCAATAACTCTGCCAGCTGCACCCAATCCAGGATTGGAAGGCACTGCTGCTGATCATTGATGCCCTGGCCATCCCCTGCTTGGACTATTGAGTCTCTCTAGATGGGGCTGTCCTTGAAAAGTATTCAGACATTTGGACTTCCTTCCGGTTGGCCGGAGGCGACGGTCGAGTCCTGGGACTCGTCCGCCGTTTTTGTTGCTTCTACGGCCCCGCAGGGGCAGGGAGTCCTTTGAAAGGATTCCCGCTGTACGGCCGGCTTGCGGGGAATCTCCCCATCCCGACGGCTTTCGGGGGGGTCCCTGTCTTCGACCTAGGCATGGGAGAACATGCTGCGGGGGGCTTCGTTCCCTTTGCCGATGGAGGACCGGAACGCTTAACCGCTTTCGAGCAGAGCTGAATCGTTGGAGTTGGAGGCAACACCAAGACTCCTGGCTATAGAGCGGATTGTGAGTGATTTTACTTAAATGCTTGCAACTTTTGCCTTGAAAGAAGATGGAGGGGGGAGTTTGTAAAGAAAAACCTCGGATTGGGGAAAAAAGTGGCGTTTTGAAAATGCTCCTCAGGCTTGAGGAAGCGGAAAAATCAACATCCGAATCTTTTTAAACTATAGTGAAAGTCTTTCCTGCATGACCGTTGGATACTTAATATTGAAGTCTGGCAACAAAGAGACAATTTTTACTTGTTAATTCTCGGTGGCTTCCAGATGGGCCGGGGAAGATGGCGTTCCTTTGTTCTCAGGAGACATACTTTTCATGGAAAACTGCTGACATTCCCTTGTGCTCGGGACTGCCTTTCTCTTTTTATTAATGATTGCATGTAATTGATTAATTGGACCTTTTCCTGAAGTGCCTTCTTCCTTTTCTTTTTATTTGATTGTTTGAAGAACTTGGTTTCTCTCTGGACTCTAATTAGATAAAATTGTGACTTTGTTCATTGGAATTTGCTCACACCTTGACTCACTGACTCCTCTCCAGCAGACGCCATTTTACTGACAAAGACTTAAATCTTTCATCATGGCTTCAAAAAAGCAGACGCATCAACCTAAAATCACTTCGATGTTACCTGAAAAATCAGATACGGATGCTAAATTAGCAGCAATGGATGAAACTCTTCAGAAAATTATGAAAGAAATTAAAGAAATGAGAAAGGACCATGTCAGTTCTAAATTAGAACTTTTGGAGACACAGAAGAAATTAATGGAAAATACACAAAAGATTAATGGGCTGGAGGTGGGGCTGGCTGGGACAAGGGGAGAGCGTAAAAGTATTAATAATGAAATAGGGGATTTAACTGGTCATATGTCTAGGATGGATTTTGAAAGGATGTCATATTTTTTAAGATTTCAGAACGTTACTGAGACAAGCGGAGAAGATTTAACTGATTTAATGTGTACAATTTTAGCAGATTATGTACAAAAGCCTAAAGAAGATATTAGGGGGGGACATAGATTTGATATACAGAATAAATTCAGCATATGCCAGGATAAATGAAGTACCCAGAGAGATACATATTAAATTTGTAAGAAGGTCTACAAGGGAAAGGATCCTGAGAGCGCAGAGAGACAGTCCTTTAATTTACCAGCAGAAAGAGATTGCCATCTTGAAGCAGATCCCGAAAAAGATTAGAGAGATAAGAAGGAAGTATTCCTTCTTTTCTAAAAGATTATTTAAAAAGGGGGTCTGGTTCAAGTGGGTGATGCCAGAGGGAATGTTGGTGTTCTGGGAGGGAGGAAGAGTAAGAATTAAAACAATTGCAGAGGCGGAAGCCTTTCTTAAAAAACATTCCTCAATCCTGGAGGATGAAAATGGGGGAGCAGAGGGTGCCGCGGCCCCGCCCACTGGAGCCAGGGAGGAGAAGAAGATACAATTGCCAAAAGACTTAGATCTCAAAAGTGACTTTATTTCAGTACAGTATAACTTTTGTTTGGATGTTTATACATGATTGCTAGCATAGATTTTACAATGATATATTTGCATTTCTTTCCACTTTGTAGTACAAATGAAAATTTAATGTATTATCTATATTTTGTTATGAAGCCTCGGAAGGGGTCAACGACTTCGACATGAAGGTTCTCACAATATCTTTTTTACACCATACCCTACCCTATTTGTAAATTGTAAAACCCAATAAAACTTTTTCAAAACAAAAAGTATTCAGACATTTCAGCTGTTCCAGAAAACAATGGTTCATGTAGTTTGAGGCATATAACAGCACTGCCATGTGATATACATTGGTTCCCAGTAGTCTTTTAGGTATTGTTTGTCACCTTTAAAACATACATGGCATGAGACCAAACTACATGTGAGACCATTCAAAGCACAGTGAGTATCATTTGGGTGCCCTCCATGAAACAATGTCACCCAGTGGGCCCTAGGAAGCATGCCTTCCCTGTTCTGGTGCTTGGCCTTTGGATGAACCTCTCCCAGAGATATAGATGGCCCACATTATGTTTGTTTTGTAGAAAGCTATGAAGACCTGACTTTCCCCTAAGTATTAGTCCAGGATATTAATTTATTGGAGCACTTGCATGTGTATGGGAAGACATATCTTTTACAGGACATTGATTTGGGGTTCATTTCTACAGGCAGTTCTCGACTTATGACCACAATGGAACCCAAAATTTATGTTGTTCAGCAAGACATTTCTTAAGTGAGTTTTGCCCCATTTTACGATCTTTCTTGCCACAGTTGTTAAGTGGATCACTGAAGTTGATATGTTAGTAATCCGATTGATAAGTGAAACTGACTTCCCCATTGACTTTGCTTGTCAGAAAGTCACAAAAGGATCCTGGGACACTGTTATAGTCATAAATATGAACCAATTGCCAACATCAACATTTTGATCATATGACTATGGGGATGCTGTAAAAATCGTAACTGTGAAAAACGGTCATAATTCACATTTTTCAGTACCGTTGCAACTCTGAATGGTCACTAAATGAACTGCTGTAAGTGGAGGTCTACCTGTATTTTTAAAGACTAATTTTGTCACCAATTTCTTTGGATAGATTGGCGACCACAGAAATATGGTAAATAAACTGTAATATTATATCTAGTAATATATAATCCATTCCAATGATAGTTGCTTTGATATTTTTCCATGCACCCCAAATTCTGCTCTTGAAAGTTGGAGTAACCTCCAGAGCAGAAGAAAAGAAGATGGTGATGATAGAAGTGCTAAAAAAGTAATGTGCTTGCAGGTAGTTCAGTTTAATCCATGGCACAGTGGTTACAATGCAGTATTGCAGGCTATTTCTGCTGATTGCGGAGTTTAGCAGTTCAATTGTCACCAGCTCAAGGTTGACTCAACCTTCCAAGGTTGGTAAAATGAGGACCCAAATTGTTTGGGGCAATATGCTGACTTAGAGAGGGATGTAAAGCACTGTGAAGCGGTATATAAGTCTAAGTGCTATTGCTATGCAGCCCTCTGTTGGAATTGTATTCCTTACCAAGTTTGTTCTGAACTGAGACCAAAGAAACAGCTGACAGTTGCAGGAAATTAAGTTCTTTATTCTTCACCCAAGAACAATGACAGCATATTGTTAGGTGGGCAGCCATTCAGCACTCACCGTCCCGCTTACAGCACCTTATATACATTCCATTCAGCTCCTCGTATAGACTATCATCCCTTACCATCATCTAGTTCGCACTTCAACATCCTTCCATATAAGGAAGTTGCTTTCTTCCATGCTAGGGCCTCTAACATTTCTAACAATATATTTATTTAAGGAGAAGTTATTCTTGGAATGTACATTTTATCTCACTTCCATGAGTAAGCTATCTTCAAGATTTATAAAAAGTAAGAGGGCCAATAAAATCTTAGACAACAAAATAAGGCGTGATTTCACGTCTTTAATAAAATATTAATATAATAATAATAACAACAACAACAACAACTGAAGAAAATAAGCAAATCCTCAAATATTACTACCAGACAGAGCCAACAGCCAGGGGATTTCAAAAAAGAATGATGCAGCTATGGAAGGAACAACATCCGGAAAGTGGTATAACTGAACAAAGACTAATGGATCAAAGGCACTTCATCATCCGTAATAAAGTTTTCACAGAAGTGGAAATGCAACATCTAGAAATATTGGCTAAAAAGAAAACAACAAGTGATGATGAGCAAGCTGAAGAATTGCTCCAACACCTAAACAAATTGAAAAGCCAGTGGAAGAAGCAAATATACAGGATGAAGACCCTCCTATGCAACAACTTGAAAGTGTAGAGCTAAGTGATCTAGCAAAAATGCTGAAAGAAAAAATTGAAAACCACATCAAAGAAAATGTAGAAAGAAAAAGACTACCTATCATTCGCGAAGTGCATAGCAAACAAGTGAAAGATCTGTTAACTGCCGTGAACAACATTTTAACTTCCATCCCATCCAGCACACTATATGAAACCAATCAATTAATGTATAGCACAGCCGCTGTTATAACTGCAGAACTAGTTTATAAAATGCCGAAAAAGAAACCCACTGGAACACCAAAGTGGAAAATTCGACTTGAAAATAAAATTAAAAAACTACGAGGGGATATCAGCAATCTGAAGTACTTGAAAGAAGGAAAACTAAAGAACAAAAAGCTGAAAAATAGTTTACACAAAAAATACAACCTGGAAGAAAAAACAATAACAGAAATTATGGAAGAACTAAAACAACGTGCGATAGCAACAGCAAGGAAAATTGAAAGATACGAAAGACGAATAAACAGTATCGTGAAAATGTCCAGTTCAGAAGAAATCAACACCTCTTCTACCGGTCCCTTGATGAAAGTCGAATCCAAACATATATTCACCCATGTAAAAAAAAACTTTAAACTTTTGGAAAGAATTTATTTATTTATTTATTTATTATTTATTTTATTAAATTTATACCCCGCCCTTCTCCTTGTTAGGACCCAGGGCGGCGCACAGGCATTATTAAAACCACAAAATACAAAATACAAAATCGATTAAAATATATTAAATTATTGGACCCGTGCTAAAAACCCATTTTAAAACCATACCAAATTAATTTTAATTTTAAAAGTCAGAAGTAGGGGCTATCCTAGGCCGGCTTGTTGGAATAGATACGTCTTAAGACGTTGGCGGAAGAGGCGGAGGTCCGAGATAGTGCGAAGGTCGGGGGGTAGGTCGTTCCAGAGAGCCGGGCCCGCCACAGAGAAGGCCCTTCCCCTGGGTGTCGCCAGCCGGCATTGCCCCGCTGACGGCACCCGGAGAAGACCCTCTCTGTGGGAGCGGATCGGATGAAGGGATGTATGGGGCAGGAGACGGTCTCGTATATAGTGGGAAAACCCAGTAGAACACAACAACATTGCCTCCTGGATCAAAGATATTCAACAACAAACAATACAAAACAAGATGAAAAATATTATAATAAAAACTGACATGGTGACAAAACAAGCAAAGAAGGTCAAGAACTGGAGTACACCAGGCCTGGATGAACTGCATGGATACTGGCTAAAACATCTGACCAGCCTACATATTCGCATGGCCACTCAATTTGATCAAATGCTTCAAAATGCAACAAGCGAAGAATGGCTAACAGCTGGGCGAATTTACTTGATAATGAAAGATCCAGAAAAAGGTACAGAACCAAACAACTATCACCCAATTACTTGTCTGCCAACAACGTTCAAACTTTTTACAAGGATACTGGTGAATTCAATATTCAATCACCTGATAGAAAACAGTTTGTATCCAGTAGAACAAAAAGGAAATTATAAAAAATCAAGAGGAACAAAAGATCAGCTGCTCATAGACAAAATGGTACTAAAAATGCAAAACAAAGGAAAACAAATTTAAATATGGCTTGGATTGATTACAAGAAGGCATTTGACTCATTACCCCACAGCTGGATTAACACCTGTCTGGAAAACTTTGGAATTAGCAAAAATATCTGTACATATTTTTTTTTAAAGTTTTATTGGGTTTTATAAATTTTTTACAAATAGGGTAAAGGGTAAGGAGTAAAAAGACATTTTGAGAATTTTCACGTCGAAGTCGTTGACTCCTTCCAAGACTTCATAACAGAATATAGATAATACATTTAACTTACATTTGTACTACAAAGTGGAGAGAAATGCAAATATATCATTGTAAAAAAACTATGCTAGCAAACATGTATAAACATCCAAACAGTATTATTGTTGAGAGGTTGTTGAGAGTGTGGTGGCACAACAGTTTCCCCGTCACCTGGAGGAAGTTGATTATCTAGACCCGCGCCAGTCCGGCTTTCGGCCCGGGCATAGCACCGAGACGGCATTGGTCGCGTTGGTCGATGATCTCTGGAGGGCCAGAGATGGGGGTTGCTCCTCCATCCTGGTCCTATTAGACCTCTCGGCGGCTTTCGATACCATCGACCATGGTATCCTATTGCATCGGCTGGAGGGGTTGGGGGTGGGAGGCACCGTTTTACGGTGGTTCTCCTCCTACCTCTCTGGCCGATCTCAATTTGTGTTGGCAGGAGAGCAGAGGTCGACCTCGAGACCCCTCACATGTGGGGTTCCTCAGGGGTCGGTCCTCTCGCCTCTCCTGTTCAACACATATATGAAGCCGCTGGGTGAGATCATCCGTGGCTTTGGGGTAGAGTACCATCTCTACGCTGATGATACTCAGCTGTATATATCTACCCCAAGCCACCCCAACGATGCCGTAGCGGTGATGTGCCAGTGCCTGGAAGCCGTACGGATCTGGATGGGAAGTAACGGACTCAGACTCAACCCGACCAAGACCGAGTGGCTGTGGTTTCCGGCTGCCCGATTCAACCAGCTGACTCCATCGCTGGCCATAGGGGGCGAACATCTTGCCCCTGTGGATGGGGCGCGCAACTTGGGTGTCCTCCTGGATGCCCGGCTGTCCATGGAAGATCAAGTGACAGCCGTGGCCAGGAGGGCGTTTTACCAGGTTCGCCTGGTTCGCCAGTTGCGCCCCCTATTGGATCGGGACGCCCTTCGCACAGTCACTCATGCTCTCGTGACATCCCGACTGGACTATTGTAACTCTCTCTACATGGGGCTCCCCTTGAGGTGCACCCGAAGACTTCAGCTGGTCCAGAATGCAGCCGCGCGAGCAATAATGGGTACCGCAAGGTATACCCATGTAACACCGCTCTTGCGCGAGCTGCACTGGCTACCTGTCGTCTTTCGGGTGCACTTCAAGGTGTTAGTTCTCATCTTTAAAGCGCTCCATGGCTCGGGACCTAGCTATCTGCGGGATCGGATTCTGCCCCATACATCTTCCCGGCCGATTCGCTCCCACAGAGAGGGACTTCTCCGGGTGCCGTCCACTAGACTTTGTCAGCGGGCGACGCCCAGGGGAAGGGCCTTCTCTGTGGCGGGCCCAGCCCTCTGGAACGACCTTCCCCCCGACATTAGAACAACTACGGACCTCCGCTCCTTCCGTCAGAAATTAAAAACTCACTTTTTCTGCTTGGCCGGCCTGGGTTAGTCTCTACCTCAGGGGTTAGGGAATGTTAATTTTAAAATGGGGATTTTAGTACAGGGACAGTTGATTTAATTTGTTTTTATTGTATTTATTTATGTATATATTTTATGCTGTTTTAATTTTTCCCTGTGCACCGCTCCGAGTCCCCCTGGGGAGAGGACGCGGTATAGAAAAATAAATCTATCTATCTATCTATCTATTATATTATATTAAAATAAAGTCACTTTTGAGATCTAAGTCTTTTGGCAATTGTATCTTCTTTTCCCTGGCCCCCAGTGGGCGGGGCCGCAGCACTCTCTGCTCCCCCATTTTCATCCTCCAGGATTGAGGAATGTTTTTCAAGAAAGGCTTCCGCCTCTGCAATTGTTTTAATTCTTACTCTTCCTCCCTCCCAGAATACCAACATTCCCTCTGGCATCACCCACTTGAACAGTGGCACCCATTGTCATCTGGGCACTTGGCACCATGCCCAAGAATTTTAATAAATATCTCAGCAAATTGCAGCTTCCTGCAATAACACCAGTGGAACTGCAAAAAACAGCGCTACTTGGCACATGTTATATTCTACGAAGATACCTGGTTGATACCTAGGATGCTGGCAGCAAACTGTATCAACAATTAGCACCAGTCAATAGTATTTGTAATATGCATTTTTAAATGTTCAGTTGGCTGAGTTTCATGTTTTATGAATAAAGTAAATAATAATAATAATAATCTTTATTGTCATTGTACTAAAATTACAATGAAATTGGTTATATATACTATATATATATAACTATAATAAAATACTATAATACTATACTATAATACTATAATCTAATACTATATCCCCCCTTCCCCCAAAAAACCAACCTCTTAACAACTCTTTGGTGTTCTATGTATGAAGGAAAATTATCAGATCAGAAATGTTAAATCACAATTTTCTGTGTAATTTTTATGATTAAAATCGTTGAAATCTGTTTCAAAAGTATGACAGTGTATTGAATCTGGAAGGACTCTTGCTTATTTCATGTTAAATTTCTGGCTAAATTATAGTCAGCTTTTAATTGAAGTTAATGTATGTGTATGTGACTAAAAAAGCCTGATTTGCAGTTTGGACTGATGCCTCTAATTAACCAAGTTAATTGAAGTTTTATTATTGTTGTCCTTACTGACTTGTATGGATTGAATATTTATACCATCAAAAGTGGTAAAATATTAGAAAAATGAATTTGTTGGAAAGCTGTAGTCTGTTTCAAAGAATTCAAAGTTAATAGAATAAAATAAAAACCTGTTCTTTGAAAAATCTGCAGCTGAATCATCCTGCCTAATATAGACATCCTAGTTTATCCACCCTGTATTGAAGCAACTTTGAAATTTACTATTCTCCATTGAATAACAACAGGAACTTCATAAACTTTGTAGTTTAAGAGAGACCTGATTTTACAAGAAAATAATGACAATCCTTAGTTCCAGGAGACAATATTCGAGTGTAATTCTTCCAGGAAATCCTTTATCCAACTAAACAACCATACAACATGTGACGTCCCTTGATTATGTTTGATTCAGATCCTTATTTATTTAAATAAAGCAGCTTTACTATTTTCCCATTCCTCGTGACCTTTCTGTCTCATTTAGTCTGGAAATTGATTGCTGTTCAGCATTTTCCTTCCATGCTAAAAGCTGTTACTCTGCAGGGCTTACATTTAAAGCATGCCAAGCAGCTATTTGCCAGGCTGCATGGAGAAAAATGCTTCCTGAAATGCCACTTAGGGGCTTTATTTATTTCTTGTATTTGCTTTGGAAACAGTAGTTGTTTGATTTCAATAGTGTGAGCAAGGGGAAATGGCTTAGCATAGACATACACACATACGCACGGACACACAACCAGACTGGCCCCAGTCAGGACTTAAGGTTTTGAATTTAAAGTATTGTTTGTACTTTGCAACTTCTACATTGTAGTTCCAAGTCACAGACATCCCAGAGGCTAGGCAATAAAGAAGAACCCAGATAAATCAGAAGGGACTACTCCTGTGTAGTATCTTCCCTTGCAACCAATTCTGCAGAATTTTCTTGATAAGCTCATCTGAAAGGTTAGAGTTATGAAAATGGATTCAAAGCTTCAGTCCTCATTACTGTATATAAACTTAGATGAAAATGGCTTCTCGGGGCTTGCTTCAGAATAGATACCTGCATATACTTCATAAAGAATTTCGCGTGGCGGTACTTTGTATACTTTGTACTGAAACAGACATTTTATATGGACATCTATATCGGTCATCTCTCTTCTTGATCACATTGCAAATGACACCATTTAACATTATTTTGGTGTGGTACCAATTATAGAAACGTTGAGAGAAGGCCGGCTCTGCTGATATGGACATGTCCAGAGAGCAGCACTTTCCACCACTGCCAAGACTGCCTACCAACTAGAAGTCAATGGCAGAGGAGGAGGAAGAAGAAGAGGAAGATGATGATGATGATTATGATGATTTTATATGGACATTATTCATACTTTATGTGTGGGCAGAAACATTTAGTACATAGACACATGTCTTTTGTCCAAAACCTGCAAATATAAGGCCTCTGAAACTGAGATTTATAGTAATGTACTTCTGAAAAATTTTCAAAGGCAAATTGCTATAAAATGCATTACAATATTCAAAATGGAATGGAATGAAGTTTTGCATCATTCTGGAGTCTGGACTGATATGTCACCTCCTGAAGAGAAACACTATAAAGGATACTGCTGAAATTTTAAAGAGACAATGACCATGATAGAACTCACCACGGAGTAGGGAAAGTGGAAATTTTGTCAGGTGACAAGGTTATTCTGTTTTCTCACTTGCTCATTCTTAATATTAGTTTAGCATACAATGGTTTGTCATCTAAAACTAGAAGAATTGGCTGAATTTTCTGGAGCGTGAACAAAAGGCACAGTTCTGTGAATCAAGTACACTCTTGTTTGGGCTAAAATTGAAATCATGGAACAAAAAGAATTGTATCTTGGCAGAATCTATCTTGCTATTGGTGCCTTCCTTACCTACTGTGGATTGGTACAAAACGTGGACCGATTGTGTCCTTATGATGTAACATCCAATGCAAGACTCATTCTATGTGTTTCTACAAATTCTATTTAAGGAAATAACCTGAGATTAATTTTACAAGACTCCATGTACATTTGAGAAACATTTGGTTTGGTGATTATACAAAGTAGAATGTCACCCACATTGTTTCCTAATTAACCTGTTTTCCTTGCAAACTTTGTAATGTCAGTGATCGAACACTGGTTGTCTCCATATGGTGTCTTTTTCTATTTCTTATATAATATCTGGATAGATTGCCTTTGGCATTCCAATACGTCATGCACAAAGTAAAACCAATGAAGATAAAATTGTGAAACTAAAAAGTTTGAATGTAGACAGCTCCGGCTTTTGCAGCATGTCCAATTATGTAACATTTGGACAAATTATGCAAGGCATCTTCTTTCTGTTCTAGAATTTCTAGAACATCAGAAACTTTGCCCTACTTTATTCAGCTTTGCTGAAATGATATAGAATCTAGCTCATCTGAATGTTTTGTCTTTACAACTTTTAGTTCTATGCAGTTAAAATAAGAAGTAGCTTGTTTCAGACGTCTTCATCCTCTATGTATTATTCATCTTTAAGGTTTTCATACTTACTTATATTCATAGCCAAGAAAAACCTCATACAAATTGTACTGATATGACATTGTTGCTTATGACTGCAATCTTTATACAGAACAAAACAGATTTCCAATTGTGTAGCATTAGTGAACAATTCATGTTTTCACAATGAGCAACAGTTCTTTAGAGATCTCTTTGACATTCTGTGTGGGAGAACTTTGCTTCCTTGAAAAGATCTTGATCGCAATCTCAAATTTCTTTCAACGGATTTATTCTTGAGGTTCTGCTTTGCAGTTCATTCTTTATTTCATTGTTATTTTATCAGCCCAAATGTTTTACAATAATTACTCACAGATTGCCTGATATTGTAGAAAAATTATTTGCATTCATGCAGTAGCTGACAAATAAGTGCCTCGTGGTAACAAGGAACAATATGTACTCTAGTTTTGGAAATAGGTCTTAGTCTACACCCTTGACAAGATATACACAGAGATATGAGAATTTATACTGTATTATTTGAATCAGGCTCTTTGTGTAGTCCACATTTGTCAATGCTTACTGGCATGGCTTCAGGCAATAGCTTTTCCAGCCGAACATGGAGATGCCAGGGACTGAGTCTGTACATATTGCATGCATTTAGTTTTAATAAAATCTCACATACAAAATCATGTGACACAATAGGACCATATTTCAATAGGTGAACACATGTTTTGAATATAAAAGATCCCAGGTTCAATTACTAGGATTCAGGTAGCAGAAGATAATTACAAACTTCTTCAGAAAAAATTGCTATCAAACAGAATAGACAGTAAATAAATTCCTATACTCCTCTCCTTGAGAGTTAGATCTGACCTTAAAGCATGTGAATCTTGGTGCAGCATTTAATATGGAAACTCATCCATTCATTTCAATAGTAAATTTATACAATCTGTAGTTTGTCTTTTCTAGTGAAAATAATTGAATGTTCAGACTATATTTTATGTAGTATCCCATCCAACTAAAGCCAGCCTTATGCATTGAGAATCAAGAATGTAAAAACATGAATTAAATAATTCATTCTTAAGGGAATCCAGTCTGCCATTAGACTTCTCATTTTAACCAAAAATCTAGATTGCTGTCCATTTCATTCATTTTATAGAACACAGTAGAATTTAGAATTAATTCAAAAGAGCTTGCTTTCGTTGTACAACTATACTAAATTGGACTCTTATTTCTTAGACTTACAAGTATGACTCATACAGTATATCCATATAATTATTATCTGCATCTGCATGGGTTATGCATACAGCTATTGTGGTGGGAATAGTATGTGACAAGAAAAAAGTGCAATAGGCAACAGGCTAAAAATAGTACCCCAGTATAAGTTAAAATGTATTTCCAACAGATGTCTTTAGTTTTTTTAACTATGATTTTATAATCTGAGTTCAATTATTATTTCATTTCTGTTGGATAAAAATGATGAATGTTACCTTCAAAAAGAGATATGTAAGTGATACCTTTGGTATACCTGTGATGTAGATTAGCATATTTTATGTGTTCTTGCTGCGTGCTGCTTTTATACTGACACATGTTTGTTTCAATTTTTTATATAACATGCAGTTCCCTAGAAACTAATTAACATTTATTTGTACTTCTACTTGTGTAGTGTTTTTGAGCTAAGAAAGTTGCAAATCTCTATAATTTATGCTAAAATTACATAAGTAATGGAAAGTAGAATTAGATGGTTAGGATCATTTTAAGATAATTGTATTTTAATTGCTAAATTAGAGAGTAATTCTCATAAATTGCACATCATACCCACTAACTATAATGTGCATTAATTCATTAAAATTAATGCTAACTCTACAAATCACATGAGTGTTTTATGATTGTCCACTTATTTCATAGGATTTCTGGATGAGATTGCAACTCTTTTATTTTATTAATGAATTATCAGAATATTTTATTCACTCAGAAGAATCTGAAAAACAAATTCTCATAATTGGAATCTGCCTGCAGCTCATGTTGTTCAAACTATTTATAAATGGGTGAAGATTATTGAGGGGTTATGGCAGATAAGATGTAGGCCAGGGGTAGTCAACCTTTTTATACCTACCGCCCACTTTTGCATCTCTGTTAGTAGTAAACTTTTCTAACCGCCCACCGGTTCCACAGTAATGGTGATTTATAAAGTAGGGAAGTCAATTAAATTTAAAAAAGGAAAGTGCTTCAGTATCGGACAAAACCCCTACCACCCACCATGAAAGCTGGAACGCCCACTAGTGGGCGGTAGGGACCAGATTGACTACCACTGATGTAGGCGAAGAACAGGCAGAGTGGGGAGGGAGACTTAAATGTGTCATCAGTGTAGAATCCTTGAATTGCCTCAAGAGATCCAAGTCCCTGTGAATTCCTTTAACCCTTATCTAGCATTAATTTAGTGCTGACTGTAAGATGACTAGATTATTGTGTATAGACTTCAATAAATTGTCTATGCTGCAATCTTACAAATGATTCATTGTGCCTGACCTAAATGCAGATGTCTGTGTTCGCCTATATTATTATCGTAATTGCTTCTTTAGATTAGATTGCACTATTTCAGGTTACAGAAACCCCAGAAAGAGGGAGGGAGGGAAGGGAGATAGAGAGATCTTCAAAAGTACTAGTTATAATTTTGAAAACAATAGAAAAGAAACGATTAAATACAGGGAATAAGCTATGGACAATATTTAAATTAATTAAATATATGTAAATATAGTCCTTTTTTAACACTTCTGCAGCTGCTATTTTTAAAACTATGGCCCCTGGCTTGCCACTCAAAGACCAAATGCAATTCTTGGCCTAGGAAAAGGTAATTGGGCAGAAAATGTGCCATTGCTGAAACAAATTATAGGTTCTGCTTTGTAGCACAGATATATTGCATGTCCTACAATTCTAATTCTGTGGCTTCTTTGGCCAGGCTAATAATCAACCCATCACTAGTGGAAGTTTTATATTTCCAATTGGGGATTCAAATAAGTAAAATGGAAAGTCAGTGGCATTCTATTACCAATTAAATGGCTATGTATTTGCAAATTTCTGAAAAATATGTCTTGGACCAGAGAAGATCTTGATTGGCACAGATGAGTCAGGTACTGTTTAGAACATTTTCACTCCCATTTTCCACTGCCTGTGAAATGACCATAGCTACAGGGATCTGAGCATGAAAACAGAATGATTCACAACTATAATGATAATTTTATGATGAAAATGTATTACTATTTGAACCAGACTAATAATTAGATATTTAAATATGACGTTTTTGTAAGCTTCATTCAATACACTTTCAAAATGTCAAGCTCTTAACTAAATAAGAAACAATTGGGTTAGCCCTGTATATTTAACAGTTTTACTTATCTGGAGACATACAGTAGTTGCTGGTTTTCTTAGTAAAACAAGAGAAAACATTTAAGAGGAAATTAACCTTTCTACCCAATTGGAGAATGTTTGGTCTAGCAACTTAACTCATTTTTTTCTATCCCTAGTTATCATTTTTGCATTCTAGTTATAGTTATAGTTAATTTGATTTATATACCGCCCTTCTCCCTTTTGGGACTCAGGGCGGTCAAACTCATGTGATAAATAAAAGTGTGTGTTTCTGTGATGTCATAGATCAAGGCTTCCCCAATATGGTAATATCCATCCCAAGGATCAGTGAAACTATTCATTATTGCTGTTACTATTATTCACAGGACTATTACTTAATGTTAAATTATTTTAATATAATATTTGGGTATCAATGAGCAAATCTGAAACTTAATGAAAATAATATGAGTTGAAAAGATTGGAGACCCCTCTCTTAGATAGTCTGGCTTATTATTAGATTCACCTGAATTGTGTTGTTCAATTCATCTTCTCATTCATTTTTAATCTCTCAGTGCTACTCTTTTTACTTTGTAAATGCAAATATAGTCCCTCTGAATTTTCTGCATTCACTATCCCTTCATATTATAGAAATCTGATCTGGAATTCTTCTGAAGCCTTATGAACTTTCCAACTGCTTACATTTTCAGGCACTAGTATCAATCTATCAATAGATTCTAAATCACATCTGTTGTTCTGATGTTACACTGTCTGGGCAGAGATGTTGATGGGCAGTTTAATCAATAAAGAGCCATTATTTCCAATCTTGGCTGTCTGACATCAGAAGTCTGCTCATAACATGCAGGTAAATTACAATGGGACTCCTGTGCCATGGCAAATATGGCAGAGATCCTCAAACCTGAAGGTTTAGGGAAATGTTGGGATGGGGGAGGGATTCTGTAGTTGTTACATTTTAGATAAGGAAGAATTAAATGACCTCTGCATGTTATTTTAAAAGCCTTGCTGCTTTCTGAGATTGGTTGTTTGCTTGAATGTTTCATTATCTGACTAAGTAGCATCATCAGAGCTAGTGACTGTCAGGTTTGCTCTCTGCTTATGTACAATAGCTTGCCCTGCTAATAATGGTGAGGGTATGGTTTTCTCCTTGATAGTTCAAACTTTCCTCCAGTTGAAGCCTACCCTATGGAAATAGCCACTGTTTCATTTTTATGCAGGCACCTGTCTATCACATCAAATAAAGATGCAATCAACATAAAGCATATTACCAATTGGAATTCATAACTTGTAATGCATAAGATAGTAGTGTTCACCTATTGCAATAATGCCATGGGAAGTCTTGTATCATCTTATATCAGATTTATTGTTGCATACTTTTTTGTGGATCACAATGTACAACATCAAATTAATAGAGTTCTGTCATATGTTATATAGACGTATAGATTTCATAGATATACAAATATGCATTCACAACAACTGGTGGGGGCCAAAGTGGAATAGAAAGGAGAAAGTAAAAAAATAGTGAGAATTATCTATAGATAATGGCCATTAAGAAAAGCCATTGTTAGATGTGAAATTGAAAGTCATGTGTTTGTAGCCTAATTAATATGACAATATTGGAGTGCAATGACTTGGCGGTTAAGGACACAGTTTGTCAGCTGGGAAGCACTCACAATGGAATGAGCTTCCATTATTTGCTCCCACCTAGCAATTCAAAAGCCTGCAAATGCAAGTAGATTAATAGGTACTACTTCGGTGGGAAGGTAACAGCATTTTGTGAGCCTTTGGCATATAGCCATGCTCGTGTGCCGATTGAAATTGTTTCTGGACAACATTGACTTCCTCAGCCAAGAAACGGAGATGAGCATTGTCATCAGTCAGACACAACTGGATAGGGAAACATTTACCTTTTAGTCTCCTATTTCACTATAAAATGATTCTTTGTAATGCCTTGATTTTTTTAAATGATTTTTTGGTGATTCATCGCCTTTGAAAACTGTATTTTAGGTATCGTAAGGTACTGGGTAGGTTATATTATTGTATAATAAGAATTTCTAAAAACTCCAGAGATTTATTACAATTTAGCTCTTCAGATATAACAAAATGACAAATATACATATTTACACAAGTTTTACATAATTATTCATTCTAATTTCGAAAAGACAAGGTGCTGCTCATTGCAAAACAACACTGAAACTGAAACTAGGAGATGTTTTTGCTTTGCTTGTTGGTTCAATACGTTCTTTTTAATTGCTAATGGGCAACTGTGAAAATAAAGCTCTACTCTTACACAAGTGACAAGAAAAACACTTGGGTGAGAATACATCTAATGAGAACAATATCTACTGCCAAGATATCTCCCTCCCTTCTCCCTCTCTCTCCCTCTCTTCTCTGCGTGCTCGTGTGTGTGTGTGTATAATACATGTGTATATACATATACATATTGTATGTGTGTTTGTGTGTGTGTGTGTGTGTGTGTAGTTTCAAATAGCCAATAAGTTCAATAATACTGCCGCCTTCTCCCCATTTGGAACAGGATGAATATCAAGGACCCAGGTGCAAGATTCTGATATGCTTTCATTTTAAACTATAACTCTGATTCAAACATTTATTGATATTTATCACAGCTTTACAGGGGGATGAGTGGAAATAGAGGTTCAATTTTCAAAGCTAGTCAGTTCAATATTGCTTCTTGTCCAATTTCCCCGATGTTGATACTGCCAGTTTTTCTTCCTTGTGATTCTACTGCCTCAATTTTCAGTGAGAAAGCTTGTAAACATTGTCATACAAAATTTGTTCCCCAATGAAAAAATGTTACATTTGGAAATAAAGCATTAATGTACTTGTTTGTTTTTTTTTGTTATGTTTTTACATTGCAAAAATGCATTTTTCAGTTCAGATTAATCAATATTCTAAGTCAGATCTACATGCTATCAATTATGTTTCAAAAGAAAATAGGGCCATATTTAAAATATGCTTGTTCTCATATAAAGACCATCTTATCATGTCTATTCTGCTTTTTTGCAATATTAACTTACTCTGAAATATTCTGTTGTGCACTATTTAATATAAGGAAATTGGTTTTTTAATATGCTAGAAAAAATAATTCGATTTTTAAGGATAATTTTAGTTAAGAAAGGAAATTTGCCAGTTTGTCGTCTACATGATTCCTTAATATTCATTGCTGCATATCTATCAGCTCTTCTACATAGAGTAAACCAAGAAATCAGACCAAGGCATCAGACCCTGGGTTTTAGTCCTGCCTTAGCCTTGAAAGCCAACTGGGTGACCTCGAGCCAGTCACTCTCTATCAGTCCAACTCACTTCACAGGGATGTTGTTGTAGGGAAAATAGAAGGAGGAAGGTATGTTGGATATGTTTGCTGATTTGAGTTATATTTAAAAATAATAAAGGCAGTCAGTAAGTAATGAGAGAGAGAGAGAGAGAAACAAAAAAAAAAAATTCAAGTCCACAGCACTACTAAAACTACTTTTATTGTGACTGACTATAATAACAAAATCTTGTGAATCTGATTGTGCTGTACCTCCTTCCCTTTATTATATTCTTGTGAATTTTGGGTGTCTGTCTAAGGTCTTTACAAACACTATCTCCCTGTTGTGAACTTATGTTATGTTTTACCTCTTTTTATTTTGGTACCAAAACTTGCATATCTCTATCTAGGTAATCTTCCTTACTGTCTATACAGCATCCATCAAGAAGCATCTGTTCCTTGATATAGAGATTAAATAACCCTGAAAAGTAGTCAGTGTAACAGCTCACATTATCCTGGGTAACTAGTGATAGCTGAAGGATTTGGCTCTAGTCACACCAAAAATTATTTCTCCTTGGTGTTGCATTGTTTAATTTCATAGGATTCTTATAAATGCATAATTTACAAATGCTTATTTTAAAATGTATTTATTTATTCAATTGATTTCTATAGCCACCCATCTCAACAAAATGATAAAATGTTATTAATGGTAAATCATGGTATTCTAAAGAAAGCAATATTCCCTTAATTATAGTTCCCTTAAAGACTGTCCATGTCATGATTGCTCAGATGAATAACTGCTCATCATGTAAGTTAATATGGAGCATCACCCTTAACCATAAAGGATGAGCCATTCAGCAAATGCCTAGAGTTGGGTTTAAATTTAGTCATAGTTAAAATCAAGAAATCATTCACTACTGGATAAAGTAAAACTAGACTGGTAATTGGAAGACACAATTAATTTGAAACGTAAATATATGAAAGAAAGAATCATTGGAAAAGATAATGATGGTTGAAAAAAATTGAAGGCAATTAGGAAACCTTCTCACCAGCTAATCTCCAAAGGATTTTATAACACATAGTGAATGGCCATGTTGCATAATAGAGAGCACCCACAGCTTCACTTCAAATAAATGTCTGCAGGCTTTTTTCCCTATTTTTTTTTCCTAATCAGCAAGATAGCAAAGCATCACTAAGCATTAGGTAGACCTTTGGGTAATTAAATGGGATCTTCAAATTCCTAAACAAATGATCAGCAATATTTTGAAAATGGCTCAATTTTCAGACGTTACAGTAGAATAGTGCATATATTGACCAAAGACTTGTCATTCTGTAAAAACTTAACAGAGCATGTCAAGATTTATCTAAGTTGATGTTGCCAATCAGCTACGTTACTGATTGGCGTACAGTGATTATATTTTACCAGTCATCTTCAAAATAGTCAAAATGCAGTTATCTTCTTTGAAGTCTTTCCCTTTAGTTGTAGTTTTTCCATTTTTATTTTGGGGTTGCACCTTATAGTGACGAGGATTTTTCTTGAAGGAGATACAAACTCCATCACACAGCTATTATCTGATAGTGTTAAGGTTCCCCCCTACAGAGTTTATGATGGAAAGGCTGTCAGACAAGCCAGCAAAACAACTTGCACACATGACTTCATTTCCTAGAGGGAAAAGGGGAAAAGAGCAGTTTTTAAACAGGAATCTGACTGACACTATCCAACTCTTTTGCAAAATGTACTCCAAAGTTCAGACAGGAATGTGTTGATTGACTACAGCTAAGGAAAGGCTAAATGTCAGTCTTTCAGGTCTAAACTTGTGTCCTGTGCCATAGGCTGACAGATGAAGTAGCATCCAGAATGAAGACTGACATAAGAACTAAAGGTGGAGAAAATGAATGGTTGCTTTATATATTTAACAGGGTTACTTTTTATATTCATTATATTATGGTGTATAAAATAACTCCTATAATGATTAGATGGGGAAAAGAGATAACATTTACTTATTGAATAAGTAAGAATAAATTGACTGATTACTGATTCAAAGCAAATTAATTATTTCAATTATCCTTACCATGTATTAGTATGTATAAGTGCCTTTGCTAAATTAGATTTGTGGCTCTTGTGTTTGTTCTTTCAAGTAAGTGTTGAATCCTGGTGACTAATCCCTGGAATTTTATGGGCAAGATTTAAGAAGTGGCTTGCCCTTGCCTCCTTCCTAGAGCTGAGAACTGGCTTCATGCCTAAGGCAGGACTAGAACTCACAGTCTTGCAGTTTCTATCCTGGTGCCTTAGCCACTGCAGGTAAACCTCACTAATTGCCCTGTTTAGTAACTTTTTAAAGTTATGATAGTAACTTTACAACCAGTCATTACATTTACAACTGTCACAAAGACAGGAGTCATGTGATTGACATTTGGGCATTAGCAACGAGTAGATATTTACAATTATCACAGCATCACGATTCTTACATGCACATGATTGCTATTTGTGCATTTTACAATCATCTTCCAACAAGCAAAGTCAATGGACAAGCCAGCAGTAAAATCACAAGTTGCAATCATATGTCTTATTTAATAACCGGTGGTTTGCTTAACAACTGAATGGGAAGTGAAATTGTAACTTTATTGCATGATGATTTTCTTAGCAACCATATTGCCAGTCCCAATTGTAGTCACTAAGCGAGGGTTACCATAGTTAGATTATGTGTTCAGCATTCCTCTTGCTGCTTAGCTAGGCATATTTGAATAACCATTCCAGTTTCATTTAGTTTACACTTTTGAAAGGTGTAAACATGAAACTTATAACTATATAGAATTCAGGGCACCAGATTATATTCATTATGCAGTAGAATTGACTCTGGTGAATAAAACATGTTTTACAGCAATATTTCTATCATGTATTAGATAAACGCCTATAGATTTTGTACTCTTTCAGAGTCCAAAGACAGTGAATAGTTTTGACATGTTTCCAGAATGAGAGTTTATTATTCCTACAAGTAATTTACTTGTTCAAAAAATGAGAATGTTTGACAAAAAAAGCCCTTTAAAGTAAGACACAGAGATTTCCCCCCCCCCCAAATATGTATTACACTGAGTCTTTTCCCTCCTATTGTGCTAAGCATAATGGCATGATAATGTCATTGTGCATTGTGACTAGTTTTTATAAAGCCATTCTAGGTTTGTAAAATAAGCTATGATAAAATCTAAGGAAGCCTCCCGGCTACTTAAACCAGGTTCCTTGTCAATTGGGGAAGGTCATTATCAAGAACAGAACCTGCTGGCTTTTCTTGTTGTTTGGTCACAAACTGTGGGGTCTTGATTTATTCACTGGGAACTAAATATAGTATCAGCATTTTAATCATTTTTATTCCATCAGACTTTTCTTATTTGTAAAATGTGGCACTATTGCATAGAACAAAGCTCGGCTCAGCACATTAGCTCTATCTTTTCTCATTCCATAATTCCTCCAAATACTTTCTATTGGAAGAGGATAACAGCCTGCAGAGGAATCCCCACTCTGTCTGCTATTTCTTCAAACTGGAGTTCTGAATTGGCTATCCTGACTCCCATCCGCTGTATATACTTTCCAAAAGGCTAAAGAAGGCTTCAGATGCTTTCAGTTTTTAATATTTCACTTATAAATGAAGGAAGTATTTCCATTCAGATAGCTTTAAAAAGCCAAATGATTTTCTTGGTGCATAAATTTAATATGGGAATGCTAGCTCAGTTTAATAGCTATTAAATCATCTTTTTTGTTGTCTAAGGGGTAGATCAAGGGGAGTTCAAGTCCTGTAATATCATATTCCATAAGAAATGTAATGTATTCATGTTTAAGGGGATTTAAAAATGAAAGAATAATGTTTTGCTAAAGAAAAAGTCTATATTTGCATATTATACAGTTGGATGCAAAGCCATCAATCATCATATTATCTGTACATTGAGAATGATAAATGGCCTTCATTGTAATGAGAGAATTTAATCACACAGAGAACTGAAGAGGGCAAATAATACAAATGCTTCATCTGCAGAAGCAACTTAGTCATTATAAATACATCTAACCACCCTTCTAGAACAACACCATTCGTTTGCATGTACATAGAAAAGGTCAAAACCAAGACAATTTTTCTGAAAGCAGTCAAGTTTGATAAAGAGACTACATTTTAGGAATATATTTTTGAAAGGCAATCCGTGATAGAACTCGGGTTTGCTTATCTTGCCCTGTATAAAATTTCACAATTGACTGAGATGGCTGTTCCATTTTGTGCCTCATTTTAGGCATATCCCAGCAGCATCTCTTTGAACGTATGGAAGATTATTTTATAGGAAGTGCTTTACAGCCCTCTAAGTTTAATAGCTATCACAGTGCTTTACAGCCCTCTAAGCGTTTTACAGAGTCAGCATATTTCCCCCAACAATCTGGGTCCTCATTTTACCAACCTCGGAAGGATGGAAAGCTGAGTCAGCCTTGAACCCGTGAGAATCGAACTGTCAAACTGCTGGCAATTGGCAGTCAACAAAATTAGCTTGCAGTACTGCATTCTAACTACTGTGCCACTATGACTCTATTAGATCATTGCTTCTTAATTTATTCTTGCCTATTTTGGCAAATTTCAATTTTACTTAGGTAAATTCTAGTAATATTTATACCCAGTTGGTGGTTCTGCCATTCAGTAAAGTCACCCACAGACAAACAACCAAATAATCCTAATTATTTCTGGTACTAGTCCTAGTGTTCCTATTCAGTTATCAGAATACTGCTCTGTCTTCTCTATCCCCTTAAAATGTTTTGTTCGGTAAATCTTTACTATAATTGGACTGGCAGGCTAATATGGATTTTTCTGCACCATTAAGTGTTTCTCCCACATGCAAAGTCATTCAGAAACAGTTACGGGATTTATTTAATAAGTCAAAGATATAATGCTTTTTTTAGTATGATCAAGAAGGTATAGATTATATTATCAGCCTTAATTGTACACATGCTACATGTAGCATTTCCTGTTAATGACAAGGACAGCAAAGGTTACTTGGCACGTTATGTACAACCAAAGTCCAGTTTTATCCTAGTCATACTTACATTATTCTGCATGGTTTAGGGCCGTGATGGCGAACCTATGGCATGGGTGCCAAAGGTGGTACGTGGAACCATTTCTTAGGGCACGCGAGGCGTTGCCCTGTCAGCTCCAGCACGCATGTGTGCGTTGGCCAGCTGATTTAGGCCTTCTTTTGAGGCCATTTTTTGCCCTCTGGAGGCTTCAGGAAAGCTCCTGAAATCTCTGGAGGTCGGGTGGGAGGCTGGTTTCACCCTTCCCAGGCTCCTAGAAAGCCTGTGGAGCCTGGGGAGGGTGAAAAAAGCATGCCAAAAGCAGGGGGTCGTGCACATAGCATTATGGGTGTGGCACGGCCATGCACTATCCTCCTGCACTCCCCCTGCTTTTGGCACGCGAGCCAAAAAAGGTTAGCCATCACTAGTTTAGGGTCTCTTAATCTAGAGACTCTCATGCAAGCCAACAGAGAGTTAGTTCCATATCCCACCAATTAGGGGGTTTATATATATTTACACACACATGCAAAAAAAAAACCTTAGATGAAGCAAATGAATTTGTATACCTTGATAGTTTATTAAAGGTGAGGAAATGAAGTAATTTAACATCCAAATATTCATAAAAATATAGTAGTTGCTATGTTGTTTGCTGCAATGAATGGATATTTGCCCAAGAAAGCAAAAATTGCTAAATATAAGAGCATGTTTCTATCCACACTTTATGGAAATAAGAATTGAGAAATCACACAGTAGGAATGTGTAAAGTTAAGAATGATGTGCTGGAAAAATAGAGATTAAATGTAAAATAAATTGGTTGAGATGAATTAGTTATATGAAGTATATGATATGAAGGAAAAATAAATGATTCAGGAATGGAAATAAATCGGAAAATGGAAAAAAATGTATATCGATAAGAGATTCAAATTCTCAAAAAGGGTAAACTTAGACATTATAAAAAAGCAATTTATGAAGCAGTTGTAGTTGTGGAAGGAAAATCCCTTTTGTTAATCATCATAAACAGCACAGGTCCCTGGTTAGTAGCCTGTTGGGATCCGGGCCACACAAGTGGCGGGTGAGTGCACAAGGGTGCAAAGCTGCATTTGCTAATTGAAATTTTTATAGTATTTTACAATATTTCACCCAGTGCTGTACAAAACAAAAGGAAGAGTTGGTTTCAAGTATCTTCTATTATCTTTAAGATCTCCAAAATCCACGTTCTCTAGGTACAGGCGTCGAGGCATCCAAAGTTCCAAGTGCATAGTCCACAAATGGCTTCCAAGTCTTCCAAAAGATATCTTTTTTATAAACCCCCTCTCTAAATTTAATATCGCACGTCATTTTATCATTTAAGGCTAATTTCCACATTTCACAGTACCATTCTTCTATTTTAATATTTACCTCTATTTTCCAATATCTTGCTATTACAATTCTACCCATTATAATCATAATTCTAATCAATTCTTTCTCATGTTTTGTTAACTCTGGTTCATTAATTATCAATAACAATATAGTTTCTGATCTCAATATTATTATTCTTTTCATCATTTCACACATCGTTCTTTCTAATTGCTGCCAAAACTTTTAAATTTTCACACATTTATACCACATATGTTCATAAGTTCCCAATTCCATATTACATCTCCAACATTTATCACTCATTTTTTTATCTATCAGTGATAATCTTAATGGGGTCCAATACCATTTCCAAACAACCTTAAAATTATGCTCTTTAATCCTTATAGACAAAGTCCTCATGATTCGACTTTTCCAATTCTCATTCCAATCCAAATCCAATATTTTAATCTTAAGGTCTTCCTCCCAATTCCTTTTCATTACCATTTGTGGATTTCCATCAAAGTTTATAATCTTATATATCTTACTAACGAGTCCTTTTAACCCAATTTCATCCTTAATAATTTGAGATACTAAACTTTCAAATTTAGTTTTACTTCTATCTATTTTACATATTCCCCTTACTTTCGTGGTCCATTTTTCTACCTGTATTTTTTCAAACCAATTCAACTCCAGTTTTTGAATTACTTTCTTTTTTCTACTCTCAATTCCTAGAGCTCTTAACCAATTTACTATATTTCCTATATTTTCATCCTCAATTACTTTATCTCGACTTATATTAGTTTTAATCGGCCAACTTTCAGTTGTCTTCCCCAAGAAGGCTATATCCGGGATCAATTTTTTAACAAATTTATTCCAGATTTTACTCAGCCCCTTTAACCAATAACTATTAATTGTCTTTTTTGTTTTTGCTCTATCTAAAAACCATATAGACCCAAATCTCTTAATATCTTTTAACTCCAGATCTCCCCAATGACCATCTCCACCTTTAAGTATTTTTATCACGGTTCGAATATTATACGCCCGATAATAATTAAGTAGATTGGGAATTCCCAATCCACCTTCTTTTTGATTTTGATACCACATTTTTTTCATTAGTCTTGGTTTTTTCCCACCATTACAGAATTTATCTAATTTCTTCTGATATTCTTCTATATCTTTCTCTGTCAAATTTAATGGTAGCATCTCAAATAAAAAATTAAACTTTGGTAACAACATCATTTTACACATTGCAATTCTACCAAACCAAGACAACTTTATCTCTTTATATTTATCTATCTTTTTCTCTACTTCCTTCAACATCACCTCATAATTAATTTTTTTCAATTCTCTAACTTTAAGTGAAAGTGTTATCCCCAAGTATTTCAATGTATTCTTAACTCTTATCCCAAATTGTTCTTGCATACTCTCCCACTCCTTACCATCTTTATTCATTAGTAATTCAGATTTTAACCAATTTACCTTTAAACCTGTCATTTCTTCAAATTCTATCAAATGTTTATTTATCCTCTTTAAATCTTTCTCTATATCTTTCAAAATAATCAAGGTATCATCCGCATACAAATTTATCTTATATCCCAAAGCTGCATTTGCACAACTGGACTCTGCATGCGCAAAACCATCCTCCCCCACTGCTGGTCCGTACAACAAGAAAGATTGGAGACCACTGATATGTTCTGACTCTGCCACATTTTATCAGTTACAAACTGGGAATAAAAATATATTTTACAATTACTGCTTGTAAAAACAAAAAGGTGGGGATTAATCTTACTAATAAATTAAGTAAACATTTGATTACTATTACTTGTATACTAATCACCAAAATATGCTATGCAATTTGAAATATTGCTGAAAATAATAATAATAATAATAATTATTATTATTATTATTATTATTATTATTATTATTATTATTATTATTATTTTAATTTGTTGACCGCTCCTCTCCCCATAGGGACTCGGAGCGGTGCACAGGGAAAACTAAAACAATAAATATACAAACACATTAAAAACAAATTAAACATATACCTGTGCTAAAATACCCCATTAACATACTAAAAATTCCCAGTTAAAACAACTAAAACCCCATAGAGAGGGACTACCCTAGGCCGGCCAAGCAGAAAAGATGTGTTTTTAGTTTTAGACGGAAGGAGCGGAAGTCCGTGGTCGTTCTAATGTCGGGGGGAAGGTCGTTCCAGAGGGCTGGGCCCGCCACAAAGAGAGCCCTTCCCCTGGGCGTCGCCCGCTGACAAAGTCTAGTGGACGGCACCCTGAGAAGTCCCTCTCTGTGGGAGCGAATCGGCTGTGAGGATGTATGAGGCAGGATCCGATCCCGCAGATAGCTAGGTCCCGAGCCATGGAGCGCTTTAAAAATGATGACTAATACCTTGAAGCGCACCCGGAAGACGACAGGCAGCCAGTGCAGCTCGCGCAAGAGCGGTGTTATGTGGGTAAACCTGGAGGTTCCCAGAATTGCCCGCGCGGCTGCGTTCTGGACCATCTGAAGTCTCCGGGTGCACCTCAAGGGAAGCCCCATGTAGAGAGAGTTACAATAGTCCAGTCGGGATGTCACGAGAGCATGAGTGACTGTGCGAAGGGCGTCCCGATCCAATAGGGGGCGCAACTGGCGAACCAGGCGAACCTGGTAAAACGCCCTCCTGGCCACGGCTGCCACTTGATCTTCCATGGACAGCCGGGCATCCAGGAGAACACCCAAGTTGCGCGCCACATCCACAGGGGCAAATAGCACTAATAATTTGTTATGTTAATAGTATATGATTTTTTTTTTAATTTTCAGAGTTCAATACAGTAGAATATTTGGAAACATTTTATTTTCTGGTCTGAATATTACAGAAAGCAAGGTGATTATTTCAATTATTTATTTTTATATTTAATGCTACATTATTTATGACTTTTAGCAAATTTTCTAGCATAATTTACTTAATCTCTTCATCACTGGGAAAAAGAAGTATTGGATTTAAATTACACTGGATAGAAAGAGGGAATTGTAACCTCCTACGGTCAGAGAACAGTCTCTATTTTGGTTTTTTCTTCTTAGCATGTGTCATAAAGATTCTTACCTAATGGTGCCATGTCACGTGTTGGGAACCCTTAAGTGAAATAAAGGCTGGATGCTTAGTTGAACTATGTGAAGATAAATGACAGGGGAATTCTACTGTCAAGAATAACAGCAAAGCTGCCCGACTGATAATAGCCAGCAGTAATTTGGCAGAGTTTGAAGGTAAAAATAATAATACTGTGAACTAAAAACACAGGTCTGTAGTGTTGCCATTTATATTAATTCAATTATGGGACTTTGACATTAATGAGATGTCCAGGTCACGAGGAAGAATTAAACTGACTTGTTTTATTTGTTTTATTGTTTTATTTAATTTATATCCCACGCTTCTCCAAAAGGACGCAGGGCGGCGCACAGGAATTTAAAATAACATACAAAATAATACAAAAATACAAAAATTTAAAAACCTATTAAATACCAAGTCCTGCGCTAAAACCAATTAAAAATCCCCAATTAAAACTATCTATACTAGTCACAGCGGAGGTTATGTTAGGCCGGCTTGATGAAAGAGATGTGTTTTTAAACACTGGCGGAAGAGGCGGAGGTCAGTGATGGTACGGAGTTCCAGGGGTAGGTCGTTCCACAGGGCGGGGCCCGCCACAGAGAAGGCCCTTCCCCTGGGTGTCGCCAGTCGGCATTGTCCGGCCGACGGCACCCTGAGAAGGCCCTCTCTGTGGGAGCGTATCGGTCTAAGGGATGTATGGGGCAGGAGACGGTCTCGCATATAACTAGGTCCCGAGCCAATTGTAGTTGTCTTATTTGCCTGCATAACCTTTTTATATGAATGTTGATCTTTAGTGTCAACCTCATTCAAATAAATCAGTATTTCAAATTGAAGTGTAGATCACCAAAATTAGTTTTCCATATCCACCCATCCATTCCAATATGATTTGTAACAATTCCCAATATAAAGTTTTGTCAAGAAACAAAGCTGTTGAATGCTGTAGGTAGTGTTGCATAAGTACAGTTCTGTTCCAGCAACAGCACATCTTTTCCTCAGTCGACATTTCCATGAGTTCTGCTGAGTCCCACAATCTGTAGTTGGATATCTTTCGATACAGTTCTCACTGGCCCAGAATTAGAAACAGGAATATGTGCACTCCATTTATGGTTTATGAATGTTACTTTCATTCAAGAATGATAAGATTCCTTTAGCTAGTAAACTTGGAAAATAAATATTTTTTGCAGTTCCTGAGTACAGTTTGCAAATCAGTTGAACTGATTGTGTAGAATTTATATAGCTGAATATAATGGTGCATACATTTATGCTCTGCAATGGTTCCTATTAATCAAAAACTGACAATATGTAGAAAAGTTCATACAGAATCACTAAATTGTTGGAAACGCAGAAGATGTTGAGTCAGTAGTATATCTGTTTGGTTTTAATTTTCATTTCACCTTTTCAGACTAACACATTTTTTAAGAAGCTTAAATGTAGTTAAGAAGTGTTAAGTGAAAAGTGAAAAGATGCTATTAGACTCCTGATTTTCATCTGTTCCATTGTTTTTCTTCCTTGACAGCTTTCTGATACAAATACAGAGATTATTGCTATTGAACTGGTTATACGTTTTTTCCCCACATCTTCAAAAATCTTTTTAAATGTCTGAAGTGTCATACTTTTATTTGTCTTTTTGCAGATTTTACTTGTACTTTTCCTGCCACAAGCTGACCACTATCCTATGGTTTCATTGTGAGGAGCATAAGTCTGGACTATAAGCAGGCAGTCAGTTATCCTCTACAGTGGTACCTCGGTTCACGAACTTAATTCGTGAACTGACTCTGTTCGCGATCCGAATTGGTCGTGAAGCGAGGCACAATTTCCCATAGGGTTCAATGTAAATCCGGTTAATCCGTTCCGACCTTGTTTTTTGGTCGTGATTCTTGAACTGACTCTGTTCGCGAACAGAATTGGTCGTGAACAGAGGCACAGTTTCCCATAGGGTTCAATGTAAATCCGGTTAATCCGTTCTGACCTTGTTTTAAAAATGTCCGCGGCTCCGGTTAGTGAAGCGAGGCGGGGTTCGTGAATCCGAGCATTTTTACGAACTTTTCTGTTCGTGAACCGAATCGGTGTTCGTGAACCAGGGCACATTTTTTGGGAAATGTTTGGTCGTAATCCGAATTGGTCGTGAACAGAGGCGTTCGTGAACCGAGGTACCACTGTACTTATCTGGAGGGGTTCCATTGAACCAAGTTTGCGTCAGTTTTTTAGTTTTCATTGAGTTTTCTTCTTCGTCTAGAAGTCAGATATTTCCAATAACTTTTTCAAAAGTGACAATACACACACTTATTAAATAACCAGAACACAATGTGAAAGCTTCTCTTTCTTGTAGGTATAAGAAAAGTACTCGTGAATTGTAGTGTCCATTTATTTTGATACCATATATTAAATATTTTCATCATCAAGATGTGCATGTATCCTTCACTTTGCTTGTATTGCAGTGCTAAATAAGTGGCAGGATGCATAAATTGGAGATCAGACCATCATGTATTTATGGGAAGAATCTGGGATTAAAGCCAATTGAGTCCTGATCAAGTAACCTGGATGAAGTCCAACTCTTCACCACATGTTCAGTTACTGGAGTTCTGGTCATTTGGCTGTGAACACGATTTATCATACTTAATCAGACATGGTTCAGCACCTTTTACCTCTGTAACCATCTACTATATATCTTTTATGGCCTGATTGGGTAAATGTGTGTATATAAGTGTACAGTATCAGGTTGAAAGGGTGGGATCTTATAGCACATTAGGTTGAAAGGATGATTTCTTGTAGTGATCTGAGCTACTGCAAAGCATTTGGTTAAATGTTTCTCTGCTAGCTGCAGCCTTCATTAGCAGATGCAGGATGAAATTAGCATGATATAACACAAAAATAGGACTGTGCAATTATAGGTAGAGTGAGATTTTGAGTGGGAAGAACTTGAAATATGAATTATGTAATCTTTCTTACTCCTCAAAGCATATTGGGGTAATAGGTTAGTGCATAAAATAGGAAGAAATTGGTAGATGTTAATTTGTATGCAAAATAAATCAGTTCTCACCTATATAGATGGGTCACCAGCATTATGCCCTGAGGTATGCACTTTGATGAATATTATATAATGTATGACTAATAACTATTGTGGAAAAGTGCTCAAGGCACAATATGTTAGAAAGACATTGGTAAAAATTTATGTATATAAGGAACAGTGTATTTATGTTTGTTTATGTGTGGACCATGACTAACAATGAATATATAAAAAGTATTTTTAATATTTGTTGATTGATGCAAAATGGGATGGAATAAATTTAACTTTTAAACATTAGAAACAAAATAAGGCAAACTTTATATGGGTATCATTCGACTTTTAAATGTTAAATGTCAAAGCATCTTTGCTATAAGAGTAAGTTTCTTCCTAATGCAAGTTGCTACACTATATTGCCAAAAGTATTCCCTCACCTGCCTTTACTCGCATATGAGCTTACAGTAAGTGACATCCCATTTCTAATCCATAGGGTTCAATATGACGTCGGTTCATTGCGCACTAATCTGAAGGCCACATGAAGTTTGGAGGTCTGTAGCAATTGACTCTCGCACGATGCACCTCAGCATCCGCTGACCCCGCTCCGTCTTTTAACGTGGCCTACCATTTCATGGCTAAGTTACTGTCATTCCCAAACACTTCCACGTTCTTATAATACAGCTTACAGTTGATTGTGGAATATTTAGGAGCAAAGAAATTTCACGACTGGATTTGTTGCACAGGTGGCATCCTATCACACTTCCACACTGAGCTCCTGAAGAGTGACCCATTCTTTCACAAATGTTTGTAAAAACAGTCTGCATGCCTAGGTACTTGATTTTATACACCTGTGGCCATGGAAGTAATTGGAACACCTGATTGATTATTTGGATGGGTGAGCAAATACTTTTGGCAATATAGTGTATGAGAAGTACATAAATGTTATATACATAAAAATCTTAGAAGTTATTCAAAACAGTATCTGACACTCCCAGGTCTTTAAGAAGGATGTGAAATCTTCAGTTCCCAGGTTACAATGTTCTATAGTAAAATTGTGTTTTACTAATCTAGGTGAAATGTTAATATATATTACTAGTTCATAAATGATATGCCAGACACTAAATAAATGAACAGAATATAGAACAATAGAGTTCGGAGTGACCTCACAAATCTTCTAGTCCAACCCCCTTGAGCAGAAGACCCTATATCATTTCAGGAAAATGGTTGTCCGGTCTCTTTTTTATTTATTTTATTTTTATTTATTTACTTGTCAACATGTACAAGGTAACAGGACATGGACATTTTCACATGAGATTGTTACAAATAGATGGGTATAAATAAGTATAACATGGCCATGAACACATAAAAAGGGTACATATCAATGGGACAGTAGGACAGGGACGGTAGGCACGCTGGTGCGTTTATGCACACCCCCTTAAGGACCTCTTAGGAAATGTGTGAGGACCACGGTGGACAGTTTTAAAAGCCTTTAGTGATGCCCCCAAAATTTCTGGAGGCAAGCTATTTCATTGGTTGATTGCTCTCACTGTTAGGAAATTTCTCCTTAATTCTAGGTTGCTTCTGTCCTTCATTAGTTTCCAACCTTTGTTTCTTGTCTTGCCTTTTGGTGCTTGTCTTTGTAGGAGCCCCTCAAATATTGGAGCAGTGCTATCATCCCCCTCCCACTCCTTCTTTTCATTAGACTAGGCATACCAAATTCCTGTATCCCTTCTTTGTATGCCACTCTATTAGAAGAGGCGTATCAGGTAAGTACCAACACCTTTTTAGCCTCCAGTCCCATAATCATTTTTGTTGTTCTGTGTGTTCTGTATTCTCAGAACTGTGCAATATTCTATATTCTCAGGAACAAATAGATCTTTCCATTTCTATCAAATCTCTTTGGTATTGATTCAGCAGTAATGATGAGTGGGCTTAGAAACAAGAGTCATTCAGTCTTGAGATGATTTTTCTTGAAACCCTTAACTATATTTTTAAAAAGGAAGTATTTTTCTCTACTCCCTTTGTTTCTTTTGTGCTGCAGTTGGTTCTTACTTACTGTCTGCAAAACCCTTTAGCAGGTAGGCAAACCTTTATGATATAATAAATCTCTGATAACATTTAATAATTATCTTTGTCTTGAAAAATTTGCACATTTTTCTCTCCCTCTCCCATTTCCTCTGTATCTCCCTTTCTCTCTAGAGTGATCACATCATACAGCAGATATCTTTACCTACTGTATACCATATATAGTAGTTTTATTTAAGTTTACTACACTTCTGACCTATGTTTTAAACACATACTTGAAAGTATGCTTACTGAATATAACACATTTTACTGTAGCATAGTTTTGTCTCTCATGAGAGCCTCTAAAGCAGGGGTCTCAAACTCAATTTACCTGGGGGCCGCTGGAGGCAGAGTCTGGGTGAGGCTGGGCCGCTAAAGGGATTCCTTATATTAATATTAATACTAATATTAATACTAATATTATACTTTCATATCATGCTGGGGCCACAAGATACCGTCTTGCGGGCCGCGAGAATGAGACCTCTGCTCTAAAGAGACCATTAATCAAGTTTGGTGAAATGTTGGACTACGATGGGTACCTCTCAAGTTTTTCGAGTGGTTTCCCTCCCCCCGAGTGGTTTATTGTCTTTTGATGCTAAGAAAAGGAATTTTATATTCCCTTCGTGTTTGTGTGTGTGTGTGTGTGTTTGTGTGTGTGTGTAAATTTAGGCAGACTAATTCTAGGGCAAGCATTATTAGACCAATTGATGTTGTGGATTAAACTAGTAAATAGGTCTTCTGATTTGTTATTCAGATAAAAATAAACATTTAACCCGGAACATTTATAATTTCATGAGTACTATATATATACTTTTAACATATCTATAGTTGATGCTTATTTCTGTTTTTCCTTAAGACACTTTGCCAAGATCTAGTTAGATATTTTAGTATTTTCTCAGTACTTTTGATGTAAGTATGTCAATGCAAAATCACATCAGCTCAGATTTAATGTCCTAGGTATTGGTAGGCTGGTAATAAGATATCTTCTAATCATCTTTGATTTTTCTTTTTTTTCAAATTTGTGTCATACATTCTTCTTATATGATGTAATAATGTAAGCATGGACATAAGCTTTATAAGCCTCCCATTCAAAGATTAAGAAACTAGCTGTCCCTGCACTTAATTCAAAGTATTGCAATGTTTTCAAATTCATCTGCTTTATGGATTCATTATAATTCAATGTAGAGGTATTAAAATGCCAACTTCCAGACAGCTTAGTGGCTGTTGAAGTGGTAAATTAAAACTGATTGAGCTTTGATCTGATATATATGAAATGTCAATCATGCATAATGCATAAGTTGAGATAACATTAAGGAAATCAAAAATGTATTAGAAGTTCAGATGCACAGCTGAATAAAAAGCATGAGCCCTTTTTTTAGACTGTAATATATACTAAAGATCAATCAAATTTAATTCATTTCAATAATAGTTCTCACTTAAATTTTACAGGTGGGAATATTCCTATCTATTTCAGGATCTAAAGCCTCATAGGCATCTATTTCAATATATATATAATCACAGGATGTGTAATCTAAATAAGGATAACATTTATGAATGATACTACATCAATATAGTAATGTGTTCTCTCTTGATTATGTATGTTTTCAGTACAATTATTTGGATCATTTGTGATGAATATGTTTTAAAAGATCTTAGATGTCAACTATACCATTTGTTTCTTGCTGGGGAAAATAAGAGTATCTTAAGCCATAATCTTGGTTTTATGTTGTAAAGGAAAACTTGCTGTGACTGGTAAAAATCTGTAAGAACCTTCAACAAAATCCTTTGGTGCCACCATGTGGCATAAGAAATGTACTGCCTTAGTTTTTGTACAGAAGTGTTAATTATATCAATCTTTTTCCTTTGAAGAAAGGAAGTTCAGTGGAACTTATTTATAAGCGAGTATGCATAGGATCAAGCAGAAGATTCATAAAATCAAGATTTCATAACATAAGTATAGGTATCATTATTACTAATATACTGTCTTCTAGAATATTAAATAGTATTTTCCGACATAAGACGGTACACTGCTATTGATCTCTTTTCACTTCCACCTTATGACCAGTTGTGTCATCATAATTGAATTGGGCAAAAATAAAAGAAATTTCAAAGATATAAAAGTCCTATTTATTTTTACAAAATTAGTCTTATTCACAGATTTTTATTTTAAAGAGAGGTAAATATTAGAGTAAGAAGAAAAAGGCCAAAATTACAACCTATTATATCTCGAGATGACATCTGTAACTTCTTTTTGAACACGGTCTTGGTTGTCAATGTATTCTTGAAAAACTCCAGTGATAGAGCACCAGCAACTTCTGGAGGCAAGCCCTTCCACAGATTAATTGTTCTCACTGTCAGGAAATTTCTCCTTAGTTATTGGTTGGATCTCTCTTTAATGTTCTAACCATTACTTTTCATCCTGCCTTCTGGTGCTTTGGAGAATAGGTTGACCCTCTCTTCTCTAACACCTGTAGTCCTTCTCTTTGTTAGACCAGACATACAAAGTTCCCTCAGTCATTAATCTTATGATTTAATGTCCAGGCTGCTTATCATCTTTGTTGCTCTTCTCTGCACTGTTTCTAGGGTCTCAATATCTTTGTTATCTTGTGGTGACCAGAATTGGATGCAGTATTCCAAGTGTGGACTCCCATTGCAGTATAAAACAGTAGGTATCTTGTAAGTTTAGCTTACATATGGAGCCCACATGGAAGCAAAGGCCTGCAAGTTTTCTTGGAACTAGTACATAAGCATTTTGCTATACTTTTTTCCTCAATGTTTTATGATTTTCAAGTATAAACTTCATCCTTAGAATTTCTGACAATCTCCCATCCTAATCTTACCCATATCTGATTCTTTTTACATTTTTGAGATCCACTATGGCCACTCACCATATTTTTTTCAGAATATAAGATGCACCTTTTTCCTTAAAAAAGAGGCTGAAAATCTGGGTGCGTCTTATACACTGAATACAGCATTTTTGGCCTTCTGAAACCCCAACCCTTCACCAAAATGGCCGTGCATAGCCTTTAGGAGGCTTCCAGAGTGCTCCTGGGGGCTGGAGAGGGCAGAAATGAGCAAAATAGGGCTATGCATGCCCATGTTTTAAAAAAAAAAAAATTGGGCCCATTTTAGTGAAAAACGGGCTGTTTTGGAAGGTCTGCAGAGTGGAAAACCTTTTTAAAAAAAATTTGCCTCTTCAAAATCTTGGTGCGTCTTATACTCCGATGCATCTTATACTCTGATGCATCTTATACTCTGATGCATCTCATACTCTGAAAAATACAGTATGTGCTGCCAGCTGAGAGGCAGAGTAAAGTGGCGAAGTTGTGTATACCTATAAATGAATGTGGGCAGAGGGAAATGATTTCCTGTTACTTCCTCTCACCTTCTTTTTGCTTTAATAGAATAAAAAACCTGTTGGTCAGAGAAATGCTTTTTTTACTGCTATGTTAGTCTCTTCTCCTTCCTTGTCTCTGAATTTATTATATAGATTTTTATTTAGGAATACAATTACATAGCTGTTGAAACAGATTGTTGGTTCAGATGAATTTGTGTTCAAAATGCAGCAACCGACATTGTTTTGTGCAAGCCTTGATGCATACATGTGTCATCTCTCTCCTTGCAAGAGTTGCATTGGCTACCAATTTGTTTCCAGGTCCAATACAAGGTACTGGTTAGGCCTACATGGGCTGTAGCCAGGTTATTTGAAAGGCTGTCTTTTCTACTCACATCTACCCAACCCACCAGAGCAGGGAGACAGGGAATGCTATGGGTCCCGTCTAAGGAGGTCCATCTAGAGCAGGGATGTCCAACTCACGGGCTGGATGTGTCACATGCTGGCCATACCCACGCAGTTTAGCAAAGGGGGCAGGGGAATCACAATACATCCCGACTGGACTACTGCAATGCTCTCTACATGGGGCTCCCCTTGAGGTGCACCCGAAGACTTCAGCTTGTCCAGAATGCAGCTGCGCGGGCAATTATGGGAACATCTACGTTTTCCCATGTAACACCGCTCCTGCGCGAGCTGCATTGGCTGCCTGTCGTCTTTCGGGTGCGCTTCAAGGTGTTGGTTATCATCTTTAAAGCGCTCCATGGCACGGGACCTAGTTATCTGCGGGATCGCATCCTGCCCCATATATCCCTGCGGCCGATTCGCTCCCACAGAGAGGGACTTCTCCAGGTGCCGTCCACTATGCTGTGCCAGCGGGCGACGCCCAGGGGAAGGGCCTTCTCTATGGCGGGCCCGACCCTCTGGAACGACCTTCCCCCCGATATTAGAACAACTACGGACCTCCGCTCCTTCCGTCAAAAATTAAAAACACATTTCTTTTGCTTGGCCGGCCTGGGATGACTTAACTGTTTTAGGGGTTTTTAGGGGTTTGTTTTAGCTTTGGGATTTTAGCACAGGGTTTCGTTTAATTCTTTTTAACATTGTACTGTCTGTAATTTTATATGCATTTTTAATTTCCCTGTGCCCCGCCTCGAGTCCCTTCAGGGAGAGAGAGCGGGTTATAAATTACATTATTTATTTATTTATTTATTTATAATACGTCATGTGATGACAATGTGACAATGTGAGTTTACACCCTTGATCTAGTGGAACCAAGAGTTGTCTCCCTCCCTGTGGAATAGTGGTTCTCAACTTTCCCAATGCCCCGACCCTTTAATACAGTTCCTCATGTTGTGGTGATCCCCAACCATAAAATTATTTTTGTTGCTACTTCATAACTGTAATTCTCCTACTGTTATGAATAATAATCTAAATATCTGATATGCAGGATGTATTTTCATTATTACAAATTGAAAATAATTAAAGCATAGTGATTAATCTGCCAATCTTGGTTTGGGAGAAGGTCAACCAGGCTGGGATTTTCAAGAATAAAATGACCTCCCTGCCTGCATCCAGCAGCAGTTTGTGGTTTACATGAGTTTCACTTTATTAAGTTTACTTTTTTTACATTCCGTTCTCCCCACCCACCCACCCAGTTTCTTTCTTTCTTTCTTTCTTTCTTTCTTTCTTTCTTTCTTTCTTTCTTTCTTTCTTTCTTTCTTTCTTTCTTTCTTTCTTTCTTTCTTTCTTTCTTTCTTTCCTTCCTTCCTTCCTTCCTTCCTTCTTTCTTTTCATTCTTCCCACCCTTTTTTCTTTCTTTCCATTCCTCCCTCCTTTGCTTTTCTTTCTTTCCATTCTTTCCTCCCTTTTCTCCTTTCCTTCTTTTTCTTTCTTTCCTTCCATTCCTCCCTCCCTTTTCTCTTTCTTTCTTTCTTTCTTTCTTTCTTTCTTTCTTTCTTTCTTTCTTTCTTATCGTTACAACCAGGCGAGGGAGCACGTAGCAGTTAATTCGTGCGAGCAATTGATTTAACACAGATTAAGAAATTGCCCTTTAAATGGAATTTTAAACAGAGATTTAAGCTACATCAAACTGTGCTTCCATCCCGAGTGGAATTCCTCAGGTCCTCCCCTCCGGCCTCTCCTGCCAGCCCTTCCCGTGGGCCAAAAAGCCTCCGAGCTCAGTTTAGCTTGCAGGACAGGACTGGCGGCGAGGGCAGCAAAGGCAGCATCCAGGCCCAATGCGGCTTGATTCCCGGCATGTGCCTGCCTGGGCAAGAACTTGACCCTTCGAGCCCCTGTGCAGATGGCTGGGCTGAAGCAGCACTGCTGACTGCACTCGCTTCGGATGTCCATCGGAGCCGAGGCTGATCCGCCACCCAGAAGAAGCTGTCTCTCTCCCCCTTCAGCGCCTTGACCTTTCCCTGGTGTGGAGAGACCGGACAGGGCAGTATCTGGGTTGTACCCAGCGTGGAGACCGGGCGGGGTGGCGTCTGGGTTGCGCCCAGAGCTGGGAGGAGGCTGCTTCACCACCCGGTGCTCTTCATGCACCTGCCACTTCAGGACATGCTCCTGAGCATGGGCAACACTGGTGGAGGTGGATGGTCTTAGGCGACCCCTGTGAAAGAATCGTTCGACCCCCAAAGGGGTCGCGACCCATAGTTTAAGAACCGCTGCTGTGGAACATCATCCCCACAGAGATATGATTGCTCCCACAATGACATTGTTTTGCTGGGCCATGAAAATCTAGTTTTTCCAAAAGCCTGGGATCCCAGAATTAGATGGAACCCATAAAATGGCTTATCTGATCATTGTTGCCAAGGGATAGTGTATTATTGCTTTTTATCATTTTATATTGGATTTTTATCTTTGTAAACCACGCAGAGTCACTAAGAGCGAATTGGGTGGTCATATAAATTGTCTTAAATAAAATACAGTTACCAATGAAATTAGGTTGCTTAGAGGCCACAAGCTAGCCTTAGCTTTAGTGTCTGTTTTCTAGAACATAAAATAATGGGTGGATGTAATCCAGAGCTTCTGGCTGAAAATGTTCTGATCTTCTGAGAAAAGTCTTGACAGCAGTTGATTGAAAAGTAAGATGATAGAAAACATTCTAAGCTCCCAGAAAAAGAAATTGTGGGTTTGTAGCAAAAACATCCAGACAGTACCATATTGCGTATTTCTATCATAAACCATCGAAAATCTGGCTCAATAGTAATCAACTAATCAAAATAATAAGCTAGGATATATCTCCAGCTTTTTGTCACAGTTGATTAATGAATATGAAGTCAAATATTTATACCAGTTGTAAGGCAATTTTATTTCAAGAATGTTTGACTGTTCTGTATTCCAGAGGAAATCAATAGAGATGCAAAAAATAGATAGAGTGATTCCATTTGCTCATTTTTCAAGCTAAATATGGTGTTCAAGACCTGAAGATGAATACAGGTATACTCTACATTTGGGTTACAAAATGGATAATGGAGTGCATTTCACATTTAAATTTAAAATTCTTAAAGCTGTTAAAATACACATCAGAATATTTTACATGGGAGTGTTTAATATTCATTCAGATTTATTCAAAGGCTGCAACTTCATGATGGTGCTTTCAAGAATGTGATGTCATTCTTTAGATAACAGAGACAAAGATTTGTCTGGTTCTAAAAATTCAATTACAGTAGTTAGAAGCCCCAAATATGTTAGGAATTAAAAAGCAGTCTGAACTATTCTTGTCATCCATTTCTCATCTGTCTGAACACTAATAATTGCTTCTCCTGTCAAACTTGAGTTGGGAAGTGGCATATTTTCTAGGTGAAGACCCTTTGGAATTGGGATTGCTCATTTTGAATCATCTGAGATTCTCAGAAAGAAAAGGAAGATGGAAGATGCTCCTACAGTCGTCACTATCATTGGAGACACTAGTGACACTATTCACTAATTAGCAGCCTCAATTGATATTATACCATCTATATAAATAAAAATTTAAAATAGTTTGTGCAAAATCGCTAATCTCAGAAAGTACTGCACCGATCGGCACCAAATTTTCACACAATGTTGCCAAGAAAGGGAGTAACAATCATATGTACATTTTGTGTGGCTGCCAAACCTGTGTCATGTGCAAGCAGCACAAACGTAAAAGGTACGCACTTCTCAGTTTTTTTTCTCCCTTAAGCTCCTCCCACCCGGCTGTTTCTTATGATGCATCACGTACACGCCCATCACATTTCCAATGGTTGTTTCCTCAGCAACCAAATAAGCCTAACGTTCCCTCACACATAGAAGGACAGGGGAAGAAATACAGTAGGTAAGTAGGTTGGTGGTTGTGTGTATGTGTTTCTGTATGCAGGTGTAGATCTACACACA
The DNA here is from genome assembly GCA_039707465.1 of Rhabdophis nuchalis. Classification (NCBI taxonomy): domain Eukaryota; kingdom Metazoa; phylum Chordata; class Lepidosauria; order Squamata; family Natricidae; genus Rhabdophis; species Rhabdophis nuchalis. The sequence goes on from CM077645.1 coordinate 190,727,903, forward strand.
GATTGGTTGGCCATTTAACCAGATTGGGCCACAGCGACACGTGGCTGGGAAGGGCCAGTAATTAATAAAGCAATTATGTCATTTCTGGGACAGAGACAGCCTAACTATAGCTTTTCAGATGTTGTCTACAATATCTTAGATGTTCCATAATGTTTGTACAGCTATTCTTGCATTGAATTCAGAAGCAGCAGATTGCAAGAGGTAGCTTGTTGTATAGGCATCTGGCCATGCAAGTTTTAAATTTGGCCAAAACAACTGTATCAGTTACCCAATTAATACCATGTATGATTCAAGGCTGTGTTTGCCACATGTAAGACCCTAAACAACTTAGAATATCTGAAAAATTACATTGGCTAATTGCTGTGGTACAATTGCCAATCACAATTCCTGCTGCATATGCCAAAAAGCATAGGACATCTGGATACTTCTTTTGAACAGGCTTTCTTTATAATGCTGCCTATGATATGCAGCACTTTTTCCCGAAATTTATAAAACTTCACACATTTTAGACAGCAGTTTAACCCAGCCTTCCCTGAATAATTCTCAGATGAATGGCTCTATTTCCCTTAGTTCACTCTCTTCCAACCTTTTAAATTATTTTTAAATGTTTTCTATTATAAATTACCTGTGTAAATAAATTTAATAAGTATAGTAAAATAAAGCCGGAAAACTGCTTTGTTAACACAATCTCAGCTAACTTTGGAGACCACAAAAATATTTATAGGCCAGATATGATATATTAGCCCTGATTTGCTCAATGCTGCTACAATACAATCTTATAACACGATAAATATTACTTTTAGAATCAGGCCAACCATTTAATATATTTTTAAACGTATTTTATGTATTTTATATTTCATATCACTGATTTTTATTGTCGCCTGTATACCGCCCTGAGTCCCGGAAGGGAGACGGGCAGTATAATTAATTAATTAATTAATTAATTAATTAATTAATTAATTTAAAAATGAACCATTCTCTTTTTACTCTCTTTGAATATCTCTACTGCATACTACTTTTTCTGTCAAACCAAATCCTACCTATTTTACTGGGATTCAGGATGTTTTGACTATTATCAGCAATTTGTTGGCTTGGAACCAAAAATATCTAAATTAGAACATGTTGAAAAATAAGTTTTTAGTTTACAATATAGTTGGGAAAATTAGCATTCTTTCAAGTTGCAGATTTTAATGGATTCCTCTCAATGAGATCAGTTAGTCAATTAAAGATTTGTTCCAGTTTGTATGTATTATATAAGCAAAATTCTATCCATCTCTATTCAGGAAAAAAAAATTAAATGACCCTCCTGTCAGATAATGAAGGAATATAACTTTACTTACTCTGTCCTGGTCCTTCCTGTTCAGCTCTGACTTGCACCTTTCTGAAGCTAGCTTTTGCTTGTAAAACTAAATAAATAAGATCAGAGAGGAAAGTAATTTTAAGAACATCAAATATATCTTCAAAGAATGAAGAATGGACCTAGCTATTTGCAGGATCGGATCCTGCCGCACACATCCACACGGCCAATTCGCTCCCACAGAGAGGGACTTCTCCGGGTGCCGTCCACTAGACTTTGTCAGCGGGCGACGCCCAGGGGAAGGGCTCTCTCTGTGGCGGGCCCAGCCCTCTGGAACGACCTTCCCCCCGACATTAGAACTACCACGGACCTCCGCTCCTTCCGTCTAAAACTAAAAACATATCTGTTCTGCTTGGCCGGCCTAGGATAGTCTCTCTTCGATGGGGCTGCTAGAAATTTTAGATGGGGATTTTAGTTTTTAATTGGATTTTTAGCGCAGGGAAATATTTAATTTGTTTTTTAACTATATGTATGTATTTATTGTTTTATTAGCCCTGTGCACCGCTCCGAGTCCCTTCGGGGAGAGGGAGCGGTCAACAAGTTTAATAAATTATTATTATTATTATTAATTTACCATTGGCTTAATTTGTTGTGTGAATGCAATCATGTTTATAATTACTTTTGAACCAGGTCCCTATGACTTGTGTAATAAGTACAGATTTGTATACACTATGACTTAGTGCAGTTATAAAAACAGTTCAGTAGTGGAATAAAGGTATTACGTTAAATACAATTTGGGATCATAACATTTTAATATGTTTATAAATTAAATATATCAATTTATGGATATATGTAACTTAAAGTAAACTATTTTCATAGTAATTTTATTAGAAATTACTGTAAAATATTGTATCACAATAAGAAACAAGCTAAAACTGGAAAAAGAAAATAGAAAAGGAAGAAAAAATAATAATTAAAAAGAGAAAACATACAAAGAAATGACCACCACCACCACCACCAATAAGTATAAACAATTTTAGTAACTTTAGGTTTGAAACATTGCTGGAAATTATATTTTGGTCCTGATTTCTTATGGAGCTATTTCATAAACTAAAATAATTTGGAGATTGGAGATGATTCCTATCTCTGAACAGAAAGATTCTGACAGACAGACAGATGACACCCTTCTGATTGATTGAAAGACAACGGCAGAGGTGTACAGTGTTAGATAAAATTACATTTGGGTAACAGAAAGATATGTCACTGCTGGATTCCTGGCTTATAAATCCTTGAGATACAGCCAGAGAAATTGATCACCCAAGGTCATTAAAAAAAATTTTTTTTTGAAGTTTCAACCTTATGATTTAGAATGAGTTACTGCCCAAACACAACTTGAACTGTGATTAAATTGTTAAAAAGCCTAAAGTAAAAGCAGGTGTTCTTGGTATGATTACAGAAGCTGTAACATTATTAGTAAAATTTCAATCATTATGAATTAGATTCCTGACTTGTAATGTAACATTGCATTGGCCCACCAGATGGCAGTGTCTTCACGCAAGTAGCACTATTTTAGAGAAAATTGTGTTTATGGAGGTTAATCCATAAATCAACAATGACATTCAGTTATAGTAATGTTGACATTTACAGTAATCTTATAGATAAGTTTCAGTGACTCAATATGGTTGTGTACTGTAAGTCCTTTAGGAACATCTTTCTGTGAAAAATTGATTCATAATCTCACTTTTTCTTTATAAGCTAGCTAGCATAAAGACTATATATGTGGGTATGTGAACAACCAGGAGGAAGCCAGGGAAAATACAGATGCACACTACTCTTCTCACCACTGTGGTGGTATGTGTCTTCCTCAATCTTGCATTGTCTACCAAAGCCTTGGGGTCTAAGGGTTCTGCGCAGGTTCTTAGCTTTTCCTAATATTACACTCTTCTAAACAGAGAACTCTTGATGTTGTTCCTGGGATCTGTTGGAGCCATTTCCCAGCTTAAGAGTCACAGTCCGGAAGGCTCCAAGCACTACTGCAATCATTGGCCTTTACTTTCCACATCCTCTCTTGTTCCTCCTTTAGGCCCTGGCTGCTCATAATCCTCATTCCAAAAGGTGTCCTTTGCATTGCTACATCTGTCACCTTCTGGTTCATGTTTACTACCATGATGTGTGGTTGATTTAATTTCATATTTTTTTTATACCGCCCCATCTCCACAGTGGGACTCGGAACGGTGCACAGAAGATAAAAAGTAAAAACAACAACATACACACCATATAAATACAATCCACAGTTTAAAACCAAATTAAATTAAATATAACTGTGCTACAGAGATTAAAACTATAAAACCCTCTATTAAAATTAAGTTTATATTATTAAACTCTAAGCCAGGCTGGCCAGATGGAAAAAGTGTGATTTGAGCTCCTGACGGAAGAGGCACAGGTCCGTGATGGTGCAAATATTGGGGGGCAGGTCGTTCCAGAGAGCCGGACCCACCACAGAGAAGGCCCTTCCCCTGGGGGCCGCCAGCCGGCATTGACTGGCAGACGGCACCCTGAGGTGGCCCTCCCTGTGTGAGCGGACAGGTCGCAGGGAGGTATGTGGTAGGAGGCGGTCTCGCAAATTGGCCAATACATGCTTGTTCATCTGGTTCTGGAAGTTCCACAGGATCTTAGCCCTGTTATTCTTCACAACCTTCTGTGGAATCTTGGGAATGTCTGGCCATACACTGTTTCTGTATGCAGTGCCAGCTACTTGATAGTGCCGTTTCAGTGCATGCTATTCCTGCCTGCATCTTAAACTCTGTCACTATTTGCTGGGCAGTCTCTGGAGCTTAGAGATTAAGGTATAAAACAGAAGTCTCTTCTTCAGCGAAGAGAAACTTTTGAAAATTTTCAGTCATTTTCAGCATTGCATTTTTTTAAATGAACCTCCTCACTTAGTATGACTTAGCCTCTTTTTGCTTTTAAAGAATGGACACAGTCAATTCTAAGTATGCAAAGTGTTCAACACAATGTGTATGTTTTTCTGAACTTTCTTTTTTTTTTTTTTTTTTTATATTGAAAAAGTTTTATTGGTTTTACATTTTTTAACAGGGTAGGGTAATGGTTACAAAGAAATTTTGAGAGCATTCACGTCGGAGTCGTCGGACCTTCCAAGACCTCAAATTACACATCAAAAAAGTTAACATAGAAAACATTTTCCATACCACTACAAGATGAGAGCAAGTACATTTACCTAAATTCTCCCTTCCATGCTGTCAGACATTTACAAAAAGTCCGGATAAGAATATTATGCAAAATTGTTCAAGAAAAATCAAGGCAAAGTTATTTTTTTGATCTAAGTCTTTTGGCTATTGTATCTTCTTTCTCTCCTCCCTGGCCCCCCTCGGGCGGGGCCGTGGCCCCCTCCGTCCCCCCTGGATCTTCCCCCAGGGCAGAGGAATGTTTTTTAAGAAAGGCTTCCGCCTCAGCAACTGTTTTAATCCTCACTCTTCCTCCTTCCCAGAACACCAGCATCCCTTCAGGGGTCATCCACTTGAACCAAATCCCGTGATCAAACAAGGTTTTAGACAAGAAGGAAAAATTCCTTCTTGCATCTCTAATTTTTCTAGGGATCTGCTTCAAGATAGTGACCGTCTCTTGTTGATAAGTTAAGGGTTTCTCTCTCTGCGCTTTCAGGACTTCCTCTCTGGTTGACCTTCTAACAAATTTCACATGTATCTCTCTAGGCACTTCATTTATCCTGGCATATGCTGAGTTAATTCTATAGGCTAGGTCAATGTCCCCCCTGATCTCATCCTTAGGTTTTTGTAAATAGTCTGCTAAAATTGTGCTCATAAGATCAGGGAGGTATTCACCAGATTCCTCAGAAACATTTCTTTCCATATCCATCCTAGACACATGCCCATTTATTTCCACAACCTCATTGGTAACATTTTTAATTTCCCCCTTGGCCCCCTCCAACCCCCCTTCCAGTTCTTTATTCTTCTGTGTGTTATCCAGCACTGTTATATATTGTATTGTTTTGTATATGTTTTTTATATTTCTGTGCACCACCCTGAGTCTCCTCGGGGAGATAGTATACAAATTCGATTAAAGTATAAAGTAAAGGTAGGTAGAGGGATAGAGAGACAGAATACAGTATATAGGTAGGGAGAGAAGGAGGGTAGGTAGGTATGTAGATGTTTCCAGGTGTATTTATCCATGTGCTGGACAAGGAAATTGCTGACAATCTGCAGCACCTAAGATTTTGTTTCTGCTGGCACAGCACTTGATCAATGTAATTCACATCAATCAGTTAAAGAGCTTTCCAAAGGGTGGGAGGGAGTTTTTGCACTCTGCAAACCTTTTTCATGAAAACGGCCCCGGTTTTTTTAAAAGGCATGAATATCCTTTGGGGGGGAGGCTTGCAGAGTGCTCCTGGGGAGTGGGGGGGGGGGCAAAAACAAGCAAAACAATTGCATGCATAGCGTTTATGGAGACTTATAGAATGCTGCTGGGGGCTGGGGGGGCAGGAAATGGCCCGTTTTTTGCTCATTTCTGCCCTCCCCAGCCCCCAAGAACTCTTTGAAAGCCTCCTACACACACTGCAAGGCCATTTTGGTGAAGGAGGCGGGGCTTCAAGAGCCCAAAAATTCTGTATTCAGTGTATAAGATGCACCCAGATTTTCAGCCTCTTTTTGGAGGGAAAAAGATGCGTCTTATACTCCGAAAAACACAGTAGTCATGTGTCAAAAAAATTGCCCAAGAAAGCCCTGGGAAGAAGACAATGGCAAACTACTTATAAAAAAAACTTTGAGGAACTTGTCTACACAATCTCCGGGAATCAGACATGATTGAACAGAAGAAGAGAAAAAAATACAAAGTTCTAAAAACATTCTTCAGGAGTACATAAGAAATAAGAAATCTGATATTTAAAATGTGTTCAAATGTGACTGATCTTGGTGCTGAATGTCTATGGAGATTCTCAGTCATCCAGGTCATGTTGTCCCAAAGGTGCTTTTTCAGCAGGCAGCTGGACTTTTTATTTCTTCTTTGAAGCCGTGTCACTTCTCATCCAGGAAGTTTCTTCAGCTCTGTGCTAAAATGAGAAGTAGTCTGCAGAAATGAAAGTCAAAACTCTATCCATTTACACCTTTTCAATAATTTGAAAATAAGGGAGTATCCCCACTAGATGGCAGAAAAGTTACATACATGATTAAAAACCCATTCTTGATTTTGTACATAATCATTTAGGATAGATATCAATACATAATAGAACTTCCTGCAATGTTGTCATGACATAGTTGCACCTCTCAAATATAATTCTTTGCATTTAGTGTAAAAGTGATAAAAGGACTAGAAAGTTCAGTTCTGAAGGAAACATGCAAGGTGACTGGCTGGGTTCATGCATTACCATAGATCATTATTCGTTTAACCATAGTCAGTTGAGCAAGCTGCAATGGTTACATATATTGATCATATCAACTATAAATCATTAGGAGTAGAGTGACTGAATTTGGACATTACACTAGATTAAAATCAAGCAAATAAAACTACTTTCTATCACATGACTACTGTAGAAACAGAAGAGAAGAAAGAAAATCAAATGCTATCAGCTGAAAAGGTGAAAAACCAGGATAATAATGTAATTAAAGTATAATAATGACGTGTGTGGAGACATCATAAACCCTGCCCTTTCATATTTCTGTCCCAATGACAGATGCAAGAAGTTAGGATTGGCCCCTTTTACTTTGTTACCAAATGGACACATATATGGTGTTGTGCCCCGCCAGCTGCCAGCAGAGCTGGTGGCAGACTCGGATGATAAGGATGTTGGGGAGGAACTTGGGTCCGGACTCTGGGTAAGGCTCTGATGGATGCTCTGTGTCAGATGCAGAGATAGAGCCAGGGCCGTCCTACATTTCCCAGCCACCGGAGAGGCAGCTGCCTTTGGAGGCTGATATGAGTGAGGAGGAAGAACAGCTGCAGCCAGTTCCAGATGCAGGTATGCTCAGAGCTGTTAGAAGAGGTAAACAATTGAGGTCAAGGAGTCAACTCGGGAAGCAAAGCACACGTGAATGCTGAATGGCCCCTCCCTGGCTGGGGAATAAATAGAAGGAATGGGGAGTGCTTGTTGTAGGAAAGAACAGTTCATATTTCTGAAGATTTTGCTCATTGTGTTTTGTGCCACAAAGACTGCTTGCCAGAACTTAATTTTCAGCCTGTTGGCTGGGAGTTCAGAGTTTTGCAATTATTGCAAGGATCTGATAAGGTCTTTTATTGCAGATAACTCCTTGAAGGACTATTGCCTGGAGTTTTCGGTGAATGAATACAATTAATTCACAAGAGGTAAATAAAGAGGGGATTTTCATGACAAGGAGTCTGTTTCTTGCTTCTGCTAAGGCTGGGTCAGAACATACAGTAACAATATGGAAGTGGTCTTTCCTGTTGGGATTCTATCCAAATACTGAAGCTTGGTGTTTCACATGCATTTAGGCACCAAGTGTATTGCATGCTTAAAATGATGGTTGCAATATCAGATTTACTAAACAATTTATCAATGTCATCTCTAAAACAGAAAAATCACAGTAAGCCTTTCTAAAATAATTGAAAAGTCTTTTCCCAATTAAAGTGTGGTAAGAATTAAGAGACATTTCTGTTAAAATGTCTGCTGTAATCTCTGTGTAATCTGAGCATGTAGGCAAAGTCCAAGAAAGCCATTATACAGAAAATAGGGCAAATCAGAAAATAAAATGTGTAAACTCCTGGTGAGGTTTAAAAGAATAATTTATAAAAAGTGTTGCTTCTTCTAACAATCAGTTAGAAACCAAATTTATATAAAAACATATTTTTATTTATACAGTGCAGAATTTTATTAATTTTATGATATCTCTGTTTATTCGTTTCAATATTTATTTAATTTGAAAATCACTCTTTGATGCATAATGGAATGATAAGATGAATGGCTGTCCTGGAAAAGAGTTGTGGTTGTTTTGTTTTTTAGTTTTAAGCACATTATATTTTCATACTGTTGGTTACATATGTTTATTTTGCCTGATGCATAAAGCCTATTTGATTTTATGGGCCCATGTTTAATTGATAAATGGGGGAAGTAATTTAACACATGTTAAAGAGGTCATTTGAAAGAGGTCATATGTTTGCCGGGTGCTACAGCCAGCAGAGACAAGAGGCGTATTCTTAAGATAGTCAAGAATGCAAGTAAGGACTGTGAAGTTGATGCTATTATACATCTTGCACAAATGATCTGTCCCAAAAAGATGTAGCTTCTGTGCAGAATGATTTCCAGAGTTTGGGGTACGAACTTAGTAATAATAATAATAATAATAATTTAATACTTATAAACCGCACCCTCTCCCCACAGGGACTCGTAGTACAGTAGTACAGGTTGTATGCTTATCTTCTCAGAGATTATACCAGTATACAAGGAACAAAAAGGAAAGGACCAGCGCATAGCAGAGTTTAATGTGTGGCTAAAGGAGTGGTGTAAAAAGGAAGGCTTTGGTCTTATTAGTCATGATGCCTGCAGCTGGTCCAATGATAAACTGTACAAAAAAGATGGTTTGCACCCATCCAAGAAAGGGACTGAGTTACTTGGCATTAAATTCACAGATTTCCTGGCTAAACATTTAAACTGAATAGTGGGGACAGATAATCAATAGATATAGAACATTTCTGTCCCCAGCAAACTAAAATTCATAGGGTTATCAGTGCATGTAACATAGATATTTGTGCGGGTAATATTATCAACACTGCTGTCAAGCAAAACCAAACAATTAACAGTGAGTGCCGTACCATGTACATGAACCATACAAGTGGCAAAGAAATAGGGGCAAAGAGAACCATAGTCAGGCATAACACAGGTTTCGTAGACAGTAAACACAGGGTCAATCAAAATGGACTCAAATGTCTATACACCAATGCACAGAGTATGAGGAATAAACAGGGTGAATTAGAAATTCAAGTAAATGAGGGCAGATACGATATTGTTGCCATTACAGAAACTTGGTGGGATGAAACCCACAAATGGAACATACAGCTAGAAGGATTTAAATTATTTAAAATAAATAGACCAAATAAAAGAGGAGGTGGAGTTGCACTATATATAAGAAATAATTACATCTCTACAGAAATAGAGCATAACAATGATGAAAACTATCTTGAATGTATTTGGGTCAATATTAAAGGTTGGGGGGGGGGAATGATATTGTCATAGGTCTATACTACAGGCCACCCAACCAAGCAGAGGAAGTGGATGAACTTTTTGCTAACCAGCTAACTAAGGTATGTAGGAAGCACACTACAATAGTAATGGGAGATTTTAACTACCCCGACATCAATTGGGAAACAAACTCTGCACCAAGTGGAAGATCCAACAGGTTCCTAACAAACCTAGCAGACAACTTTGTTTCCCAAAAGGTAGAGAAGGGAACAAGGGGATCAGCAATATTGGACTTAATTCTCACTAACAGAGAGGAAATGATAGAAGGTGTAGAAGCTACAGGAACTTTGGGGGCAAGCGATCATGAAATACTGGAATTCAACATTATGCAAACAAAAGTAGTTGAACAAAGTCAAACTAGAGTCTTAGACTTTAAGAGAGCTAATTTCAATAAACTCAGAGAGAGCTTGGGAAGGATTCCATGGATGAGAATCCTCAAGGGGAAAACAATTCAAGAAGCTTGGGAAATTTTGAAAAATGAGATTATAAAAGCCCAGTCCAGCGCAATACCAATGAAGAAGAAAAATAACAGTTCCCAAAAGAAACCAGCATGGCTGCATAAAGAACTCTGACAAATTGAAATACAAAAAGGATAAATATAAAAAGTGGAAAAAGGGGGACATAACTAAGGCAAAATATCAGCAAATAGCCCGAGCCTGTAAAGATGAAGTGAGGAAAGCTAAGGCTCGCAATGAAGAAAGGCTTGCCAAAAAAGTAAAAAATAACAAAAAAAGCTTCTTCCAACATGTTAAAAATAAGAAAAAAGTTAAAGAAACAATTGGTCCACTGCTGGGAGAAAATGGCAAGAAGATGATAAGCAACAGGGAGAAAGCAGAACTATTTAACTCTTTTTTTGCATCTGTCTTTACACAAAGGGATAAAACAGTCCAACCAATCAAAAACAGCACCACAAAAATCAGATTAGGAACACAAGTTGAAATAGGGAAGAAAATGGTAAGTGAGCACCTGTCTGCCCTGGACGAGTTCAAATCACCAGGACCGGATGGATTACACCCCAGGGTTCTGAAGGAACTGGCAGACGAGATCTCAGAACCACTGAACTATATCTTTCAGAGATCCTGGAGCACCGGGGAACTGCCAGAAGACTGGAAAAGAGCTGATGTGGTTCCCATCTTCAAAAAAGGGGAAAAAAACAGATCCAGGAAACTATAGACCCATCAGCCTGACCTCAATACCAGGAAAGATTCTGGAAAAGATAATTAAACAACAAATAAGTGAACACCTAGAAGCAAACACAGTAATAGCCAAAAGCCAACATGGGTTTGTCAAAAACAGATCATGCCAGACGAATCTAATTGCATTCTTTGACAAAGGGACAAAATCAGTGGACCAGAGGAATGCTGTTGATATAATTTACCTGGACTTCAGTAAGGCATTTGATAAAGTAGACCATAACCTACTATTAGATAAAGTAGAAAATTGTGGGTTAGACAGCACCACCAGCAAATGGATTCGCAACTGGCTGACCAACCGCACTCAACGTGTAGTCCTCAATGGAACTGTATCTACATGGAAGGAAGTATGCAATGGAGTCCCCCAAGGCTCTGTTTTAGGCCCAGTACTCTTTAACATCTTCATCAACGATTTGGATGAGGGGATAAATGGGGAACTCATCAAATTTGCAGATGACACCAAGCTGGCAGGAATAGCCAACACTCCAGAAGATAGGCTTAAGATACAGAAGGATCTAGACAAACTTGAACATTGGGCACTATCTAATAAAATGAAATTCAATTGTGAAAAAAGTAAGGTCCTACATATAGGCAAGAAAAACCAAATGCACAAGTACAGTATAGGTGGTACCTTGCTCAATAGTAGCAACTGTGAGAGGGATCTTGGAATCCTAGTGGACAACCATTTAAATATGAGCCAGCAGTGTGCAGCAGCTGCCAAAAAAGCCAACACAGTTCTAAGCTGCATAAACAGAGGGATAGAATCTAGATCACGTGAAGTGTTAATGCCACTGTATGGTGCCTTGGTAAGGCCACACTTGGAATACTGCATACAGTTTTGGTCGCCATGATGTAGAAAAGACATGGAGACCCTGGAAAGAGTGCAGAGAAGAGCAACCAAGATGATTAGGGGACTGGAGACTAAGACATATGAAGAACGGCAGCAGGAGCTGGGTATGTCTTGCTTGATGAAGAGAAGGACCAGGGGAGACATGATAGCAGTATTCCGATATCTCAGAGGGTGCCACAAAGAAGAGGGAGTCAAACTATTGTCCAAGCCACCTGGGGGCAGGACAAGAAGCAATGGGTGGAAACTAATCAAGGAGAGAAGCAACTTAGAACTAAGGAAAAATTTCCTGACAGTTAGAACAATTAACCTCTGGAACAGCTTGCCTCCAGAAGTTGTGAATGCCCCAACCCTGGAAGTCTTTAAAAAGATGTTAGACAGCCATTTGTCTGAAATGATATAAGGTTCCTGCCCACGCAGGGGGTTGGACTAGAAGACCTACAAGGTCCCTTCCAACTCTGCTATTGTATTATTGTTAACATTGTACCCTTCCTGGCTGCAAATCTAATGTTATTTTTTATATGCAACTTGAATCTCAAGGCGTTCACACACTAACAATCTACTCTGACCAATGAAGTAGCTGATCAACTGTGCTATAGCAGTTAGAATAGAACTGCTTACTTCATAGTGGATTTTAACATTGTTAAACAAAATACCTAAATACCAATTTCTATGGCCTAAGTTTGGCGCTCCTTTAAACACCTGGTCCATAAAATTGTCTCTATTGATTTTACTATAGCCTTGAAGGTCCATGTAGATGGACTTTATGGATCTTGTATGAAAAGTATACCATCAGAGGAGAACCAGCCTCTCCATTTAAAGAAATATTTTCCAGGAAGAAAACCAATCAGAAACGAGGGAAAAATCAAAATCTTTTCCATATCGAGCTCATGTTGAAGCCTATTGAGCTCTTTAAAATTGCTTCAGAATTTCTCCATCACTCATGTCAAACTAGATTGCTCACTTTTCTAATTAGAAGCCAACTTCAGAATTGGTCATTAATTCTAAGTGTCAGAATCAGGCTCTTGAAAATGGTACATTTGATTGGCCTTCACGCTTTGGTTGCCAAGTAGAGGGTCTTTTGGTGTTGCTCATGTATATATGCATTATGGGCTCTCAAGGAAACTTTGTTTGGTGAAAAGTTCATATTTTTTATCTCATAAGATTGTTCTTCTAAGAGAAAATTAGTGAAGGCATACTACCTTGAACTCTTAGACAAAAGGCAAAATTTAATAAATTAATTGTTAACAGATTTAGTAGTCTTGATGTGTAGCACTGAAAAAATTGTATGCTTACATGCCATAAATGTTTCCCACTTCGATTATTACTGTATTTTTGGAGTATAAGACGCACCTTTTTCCCCCTAAAAAGAGGCTAAAAATCTGAGTGCATCTTATACACCAAATAAAGCATTTTTTGCCTCCTGAAGCCCTGCCCCTTCACCAAAATGGCTGTGCATAGCCTTATGGAGTCTTTCAGAGAGCTCCTGGGGGCTGGGGAGGGTAGAAATGAGCCAAAAAAAGCGCCCATTTTTTGTTCACCCAGCCCCCAGGAGCACTCTATAAGCTTCCATAAGGCTATGCATGCTATTTTTATGACAAAAAACCAGCCCATTTTTTGCTAGTACCTCCCCTCCCTTAACTTGCTCTTCTATTTCTAAAATACTATTGGAACTTGTTCTTTTTTTTTTTCTACCTCTTTTGAACATAAAATAACTGTTTCTGGTCAACTACCATCATTGAAAAGTTAAGCTTGAATTACAAATTAGGAAAGAACTATAGGAAAACAGCAAGATGCAGTGAAATGGTAGTACTTTTCAGAACTCATTTTGTTTGGAAATACGCAATTCAACATTAATGTATCCAGAGCTATAAAACAATATTTACATCCAAAAGTATTTTTCACCAATATGGGAATTTAAATCTCTAGACCAGTGCTTCTCAAATAGTGGGGCGCGCCCCCCAGGGGGGGCGCGAGGCTCCGTAAAGGGGGGCGCGTTTGACCTCGGCAAACACTGTCATAACAAGCCAAGCCCCGTGTTTATGTCTCTGTATCCAATCAGATGCTGACAAGGACCTTCTCCTGTGAAACATAACGCTGCCCCAATTAATCAAACTTGCTAAAGAAATCGGGCTACCGCTGCTGACATTTGCATCGATAGTGAGCATTAAGCCAGTACATGTGACTGCGCATGCTCCTCCCTTTCGAGGAGAACAGACCCGATTGGATAGACATGATGCTCTATCCTGATTAGCCAAACCCGCCCGTGTGACTTTTAGATCCGGATGATACTATTTACAGTCGCGTGGGGGGCGCGAAATGTTTTCTTCTTCCTAGGGGGGCATGACAGAAAATAATTGAGAAGCACTGCTCTAGACACAGAATGCTTGCACTCTAAAAGTCTTCCAGAGTTATAATATTTTAGTTTCCGTTTTCAATCATCAACATTTGAGTCTTTTGTGGAATCACATTATTAAAGGATTGTTCTGAAAGAGATACAGGAACCATGACATAATAAAGAAGTGACATTCAGCTTTGTTAATAAAGTAGAAGATGAAAAGTAAGAAGTTTAAATCAAATCGATAGAATGTTTCTAAATATACTTGCTTTTGATTGTTATCTCTTACTTGGTTCCTGCGGTGATATATAATGAAGCAAGCCCTCACTTGGACACATATATCCGCAAACTCAGATCAAAATTTATGTTAGAGTATCAGAGGAGGAAGAGGGAAATAATACTAGCATTTTTCCTTCCTGACTCTGCTTTGCTTCAGTTCTTCAGATGTTCCATCAATTTCTAAGCAGTTCTGGAACAATGCTGTCATAGCCCCTGGGATGACTTGACAAATGACTTCATCTCATATTTTATCTGATACTCGTCCTTTGAAATGGTCATTAAACCTCTTTCATTCCGGCACCCCATTCTAAGCTAATAGCTGAAGGTCAGTCATACACCTATGCACTAGTCACTTACCTCTTGTAGGCAATGAATTTCGCAGTTGGCAATCACTTGCCTCACCAGACCCTTGAAGTTAGCTATCAGGCGTGCCACACAGTTAGCATAATTGTCCATATCGGGACTGTTCTGAATCAATAGGGGAATATGTCATTTTACAGCTTCTTTAATCAATACGGCAACTGCACAACTTATTCTCCTTCAATCATTGGGGAGGAGGGACATCTGAGGTCAGATTGAGGGATGCAGTACATTTGTAGAATATGCATTCGACTTATCAAATAGTATTCATTCAGAAACACTGGGTGTTTTAGATTCTCTCCCACCTGCTGGCCTGACTAATTTATTCTCTGTGTTAACCAGGTTTCTCTTTGACTGTAATACTGTAACAATACTTTAGCAACTTGGCTCAATGATTAATGAATTGGTAGAGATCTATAAGCAAACTATACATGTCACCAACAAAATTAATCTGCTATTTTAATGCTGTTTATTTTACTTAGTAATTGAAAATTATTATCAAAGAACTATTGAATTTAAAGAAACTAGAATCTAGATTTCATCATACTTAGAGAAGATCCACTGGGATCTTCTCAGATTATTATGTTTAACATGATTTATTGTTTTCTTTAAAACTGAGTATGGCTTTAACCTACATATACTTACATCTGAAATTCATTTTCTTTTACATAGAATCAACCTCCAACCTCTCGCCTCCCTTGCTATTTTTTCCAAAGATAGTTTGGAAAATCGACTAATTAAGTCTCCTAATTAAATTTTGGAGAAGGGAAACTGGGGTGTGTATGTGAAGGAATTATTCAAATTTATCCTTCCCTTATTATTATTATTATTGTTATTATTGTTTAATTTTATATACCGTGTCCTCTCCCCTAGGAGCGGTGCACAAGGAAAACTAAAACACATAAAATATATACATCAATAAATACAAAAGATAAAAATCAATTAAACTACTTATCCCTGCGCTAAAATACCCATTAAAACTAACAACCCTAAAAAACCCCAAGGAAGAGACTACCCTAGGCCGGCCAAGCAGAAAAAGTGTGTTTTTAATTTTTGACGGAAGGAGCGGAGGTCCGTGGTTGTTCTAATGTCGGGGGGAAGGTCGTTCCAGAGGGCTGGGCCCGCCACAGAGAAGGCCCTTCCCCTGGGCGTCGCCTGCTGACAAAGTCTAGTGGACGGCACCCGGAAAAGTCCCTCTCTGTGGGAGCTAATCGGCCGTGAGGATGTATGGGGCAGGATCCGATCCCGCAGATAGCTAGGTCCCGAGCCATGGAGCGCTTTAAAGATGACAACTAGCACCTTGAAGCGCACCCGAAAGACGACAGGCAGCCAGTGCAGCTCGCGCAAGAGAGGTGTTATGTGGGTATACCTTGCAGTCCCCATTATAGCTCGCGCGGCTGCATTCTGGACCAGCTGAAGTCTTCGGGTGCACCTCAAGGGGAGCCCCATGTAGAGAGAGTTACAATAGTCCAGTCGGGATGTCACGAGGGCATGAGTGACTGTGCAAAGGGCATCCCGATCCAATAGGGGGCGCAACTGGCGTACCAGGCGAACCTGGTAAAACGCCCTCCTGGCCACGGCTGTCACTTGATCTTCCATGGACAGCCGGGTATCCAGGAGGACACCCAAGTTGCGCGCCCCATCCACAGGGGCAAGATGTTCGCTCCCTATGGTCAGCGATGGAGTCAGCTGATTGAATCAGGCAGCCGGAAACCACAGCCACTCGGTCTTGGTCGGGTTGAGCCTGAGTCTGTTACTTCCCATCCAGATCCGCACGGCTTCCAGGCACTGGCACATCACCGCTACGGCATTGTTGGGGTAGTTTGGGGTAGATATATACAACTGCGTATAATCAGCGTAGAGGTGATACTCTACCCCAAAACCACGGATGATCTCACCCAGCGGCTTCATATATGTGTTGAACAGGAGAGGTGAGAGGACCGACCCCTGAGGCACCCCACATGTGAGGGGTCTCGAGGTCGACCTCTGCTCTCCTGTCAACACAAATTGCGATCGACCAGAGAGGTAGGAGAACCACCGTAAAACGGTGCCTCTCACCCCCAGCCCCCCCAGTCGATGCAATAGGATACCATGGTCGATGGTATCGAAAGCCGCTGAGAGGTCTAATAGGACCAGGATGGAGGAACAACCCCCATCTCTGGCCCTCCAGAGATCATCTACCAACGCGACCAATGCCGTCTCGGTGCTATGCCCGGGTCGAAAGCCGGACTGGCGCGGGTCTAGATAATCAACTTCCTCCAGGTGACGGGGAAACTGTTGTGCCACCACACTCTCTACAACCTTCGCCAAAAAGGGAAGGTTGGAGACGGGACGATAGTTTGCTAATAAAGCTGGGTCCAAAGAGGGCTTCTTCAGGAGGGGCCTCACCATGGCCTCGTTAAGGGAGGCAGGCAAGAAACCCTCACTTAAGGAAGCGTTGACAACCTCTTGGAGCCAGCCTCGTGTCACCTCCCAGGATGCCAGTACAAGCCAGGAAGGACACGGGTCCAATAAACATGTGGTGGCTCGCAGTCGCCCACGTAACCTGTCCATATTCTCGGAAGTAACAGAGTCAAACTCCTCCCAACCAAGATCCGCCTCGTGCAATCCCACTGGGCCATCAATGGAGACTAACTCATTCTGGATCTGAGCGATTTTCTCCTGCAGATAAATCACAAATTCCTCTGCTCTACCCTGTAATGGGGCTTCCCGCACCCTCTGTTGAAGAAGGGAACGGGTCACCCTAAACAGGGCGGCAGGGCGGTTATCTGCGGATGCTATGAGAGTGGCACAATGATGGCGTTTGGCCACTCTCAGCACCACAATGTAAGTCCGTAAATGGGCTCTTACCTGTGTCCGGTCAGATTCAGAGCGGGTAGACCTCCATCTTCTCTCTAGGCATCTCTTGTGGCGTTTCATCACCCTTAGCTCCTCGGTAAACCAAGGAGCCAGGGTGGCTCGCCGCCGCAAGAGAGGCCGCAAGGGCGCGACCCGATCCAAGGCTCCCGTGGCCGCAGTATTCTATGCGGCCACGAGGTCCTCCATCGGGGTGCGGGTCAGGGGTACAGGAAGTGGCCCAAGCGCCGCCTGGAACCCATCAGGGTCCATCAGGCGCCTGGGGCGGAACCAAATAGGTGACTCAGGTTCCGCCTCCCCGCGGTGGGGAGTAGCGGTTGGAAAGTCGAGCCGGAGAAGTGAGTGGTCTGACCATGACAAGGGCGTGATGACTATATCCCCTATACCCAGATCACTCTTCCATTGGCCTGAGACAAAGATGAGGTCCGGTGTATGTCCACCCTCGTGGGTGGGGCCTTGAATTAATTGGAAGCCATGAACTCCCGAGCTACCACGGATGATTCGCCCGCCGATGGCAGATTAAAGTCCCCCATGACTAAGAGTCTGGGGGTCTCAACTGCCATCGTAGCGATCACCTCCAGGAGCTCGGGCAGGGCTGCTGCTACATAGCGGGGAGCCAGGTATACAACCAGCAAGCCCAACTGCCTCCCTAGGCCCCACTTCACACAGAGGGACTCACAACCGGTGGTCTGCGGCACAATGGTATCTCTTGGCTCAAGACTTTCCCTAACAATGACCGCTACCCCTCCACCCCTGCCTAGGGCCCGGGCTGATGAAAAGCGTGGTAACCTGGTGGGCACATTTCAACGAGGGGGAGTCCACCCTCGTGGCCCAACCAGGTCTCCGTAATTCCTACCAGGTCCGGCTCCCCCTCTGACACAAGGTCATGTGTCAGTCGCCACTAGACTTTGTCAGCGGGCGACGCCCAGGGGAAGGGCTCTCTCTGTGGCGGGCCCAGCCCTCTGGAACGACCTTCCCCCCGACATTAGGACGACCACGAACCTCCGCTCCTTCCGTCTAAAATTAAAAACACATCTCTTTTGTCTGGCCGGCCTAGGATAGTCTCTCTGTCTTTGGGGTATTATTATTATTGTATTTAATTATTGGGAATGCTATTTTAGTTTAGCTAGTTTTATGGGGAATTTTAGCACAGGCTCAGGTTTAATTTGTTTTTAAAAATGTCTGTATATATTTATTGTCTTTTATTCTTCCTGTGCACCGCCCCGAGTCCCTGTGGGGAGAGGGAGTGGTTTATAAGTATTAAATTATTATTATTATTATTATTATTAAATTATTATGTATGAGGGGGGCTTTGTTGACCACGGACCTGGCATTGCAAAACATCAGCCGCAGGCCCTGGCTCTGTACTCCCTGACCACCTAGACTGCAGGGGTTGTGGCACTTGACCGTTTGCAACCAACGGTTCCGTGCCCCCAACCGGGAGGATAGAACTTGTCTCCCCTCGGACCTGCCTCTCCCCACGACCCTTTGGATGGAGATGCCCTCCATCGGAACGACTCGTGTTTCCCCCCCCCTGACGGATCCTTCCGCTTCCCTCCGTCGCTGCTGGCCTGGCCCTCTCCTTTTCCACCCATCTCTACCTGTCTATACCCTCCCCACTCCCTGGTACCCCCTAAAACAGACAATAATTTATAAACTAAAAACCCCCTGAGACCACGCTTCACCCACCTCTCCGGATTAACATGTTACATCCATATTCTTCCATTAGATCTTAATAAATCCCATATGTGTGTCTTCTTAAAAAACAAAACAAAATCAGTGAATTACCTCCCATTCTGGGCAGAGTAAGGCATACTAACTAGGTCTTGAAATACTATATTTCCTTTTTATAACTTCACAGATAAATACACATATTAATGGTGGTCTTTTCAATACATTAAACTTTTGGTATTACAAAGCTAGTGCAAGTCAATGAATTTTTACTTGTGAATAACACCTACTTGGAATATTAGACTTAAAAGGTCTGGAGCAATGTTTGAATCAGATGTTTTTATATTCACTATTTCCCTTTTATAACTTTTGGTTTTGAAAAAGTTTTATTGGGTTTTACAAATTTTAAAAGAAATAGGAAAAGGGTATAAGGTGTTACAAATACATTTTGAGAACCTCTATGTCGAAGGTGTTGGCCCACTCCAAGGCTTCATAAAAAAAATATATAATACAATAAATTTTTCATTTTTTCTACAAAGTGGAAAGAGATACAGATATTTCAATTTAAAATCTATGCAATCAATCATTTATAAACATCCAAATAAAAGTTATAGTCACTTGTGAGATCTAAGTCTTTTGGCAATTGTGTCTTCCTCTCCCTGACCTCCAGTGGGCGGAGCCGTGGCCCCCTCCGTTCCCCCATTTTCATCCTCCAGGATTGAGGAATGTTTTTTGAGAAAGGCGTCCGCCTCTGCAATTGTTTTAATTCTTACCCTTCCTCCCTCCCAGAACACCAACATTCCCTCAGGCATCACCCACTTGACCCACACCCCCTTTTTGAATAATTTTTTGAATAAGAAGGAATACTTCCTCCTTATCTCTCTAATCTTTTTTGGGATCTGTTTCAAGATGGCAATCTCGTTCTGTTGATAGATTAAAGGACCGTCTCTCTCTGTTCTCAGGATCCCCTCCCTTGTAGACCTTCTTACAAATTTAATATGTATCTCTCTGGGTACTTCATTTATCCTGGCATATGCTGAATTAATTCTATAAATCAGATCAATGTCCCCCCAAATATCTTCTTTACTCTTTTTTGTATAATCTGCTAATATCATACACATTAAATCTTTCAGGTCCTCAGTGCTTGACTCAGGGACGTTCTGAAATCTTAAAAAGTAAGACATTCTTTCAAAATCCATCCTAGACATATGACCAGCCAAATCCACTATTTCATTATGAGAATTTTTTAGCTCTTCCCTTGTCTTAGCCATCCCCCCCTCCAGTCCATCGATTCTTTGTTTATTTTCCATTAGTGCTTTCTGTGTCTCCAAAAGTTCTAATTTTGAGCTGACATTGTCCTTCCGGATTTCTTTAATTTCTTTCATAATGTTTTGAAGAGTTGCATCTATTGCTGCTAACTTAGCGTCCACATCTGTTTCTTTGGGTAACATTGAAGTAATCTTAGGTTGCTGTAGCTGCTTTTTTGAAGCCATAATGAAAGTTTTAAGTCCTTGTCACTAATATGGCGTCTGTTGGAGAGGCAATCCGTGAGGCAAGGAGAGAGCAAAAGCCAATGTCCAAATTCAAAATTCCATTTAGTTATAATCCAGAGAGAAAACAAGTTCTTAAAGGCAATCAGATTTTAAAAAACAACAAAGAAGGCACATCAGGGAAAGGTCCAAGTAATCAATTATATTCATCCATTAATAAAAAGAGAAGAATAGTCCCGAGCACAAGGGAGTGTCAGCAATTTTCCAAGAAAAGTATGTCTCCTGAAAACAAAGGAACGCCATCTTCCCCCGCCCTCCTGGAAGCCGCCGAGAGTTAGTAGAGATCGTTTCAGTTGTTGCCAGACTTCGAAACAAAGTATCCAGACATCATAAAGAAAAGACTTTCACTTATAGTTTAAGAAAATCGGATGTTGATTCCTCCGCTTCCCCAAGCCTGGGGAGCATTTCTAAACGCCACTTCTTTTTTCCTTTCCGGGTTTTTTTTTTTACAAACTCTCCCCTCCTTCTTCTTTCAAGTTTAAAGTTGAGAGCATTAGAATAAAACACTCACGATCCACTCTGCAGCCAGGAGCCTCGGTGTTGCATTCGACCCCGGCATTTCGGTTCTTTTTTAAATCAAAAAGCTGTTCCGGCTCTCCATCGGCAAAGGGGACAACCCCCCCCCCGCGACTCGTTCCTCTGCGCCTAGGTCGAAGCGGGGGCCACCCCCCCCCCCCGACCGCCGTCGGGATGGGATCCCCCGCAAGCCAGCCGTACAGCGGGGGCTCTTTAAAAGAGCTTCCTGCCCCCGGGGGAGCCGCAGAGGCAACCAAGCAGCGGACGAGCACAAAGACTCGACCGTCGCCTCCGGCCAACCGGAAGGAAGTCCCTTTTATAACTTTTCATGGATAAACAAACATCCAGTACCTCTCAAAATTCATAAACCCTTATTCACCACTTGGCTTGACTTGAGTTGATCAAAATGTTTATTGCAAACAAAAATGAAGTCTCAAACGCAGCCATTAATTACCTACGACCGGTGTTAGTAAATGAGATTCTATATATTCAGTATTTGCACTCCAGAGTTTGAGCTTTAGAGTTCTTCTTCTTACTTTTCCAGATTAAAAAATAGCTGCTGCTTTGCTTGATGGCCTTGGGCAATTGCAATATGTTTACTCAATTCTATATAGCCTGGGAATTTCATCCTTTACTGATAGGACTATTTGCAAATGTCTTAGTAGGTTTGATAGAATATTGTGCATGAAGATTGACCTATAAAGCTGTGATTCAAATAGTCGGCAGCTAAGCTCCCAATTCAGTTTAGAAATTCAAATGCAATGAAGTAAATTAATTTCTCTCAGTTTAACTTTCTCTGCAGCATATGGAAAATGAGACCATTCCTAAATTTATTGTAAGAATTTCTAAGAGTAATCTATGTTGATTACTTTGAATGTGCTAAACTGATAGATGTTTCTAGAACACTATTTTTAATTGGTTTCTAAAAATTCTACAAAAGTCATTATATGAATCTTCTCAAAGAAAGTATTTATTTAGATCCTTATCTAACTTTAATAATCTAGTAATTACTGTCATTTTATATTAAGGAATGGTATAACAGTAATAGCATATAGAAGATTCTAGGTTCAACCTCCATTATATTCAAGAAGGACAGTGAAAGTCAAGTTACTATATTGCAACTTATCTTGCATCAGCATTTTCTTATTTGATTAACCTGGAAATTACTTGCTGTTTCATTATGAGTTCAATATTCAGTTTAAATGGCTGGGATTTCATTATGAGCTTAAATATCTTTTAAAAGATTAATTTAAAAATTAATGAAGTAAGAGGACAAAAGAATTTTTCACTGGGCCAATTGATTGGACAGTATTGGGAAAAAACTTTAAATATGCAAGTGAATAAAAGGATGAAACACACATTAAACCAAATAAATAAACAAATAAACCTAAACTCTGTTAAATGCCAACACTGCCATATACTACTTAAAGTGCTGGGTGAAAATTGAGTAAATTAGCAGATGTGAGAAATTCCAGGTAAGTAAGGATGCTATTATTCAAATAATTTTAAAACTGGTTTCATCTTTCAAAAAAGGTTGTGCAAAACAACTTTTCAATTTACAAACGTTTGGTTTTTTCCTTTTTTTTAAATTTAAAAGTGTTCTAAATTTAAAGCAACTATTGTAGATAAAAACAGGGTATTTCAAATTCAAAAACAGTAGCTAAAGTACAAGATAGTTTTCAACTATGACCAATGGTTTAACAACAGTTCAAAGTTGAAATAGACTTTTTAAAGCTAATTATAACCCCAAGTTACAATGGCCCCATCCCCCTGGTCACATGATCACTTTTAAGGTGCTTGGGAACAGTCTTACATTTACAACTGCTTATAGCGTCACTCTCATGTGATCATAATTTGGATGTTTTTTGCAAGTTTTCAGTGTCAGAAGAATGAATTCATTTAATGAGTTCTGAAAAAGTATGAAGCCCATTAATTTATTTGTAAATTGTAACTAGGAAAAATTGAACAAATTGTCTCTGAGGAATTATACCATGTAGGGCACAATCACTTGGGGGGGTGGGGGGGGGAGATGAAGATATTGGATATTTCAGAAATATTCATGTCCTTCAGACATATAGAGTCAGTCTTATGAAAATGTTATAAACCAAACCCTGTGTCCTGGTACAATACTTGTTATCTTTTCTAAAGCCATCAAAAAGGAGAAAATCCTATAAAAACACACCATATTCTGCGACTTTAGAATTTATCAATATCCTCAAAGATATATTTATAAAAGCTACTTTTTCAAATTGTTAAGAATGTGCTATCACAAAAGATTTAAAGAATAACATCCTGATCATTACTCACAGAAGGAAGATTTGAACCATTACATTTCAAATTATATCAAGAACCTAGAGTTAGATTCATTGTGACTTTGTTAATCCAACTGAATCAGTTACTTTAGAAGAAAAAAAATCTATTTTCTTTTGATTGATGTAGCTGAACATGTAACAAAACAAGTGGATTGTTTGCAATGGCCACGAGGAAGATATAAAAGCACTTGCTGACAAATAGTGCTGTTAATAGTAGAAGGGACGTCTTGAACTGATACAGATTGTTGTAATTTTGTATGAATTTTTGCTAAAGTCTATGGTTTCAAATAAATGTATATACATACATCCTGATCATTGATAGATTTTGTTCTGGTGTAGGCAGTATTGAATGTCTATTGAAGAAAAACGTGAAAGAACAGTGAGATTCTGTCCATTTGGGATCAGAGAAAACCACAATAAAGGCTTGCAAAATACCTCAGGGCCTCATCTGTCCTCCAGTGCTATCAGCTGGAAGTGGATTTCTCATTTTTTTTCAAGATTTCAAACAGCCCAAAACGAATTTGGCTTACTGAAGTGATAACACTACTGTAGGGCTGAGCTCAACCAGAGAGATACTGTAATTCAGGGAAAGCCTGTGACAGAATAAATTGAACTGGGTTGGGATTGTTTTTTTTTTTTTTACTTTATCCTCTGGCTAGCAGATATTTGTTCATAAGGTACTATAATCAACAGAAGTAACCAGGGCCATCTACAACTTCAGCTTATGAAAATAAAAAGGTGCATAGCTTTGCATTTTGTGCACCAGTGTTAGGAGTTTAAAAAAGTTAAGTCAATTTCCAAAAATAGCTGCTAAAGTCTCAGTTTTGAAAGCAATACAGAATTTAATTGTTACTTCTAGCTTGTAGGGCAATAAGAAGTTTATATGTGCAATAACAAGTTTATATGGGTAGCAAAGGGTACATATGTTGCAATGCAAATTCTACTTATGTACTTGCTACACTATCACAGTACATATTAAAAAGTTGTGTCATGATGACCCATTTTGGCATCATTATGGCTAGCTGCAAATTCCTCATTAAGTCTATCAAAGCCTTTGATGCTGGTCCTTGCTGTACTGGTTTTTGATGCAAGCAATAAGAAACGTCCTTGTTGACATTAGCACCTCTGCTTTCATAGTAAGGTGGTGGGGAGATGATTGGCCTTTAAAAAAATACCGCTCCACTGTATTTGGAGGGTATAATAAAATATACATGGTTCTCACCAAATTGCTATTATTATTCTTGAGAATTTTTCTCCAGTTAAGTTGAAGACACTGCTTCAGCTATCAAATGCATAGTATCCCTTTGTAGTAGATCCAATAGTTTTGATTTAGTTGGAGATGAAAGTTAACCCAAAAAAAAAAAAAAAGTGAACAAGAGCAAAGTGAAAAGATGCTGAGATGCTCAACTCTGTTTAAAAAAGAGACTTTCCTGCCAGTCAGATACAATCACTGTTCGCTGCTGGATCCTCACAACAATAATGGAGTTATAGAGACAAAATTGCCATTGTAGACTTAAGTAATCAGCTGAAGACCTAGCTAAAGGCACAAAATGTACTCTAATAATTGTCATGAACTATTGACTCTTTCACAATTAATTAGCCGACAACAGAAGCAAAAGTATAAATAATCATCATAACTAATAATCTTTTTTTATTTTATTTTATTTTATCAAATTTATACCCTGCCCTTCTCCTTGTTAGGACCCAGGGTGGCGCACAGGCATTATATAAAACCATAAAATACAATATACATTAATTAAAATATATTAAATTAATTAAACCGGTGCTAAAACCCATTATTAAAACCTTGCCAAATTATAATTTATATTTAAAAAGTCAGAACGGGGGGCTATCCTAGGCCGGCTTGTTGGAATAAGTACGTCTTAAGACGTTGGCGGAAGAGGCGGAGGTCTGAGGTAGTGCGAAGGTCGGGGGTAGGTCGTTCCAGAGGGCCGGGCCCGCCACAGAGAAGGCTCTTCCCCTGGGTGTCGCCAGCCGGCATTGCCCAGCCGATGGCACCCGGAGAAGGCCCGCTCTGTGGGAGCGGACCGGACGAAGGGATGTATGGGGCAGGAGGCGGTCTCGTATATAGCTAGGCCCCAAGCCATGGAGCGATTTAAAGATGGTAGTCAACACCTTGAAGCGCACTCGAAAGGCCACAGGCAGCCAGTGCAGCTCGCACAGGAGAGGTGCTCGTGGGCTTGCCTTGAGGCACCCATAACCACCCGCACGGCCGCATTCTGCACAAACTGTAGCTTTCGAGTGCACCTCAAGGGGAGCCCCATGTAGAGAGCGTTACAGTAATCCAGCCGAGATGTCACAAGCGCTTGAGTGACTGTGCGAAGGGCCCCCTGGTCCAGTAAGGGGCGCAACTGACGTATCCGGCGAATCTGATAGAACGCCCCCCTGGCCACGGCCTCCACATGGTCCTCCATGGATAGCCGGGAATCCAGGAGGACGCCCAAGTTGCGCGCCCTCTCCACGGGGGCAAGTTGTTCGCTCCCAATGGCCAGTGTTGGACTTATCTGGCTGAACCGGGGTGCCGGAAACCACAGCCACTCGGTCTTGGACGGGTTGATTTTCAGTTTGTTACTACCCATCCATCATACTTTCATCAACATACTTTCTGCTGCTGAATTGTGTCTATTTTTTGGACACTGCCTAGGCCAGTGATGGTGAACCTCTTTCCTTTAGCGTGACAAAATTGTATGTGCGTGCACTATCACACACACACGCATGCCCACAGCAATTCAATCTTCCCCGCAGACCTGTGCATATGCATGCGACACCCATCCACCACCCAAGGCTCCGGAGGCTTTTCTGAAGCCCAGGGAAGGCAAAAACGACCTCCTTCTTCCCTCCAGAAGGCCAAAATTCAGCTGGCTGGCACAGGAATATGAGTAGCATCCCAGCAAATATGGCTCTGCATGCCACCTGTAGCACATGTGCCATAGATTCGCCTTCACGGGCCTAGGCCAATCCCTTTAATTTTGAAAAGGGGTTTGCCTTTGCCTCCTTCCTAGGGCTGAGAGAACATGGTCATCCCAAGCTCACTAATTGGGCTTGTGGCTAATGCAGGACTAGAATTCAGTGTCACCTAGTTTCTAGTCTGATGACTTAACCACTATAGTTATTGAATCATTTTCATTCCCAAACCAGGCACCTTGTCCTCGGAAAAAACAAAGCCTTCTAAAACTAAAAAAAAAACAACTAAAAAATAAGGTGAATTGAATCAAGCATAATTGAGCAGCTAGAACAGCATAAAACACAAAATAAAATTGTTTGCAATGAAGTTTTTTACACAAAAGCACAAGTATTTAAATATACAATATTGTAATGTCAAATATAAGTACCAGCTCACTTCAAAAAACCAAATAATTAATTTAGTTGAAGCTGAAGAAGAAGAAGACCAAAGAATACCTGATCAAGAAATATCACCTAGAAACATGGGAGCTCAAGGAAGCATTGGAAATAATAAAACAAAAAATAACAGCTGTACATTGAAGATTAGCTGAAATTGGACACTATAGGTAGAATCTCCAATTTCATTCAAATCATACATTTCTACCAACCTATCTATGGTTCACTGCAATGAACCAACACTCGACAAAGAAAAAACAGTGCTTGTCAACAGTACCTGACACAGCTATGGAATAACCCAAAGATGTAATATACATCAAGAATGCAGCTTGAATAACTGAGGTAGATAAGAATAAAAAAGCTGAAATGAAAGTACTTTTAATAACAGCAGAAATGGTGGAGAAAGGGGCAAGGAAGATCAAGACTTGGCCAGCACCATGTGAACATGAACTGCATGGTTTGAGTTGAAGCATCTGATTGGTCTGAACTTATTGACTGCCAAGTAGTTTAACAACACTGCAAGTGAGTGAAACTGAAGATTGGTTAACATTTAGCAAATTCTACCTGATAATGAAAGATCCAACAAAAGGTGAAGACACAGGCAAGTACAGGCCATTGCCTGCTGACCAACAACTTTCAAATTGCTAACTGGGTGTGGTGAAAGGTGCAGTCCAACAGCATCAAGTTGAAATTAAGCTCCTACCAGGAAACTGCCCAACAGCAGAGGACCCCAAAAAATCAGCCCCTAATTAATACGTTGATTTGGAAAACTGCAAGAGGAGGAAGACCAGCTTGAATATAGTTCTGATTGATAATAAGAATGCATATGACTTCCTTGCACATGATTGGAAAATCGAGTGCCTAGAAATAACAGTAGAAATGTTAGAAGCTTTGTGCAAAGATCAGTGAAATAATAGAAAACAGAATTGCGGGACAATGTTGACAGACTGAAGAGAGGTTAATATCAAGAGAGAAATCTTTCAAGAAGACTCACTATCACCACTATTGATTGTCATTGCATTCATTCCTCATCAAAAACAATAATGAACAATTCAGGCCATAGCTATCAAATATCAAAAAATATCTGCAAACATATCCCAGTTATACATGGACAATCTGAAACTGTATGGAAACACCATATGGAATCAGTACAGTATCCATATGTATAGCCAAGATATTGCAGTAGAATTTGAACTGGACAGATGTGCCACCCTTACCATCAACAGCAGAAAAATAGTGAAACTGAAGGAATAGTATGTTCTATAGAAATAACATCAAGAGTCTGAATTAGGACAGTCACTATAGTTATCTGGGCATCCTTCAAGCTGACAACATCAAACACATTGAAGTCAATAACGTTAGTAATGGATACATTATGGGAAAATAGAAGACTTTGAAGTCCAAGTTCAGTGTGGGAAATATCAAGGCAATTAAATCAGGGAAGTTCTAACCATTAGATACACAGTTGGAATAGTGAACTGAATCCAAGCAGTTCTAAAACCCCTGGATAGAAAGATCAGAAAATGCATCATGTCCTTAATCCATGCAATGATGTTGATAGACTTATTTACCAAGGAACATAAGTGGGTATGGAATGTTGCAAATATACCAGGTAGTTGAAGAAAAAGAAGAAAAAAAGGCCATTGGAAGAATATTTGAAGAACAGTAATATCTGGATAATGGATGTGACAGAAGAATAGAAGAGAAAGAACTGGATACAATCACAAAACACAAAGACTTGCAAATAAAAAGAAAATCTGTGGCAAAATAAAACAAAGATAGTATCAATAGTAATGGGTGCCGTGTGTGCAATCCCAAAACATCTGAAACATGATCTGAACACTATTGGCATTGCAAATGTCAATTGCAAAAGACATCTTTACTCTGAACAGCTTATCTCCTGTGATGGTAGTTTTAACACCATCAAACAATATTTGCCTATCCCAGGTCCTTGGGAAGGAAGAAATAGGTGGATAAAAATGCCAAACGAGTCTAAGCATCAAGTTCGCAGTGCCACTGACCATGTAATAATAATATTTTAACTTCACGAATGAAGTGTAAAGAAATGAATAGAAATTAATGAACATATGTTCCTGATTCTGTACATTCAGTCATACACCTGTGGGCTTTTATTTGCTTTGATTTCATATGACCAGCGATATTTTACATTAGCATTACTGATATTTCAAGAAAAAACTACTTTTGTGAGACAATAGTCTTTCCCAGGCAAAATCTGTTGTTTTTGTTTTGAGAGATTATGTTTTTCTCTTTTTGTGGAAAAAAACCCTCTCCATGATCAAATCAGCTATTAATTAGATGTGTATTTATTTAGTCTATTATTTCTCCTTTCACAAACATGACTTCCAAGAAAAAATACTGAAGTCGTTCTATGCGAGGCCAGTGTTGCAATATTAAAAGGAATACAATTTAATTTGTGTTCCTTTACATTACATGGGTTTTTTAATGAAGCACTACATTTACAGGAACAGGGGTGGGTAGGAGAAGGTTCCTTTTACCCTCAAGGTAAGGGAGCAGCAATATCTCCCCAAGCTTTGAGGAGAATGGTATTACCCTGGCATTCAGTAAGAGATGCTGGTTACCTTGTCTGAATGAGCAACTGCCTCACTGCAAAGCACAGCGCGTCTCTTTTGTCTCAGTGTTGGAGACAATTGCTTCCTGAATAGCAGCCTTTTTGCAGAATGACTATGTACAAGAGCAAGCGAAGGCACCAAAGATGTAAGTAGCTTGGATCTGTGTGTGTTTCTGTGTGTGAGAGAGAGGGAGAAAGAGGAAGACAGGGAGTAAGAGAGAGAGAGAGAAAGAGAAAGAGAATGCACATGAACAGAAATGTTTCCTAATTTGAAAACTATGCCTGTTTCTTTTGTACTGAGATAAGTAGCATTTTCAGAGCTTAGACTCTATAGTGTCAATATTGTTAGGTGAAGGATAAATCCTAAGAGGAGTAATAATAATAATAATAATAAATACGCTCCATTGTTACTATGGAAACCATGAGCAAGTGATTGCTTTATAAAAGCCACAAGGAAATAAAGATCAAATACAAGTTCATACTAGTTCAGTGTTCATTACTCAGAACATAATGATTTGGTAGGAGTTTTGCCCTTTAAAAAAGGCAGGATAATTTTTTCTTCCATCTGTTATCTTAAGCAAATTGACTTAAGGAAGCTAGAAATGGTAGAAGTTCAAGTGTCTTCATTTTTATGCATTACTTCTGAGTAACACACTGAGACAAGGTGCGGGGAAAGAACTTAACGTGCAAAAGGAGATTGATGTAAATAATTCATTATTAGGTTGGCTTGGTTTGTGATTTTATGATTCAATAAAATAATGCCACAACTAAAAAGCAGGCTCTACCTGGTTACTTTTGCATATCTGAGTCAGATTCAAAGCTGAAACAAATATTGCTGAAATTAAAGTCAGTTGTGCTATCAAATCAAGTTTTGCCATTGATTTCAAGTTTGTCTCTCATCCATTCTTATAGAAATGATGCATCTGCAGTGGGATTGTTTTGTAAATGGCTAAAAAGTCCACAGAAATTTTAGACTGAAAGACAAAGCATGAGTAATATAAGTGAGCATCTTCCGTCTAAAAATTGTTTACTTTTTAATCGTTTATTTTTATAAATGCTTTTCCGGGTAGCAGAAAGTGCTTCTGATCATGAAAAAAATATGCATTTTTCTGCTCCGTTCAGCAACAACAAAAGGACTCTTGTGGGAAAATCATGCACTTTTAAAGACCATTAATCTTTTCCACATTGCCAGCAGCAGCTTAAACTTTAAGACTGACCACATTGCTGATCCCAGTCGTTGCACTGAATAATATCAAGCTTTTTCTGCAGCATCTAGCTTAAAATATTATGGTATCACACGAAGAGAACCTAGATGCTGAAAGCGGAATAGAATGAAAACCTTGCAAAGACAATTTTGACATACATATATATATATATATGTCTATTTGGTACAAGAGCTTTATTTTTTTCCTTTGTTCACTCTTAAAGGCTAGCTTATTTTGTAAACTATGGGACTATTAGAAGAAAGCCGTTTAGGACTCATTTGACATCATTTGTTAGATCAATCTTAGCAGAAACATGGTTAATAATATAGAAACTTTATCAGGGTATATTTGACAAAAGCTATACACTAAAATCAGTCATATAGTCAGGCTTCACACAAGAAAAAATTAGAACTAGAAACCCAAACTGGTATTAAAATGAAAGCAAAAAACTCTGGAAGTGACCTGCTGATTTAGGTACAGGACACAACTGAAAGATAAAATGAAAGCAGATGATGTGGGTTATCAGGCCATCATATAGCAGATTGCTTAAATGGGGATGCAAGGAATGATTTCCTTACATGAATAAAAAGTAAGGGACTACAAAGCCTTAAACAGATTGCTATTGAAATGTCATGGATTAAAGAGGCTGATTTTAGTAAAGTTGGGTCAAAAATCTCTGACATTCCATAGATGCAGCAGAAATTAAATTGTAAAAATTCTCAGTAATATGATTATGGCTACTTTTCATCAAACTTGCTTTTCTAGTTCTCAAGCAGAAATTGGTAGCCTAATAAAAATGTTCGGAAATGGGGAACATATGTAAGATACACAATTGCCGAACTTCTCCATATTGTTGTTGATTAGTTCATTGTTATTTACTTCATGAATTGTATTAGAATGACAAACCAACATGTTAGCATTAGTTTAGTTGAATATCTTAGTAATCATAATCAGTATGTTCTTGATTACTGGATCAACTTTTCTTTCATCTTTCTGGTTGACATTGATGCTAAGCCCACACAATAGAAACTCAAAATTCTTGATTTCTTGCTCTTATCATATAGCTTGATACCCACAGATATTTTGGACTGCAATTCATACAATACTTGACAATGGTGGCCATTATAACTAGGTTTATTGGAGCTGTATTCTAAAATAACTAGAGTTATGATTGGGCAATGAGTGTGTGTGCCTGTGAGAATGGAAAGCATTTAGGAACTTTTACTAATCACTGGGATTCCTTAAATAACATTTAATGTTGATAACTTCCTGTTTCTTTTATAAATGACCATTAATTCTAATGTTTTAATATTTTTGAGACACTTTCTGTGTATCTGATAAGTTGCGCTTAAAATAATGTAATGCATTTCAAAGGTGCACTTTATTTACAGAATGTAAGAAAGATGGGAAATGTAGCACTATCTGTTATAGTAGATAACCTAAAGAGATTTGCAAGGTACTATAGCGTCCTTAAAGGACAGGACATTAGCCCATTTTAAAAATACATAACTAATTTAATTCAATTAAATGTAGCTAATTAAGAAAATTTGGAATGGGATGATACAATTTTGTCAGGCCAATCTTTTAATGCACCCATCAATGTAAGTGATCTCACTGCAGTGTGTTCAATAAAAATAACAAACATAACAGCATGATGAAAATTTAATAGATAACATAGTTGGAGTAATAACAATACAATTATCACCATTTAAGCATTTCTCTTTGGCATGAAAAAGCAATGCAGACTCTAGGGAGATACACATGAAAATAGAATTAAATGGGGATTTGTCATTGGTAAAATTCATCTCGTAGCAATCTTTCAAATTAATTAAGGGATCTATTATAAATATGAATAACTCTGGATCCCATAGTTTACAAGGGAAATGTTACTTAATGTAGATTTTGTTTAAATCGTCTGCCCTGTGGATATTTTTAGCATTTTTCACAGTTACTGGAAGACAATAGCTTTCTTACAGAAATTGTAAGAATTCAGAGGTGACAGCACTGAAAATAGTAAGATATAGCCTATTTGTACACCTGCCACAATATAGGAGGAGGTAAAATTATGATCAGATTATTGTTTGTCATTGAAAATGACCTTCTGAGATCTAGTTCATTCTGTCTTAGTCTTCTTACTTAAAAAAAAATACAAAAAACCACTTTGACTAAAGATTGGAGGTAGCATAGTTTTCCCACTGAAGAAGGTGGGGGAAGATGATGATGGCTTATCATGATGATGGATAAAAGCAGACACCACAATAGTCTCTTGAATATACATATTTTAATATATATATTAAATTTTCATGCTGTCCATCTCCCCTATAAAGTGAATCCTTAATGACACCTGGAAGGTACCACTGTATGCTGTTATAGATCTGCCTGATTGCAGCCTATTTTAAAGATATGGTTCCTACTGGGAGAAAAAATGTAGGCATCTCAGTTTCAGACTCATTGCTAGAGGGCATTTGAGGGAAGATCTCCCAAGCAAATATAGAAGATTTACAAAATAGAATATTTATAGAATAGAATATTTTTCTTTACATCTCCTCATTACACTTCATGAACATGAAATTATATTTTTATCAAAAACATTATCTAAACTTGTGCTCAAACATATGTTGGTAAATATAAATAATACCAAAGAAAGATAGAAAGAGAGGTAAGGGAAAGAGAGGAAGATAAAATGTGTTTGTGCCAGAATTTTCCAGCTGATCACCTTTCTGTCATATTCTTAATCTACTGAGTTTGCAAACTATCATCGGGCAGCATGTATATTCATTGTGGCAGTCTAGTCTGTTTATGTCCACTTGTCTCTTTTCCCCTTTTCCTTCTCCTTATGATTTTTCTTGAATTCAAGTAACTGAAGTAGTCAACTTTCTCTTCCACAATTCATTTGAAATTTGGGTGTGGCCACTTCGAGAAATCCAAGCTGCTTCTTTGGAAGAACAGTGGATTACAGATACATGCTGGTTATTTTGTGCTCAATCAATTTCTAATTTCATAAATTGGTTTGCAAGTAGAATGTAGGATACATTTTTTCTATACTTTCCTAGTCTTTAAGATTAAACTGGACCAGATGCTTCCCATTATTTGCACATTCTATGAAATGCTCTTCTGCGTTTATTGTTTTTAATAGTATAGTTTCATTAAAGAGCTCATTTGTTTATCCTAACTTTAATAAAGAATGGATTGCCAAGCCTTTTTTTGCCTAAAACATTAAAATTTTATGATTTTTTTTCCTCCTAAGATTAAGAACATTCTGCCAATTTTCTTTAAATGTCACAATTTGTGTTTCGCCAAAGGTGAAAATGATGCAGCTGATCTCTTTTGTTAATTTACTTGCATAGTGCTATTCCAGGAAGGAGTGGGGTGGGGACTACTTGTTATTTATTTTTATATAAAACAGTTTACCTTTGGGAAACTTTTGCTTCACTTTCAAGACATTGTATGGCATGGTACTGCTATAATAAGTAAATGTTTTCATTATCTCACTACAGTCGTCCATGTAAAATCCTTTTGGTGTGGTTTTTAGTCCAGAGCAGTTTTACCCATCCTGACTAAGTTCCTGATAGGTGAATTTTGGTTCCCACAATTCCTCAATCAGCTTGGTCATTTCTGCTAGTTTTAAGAGTTGCCTAGATTTAGAAGAATTTATCTAGACAGCTGTGCCAAGAAACTGGTAATGAAGCCTCTGTCCTGAATCTCAGCCAAGGCTAGGCTGATAAATCATTCTTAAATTTTCCAAGGACATTAGAATTTATGTTGTAGATTGGAATTACTTTATCAGTTGGGGGATTTGAAAGAGTTAAAAAGGGAAGTGAAAGAGTAAGATGGCAATTAATCAACAGAAGAGCAGAAATCAAAATTCTCTTTTTTAAAATTCAGTTCTTTTCTTATTTCCTATACTTTTATCTTCATTTTTTTAAACTTTTACTATATTAGAAATGCAGTTTTACAATATTTTTAAAATGAACTTGTCAAAGATAACCTTGGATGCAATCCAGACAATGTGGAATACTTAACAGTAGATGCTGACATTATGCAAGTTGCTTGAATGCTAGACCCATTGAGTTTTAATACTATTGATTGCTTCTACTCTAATTTCTACTCTGCCAGATCAGCCCAACATATGTTTGTCATTGCAGCTGAAAATTAGGGACTAAGAATGTAAAAAAAATAAATCAATAAAAACTATCAGAAACCAAAGTGCACTATTGAAGTTAAAATGGAAAACTCAGCAATCAGAATCCAAAGTAGAAATTAAACTATAAACCAAGTATTCCTATAAATAAAAATATCCTAAATGGATTTTTTTTTAAATCCTACACAATAGAACCAAAATTATAATGTAGTTTTCCAAAACGAAATAGTTGGCTGTCTACATCTTACATATTTTCTGTATTTTGTGTTTCAGGTAGTCATCTTTCTTGGGGAAAAAATAACAGGTAGTAAGAGATAAGCAGTATAGCCAGCTATAGTTAGATTTTAAGGAAGGAGGTAGAAACTGGCATGTGATACCTCCTGCAATTATACCCCAATTCCCTACCCTGTTTCCCAATCCACATAAAAGACAACTCTAATTTTATGCAAATTGAAATTCAACACTTTCAGGTTTCACCTATATACAAGAGAATTCCTGAATATTGGAAAGGGCTAGAATTACCAAAGATATTTACAAGAGATGAGAAATACCAAAAGTTGTCATTGTTGTAGAGTCCCATTCTCTCTTCTGAAAAATAGATACTGCGCCAGACTTCCTCTGCTTTATTTCCAGGACCATGTGCTTTTTCTATTCTATTATATTAATTTCTGCGAATTAATATAATAGGATAATTCGGATTACTGAATTAATCCAGTAGCTGAAATAACATGATTTCTCAAACAAAAATTGT
Source organism: Rhabdophis nuchalis (assembly GCA_039707465.1). Classification (NCBI taxonomy): domain Eukaryota; kingdom Metazoa; phylum Chordata; class Lepidosauria; order Squamata; family Natricidae; genus Rhabdophis; species Rhabdophis nuchalis. The sequence continues at coordinate 190,763,393 of CM077645.1, forward strand.
TGCCTCGTTCAACAGAAGAAATTAAGTTGTATTTAGTTCATTGATAAATATTTCATGTAATCTGGTGAAAGCTATCCTGGCAGTAATCAGAAAAAAACATCCTTAAATTTCAACTGTATGAATTATGGCAGCTGTATGCAAATAGATAGTGAGAGCTAAAATATAAAGCACTCAAGATAATTAGCTTTTCCAAAACAATTGCCTTTAATAAACAGACACCTATGTGACTGAAAATGGCTGAGCTTTGAATCTAAATCCCTAAGCGCTAAAGCTGTTCTTTGCAGTATGCTTTTAAATAATTTCCTGTATCTGAATAACATTTCCCATGAAAGTGGCACCTGAAAGAGGAAGAGCTTTGGTTGTTAATTGATGGAAATAGAAAATGTACATGATTATTTTTAATAATGGATTAGTGCCAACCAAATTTAGTTACAGAAGCTAAAAAATTGTTGAGATGCATTTGAACACTTATCAAGCCATGGGAATGTGCACCCATCAACTGGATTTTTCTCCGGGGAGAATAAATTGAAGGAAGACTTTATTTGCGTTAGGCAGATTCCCTACTTCAGATTTTCTTCCTGTACATACAGTGGAGCGAGGATGTTATGGACAAAAAGGGACCAATTAAAGCATACAGTATATGTCCACTGTCATAAATGAATAATAAAACATAATAACCAAATGTTGGGAGGGGGGGGATTACACAGAAAACATTAGAAGTGCACAAAATTCTATACTTCCTTCATTAGTGGTGCACCTCAGCAGCTTCTCAAAGGCCAGGGTTTTTCAGTATTTAGAAACGGGCAAGGGCAGTTTTGTGCCCAACAGCCCCTCTGATTTACTAGTTTTCCTTTCTATTGTTTAAAAATAAGTTACAAATATATTTATATAACATGGTATAACTGACAGAACATTGATTGTATAATTCATAATAGCATGTAAATGATAAATTTTTGAATATGTAATCTTATCAAGCAAGGAAATTGGAACTCTTAAATAATAGAAACAATAATATACCTCAGAGGATATACAAGATAACATTAACATTTGCAGAAAACAATAATTGGACTTAAGTCCTGCCATGATTGTGGAGGGAGGGTAATGGTCAAGTGCTACTAAGTTCTCTTGACAATTTAGAATAAAAGTAAGGCTACCCTAACTACAGCTAAATGTAACTTTAGGATTAATAGGGCTGTATTCTTCAGACAATGTCCTAAAGACTTAGACTGACAGGATTGTAAATTACTTTATTTTATTTTATTTTATTAAATTTATATACCGCGCCACTCTCCCAAAAAGGGAGTCGGGGCGGTGCACAGGAAAAATTAAAACCACGCATATACATAAAATACCGATAATAAATATATAAATATTAAAAACTTATTAAATTAACCCGGCCTGTGCTAAAACCAATTAAAACCCCAATAAAAACTAATTCAATTTTAAAACCAATAGATGGACTCGAGAAATTAAGCCAGGCCAGCTAAGCGAAAAAAGTGCGTTTTTAATTGTTGACGGAAGAGGCGGAGGTCTGTGATATTCCTAAGATCGGGGGGTAGATCGTTCCAGAGGGCAGGGCCCGCCACAGAGAACGCCCTTCCATTGGGCGTCACGAGCCGGCATTGCCCGGCCGTTGGCACCCGGAGCAGACCCTCTCTGTGGGAGCGGATCGGTCAGAGGGATGTATGGGGTAGGAGGCGGTCTTGCAAATAACTAGGACCCGTGCCATGGAGCACTTTAAAGATGATAATCAGCACCTTGAAGCGCACCCGGAAGACCACAGGCAGCCAGTGCAGCTCGCGCAGGAGTGGTGTTACATGGGAATGCCTAGGGGCACCCAGAATTGCCCGCGCGGCCGCGTTCTGGACTAGCTGTAGTCTCTGGGTGCACCTCAAGGGAAGCCCCATGTAGAGAGCATTACAATAGTCTAGACGGGATGTCACAAGGGCATGAGTGACCGTGCGAAGGGCATCCCGGTCCAATAGGGGACGCAACTGGCGTACCAGGCGAACCTGGTAAAACGCCCCCCTGGCCACGACTGTCACTTGATCTTCCATAGACAGCCGGGTATCCAGGAGGACGCCCAGATTGCGTGCCCCATCCACAGGGGCTAGATGTTCCCCCTATGGCCAGTGATGGAGTGAACTGGTTGTACCGGGACGCCGGAAGCCACAGCCACTCAGTCTTGGACGGGTTGAGTCTGAGTCTGTTCCTTCCCATGGGAGTGCTGTGAGGCTCCCAAGATAATAATAATAATTATTATTATTAAAATAATAATTTTAATATTTTCAATAATTATTTAATAATGTTAATTAAATAATAATTATTATTATTAATAATTTTATTTTACAATTAAAATACATTAAACTAGGCCCTGCGCTAAAAGTTCAGGCCATCTGATCTTCCAGTATTGCTTGCCATTTACTGTACGTAGAGACAGTAAAAAGAATTAAATACAATATATAAAAACCCCAGGGGTGTTGAAACTTGACAGTTTTAAGACTTGTGGACTTCAATTCCCAAAATTCCTCCTCTCGCTCTTCATCTTGATGATGTGTGGACGGGAGGTGGGAGGGAGCTGGAACCGGTTCTAAACGGCACTGTAGATTTGTAGAACCTCTTCTATAGAAGATGTTAGAACTGGCCGGAACCCACCCTTGAGTTAAAACTAGTTTCAGTATGATGAGAATGTCCATATATGTTAAAAAGAATGTTCACAATGCCAAGCCATAACTTTATGTAAAATTAGATGTTTGTATGTGTGCATTCTCCAATTAAATGACTAATTACGATGTTTGCATCATTTGTTTAATTTTTTTTGTTACTGGAATATATTTCAATGTTCTTTCTAATAGAATTTGGAAGGATATCGATAATTAGAGAAATAATACAGAAATATTTGGCCAAATAGTCCAATAGTATTGTTTTAAATAGAATAAAAATCCAGAAAAATATCAGCAACAACAAAGCAGTTAAAAACAGATATTTTGAAATATTTTGGGCATAAAAGGATTAAATATATTGTTTTATTTTATTCATGCAGAAACATTTATTTACCCACGATGAAAACTGCAGAAAATTTCCTTTTTAGAAAGAATTTAACACCATAGTGGTAGGCCAACACTTACATTATTCCAAACTCAGGTGTAGATAGCATTGTTAAAACTGGACAGCAGACACAGAACTGAATGGAGTCATTATTGTAAAAACAAACCAAAAAAACAGGAATTAAATACATTACAGAACAAATATGAGAGACCCTCAAGAAATCCACATGACTGAAGCTTTGTTGTGCCATATGCCCAAATTTTATGAAAATTGAAAGAAAGACACAAAAAGAAGTCATTGTCACTTAGCAAAATTCTCCAGGCATTACCTATGTGTTCCATATTATTTGTGGACTTGTACTAAAGATCTTGTTGGCCTTCTACACTTCAAAAGGGTGATAGTAGTATTAGTAAAGTAGTTGAAATTTTAAACAACTCTACAAACAATTCCCAGGGTTCAACCTATTTTGTAAAATGTGTCTTGTTCTAATGTCAGTGTTTCTCAACTGCTGATCTGGTGAGTTCAGTGTTATATGGAAGGAATGATGGTAGACATCTAAACTCTTAGATAATTGTTAAATTTTATTTAACTGATTCAGGAATAAAATCAAAGATATTATGAAATCTATTAACAGTTTGTCTCACATTGAGCCATCAAAGGTGAGTCTGGGAGATTGAGGGACGGAACATTTCATGTTCCGACCTCCCCCCCGATATCAGGACGACCACGGACCTCCGCTCCTTCCGTCTTAAATTAAAGACTCACTTTTTCTGTCTGGCCGGCCTAGGATGAGTCTCTCTGCCTCTGGGGTTTTATGGGGAATTAGTATTATTTAGTTTTAATGGGAATTTTAGCGCAGGTTATATTTAATTTGTTTTTAGAATTGTTGTATGTATTTGGTTTTTATTCTACCTGTGCACCGCCCCGAGTCCCTGTGGGGAGAGGGTGCGGTTTTATAAATTAAAATTATTATTATTATTATTATTATGTTTTCCAGAAGACCCGTGAATTCTGAAAAATCCTTAATGCAAAACTTTAATGCCTAAGAATATAAAAATATAATCATTTTTTTAATGAAAAATAATGATTGATATGAGGAAAAATATAGAGATTAATGCTATGTCTAAAGTAGTTTTCCTTTCAATTTCACAAATAATGCATGTTTCCAACATGTTACTGAGCCATAAGTTTGTATACTGGGAATAAATGACCTTAACTGCCATATTAAAAATCTGGAAGGGCCCAATTATTATAAAAGGTCACTGGAGGAAATTTCCATTGTAATTATGTTACACAAACTCCATATAAAGGTCTTGCACAGGTAAAAACATTCCGCTATCATTTCTTGTAATATGGAAAGAATTATTAGTTTTTTTTTAAAGACAGCTTTAAAACCCTCAGATATATATGTGTGTGTGTGTGCGTGTGTGTGTATCATATTATATAGCTAATTAAATTTACCCTGCAAAAATTTTGTTACTGTGTGGCTTTGGTCAAACAAATTCCCCACATAATTTTTAAAAAGCAGTTTTTGATGAGGCAAAATGTCTTTTAGAAGTCAACTGTTAGTTCTCTATTTAGAAATCATACCTAGTTTTTTTCTTATGTCCAACTATTCAACCCACATATCAGAATATACATGGAACATACAAAATACAAAGTTCTACATTATTAATGTATTCAACTTGTATGCCCAACCAACTCACAAATGACTTTGGGCAGTTTGCAGCCAAATTAAAAACAATATAAAAAGGGCATATCAAAGAGAAACAAAACAAATTGGCAACTGAGGATCTCAATCAGTAGACAATAACATGAAGCAATATTTTATGTAGTGCAAATTAGGACATTGGTCTGATCTAACAGAAAAAGACTAAGCCTCTTATTTCTTGGATAATAATAACTAATAGGCAAAGTAATTATATATATTAACAATAGAAATGTGAAGAATTAACACCTGATAAATTAGGGGTAGATTAAAAAAAATGAAGAAGTTCAGAAAGGAAAACTCAAATGAAATGTTTCTTTTAGAACAGTGAATTAAAGAATAAATTTAAATATAGCAATCATTTACTGTCCGCTAATGTTTTCTAGTGACTTGCAATGAGAATCAAAATATTATAGTTCTTATACACGAAGAATAAATATATATGGAAAGCTGAATAAAAACTTAGATTTATGTTTGTTATTTGATATAAATGAAGTCTTCCAAGGCCTAGAAACTGCAGAAAATGAGATTGAAAAGATCTTATCCACTATTGAATTAAGATACTACTGTATCTACCTATTCCTGACTTGACCTAAACCGTGCTGATTTAAACCTGCTACTTAAATATTTTCAAAGTTGCTGCTGCTGCACAGGAATGTGACATTCATAATAGCCAAGGAAATAATTGTATTGTTCGTCCAGTAATGCCTTTGTCTCTTTCCTCATATCAGATGCCAACAGAGAAATACTCACTAATCTGGTACTTCTGCATGGATAAAAAATATTTCTTAGAGTTCTTCAATATAAAATTATATTTGTAAACTTTGTTTAAAAAAAACAGAAATGAATTCAGTTAACAAATATACACTCAACTAATTTAAAGTCTTCACATGGTAATATATATAGATATTATAACTTATGTTACGGCTAGAATAATATCAGAGAAATAGATATTATAATATAGTCTTCCATTTGTTAATTTTGGGAACTCCCTTGAAAAGTTCCTGCTTGTAAGAAAATTATTGTGGGTGAATTATTATGCTGTGACGTTTTATAAGCAAGTGGACAGTGCTTATTCTCCCTTTTGTGATTCTCTATCTTTCGTCCCATTTTTGAGGACAATATTTTATCGTTGCCAAAAATATTTGCCTGAACTAACTATTAAAAGGAAGCAAGATAATAATAACACAATTTATGTCAAAATTATTGACAGATACAGTTTTATCATAAAAAGTTTATATCGTTGTTTATACAGTGAAAAATAGAGAACCTTATCTAAACATCCTCTGAATGTTTTATCAGAGATATTTGTGTCTCTAGTGGTGAATTTTGTTTGTGGTTTTGGGAAAGGTAACAATGTTAGCAGTCAGATGAAATATCTATAGCGCCACTTTGTCATGGAAACCCAAAAACATGTTCTGTTTTTTTAGGCCTGAAGTACTAAATCTTAAGGTCTGATCTATGCATAAATCAGAATATAGAGAGTGAGAGACTGAAGGGATAATCTGCAGACAAAGAGCCAACTTGTTCCTATAATACTCTCTCCAATGTTATACATTATTACATATGATTTCCCTGTCTCTCTTTCAATGCTCCATTTTAATTCAGGTGTGCAACATGCTTATTTTCAGACATTAACATGGCAGGAGAGCCAAAACCATACAGACCTAAGCTGGCAACTAAGAGACCACTTTCTGCTCTCTACAGGTAAGCTGCCCGATTAATTAAAGAACCTAGGAAGTGTTTTTGAAGTTTTTGGTGAATGTTTCTTGGTAAAATATTCACCCTTGCTTGAATATTTGACTGTTCGGCTACCCCTTGGCAAAGAAGTCTTGTTGGAAATAAATGGTACCAAAACTTAGCATTCCTTTTTTTTTTTTAGAATTTGCAGCTTGGTTTCAATCAAAAACTCCTCTTGCCATGTTTCTTTCAGCCTTTATCAGAACTTCTCCACCTAAATAGTATATACAGGGATACCAACTGGCACCATTCCCTTAGCCCCTTATTAAGAAATAAGATTGACATTTCTGTAAACTAATTAGAGTTTAATTTGTGAAACATATCTTTACTGCTTGAAACCAGCCAAACTCTAATAATAGCAATAGCATTTAGACTTTCATAATGCTTTACAGGCCTCTCTAAGCAGTTTACAAAGTCAGTAAATTTCCCCCAAAACCTGGGTCCCCATTTTCAGAAGAATGAAAGGCTGAGTAAAATCTTGAGCCAGTCAGGAACTAAGTCCTGGCAGTGGGCAATACTGCATTCTAACCACTGCACACCATGACTCTTATCTAAAGCTTCAACTTCTTGTCACCTGAGTGAAATCTCTATGTGTGACAGGTTTATCAGAGTTGCAGCCACACATAGATATTTGAGGCAATGCAATTTCAATTAATTACTCAGCACTCCAAACAGTTTATGAGGTGTGCTACATTATATGAGATGTTCTACATCTCATTCTCCATAAGTTTGAACTGTCTGATAGGAGACTATTATCTATTTTACCCTATTCCTGAGTAGGAGAGCCTCAGATGTAACTAGGCAAGAAATAGTGATCAGCCGCCAATAGCTATTTCTGTCACCTTCTAGATCTTTCTTTTGCGCTTTTCATTTTAGAAGAAAGAATATTTGAGAGCTCATGTGAATTACTGGATCTCTAGACAACTGCTTTTAGTACAGATACTATTTGCTTTAAGCTCCTAGGATTACTGAATCTCAGAAATAATTTATTTCAATGCAATTTTACATTTTAAAAAGTTCCACAGTTTAGAATAATATACAAAGAAGACCTCTGCTGACCAATGGGCCTTTGTGATCAGGGATATTTCAAAAGAGTCTTCCGGGCAACTATTCTAGTAAACTTTCAGGAGTGCATCTGTTAGCTTATAACACAATAAACATCCTAGCATCAGATCATTTCATCAACTCTCACATGACTTTGTATTCTAAGTAGCCCCTCTCATCTTTATAATAAAATAATCATGAAGGTATTTGAGCAGATGCTCACCATGTCACTCCAGACACATTGAGCATCTGGATTTACAGATTGGATTTGGCACTGATAATTTAGACAAACTAATTCATCTAGTGGAGGAAAAAAATAAAAAAGGTATTTGTATAATTCTCTGGATTATTTTTTCTCCATATATAATCTTCTCTTCTAAATAACTACAGGAATGCCGGCCAGTATAATTATACTTATGGTTATAATTAGTACTGAAATGTCTATTAAATCAGTTGTTCCAAACTAAAAGTATGACAAAGAATTTCTTAATAAAGATGACCCGTAAGATAGATAAAGGAGAGGACAACAAAACAGGAAAGAGACTGATAGTTAAATTCCAGGTCACCCAGTTTCTGCCCAGTACTGTTGTGCTTCACCTGAGATGCTGCCAGAACCCTGCAAGGTCAGGTCTGAAGATAGTTAATTGAAAAAGTCAGAGGTCAGATCTGAATCGAGCCAAGCTAAAATAGCAAATGAATATGTTTCTCTCCTCCAGAAAAGGAGAGGCAAATGTGTTTTGAGACCAGAAGCAATTATAGATCAGGTTCCAAAGAAACAGCAAAAGAAATCTGAATCAGGCTCTAGCAATTAATGATTCAGTGCAATTTCTCAATCCAATTTTAATACTTATTGGGGAATTCTAGGAGTTGAAGTCCACAAAGTTAAAAGTTGCTGAGGTTGAGAAACACTTGTCTACATTAAAAAGAAGATGGGTAACAATTGCATGAAAATTACCGTATTTTTCGGAGTATAAGACGTACCTTTTTTCCTCTAAAAAGAGGCTGAAAATCTGGGTGCATCTTATACATTGAATACAGCATTTTTTGCCTCCCGAAACGCCACCCCCTTCACCAAAATGGCTGTGTATAGCCTTATAGAGGCTTCCAGAGAGCTCCTGGGGAGGGCAGAAATGAGTCTAAAACGGCCCATTTTTTGCACACACCCCAGCCCCTAGCAGCACTCTATAAGCCTCCATAAGGCTATGCATGCAATTTTTTGATGTAAAAATGGTCCATTTTTGCGAAAAACAGACTGTTGTTTGCTCATTTTTGCCCCCTCCCCAGGAGCATTCTACAAGCCCCCCCCAAGGCTATTCATGCCTTTTATTTGAAAAAAAATGGGCCTGTTTGGCAAAAAACGGGTCGTTTTGGGGAGGTTTGCAGAGTGCTCTTTAACTGATTGATGAGAATTATGTGGATCAAATGCTGTGCCAGCAGGAACAAAGTTAGGTGCTGCAGGTTGTCAGCGACATGGGTAAATACACCTGGAAACATCTAACTACCTACCTACTGTATTTGTCTCTCCCCCCCCCCATATATACCTACATACCTTCTCTCTCTCTCCCTATCTACTGTATTTCTCCCTCTCTCTCTTTCTCTCTCTCTATTCCTTTATCTACCTACCTACCTACCTACTCTCGCTCCCCATACCTACTGTATTTCTTTCTCTTTCTCTCCCTCTCTATCTACCTACCTACTTTTTAAAAAAACCTGGGTGCCTCTTCAAAACCTGGGTGTGTCTTATACTCCAGTGCATCTTATACTATGAAAAATATGGTATGTAGCATTGCTGTTCATGAAGAATTCTGAGAAAATTGAGTTTCTGAATTACCATGAATACTACATGCATAAATATCATCCTAAGAGTATATAGTCTTTCATATACCAGTTTGACTTCAACATTTTTATTTTAGCTTCATAGCACCAAGTTACTAATTTGAAGGTCAATTTAAATAAAAGGCCAATAGATAATTGTGTTCGTCTTGCCTAAGATTTTTTTAAAATAATTTACTGTATCACAACAAATCTCTTGAAACCATTTACAGTCAAAGAGGGTCAAACTGAGGGCAGCCATATTTTGAGCAAATTGAATCTCAGTTCACAAGAATGGATTTTAAACTGTTTTTTAATTATAGTGTTTCGTCCACAGGCCATCACATATAAAATATATTTTCTTTTTTTCTTGGGGAAACACATATCTAGTTGCATTTATTAGCAACCTAGTGAAATCTTATCATTTATATTCATTACATATCTGTAAAAGTGTGGGCTTGATTATCTGCTGGAAAAGTTATTTATTTATATTTCGTTTTCCACCAGAGAGTTCAAGATCTCTCCAACCTCTTTAACCCTCACAATAACCCAGAGATAAATTATAATATTAGACTGTGTCCTTCGAAATTAATGACAGGATCCTGGATTTTCTTGGTCATAGGAAACAAGTCAACAAAGAAGGTTACTTGCACTATCTGCTAGCAAAAACATAGGGCTCAAATTGTCATTCTGTGGAAGAAAGGGGGAAGGGAGGAAGGAAGGAACGAACAAAGATTTCACAAATTGCAGCTGAGATGGCAACATGGATAAGCCAGGATCAGTGGTGGGTTTCTGCAGGCTCGCACCTACTCGCGAGAGCCGGTTAGTGAAATTTAGAGAACCAGTGAGAGGGGGTTCCACCGGCGTACCTGGAAGTAAATCTGGCCCGCCGCTGCCAGTGACCCAACGGGAAGGAAGGAAGGAAGGAAGGAAGGAAGGAAGGAAGGAAGAAAGAAAGAAAGAAAGAAAGAAAGAAAGAAAGAAAGAAAGAAAGAAAGAAAGAAAGAAAGAAAGAAAGAAAGAATTTATCATCACAATTGAGTCCAAAATTTTGGTTGCTAAGCAAGAATGTTGTTAAATGAGTTTCACCACATTTTAAAAGATGGCCACTTCCACCCTGTCACATGACTGCCAAGCCACGCCCACAAAATAGGCCACACCTACAGAGTAGGTTCTAAACAATTTGAAACCCACCACTGGCCAGGACTAGCAGTATGTGTTTGAGAAGAACTATCTGCTGATTCAATAAACTGATCTGGGAAGTGACAGATCTTGTAATGGTAATGGTTTATCTCTTGTGAGGGAACCAGACATAAGCTTCTCCTTTCAAAATCATGGTTCTGAAATGAGGAAAGGCACTCACGCACTCCAGAATGTTAAGATGGATTGTTGGGGTACTGGGCCTTTGTGAGACCTTGAATTCTGGGTAATATAAGGTCTTTATCTGGTGTAGCTACAGCATGCAGTGTAAACTTTGTGCCATGCATTGTTTTTTCAGCAAATTTAACTATTTTTGTTATTTTATTTAACAGACTTGAGTCAAAAGAACCTTTCCTCTCTGTTGGGTGAGTAAGAACATTTTGGTTTAATTTTACAAATCAGAACAACTGCATAATTATATCTTTCAATATCTTTCAGCTATTCGAAAAGAATAGTGGTAGTATTTTATTTACTTTTGGAGAATAGAATAGAATAGAATAGAATAGAATAGAATAGAATAGAAAAATATAGAGTATTTGGGACAGAATATCTTTTTCAGAAGTCATCAGTCCTTGACTTATGACTAGATGTTTAATAACCCATAAAACACGCTTACAGCCATTGTAAAATGTGCACCCCCTCCACAAGTCACATGTCCGCATTTTGGAGGCTTTGCAATTAGCTTGCATTTACAACTGGTTACAGCATTCTATGGTCATGTGACAGAAAATTGCAATTGCTGCAATTTAAGTGCTGATTCATTTAATGAACACCATAACAACAGATGCTTTTTAAAGAAGCAACTGGATGTTCTGGTTTTACACTTCCACTTTGAAAATCTGTCACTTCTCATCCAAGAAGCTTCTTCAGCTCTGACTGGATGTTGGGGAATGGAAGAATTTATACTCCTTGCACAACTGGTCATTTGCATTCTTTTAGTGGGTCCTTGAGGCCACCTGAAGGTTTATCTATGTCATCAGGGTCACCTGAATAGTGCAAATGGGTGTGGAGCCTTCTTAGAATTGTTGAAAAGACTGTGTAGCAGACCGAAGATAGATCATTTCTTCAATGTATTATGATAATTGGGACTGAAACTTCCATCTCTAAGCAGTTGTTAAATGAGTCATTATGTGACTATACCAGAGTTTGCTATCTTTGCTATGGTTGTTAAGTGAATCTGGCCTCCCCCATTAACTTTGCTTATAAGAAGCTGGCTGAGAAGGTCACAAAAGGCAAACATATGATCCCAAGATACTACATCCATCATAAATAAATTCTGGTTGCCAAGCATCCAAATCACGTGAAGAGGGGGCACTGCAACAGTTGTAAGTGCAAGGACCGATCGTAAGTCAGTTTTTCAGCACCCTTGTAACTTTGAACAGTCACTAAACAAATGATCTTAAGTTGAGGCCTAGTTTTATATAAATAGTCTATGGATATGGAATATGGATCTTTGTGAACCTGCATTCTCATCGTTCCTTGGACAGAAGTCCTAAGGTAGTGATGGCTAACCTTTTTTGGCTCACGTGCCAAAAGCAGGGGGAGCGTAGGGGGGTCGTGTGTTGGTATGCCACACCCATAATGCTATGTGCGCGACCACCTGCTTTTTGCGTGCTTTTTTCTCCCTCCCTAGGCTCCAAAGGCTTTATAGGAGCCTGTGGAGAATGAAAAACTGCCTCAAAAGAAGGCCTAAATCAACTGGCCAGGGCACACATGCACACTAATGCTGACAGGGCAACGCCTTGCGTGCCCTAAGAAATGGTTCCGCATGCCACCTGTGGCACCCATGCCATAGGTTCGCCATCACTGTCCTAAGGCATATAGCAGCTCTTTTCTTGCAGATGAAACTCTGAACATTTCAAAGGCAACTTTTCAGTGAAAAAGCTGACCAAAACTCACTAAAAATAGTCCTCCAATTTAGTTTTGTAAAAAGCAGATTGTCAAATCTGTTAATGGTATATAGGAAGTCTGTAATTACCAGTAGAGTGGGTGGTTTTTAGGGTTTTCTTTTACACATATATTTTAACTGCTTCTGATGTAGACCTCAAAATAACTATGCTTAAGAATGAACAAACAACAGTCAGACAGATAAAAATACACTAACAGATGCATTGGAAAGATGTTAAATTGAAGTGAGCTAACATACAAGTAAAAAACGTTTTCCACCATTTCTAATTTTACTCTTTCCGTTCCTTAACAAGATAATTGTCATCAAATGGACACTAACTTTTGGAATGAAATGGTTCTAGAAGAATCTGCAACTTGATACCAGTTAATATTGATTATGTAAATCAGCCTTCTCCAAGTTGACATCTTAACCTTTTTGTGGGTAAAAAATATATATCCTGTTAAGAATTTGGTTATAAAGCATACAGTCAGGATGAGATGAGTCCAGTTTTGTGTATTTGAAAATCAGTGTTGCATTTTAAAGGGTTTTCAGCTTTAATCCTTTGCCACTAAGAGAATTGAATCTTCATTTTAGAGTAGCCTTTTGTAATCAAGTGCTATCCAGATGTAATGGATTTCAGGTCCCAAAGGCCATGATAGCTAACTAAGATTTATGGCATTTGAAATTCAACACACCTAGAGGAACAACGTTGGAACGCTTGAACAGGAAAGAATATGACAGGTTTTCACAAGAGAATCATGCCTGTCTTCCTTAAAAGACTCATCTAGTAGTGCTATAAGAGATGCACTAAATTTCAGATTTTTCAGACAGAGAAATTGATTCTGTTGTTTAGGAGTTTCAGCAAATTCATTGTAAAATATCACATCAACTTCCCCACCTGAGTGCAACATAGTATCATTTTTTCTTTGATTATGTCAGCGGGAGGGATAATTAATTATATTGGAAAAACTGTCCAATATATACCATTTGGAGAAACAGTAACGTGAGGTTTTAGTAATAATAATGCCATCAATATGAAATAATAATTATACTATGCCAGCTCTTACTATCATTGGCAAATTTCTTGGAAAACAGCTGCTACTCTTAAGAACCTTTCATATAATTTTCTTATGAATATGTTCATTTACCTTTTATGTCATTAGGTAGCACCCCTCAGCTGAGCTGAGACTTAGTTTTCCAGTTAAGGAAAATAGGGAATTCCAGGAACTGCATCTCCAAGTGATTAAACTTTACCAAGGAGCAAATGCAATAGCAAAAAGCTACTGTATTTTTCAGAGTATAAGACACACCGGAGTATAAAACGCACCAAGGTTTTGAAGAGGCAAATTTTTTTTAAAAAAGTTTTGTACTCTACAAACCTCCCCAAAACAGCCAGTTTTTCGCGAAAACGGGCCTGGTTTTTTTTTTAAGGGCATGAATAGCCCTTAGGAGCTTGTAAAGTGCTCCTGCAGGGGGTGGGGGGCAAAAATGAGCAAAAAAAGTCCCGTTTTTTGTGAAAATGGGCCCATTTTTGTCCAAAAAAAAAGGGCACGGATAGCCTTTAGGGGGCTTATAAAGTGCTCCCGGGGGCTGGGGGGGGTAAAAATGAGCAAAAAGCGGTCCGTTTTTCACTCTGCCCTCCCCAGCCCCCAGGAGCACTCTATAAACCTCCTAAAGGCTATGCACGGCCATTTTGGTGAAGGGGACAGTTTCGGGAGGCAAAAAATGCTGTATTCTGTGTATAAGACGCACCCAGATTTTCAGCCTCTTTTTTGAGGAAAAAGGTGTGTCTTATAGTCCGAAAAATACGGTAATAGTTTTCAGGAAAAAAATCTTGTTTTCCTGTAACATGAAATTCTAAGATCTTAAGCCTCAAAGACCTCAGGGCTTCCATACTGGTAGCAAAGCCTTTCTGATATCTAGTATCCTCCTATCATGCCTATATTTCCCAGAAACCAAATCCTTAAGACCAATTAGGAGAAGCAAAGAGTGACAAACAAGCTGCCAAACTGTATACTTTGCGTCAAGAAGCCTAGGACATGCTGAAAATCCCATGGATGTTTCCACAATAGCGCATTTTAGGCCTATAAAAAATGAAGACAGGAAAACCTCAAAGACCCAGAGATCAAGATGATAGAAATCCTGCAGTGCAACCTTTGTCTGAAATCTTTATGCTTTGGAAGGAGAAACTAATTTACTTGTTCGGTCTAGAACATGAGTCCCCTGTCTGGACCAATATCAGGCTGTGGCATGCAAACAAGCAAAGCCACATCCTCAGGATAACAGATTAACAGAGTTGGAAGGTACCTTATAGGTCATCTAGTCCAACTCCACCCCACCCCACCCCCGGTCAAGCAGGAGAGCCTACACCATTTCTGACAAATGGCAGTCCAATTTCTTCTTGAAAGTCTCAAGTGATAAAGCCCCCACAACCTCCGAAGGCAAGCTGTTCCGTTGGTTGATTGTTCTCACTGTCAGAAAGCTCCTCCTTATTTAGCAGCATGCTAAACAGCACCCTCTCCGGTCCACAGAAAATCCTCTCTCCAAGGAATCAATCCCTGGTGCCCTAAAGTTTGGGAGGGGCACTGGTGTAGAAGAAGGAACTTCTGCAACAGCAGCCTCCATCCTCAAAATCCTAAATTTCCTATGGGTGGATGTTCAGAAGTTATAACCAAGCGTTTTTCACAGATAGCTGCCAGCCTCTCCTCAATTCTAGCCCCATTGAGTGAGAGAAACTTAGCCCAACCTTACTCAAGGAGCCAGAACCTAAAGTACAGAAGAAAAAAATGGGATGCCAGGCACATAGTTTGTATACTGGGAATAAACAGCTTCATAAATTATTGTAGTCACTGTTGCACATTTCTATTTTCTGTTCTCTCAATTGTAACAGCTCATGCAGGAGGCGTCCTTAGGCTTTATTGTGGCTTCAGATTCAAACATTCTAGTTATAATCTTGATGGGTTTCATTTGATGGCAGTCCATTTTCTCTGAATGCGGAATTTTTTATGCTGTTTTTTATGCTATAATATGAGAATATTATATTTCCCTGCTTGAAATAGAAATGTACAATTCTGCAAAATTCAGTCTGAGGTAATTGAGCAAATAATACAGTGAGCAGTATATTGCATAATTGTAGATAAATTAATAATTTTCATGTCTCTGATCCCCATGGAATCCTTTATGTTTAATTATGTACAATAACTAAATAGTGCAAAACAAATGAGACTTTAATTATGTATGAAAAGTATCATTATGTCTAACTTTATAATGTGTCAATTCATTACAACTACTATTTGCTTGTTGCAGATTAAGTGCTATTTATCATTGGCAGAAAAAACAATCAAGATTCGTGTGACTTTTAACAAATTCCTATACTTATATATACAGGTTGACTTATGTAGAACTATATCCAATTAATTTTTGTCCTTAAGATAACATTTTTCATTAGGATGATTTGTTCATCTCTTTATAGTCCTTTTACATGAGGAGTAGGAAATTGGAGACTATCCAGATTGAGAAGGGACTGGAAATAACACAGGGAAAGAAAAAAAATAAAAGTTGTGCTATATAAAAGGAAGACATCAATGGCGAAAAGAGTAAGGTTCTACATTTAGGCAACAAAAATAAAATGCACAGGTACAGTATAGGTGGTACCTTGCTCAATAGCAGTAACTGTGAAAGGGATCTTGGAGTCCTAGTAGACAACCATTTAAATATGAGCCAGCAATGTGCCGCAGCTGCCAAAAAAGCCAACACAGTTCTAAGCTGCTTAAACAGAGGGATAGAATCAAGATCACGAGAAGTGTTAATACCACTTTATAATGCCTTGGTAAGGCCACACTTGGAATACTGCATTCAGTTTTGGTCACCACGATGTAGAAAAGATGTGGAGACTCTAGAAAGAGTGCAGAGAAGAGCAACAACGATGATTAGGGGACTGGAGACTAAAACATATGAAGAACGGTTGCAGGAACTGGGTATTTCTAGTTTAATAAAAAGAAGGACTAGGGGAGACATGATAGCAGTGTTCCAATATCTCAGGGGCTGCCACAAAGAAGAGGGAGTCAAACTATTCTCCAAAGCACCTGAGGGCAGAACAAGAAGCAATGGGTGGAAACTAATCAAGGAGAGCAACTTAGAACTGAAGAGAAATTTCCTGACAGTTAGAACAATTAATCAGTGGAACAGCTTGTCTCCAGAAGTTGTGAATGCCCCAACACTGGAAGTCTTTAAGATGTTGGATAGCCATTTGTCTGAAATGGTATAGGGCTTCCTGCCTAGGCAGGGAGCTGGACTAGATGATCTCCAAGGTCCCTTCCAACTCTGCTATTGTATCATTGACTGATAGCACAGTATTGGATTTCATTTGTTGCATTTCTCCTTTCTTCCATTGCAGTTCCATGCCAACGGTCTTCTCCCCAACCTAAAGTTATGAGGTTAGAAATCCACCAACATACTGAGCTGGGAGTTACCACTTGGCCCAGTTCAAAGTTGAAAAGCCCAGGAAAGGAGCTACCTAAGAAACAGGAAGTTGCTACACCAACAAAAATCTCTAACTTGCTTCTATCTCCCAACTCCACCTAGAACACCTCACATCCAGCACCTTCAGAAGCACATATACAAACACTATCCGTTTTTTATAGCTAAGAAAAATAATTCAGAAGAATTCAGTAAAATATAAAACAGGATCTGCTAATCTATAGAGCTAAAGGCAGATTTGTGTATTTATTGATAGTGGAGAGAAACTTGTCATCCTAGTGCAACAAAAGAAGTTTGGGCCATACACTGGTCAACTGTGTCAGGACTAGTTAACATTTGGGTGGAAATCCAGGAGTATAGGTTAGACTGGGAATATAGAAAACATCCTAGAAGAAGGCAGTTACAAAGCACCTTGAAGCTCCTGAAATCACCAGGAGCTGAGCCCAACCTAAAGGAGACTTTAATTAATATTATTATATTACCTTGCTTTATAGTAACAATAGGAGAAAAGACTCATGTTAGCCAGTTGCTGGCTGTATTAGAACTTTTTTTCCCATCCTTGTTTGCCTATGCTTACACTATTTCTCATTTTATGATTTTAAGGTTGCCAGAGTTTAGGACAGGAAAATTAGCTAAAAAGAGATGACTGCTGTGGATGAGGTGGGATAAATACCATTTTCTGGTACTATAGAAAATAGAAAATATTGTCATTATTTTTTGTGAACTTTTTGTATGTGCATTAAAGCAAACTTATTCTATGTAACTTTTTCTGTGTACAAAGAAGCTTCCATTTGTCTTTTCACAAATGTCTTCTAAAAAATATTCCATATTTTAAAAAATAGCAATAGTTGGACAAATCAGGAAAAAAAACAATTTTAATCAAATGAAGTCATTCTTCTGTAAGTTTTCTACTTGGTCAAAATTGATATTGAAGAGAAGAGATAAAAAATCTAATTCCTACTGCATCAGTGAATTAAGACCGAAACAAATTCTATAGAAAATTCAGTAACCAATTTGTTTGAAATTAAAGCATGGACATCTGTAGGATGTGGGAGACAAAAGACAAAATCTATATCATAATACAAACGCTGTGACTTACATACTTATATCTGATATCAGTTGTAAGCATATAATTATGGCATTTGTGTGCTGATATCACCAGCTACACATCATTTACTGTAGATGTTCCTGATGTGAAGCCTGTCTACAAATAAACAGGACAATTCCACATAGCAATAGTCTGAGGAACTCTACATTTTTAAATTAAAAGAATTCAATATAGTAATCACTCCATAAAAAATAAGGTTGAATCTGTATCTTATTATATATAATAACATAGACTGTAAATTTCATATGGATGTGAATTAGGCAAATAATGCAAATAATGCATCATATTATGCTAGTGGGGCAGTCACCATCTATTATGATTCAGAAAAATTACCATCATCGGTTTTCAACATTATGTTTTCACCTACTCCTTTATTTTTCTTATTTTCTATTTTTATTACCACAAAAGAGAGGGGATATGAGTGATTCAACAGAATTTTTGAAAGAAAATAAAATGTTTCATTTTGGAAGTTCATACTATTAGCTTGTTTTTATCATTCATATGTTTACCATTTGGCTTATACAGTATATATCAAGATCACATAACTAATATTTTTATTTGGTATAAAATAAGAGATTATTTGATGCCTAGATATTCATATCAAGGAAAGTGACCTGATCTCTGCTCCCCACTGTAGCTCGGGTGAATTTCTGAAACCTTTTCCTGATATTTGGCAGGCTTTCAAGAATATCTTTTTAAATGTGGTAGGTGAGGGAGGCAAATATTTCTGTATGAGTCACAAACGTTATTTTCATGGAGGGGAGGGGGTTGATACAACTCAAGCTTACAATAGCCATTCACCTTAACTTAAAATTTTATTTTTCCAACTTTATTTGAATTTATTATTGGATTCTATCTAGCAGAAGGTAAAGAAAAGAGGGCTGGGACTCAGTCATGAAACATTAAAAATAAAGTTCAAATGATCATAACCACAACTTTCCAAAATGTCATTTTCTTGGGAGTCAGATTTTGGACATATTCTATATATTAGACCATATGAACTATTTTTTGTTTCAAAATTGTTGTCCTATGATATACCATTTCATCCAATTAAAGATTGTGCCAACAGGTTTTAGCACTATATATAAACCAAGTATAGGTTATTACTTTTATTTTTGCTTTAAAAAAATTACTGTATTATTTGGAGTAAAAGACACACCAAGATTTTAAAGAGGTAATTTTTTTTTAAAAAAAAGTTTTGGTACTCTGCAAAAAGGCTCATTTTTCACAAAAACGTGCCTGTTTTTTGTCAAAAAAAAGGGCATGGATAGCCTTTAGGAAGCTTATAGAGTGCTCCTGGGGGCTGCCGGGGCAAAAAACGGCCTGTTTTTTGCTCATTTTTGCCCTCCCCAGCCCCCAGGAGCCCGCTGGAAGCCTCCTAAAGGCTATACACGACCGTTTTTGCAAAGTCGGCGGGGTTTCAGGAGGCCAAAAAATTTTTATTCAGTGTATAAGATTCACCCAGATTGTCAGCTTCTTTTTTGAGGGGAAAAATATGTGTCTTATACTCCGAAAAATATGGTAGCTATTTTTTTTTTTGCCCTGGTTCTATTATTTTTTTTAATAATCATGTCAAGGTGAAAAACGTTTTAATACTACTTTCCTCCTCCTATTTTCCCCACCTGTGAGGTCAGGTGAGTTTAAAGAGAACGACTGGCCCAAAGTCACCCACGAAGCTTTCATGCCTGAGATGGGATTAGAACGCATAGACTCCTGGTTCTATCCTGGTGCCTTAACCATAAGACCAAATTGAGATATACATTCTTATTGTGATTCATGCCTTGCAAATTATTATTAACTAATATAATTTGCCTCATCTCTTCATGGGACTTTTCTTTGCTCTTCTTGCAGTGGTTATGTCTTTGATTATGATTATTACAGAGATGATTTCTACAATCGGTATGTGTACCTTTATTCCTGCCTTTGCATGTATGAACTGCATTTTTTATTCATTATAAGAGATTGGGAAGAGAGCATTAATTTTCTCAGGAAATCATCAACTGGCTGGGGAATTCTGGGAGTTGAAGTCCACAAGTCTTAAAAGTTCCCAAATTTGGACACCCCTGCTTTAGATGAAAGTATAAGCTTGTTTCAATATACTGATGTACATTTTTAATAGAATATTAATAATTAATATTCTTAATTACAGTTAAGTTTAAATATCCTTAAATAAATAAAATAGTTATAGTTAGTTACTTATGCGTAAAACATTTTTTCTGAGTGTAATAGACTGTCAGCTGTTGTTGTTTTATCTTTTGGACAAGGTTTTCACTCAGCCAAGCTCTCCTAGCCATGAACAGAGCTTTGAGCTCTGTAGCTCTTAGAGCTACAGAACTTTGTTGGTAGTTGTGCTGGGAACTCTGTGTGCATGTAAATATTAGTACATAACATTAGTACCATTATGGAAAAAGACAGGCTTAGGTAAAATTTTCAAACACATAAACTACAAATCAGAAATACACTATTTCTGTATTGGCATCTCCTGTTTATTTATCATATATATATATATATGTAGATCCTTTGAAAGCATATTTACCTATAAGCAATTCTAACTTGTTCCAGGAAAGTATGCACAGAATTATGCAGCTTTATCTAATGACAACCATATGTTTAAAAACAATATGATTTGAAGCTGGTAGTATGATATCAGTGGAAATAATGTTTTTCATCCTCTAAACAGTTAATTTGGTTAGAGGTTAATGGGACTGTATCAAGGAAAGACACTTAGATAAAGACATTTATCATTCTTCAAAATACTTGAAGTTCTTAATCATTCTCTTTGTGAGTTAGAAGTATTTCTGTTTATTTGTGAAGATATTTCAGCTTAGTTTTGTGCTCTTTAAATGTATAGATATTATGGAAGGCCATGATGTCTGAGAGTACTGCAAATTGTAATCCAAAAACATCTGCAAGGGAAAGTGGAATTGCTTTTTATAGTTTCATAATTAGTTGGTTGAAATAAAATTACATAGATAAAATGCAACACACTGACTGTAATGAAATATAAATATGCTTATTGATGAACTCTTGAAATCTAATTTAACTCTGATTAAACCTTTTGAGATATTGGAGGTCAGTTTCCTCATAAGAAAGAGAAGAATTTAGTATGCAAAATGTATTTAACATCTAACATAAAATTACAATTCAACATTCCGAAGCCTCTGTTTCTATTTCTCTTAAGGTTATTTGATTACCACAGCCGGGTTCCTGCCCCACCTCGTGCTGTGATTCCATTGAAACGCCCACGAGTAACAGTCACAGCAACTCGTAGAGGAAAAGGAGTCTTCTCCATGAAAGGAACATCAAGGTCTACATCAAGTGGAGTGTCTTCATCAGGATCAAAATGTGAGTTCATGCATACATTGGGAACTAACTTCTTTAGTTTTAAAAATAACCAAGGGTAATTAGATATGTAGGTTACCACCTTCCCAAAAATGTTTGTTTTATTAGCAGTGTATTATTTAGTTAATAGAAGATGTATTCGTCCTAAAAAAATAATATTATACCATTTTACTATTGCTGTTCTATTCTTTTTTCACTTTTAGTGAAATCAGATGAATTGCAGACAATCAAGAAGGAATTAACGCAGATCAAAACAAAAATTGATTCTTTGCTAGGGAGACTGGAGAAGATTGAAAAGCAGCAGAAAGCCCAATCAGGTAGAAGAAAATTGCTTATAACTCTTAGCAACTCATTGAAACATGAATTAATCCATTGTAAAATCAATTATATTGTCATTTGAGGTTGGAGATAGGGACCAGTGAATATTTTAAGGTGTGTTTAAATTAAGGTAAGTTTTAAAATTTTGAGTTTAAGTTAAGGTGTTTAAGTTTTCCTCAATTTTAGATTTAGATGTAAACCTGAAAATTGAAGAAAACCTTGGATATTCTATCATGATCCACCAGTTAAAAGTAAATTCAAAAGGCAATTTATTTTGAAACTCTGGTGAGAAAGAAGTAACAATAAAATCACAGTTTTACTGTGATGCATATTATATGTACAGTGCATCCAATCTGGGTTGGTTGCCAGGACCAGAGGTTTAGTCTTCGAAGCCGGAATCTTCAGACTTGTGTTGGAGCCCATCCTCAGGGAACTTCTCTCTCACCAGAATGTTCCAGAATGAGAATGTTTTGGTGAGAAACAAGTTCCCTAAGGATGGGCTCCAGCACAAGTCCAAAGACTCCAGCTTGGAAGACTAAACCTCTGGTCCTGGCAACCGACCAGTTTGGATGTATTTATACTTTATAATCATCATAGGAAAACTGTGCTTTTATTGAGTGTTTTTTCTGAATAGAAGAGACAACATTTAAACTGATTCATGAGCTTGAGATTGAGTCAACTGATTTCATGACAGATCAGTCCTTCAGTAGAGTTTCTCCAAAACATTTGGCTGTTTCTTCTGCTTATTTGAGATTAAATCTTGATTCACTAGAGTTCGTATCTAGCTAGACACAAATGTAATGTTAATGTAATTTACCCCCCAAAAAACCCATACAATATCTTATACATTTTTTGATTAATCCCTATTGGACTGTTTGCAAGACATTGTAAAAAATGTTCTGTTGTCCAGTGGAATTAAAAAATGGGAACAAATTGGCTAAATAATTCAACAGTATAAAATAAAATAAAATGGAAATAGAGAAGGAATGAAAGCAATATCAAAAGTGAAACAGTTCACAATTAAACTAAATAAGATATTTTTGTGCATCCTTTAATGAAATCTGTAACTCAGTATCTTTTAAAAAATCAATGCCACTATCAGCAATGGCAACAGATGTTGTGGACAACAAGAAGACTTTATTTTTTATTTTTCCAATAGCTATTTAAAGATTTTGAATTGCTCCAAAATAAAAAAAGTAATTTTAAAACAAAAAGTTTAGAGCAAATAAAATAGCAAAATTCCTTTATTATAGAATAAGCCCATGGTTATAGAAGATAAAGTTCTCTCACACATATATGCTAGTCGTTCCCGACTCTAGGGGGTAGTGCGCATCTCTGTTTCAAAGCCAAAGAGCTGTCTGCAGACATCTCCATGGTCATGTGGTCAGCATGACTAAACGCCGAAGGAACATGGAACGCTGTTACCTTCCTACCAAAAATGTTCCCTATTTTTCTACTTGCATTTTTATGTGCTTTTGAATTGCTAGATTGGCAGAAGCTGGGACAAGTAATGGGAACTCACTCCATTATGCGACGCTAGGGATTCGAACTGCTGAACTGCCGACCTTTCTGATCAACAAGCTCAGCATCTTAGCCACTGAGCCACTGCATTCCTCTTAAACCCATGCTTATAGAGCATATTTAAAATAGACCTTTTCTAAGAAGTTACTCTGTAGTCACCATTCTCATTCTTAGGACACCAAATTGCTCAATAACTTTATTTTTTTTGTGTTATCTTATTTTCTTCCCAATCATTTACTCATGGCAGTTAACAGAATTGTTTTCGCTTGGACTAGATTTAATCAGAATATTATACATTTTTTTTCTCCAAAACTCATATCTGGTTCTCTATTATCACTGTTCATATTGATATGAACTATTTATCCACTTGTTATCTCAACTTTCATTGTGTCCAGATGATAGAGAAGGGACCTCTATACTAATATATAGTCTACTACTCCCTTCTGTTAAATCAATGTCTAAAAGTTAATTAACTTTGTGGTTTAATTGATAAATGTGCTAGTAATTATATGATTAGTCCTTTATTCTATTTTTAATAATCCATAAATGTGATAATGCCATGCAAGTGGAATTATATGGTAATTTGTATATTCCAGAAGTCCAAAAGAAACAAATAGAAGACTGTGTAGAGTTGATCCAAGAAGAATGCCTATCAGAGAATGCAGACAACTCTACAGAAGAACCTATTGAAGGAGGGATGGATGGGGATGGAGAAGAAATGACAGATGGGATAGAAGAAGATTTTGATGAGGATGGTAGTAATGAGCTGGTAAGAAATTACAAGTGTCCTATGTACAGTAAAGTAGAAACAAAATAACAAGAGGTGGCTACCATGTTCTATCTTCCGATTTAATCTACAGTAGCAGAGTGATTATAACCACTGTTAATAAACATTAACAGAATAATGTTAATGTTTATATATATTATATATATATTCAGAATAAATAAAAACACTTTTTTGTTGCTTTATAATTTCCATTTTAAGATAATAGAAAATGAATTTTATACCTTTAATGGAATTTTTTATTGCTTACCAGGATAGGGTTTTCAGGCATTATTCCAAAGGTTAAGTAAATAATTAATACCCAGCAATTGCACCTCTACTTTATAAATCAAATAACAAGTGCTTAAGTTGGCTATAATGGCAGTAAGTATTTTGGGATAAATCAAACTAATTTTTAAATTCTGTGTGATATTAAAATGGCTTCATTAGATGTAAGTTGCGCCAAAGTAACCTTGTATCAGGTCTAATTTACACCAAAATTTATCTTTAAATAAGATTATTCCACAGGAGAGGTTTTCACAAGTAACCATAAAAACATATTTTATATATTGTATGTGTCCTGCAAAATTAAAAGTGAGCATTGAACCTGATCCCTGTGCCATTCAAATAGCCAGGATTTCAGTGAGGTCAATAATATCTCTTGAACTGAGAAGCTAAATTCTAAGATTCTTATTCCAAAACTGTCTAAAACTAGACAGTATATTAACTTAAAATATTATTATTAGAGACAAATCTGAAAAATGTGGAAAATTAAATGCACATTTGTCCGCTGATACTTATGTATACAATGTACTTTTAAGATGTGTTGTCAAACCTGAAAATTAATTTTAAAAAATAATGATAGAATAAATTTCGTGAATCTCTCAAAATATAAATTAACTTTCGAAATATATTCATTGCAATCACATATTTCTTATCCAAAATGCTCAGAGGAATTCTGAGCCATCTATCTATCTGTAACAAAAGAGGAGATGAGTATAGAGCTCCCCATAAAGTGTTTTTAAGTAGAAGAAAGATTTGAGGTTACAAATAATTACATTCCTCTCCCACCTTCTCATTCTACCTCAGCATTTGATAATTTGTTATCTTCGGCACCCTGAATCATTCACAAAGCACTGAGGTCTTCTTTTATGCTTTTTCCTGTAGTTCCTGCTTTGCCACATTCAACTACAGATTTGCCTCTAGTCAAAATTTAGGTTCAGCCAAATCCAACACACATTGCCCAAATTGTATTGGCTCAGCTCTTATTGATGGACAGAGAAATCAGCATCTGGGAATAAAGGGAAATTACATATAGAGCTTTTGGGAAGTGTATGTTTGAGAATAATGTGTTTAGTCACATCATATTTATTATTACCGATCAAATGTCTCCATTTTTTTTCTTTACACTGTCTTCTCCAATAAAGTCGTTTTATGAAACTCTCCAAATTTACAAACCTTTTTAACAAGAGAATAAAGCAAGTTGGCTAAAAGGAAGTGATAAAGGGGTGATACTTTTCTATCACGCTGCTCTTGCCTTCTAAATAATGATCACAGGTATGGATGTACCACATGCTGGAGTGAGCCAATGAGAGAAATTAATAGAGTGAGCTGAACAAAAAACTAAACAGGGGAACACTTCGCACCTGTCCTAAGCAATCTTGTTTATTGATAATGTTATTTAGTGGCACATCAACAGTTAGTGGCAATAATTAAGGAGACACCAAACCACAGAAGGAGATGGTGGAATCTGTTCCTCATTTGTGCATCTGGAACGTATAAGGCTGTCATAGGCAGAACTACAATTAGCCTTGTGGAATAGCAGTCATATGGCTTCTGCTTCTGAATAAGGCTATGTTCCTTTTCTCTTGTGAATTATTGCTGACAGCAAAAATCAGCAGCATGAAAGAGTTCAGCAAGGTCATCTCTTACCTCTGTGAATAGCTGAAACTATTTTATAGCTGTAGGAGAAGTAAAATGCAGGAGTCATCAGATTTTGTAACCTATGATGTGCACTATGCCTATGCGTTGTTAACATGTTTCTGAAAAGAAAGCAAAAAAGAATGTCTTTAAAGAGTTTTTCAGGAGCAAATTGTTGCATGGAAAAAGATCAGCTGAACAGATACAAACAACTACGCAAAGCAGTTTTGTCAAGATAATTTTTTCCAGGAGTGCAATGTCAATCTCCTGCAATTGTGAAAGAACCTTTGAGTTCAAATTGCCCTGCAAAATGTGAAGACAGTGTGGAGGATGATATACCTTCTGCTCCCATTTAGCTATCAATGACAGAATCTGCAGCAAGGGGCTGCTGCTATTTGCATTAACTATCATTGTCTCCTACACCAATAATCCCTTTTCTTTACCCTGCACTCTCTTTACTGACTTGTTAGAGAGAGGCAATGTTTCATGGATACTATTATTTCAATGCTTGCAGTAACGTTAGTAGCAAATTTAATATCCATCATATCTCCCCTACTGAAACTAGCTTGAAAGCATTTCAGTTGCATATTTTAGATTTGGCAAATTAAAGCATAATGACTTTTTTGTCAAGTTATTAATGCAAAGCAATAGACATATCTGCTTGGGCATAGCTCTTCTGGATTGTGATTGAATTCACTTTCAATTAATGTGTTCGACTGACAACTGCTGAAAGGCTTTATATAGCCAGCTGGAATGTACTACAGATTATTTCCTGAAGATGGTGGATTAAATTTGAAATGAATGTAATGTTTGATTTAACACATAAAAGTATATAGCAGTGATGGCTAACCTTTTTTGGCTTGCGTGCCAAAAGCAGGGGAGCTCAGGGGCCTGGTAGGTGGATGTGCCACACCCATAATGCTATGTGTACGACCCCCTACTTTTGGCACACTTTTTTCACCCTCCCCAGGCTCCAGAGGCTTTCTAGGAGCCTGGGGAGGGTGAAAACAGCCTTCCCCCCACCTCCAGAGGCTTCAGGAGCTTCCCTGAAGCCTCCAGAGGGCGAAAAACGGCCTCAAAAGGAGGCCTAAATCAACTGGCCAGCGCACACATGCATGCTGGAGCTGACAGGGCAACGCCTTGCGTGCCCTAAGAAATGGCTCCGCGTGCCACCTGTGGCACCCATGCCATAGGTTCGCCATCATATAGGCTACTGTGATTTCAAATATCAAGCTCCCTATGTTTTTGAAGCTAACCTTGAAGAAAATGTGTGGCCTTGTTATTTCTTTTATCTTGCAACCATTCTGAATTAAAATATGAAGATATGTCCCTTCTCACTCCACTGTATCTAGTACATAGACGTAAGCACACAGAAAAATGCTGGAGGGAGAAAGATTTGAACTGACACCAGTGCAATACTAATTTCACTTTTCAGAAAGGGATGAAAACAGGATGACATCCCCATTTCTCAGCATCTGATTTATTATTATTTTTTAAGTGAGAGAGCTGGGCTTCTCTGCTGCAGCAAAATATTGCACTGTCTGAAAAGATTTCTGTTCCTATACTTACAAAATAAGAGGGCTAACAATATGAAATTAAGAAAGAAAGCTGTAAAATACTTGCCATGCAAGTATTGTTTAAAATGGAAGCTATCTATCTTTCCTTAGAATTGTTTTCTTCTCACTGGCTGCCTGTGGCCTTTCGAGTGCGCTTCAAGGTGCTGACGACCATCTTTAAATCGCTCCATGGCTCGGGGCCTAGCTATATACGAGACCGCCTCCTGCCCCATACATCCCTTCGTCCGATCCGCTCCCACAGAGAGGGTCTTCTTCGGGTGCCGTCGGCGGGGCAATGCCGGTTGGCGACACCCAGGGGAAGGGCCTTCTCTGTGGCGGGCCCGGCCCTCTGGAACGACCTACCCCCCGACCTCCGTACTATCTCGGACCTACGCCTCTTCCACCAACGTCTTAAGACCTATTTATTCCAACAAGCCGGCCTAGGATAGCCCCGTTTCTGACTTTTTAAGAAAAAATAATTTATAATTTGGTAAGGGTTTTAACATTGGGTTTTAGCACGGGTTTATTAATTTAATACATTTTAATTGATATTTATTGTATTTTGTGTTTTTAAATAATGCCTGTGCGCCGCCCTGGGTCCTAACAAGGAGAAGGGCGGGGTATAAATTTAATAAAATAAATAAATAAAATAAATTATTTAATTAAAAAATATTTCAATCGATGTGCTCTCTGTCTCCAACACATATCTCCTCTGTACTTTTTTTTTTAAACACAGGCATATACTTGTTGTCTATATAACAAGGTTAATTGTTTCTCTTCTTTCTCTCAGGAGTAACTTTTTTCACTCTTGTTTCCATCTATTCCACTAGGAAGTGAAATCAGTATTGTGTAGTGATAGTTCTGTTCATAGCTTTACAGCATCCAGATGTATCTTAACTTTAACTGCCTACTGGCTGGGAAATTTGAGTCCCAACACATCTGGAAAATGCAGGTTGTTAAAAATAAGCAGAGCTATTTTTTTAATATATAACTCGGAGACCTTCTAAAACCCTTGGATACTAAAACAGATGTTTCGAAATTCAGTAGTCATAAGTATAATTTCAGTAAGACACTCTGAGCTTCCTCTTATCTAGATACCCAAGAAGATGGTGTCATAGACAGACACACATTGGGTCAGTGACGTATCAAAAGACATTTAGGAATAAGGCATATTTATGATGATAATAAAGCTCATATGCAAGTTCTTTTTTTTTAAGGTGGTTTGCAATGCATAGAAAACCTTACAAAGCACTTTTCTTTGAGTCAGTAAAGCAGCTGTGTTTTTTGCAAAATTGCTGTGGCTTATTTGGAAACAACTGTTTTTAGCTGCCTCTTATCTGTGTATGTACACCACTATTTAGATTCACTTTTCTTGCAAGCTGAATCAGAAAGTAGAATTTGCAAAGCAGCTGGGTGAACCAGGGAAAAGAGGTGACTCCTTTATATGCCCTGTGCCTTCCTGAACATTGCAAAGCACCTTCCTTCAAAAGATTTGCAGTCACAATGAGCTCTCAGCATATTGGATGTCTGTTTAGTTGACCTCTTCAGAGCACAGAGGCTTGGGGCTACCTCAGATTGGAGTCACAAAACATTTAAAGGTCAAATGTCAGGTTCTTAACAGCGTTATATTAAGATTGCAGATTGAATTGTGCCCTACAAAATTCAAGAAAGCATGGAAAAGTTAAAAGTTTCTGTAACGGAAGTTATTTCTTTGAAATATTGGAAAATGTTTTAGCTAAACTCATTTGAACAATTTAGATTATATAATGCAATTCCTTAGTTTTTCCTCACTCTCCAAAAACAACTTTCTTCCATGATGTTTTGCTGATGATTATTAGTCTTCCTTTAGCCTAAGTTATCCCTAAAACAAACATTTCTGGAGTTTTTATCTTGCCCTGAGCAAAATAATGAAATGAAGCTAGATAAATTCTTCGTGGAATTCAGGAGTTTTCCTTTGTGACTAGAGAGGGCAAGAATATACCCTAGGTACCCAACATGAACACAACTTAGAAGGCAGTGTGGTATTCAGCTATAATAGTAGCACTTTCTAAAGTGCTGTTTTATATTTTTTTAATAAATAAAAATGATGTCAAAAAAACATTTTTAAGATTTTTAAAGTTTTTCTTTGGAATGATATCAACAAGGATTCTTAGTAGGTATGATTGTAGTTCTGTCTATCATGGATTTTCTTTTCAGAAGCTATTTTGCCTGAGGATTAGTCGTTGCAGATAATTGATGCCTCTTTTGTAATATAAAAAGGACATCTGATGAATTATTTGACATTAGGATATTTTCAGTCAGAACAACAATCATGTTGAAATGATTAATATAATAGCTAATATTCATGTATTATTCCAATAATTATGAGTTACATCAATGGATATAAGTGCCTGGTGAAATGTTTATTACCAACTTATATACAAATACTACACAGAACCTTATAAGGCAGGGGTCCCCAACCCCCGGGCCGCGGACCGGTGCCGGTCCGTGGCTGGGTGGGAGCCGGGCCGCAGGGCTGGAGAGGAGGAGGAGGGAAGAGGGGGCAGCTCCCTGAGCAGAGCGCGCTGGAGAACGCAAGCGCGGCTGTTCGCGCCGTTGGAGTGTGGCTCTTCCTCCACCCTCGTCGACGGAGGGAGTCCTGGGCGCTGCCGGACCGGCCACCGATTCCCTCCCCTGCTGGCATGCCGGCCACTCGTTTTCTTCCAGGGGCTGCGGAGGCTCCGCGGGCGGGGGAGGGAACTGGCGGCCGTAGGGAGGGTTGCTCCGGCGGCGCACAGGAGTCCCTCCGTCGACGAGGGTGGAGGAAGAGCCCCCACCATCCTCCTGCATTCTCCCGCGCGCTCTGCCTAATGGGCTGCTCCCTCCTCCTCTCCAGCCCGGCTCCTACCCAGCCACGGAGCCTGACCGAGCGAACGAGCGACCAAGCGCGGCAGGCGGGCTGAGGAGGCTGGGGGGGGGGAGACGACGACAGACACACATAGAGAGACAGAGAGAAGGAGAGAAAGATAGACAGAGACACAGAATGAGTGATTGAGTGAATGCAAAACAGACAGACACACGCACACACACAGAGTGACAGAGATGGGGGGATGAAGGAGAGAGACAGAGAGAAAGAAAGAAAAAGAAAGTGGGAGAGAGAAAGACAGACAGAGAGAAAGAGACAGAAAGGAAAGAGACAGAAAAAGATACAGAAAGAGAGAAAGAAAGAGGGAAAGAGAAAAAGAAAGAAAGAAAGAGAGAAAGGGAAAGAGAGAGAAAGAGAGAGACAAAAGAAAGAAATAGCGAGAAAAAGAAAGAGACAGAGACAAAGAAAAAGAAAAAGAAAGAAAAAGAGAAAGAAAGAAAGAAAGAAAGAAAGAAAGAAAGAAAGAAAGAAAGAAAGAAAGAAAGAAAGAAAGAACTTATGACCACAATTGAGGCCAAAAGTTTGGTTGCTAACCAAGATCATTGTTAAGTGAGTTTCACATTTTCCAAGTTGGCCACGCCCACCCAGTCACATGACTGCTGAGCCACTCAGCCAGTCTGCAGAATTTTCTTTAAAATGAAACCGGTCACTTGTGCAAAAAAGGTTGGGGACCCCTGTTATAAGATGAAAAATGTAGTTCATACCAATTTTTCCATTTCAGATTCAGTGTGTTTCACTGGCTGGCTAAAGCTACATTTCCAGCACTCTTTTAATGATGAAGTAAACATTGAAAGCTTGAGAGATCATTTTTGATGTTTACAATTTCAGGGTCCTGTTGCAAGAGTGTGTGTTTTATGTTTAAAAAAAACAAATAAAAATAACATATGAGAGGAAAAGTTTATAATTAGTCTTTTTGAAAGGTGAAAATATATACTTGCTCTCTCATAACTGTTCAGTTCCAAAGAAATCTTTACCATATAAACTATTCAAAAGTCTTTAGGCTGGCAGAAGCTTGTGAACACACTAGTATTTGGCATGT
The DNA here is from genome assembly GCA_039707465.1 of Rhabdophis nuchalis. Lineage (NCBI taxonomy): Eukaryota > Metazoa > Chordata > Lepidosauria > Squamata > Natricidae > Rhabdophis > Rhabdophis nuchalis. The sequence goes on from CM077645.1 coordinate 190,794,784, forward strand.
GTGTTATTGAGAAATTTGAGAACAATAGATGTATCAATAGGATTCACATTGAATCCAACACCTGAATAGTGGTGGGTTCCTACCAGTTCGGCCAAACCGTTAGTGGTTTGGTGGCCTGGGTCACTGGAACCGGCAGCGACCCAGACCTGTCACACCCCCAAACCGGCTTTCCGTAGGTGCCGCCATCTTGTTTTTTGCTTCTGTGCATGCGTAGAACAATTTTAATTGTACTGGGCATGCGTGTGCGCATGTGAGCAAACTGGCAGTAGTGCCTGCCAGAATCCACCCCTGCCCGAATTTTGAAAAAAATAGCACAACAAAAGTGAAATGCTACCTACCTAGGAGATATCTACTGAATTCAGACAGATTTATGCCTAAACATAATGGAAATCCAGTTTTTTCCAAGCTTTTTAATTATTGTTTTTTACAAATATGTCAGAAGTATTTTTTTCTAATTTTTAATGTTTGCAATAGAATAAATTATTTCCAAACTTAGAATTGTTTCAAAAATTTCAAATTATTTTTATTGTGCACAATGCTCCAATATAAGCAATTCTTCCCAATATATATAGCTTTTTTCAAATACATTTTTGTAACTAATTTATTTAATGAAAATGTTTTTGTGCAGGCTTTTGATAGAAGATAAGAGGTAGGTAGGTAGGTAGGTAGGTAGGTAGGTAGGTAGGTAGGTAGGTAGGTAGGTAGGTAGGTAGATAGATAGATTAGATAGATAGATAGATAGATAGATAGATAGATAGATAGATAGATAGATAGATAGATAGATAGATAGATAGATAGATAGATAGATAGATAGATAGATAGATAGATAGATAGATAGATAGATAGATAGATAGATAGATAGAGCATATCGTTTGCCAGAATTGTATGTAGGTACAGAAAAAATGCAATTGCCATACACAATTTGTAGAACTATAAAGGTTGAATGATTTTTTTTGTGTGTTGTTCTAAAAATGTGTTCAACTGTGAACTAAATCCAGGTATGCCATCCAGGTATGGAACTATTGTTAGAAAAGAACCAATAGAACCATTTTTTTAAAAAAATAAGTTTTTGACCATTTGAAAGTATTGTGGTGCCAGACTTTCCAAAAGTATTGTATTTCTAATAAACTATAACTGCTAAAATATTATGTTATAAAAAGTGATCATCAGACTTTCTATGCTTAATATAGCTAGCATTGCGCTCATCTAGATTACTGCTCCATTCTGTATAAATAAACCGACAAATGAATTTTCGATTCATTTATTTCAGCTGTCCATTACTCTGGAAAAAAACATCTTAGGCATGCACTAGACTTAATTGCTTTCCTCTCATATTCAAATCCCCTCTATTTTTTTAATGAATATAGTGAATCTATTGTAAAATCTTTCTGTTCTCATACGAATGCTTAACTTTTCACTCAAGAGCAGCTTTTCCTGGATTAAAAAAAATAGGGTACCTCATGTTTTGCATAAAAATTGCAAGCAAAATCCCAGGACATTAATTACCAAAAACACCTAATTAGGTTTCATGGGCCAGCATTTTCAGGGGCCAGTAAAGCAGTTCTTTCTTTACTAGAAAAGTTGGAGAGTGGCATACAGTGATGAAATCTAAGCATAACTCTTATAAAGTAGGTTTGTCCAATCTTGGTGTCTCCAGATGTATTAAATTGCTGCTTCTATCATTTGTATCATTGATTTTGATAGGAGTTTTAGTATTAATATATTAAGAGACTTTTAGATTGAGAATGTTGGTAATAATGGCATTGCTAACTTACGGTGCTAAATCTTTGTGAACTTCTGGTATGAATTTCCTTTCCATTTCATTAAAATAAACCTGAGAATGTTATAAATATCCTAATGTCCTTTCTGCTAGCTATTGAGATTGGCGGTGCCCTTCTCTTAAGTTCTTAAGCAACTGCAAAGCAGCTTTTAAAAATATATATATAGATTAATAGTTGATAACCCGGCTTTGCGCGGGTATTTATTTATAGAGGGGGAAATGTCTGGATCAAATGTAATTTCTAATGTTGGATTTCCCCCCTTACCAGATGGAGACCCTTTGTGGAGTACTGTGATGCCATTATCATGTCAACTCCTTTGCATTGTACAGTAGAAGCCATTTTAAGGCACAACAAGTTGTATCTTAACAGAACCCGATGTGTGTTAGGGGTGTCTTATCCCCACAGTATTTGTTTCCAGAGAGTCATCTGTGTACCAAGTTTGGTTGAAATTGCTCGAGGCGTTCCAGAGTTATGCTGAAACACACACACACACACACACACACACACACACACACACACGGGGTGGGGGGAGATTTACAATGCTCGTAATCATATGGAAGCATTTTAGTATTTATAAGAATATACCGTTTCCCTGAAAATAAGACCTCCCAGATAATAATCCCAATTGGGCTTTTGAGCGCATGCACAAAAATAAGCCGTCCCTGAGAATATTGCAACATGCAACACAGCAGCAACCATGAGGTGACCATGCTTGTCACCTCCTGCCACCTCAAAATAATAAGACCTCCCCTAAAATAAGGCCCAGCGCTTATTTTGGGGGTCAAAAGAAAATAAGACCCTGTCTTATTTTCAGGGAAACACAGGATCTTCAGTAATATCTGGCTTTTGAGTTTTATATAATAGAAAAAGACAAGCAAGAAAACAAGGTGGGGGGAGAAAAACACTACATGGTGACCTTTTATTCTCATAAAAGCTATTCAACTATCTTCAGGGCTGCTTCTGATGCAGGAGAGAAACTGAAGGAGGACAAAATAGACCTCTTCTAAGCTGTTCTGTCAATTTGGTACTGCAAATAATAGGAAGAGCTTGCAGATAAGAGTTTTCAAAGTGCCCTCATTAATAGGAATTGTGTAATAGTAGCTCTGCAGACTTGTTGACCTTTATATAATATGTGGAAAATGTTAATGCCTCTAATTTTATAAACCTTGAAGATTACTTAGTCTGTTCCATGAGTTCACAGGAACCTAATTTCAGCACTTCATTTTGTTCTTCATACACCGGTAGTACATTACTTGGAGAAGCAGAAAGTTTTTGTATAGCTGTCAACTTAAAGTACATCATTATTAATAATTAAAGGACAGGTGTTTTTTACCCAAGTTTAGTGCCATTGTGTGGACGAACCAAATTAGAAAAATGGCTGATATTTACTTTTAACTTGGAACAAGAATAAGAAACTTCAAAATTGCTTTTGCCTCATTAAGAGCACTTGGTTAAGTAGTCAGTGCTGAAGACTAGAGAATTGTAGGTTCTTGCACGTGTCATATCAATTCAAGTGACTAAATATGAATTGGAGAAAAGATTAATTTTTATCATTCCACAAAACTGATCCAAATCAATTGCTTTCTATAAAATAAAAATTATCCTATTAATTACATGTTATTATCTATTCTTCAAAATGTTTTAAAACATAACTATTTTGTGTTATAGTTTCTACAGATCAAATGAATTGGGATCCTTACACAACCCTTTTGGAAGCTGAGAAGATAATTCATAGACTTCCCTATGTGAAAATTTAAACTACAGTCTCTTGTCAGCTCGTAACATCTTTGACTCAATTTGTACGAAGAACTGAATTTACTTTCAGAAATGGAGACCACCATTCAAAATTTTAAAACATGTTTAAAACTATGCGATTGTCATATTTTTATGGTTTAGACTGTAAATGTGTTTCTCCTGGCTAATCATTGGTATTTTTTTTTATTTTGATGTCAGATAGCCAATGACTTGTATAATAATATGAAGGACATATTTAAAGCAAAAGAAATACTGTATACAAATGTATATTTGTAAAAGCTATTTTTATGATTAGCATGTTTTATGTTCATCATATTTACAGTCAAGTGATATTGCACTTAAATGTTTACAGCATAATGATGAGATCATCAAAAATTTATGAGCCAATATATATTTTAATTATTTTTTATTCCTGCTTTAAGGCAAACACATACATTAGTGGGTTTTAGAAAAGAACAAATCAATATTTGTCTTTGAAGATTTTCAGTGCATCATTACACTAAAATGGATATAATTTGAATATATTCTGTACACAGTTTCCTGTGATATCAGTAGAAAATTATTATTAATGTCAATATGCCCCAATGTATATGTTGCTACTCTTAGCTTCAGATAAGCACATTTTGGATAAACTATAGATCAGTATAGTTCAAAAATCTCTTAATACTTTTATGAGTGGTCATGTTGAAAAGTTGGCATGTTTGATGCCTATCATTTTTTTTTTTTTTTTTTTGCTCTTCACTCAGGTGATTGGAGATTCAAGTTTTAACCTATTTTAGCCAGACAGGAAGATAGATTCATTGGTTTTGCTGGAGTTAAATTGCAAAATAAGGGGAGTGCATCATACTGTATAAACCAGAGGTCTTCAAACTTGGCAATTTTAAGACTTGTGGACTTCAACTCCCAGAATTCTCCAGCCATCTATGAATTCTGGGAGTTGAACTTCACAAGTCTTAAAGTTGCCAAGTTTGGGGACCCCTGGTATAGACCATATCACACACTATACAGTATAAATATATACTGTATGTATGTGACTTACCATAGAAACATTATCTCTCTCTTCTCAGTAACATAAAAAAGTGTTAATTAATGCCATAGTCCTGTTTTTTTCAGTCTTGCTTAGAGAACAAGGCTTGAAACGAGATTGTTTCTATGATAATAATTAATATTAATCTGGATAAGGGTAGGGTAAGGGTAGTTTGCCAACTTAATTAATAGATGCCATTACCAAATACAAGCACTTTTCTGAGGACCCAAAGGAACAATCAAAACTTCAGTCATGTCAAAATTGGTAGTTAAATAGAAGATGTGTTTCATTGTGGTAAGTGTTTACTGAGTGGATTTATGATCTTTCCCCAAACCTCTTCAAAGGCTTCAATGTATTGCTTAGTATTTTCACAAACATTTCTTCAGTCTTCATTTTTGGAAATGTGGCTTCCATGAATTCATTGCTACATCATTTTACACATATAATTCATGAATTATCCAGCTCTAGATGTCAATTGTACAGTGCCTCAGTTGGGCATTATAAACTTCACAATGCTTGAATGTGACTCTTACAATGTCCATACGTAAGGATTCAGGCAGGAATATGCAGTATGCTATCTGTAAAGCGAGGGACGTGGTGGCTCAGTGGCTAAGACGCTGAGCTTGTTGATCAGAAAGGTTGGCAGTTCAGCGGTTCAAATCTCTAGTGCTGCGTAACGGAGTGCGCCCCGTTACTTGTCCCAGCTTCTGCCAACACAGCTGTTGAAAAGCATGTTAAATGCAAGTAGAAAAATAGGAGCCACCTTTGGTGGGAAGATAACAGCATTCCCTGCGCCTTCGGCATTTAGTCATGCCAACCACATGACCACAGAGATGTCTTCGGACAGCGCTGGCTCTTTGACTCTGAAACCTAGAGTCAGGAACGACTATAACATGTGAAAGGAGAACCTTTACCTTTATCTGTAAAACATCTCTAAATGCAGCATTGTATCACCAGATTAAAGGCTATGGGAAAGGAACAGCCTGTTGCTCAGTTAAACCTGCGCATAAATTGTGAGGCTGCTATCTGCTTAATCTAAGCATTAGTTCAGGTGCCAGAGACTCAAGCTGGAATTTTCTGTAGGAATGTTTTACTTGAAATGTAGGAATGTACTTACGTTTTACTTGAGTTGAGAGCTCCTTTACCCTGATCTTCTGTCTGTTTCATTATTACAATCTTTCCATAAAAGCGATCTATTTTCTGTATAAATTATTTTTTCTCACTCCATGCAGTGGTTATAAAAGTACCAAGAGAAAGAAGAGAATGTGCAGGGTTTCTTTCTGCATCCCTTTGCCAAATATCCTTGCATGCAAGTTGAATGAATCCAGAAAAAGAGATGGAATGTTGATTCTATTGTGATAGGGATATTTCTTTTTTTAAACATACACATTAAATTGTGTTATATTTTTGTTTAGAACAATTCTATAAAAATGAGAAAAGAAATCTTACCATGGAAAGTATTATTACTTGACTAACATATAGGATTGAACAATACAATTTGGAAGGAGTTTTTCAGAACATGAGGCAATAGAAACAGCTGCTTTAATGAGTTGCAGAACGGAAATAGTTTCAGCTCCTACAAATTCCAGAACACTTTGTTTGAATTAAATCCAAAACAGGACACCTCCATAAGGGAACTCTACAGCCATTTTTAAAAGCCATGGAGGTTTTCAATAATAGAATGTTTATTTGCATTAATCTTCTGAACATGTTGTTTTTGTGTCAACATTCAGCACAATTTTGTTTCAAATGCTGTAACATAAATTTTACATTCCTGTAAATAAATATTTTCCTCTGATGGATAAATTCTTTTCAGTAGTTCCTCTGTAAAAAATACTAGTGAAAATTAACAGGGCCAAAAAAAGAAAAGCTGACATCCAATATACTATAGGCTCAAAAAAATAAAGGGAACACTTAAATAACACAATGTAACTCCAAGTCAATCACACTTCTGTGAAATCAAACTGTCCACTTAGGTAGCAACACTGATTGACAATCAATTCCACATGCTGTTGTGTAAATGGAATAGACAACAGGTGGAAAGCATAGGCAGTTAGCAAGACATCCCCAATAAAGGAGTGGTTCTGCCAGTGGTGACCACAGACCACTTCTCAGTTCCTATGCTTTCTGGCTGATGGTTTGGTCACTTGAATGCTGGCAGTGCTTTCACTCTAGTGGTAGCATGAGACGGAGTCTACAACCCACACAAGTGGCTCAGGTAGTGCAGCTCATCCAGGATGGCACATCAATGCGAACTGTGGCAAGAAGGTTTGCTGTCTCTGTCAGCGTAGTGTCCAGAGCATGGAGGCGTTACCAGGAGACAGGCCAGTACATCAGGAGACGTGGAGGAGGCCATAGGAGGGCAACAACACAGCAGCAGGACCGCTACCTCCGCCTTTGTGCAAGGAGGGACAGGAGGAGCACTGCCAGAGCTCTGCAAAATGACCTCCAGCGGGCCACAAATGTGCATGTGGCTGCTCAAATGGTCAGAAACCGACTCCATGAGGGTGATATGAGGGCCCGACATCCAGAGGTGGGGGTTGTGCTTACAGCACAACACCCTGCAGGACATTTGGCATTTGCCAGAGAACACCAAGATTGGGAATTTTGCCACTGGTGCCCTGTGCTCTTCACAGATGAAAGCAGGTTCACACTGAGCACATGTGACAGGATCTGGAGATGCTGTGGAGAACATTATGCTGCCTGCAACATCCTCCAGCATGACCGGTTTGGCAGTGCGTCAGTAATGGTGTGGGGTGGCATTTCTTTAGGGGGCTGCACAGCCCTCCATGTGCTCGCCAGAAGTAGCCTGACTGCCATTAGGTACCGAGATGAGATCCTCAGACCCCTTGTGAGACCATATGCTGGTGCGGTTGGTCCTGGGTTCCTCCTAATGCAAGACAATGCTAGACCTCATGTGGCTGGAGTGTGTCAGCAGTTCCTGCAAGACAAAGGAATTGATGCTATGGTCTGGCCTGCCGGTTCCCCAGACCTGAATCCAATTGAGCACATCTGGGACATCATGTCTCGCTCCATCCACCAATGCCACGCTGCACCACAGACTGTCTAGGGGTTGGGGGATGCTTTAGTCCAGGTTTGGGAGGAGATCTCTCAGGAGATCATCTGCCATCTCATCAGGACCATGCCCAGGCATTGTAGGGAGGTCATACAGGCACGTGGAGGCCACACACACTATTGAGCCTCATTTTGACTTGTTTTAAGGACATGACATCAAAGTTCGATCAGCCTGTAGTTGTTTTTTTCCACTTTAATTTTGAGTGTAACTCCAAATCCAGACCTCCATGGGTTGCTCAATTTGATTTCCATTGATAATTTTTGTGTGGTTTTGTTGGCAGCACATTCAACTATGTAATGAACAAAGTATTTAATAAGAATATTTCATTCATTCAGATCTAGGATGTCTTATTTTTGTGTTCTCTTTATTTTTTTGAGCAGTGTACATACTGTGTAAACTCAAAACTTTATTCCTAAGTAAACATCTTTAAATTTATGCTATTGTTCCAATCAATCAGAATAGAGCTGGAAGAGATCTTGGAGGTCTTCTAATCCAACCTCCTGCTCAAACAGGAGACCCTGTACCATTTCAGATAGGTGACTGTCCAGTCTTTAAAACCTCCAGTGATTAAGCCCCTAAAACCTCTGAAGGCAAACTATTTCACTGGTTAATTGTCATCATTGTTAGGAACCTTCTCCTTATTTCCAGGTTGCTTCTTGCTTGGTTTCCATTTACTGATTCTGAAGCTGTTTAGGAAAAAATAGTGCTAATTATCAAAATGGTTGAATTATCTCCAGGCTGTGAATCAGTTGAAAAGTGGCTGCAGATCTGTGCTAACATCAAAGGGCTGTATTAATTCAGCAAGTTAAAAAATAGTCACAACCACAGATATAAGATGATACTAAAAATTTTCAGCACTATAAACTATTAAAATTTCAAATAAGATTGACTTTTCATGTCACCTTGATACTACAAATTCTGAGAATGTGCTCTCTAAACAATACCATGTAACTCAAGTTAAGTGAAAACAGGTGTTTTTGAATATGAAGCTGACCGTCCATATAAAATGTTCCTTTAAGCAGGAAGGCAATTCTTGAAAATAAAAAGGAAGAAAATGTGATCCTGGTTGCTCTACTCAGAAAACTGAATATATAAGAAAAATATCCTGATAACTCTTGAAAAAGCAAGACTGAATAGAGGTTTTTCCCCCCCTTCTAATAATGTTAAGGGTGTTCTGTTAGATAATTAAAACAGTTTAAAAGGCTTTATTATTTAAGAGGCAAGAGCTGTAATCCTAAATTCTAGCCAAATTCTGCTAGAATTACAAAAATCCCAGGAAAATCACAGCTGCTTTTAGAAATTTAAGAAACAAATATATAAATATAGATTTTCCAAATGAATGAATCTTATAATCAATATACCTTATCAAGAAGATGGGTGGTCCAGCAAGCATTGTTATTTAAGGAAACATTTTGTTTTGGAAATCTATGATAGGTTTTGAAAGCAAACTTGATAAAATTAGTTACACTGATTTCAAGCATGAGTCGTCTTTTAGACTAGCTGGCTGTTTCTGAATAAATAATCTGAATCTGAATAATCTGCATGTTTATGTCAAAATTTCACAGACATTTTAAGTACAAAGTCCACCATGCAGAAAAGTGGCATACCTCCTTTGTCATCAGTTTGATTCTGGTCTTGTGGGCACATTTATTAGGAGTTTCGGTTTTGGTGACCCTGGATTTCTAACACGGTGTATAAGAGCAGCAGATCAATAACTTCAGAAGAAATGAGATGGAGGAAAAGTAGCCATGTAATTGCACATGGATAGTTTTGACAAGAAAATTATATCCAATAGTTCTGTCAGATGGAAAGTTCACCAGCTCTTGAACAGCAGTTAAAAAAAAACACAATTCACCCAGGCAGAATGAATCATTCTAATGCCAAAGTGAAACAAAAAAAAATGGAAATGTACAGTATCTAGTTGCCATCTCTTACTTGGAGCAGAAATGGAGGACAGATTTGTGGAGTTATTTTCACAATATAAAGAATTGTGTATTATTTGCTTTGTTTCATCTAGCAAACTTTGACATCAGAAAAAAAAATTGAGCTAGCACAGTATCATAGTGCAGCCCCGTGTTGCAATCATTTGGTGCTATTCTGAGCACGATTTACTGACATATTGGAACAATAAAATATCCAATATAGTATTTCAGTGGAAGAGACTGGTGTTTTTTTTTTTAAGAAAAATGGTTAGATTTACATACTCTGCTAACTAAGGGATCCCAACTTGTAGTCTAAAGAACTCTCCTGGTCCGGGGATATGAGGGGAGTTAATATTGCATCTTGCAAGGGGCTTTCTTTTTTTCAATGTTAAACATTTTTATTTCTTGCAAATTTTCAGTTGGTAACAATGCAATCTTGTGATATTTGACCATTGTTTGTTACTCCAGATCACTAAATATATTTTAATTACATAAATTTTAAAATCTAAAATAATTCATTTATGCTAAGGTTTATAAGGACACTGCAATGTTGATCTCTGGCTTATGTGGGGAACTTTTAAGTTTTTCATGGTTATGTAGTGGTCTGCATAAAAGAAAGAAATGCAGTAACTTTGCTAAATTCTCCTTTGTTATAAGCGTGCATAATTGAATCAACCACAATGTCCTAGCTACACACATCCCATTATTCCTTTTGTGTAAGCCTTCGAGTACTTACAAACTGGCTCTTTCTTCCGGATTTGGATTAAGATGGATTGTTTCGTTAAACTGGATTCAGGTATGGATGAATATTTCTTTTTCTTTGAAAGGTTATTGCTTTATAAATGAGTGTTTGCTTTTATGAAATTACTGCTCTTTTACATTTGGGGAAATGTCCAAAGTCATTTATTAATTCATAAACGAAGGTTTGCAAAGCAATGTGGCTTGTTTAACACAACATATTAGGGCAATGTTTGAAAAAAAATATTGTGACATAGTGAAATCTGCAAACTCAGTCAAGAAATACCATGGTATGAATTTAGAATGCCTTCTCCAATTAGTGTTCTCAAGGTGGCCCATGACTCCTGATTTCTTGCTAGCATAACATTTTTTATGATAGGCATTTTTGGAAGACTGGTTTAGAGTTGTCCAGAGGTAAGAGAAGATCCACGACTGCTGACAATTCTTTGAAATGATGTGCCGGACATTATCAAGGCTTACCAGTTCCCAAGGATTTAACAATTGAAAATTGGGGGGGGGGGGGGGAGAGATAGCCTTCTGCTATTGTTTATTGGTCAATTTGTACTTGTTACCCCTTCAAAAACGATTGTTATATGATGCCTTTCTTTAGGTTATTGTACAATCTGCAGACTTTAGAGCTTTATAGAAAATGTAAAACCCCCAATGCCCATTTGCATTTAAGAGGGTGGTTGTTCTAGGTATGGCTCACCAATGCAATAGCTAATAGAACTATTGTCTTTTCCGACACAGGGCCTGGCCTAAGGCATGATTCGTTACGACTTTTAATTGTGTTAGGTTCTCAAACTTTAACTTTCTGTTAACCAAATTTTTTTTAAAACCCAATAGAAATATTGAAGAGATTGGATAACTTACCATATTTTTCGGAGTATAAGACACACCTTTTTTCCTCTAAAAGGAGCCTAAAAATCTGGATGCATCTTATACATCGAATACAGCATTTTTTGCCTCCTGAAACCCCGCTCCGTCACCAAAATGGCTGGGTGCATACTCTTATGGAGGCTTCCAGAGAGCTCCTGGGGGCTGGGGAGGGCAAAAATGAGCAAAAAACAGGGTATTTCCCCACACAGCCCCCAGACAGCCCCCACTCTATAAGCTTCCATAAGGCTATGCAAGCAATTTCTGTGACCCAAAGCCGGCCTGTTTTTGGGATAAATGTGCGGGGGGTTTGCTCAGTTTTGGACCTCCCCCCCCCCAGGAGCACTCTGCAAGCCCCCCCAAGGCTAGTCATGCCTTTTATTTGGAAAACAACAGGCCCATTTGGGGGAGGTTTGCAAAGTGCAAAAAGGGTTTTTTTCCCTTTTGGAAAGCTGTTTAGTTCTAATCTTCCTACTGTGTAGTCTTTTGGGCTCAACTCTTGGCATGAACTCCTTATGATGAATTAAAAGGCTACAAAAAATCACAATTTAAGAAAAAGAGTGAAATCTATGATGAAGAGTAGGCAAACAAGTTAAGGGATTGACTTTACAGCATATGTGCTCAAGTCTTCTTTTGAGAATTTTGCCTGTTTATCTACAATGTCTTTTTAACTAAAAAGAAACATTTGAAAATCAAGCAGTAGTGACTTTAGATTTCCTGAAGTCGAGACTATGGTATATATTCTAAGTAGTGCCAATTCTTGAAGAACAATTTTTAATGTGGAACATGATTTTTAGTCTTCTGGTTCAAAGAAATCATACTTCTTCACTTAATTTGACAATGGAAGGAATTCGTAAAGATGAAAAATTAAAGCAGACTGGTTAGGAGCTTCAGCCAGTAACAGCTGGGCTTCTAGCAATTATTATCATCAAACAGGCTGAGAAAATTAAGTGTCACTAATGGAACATTTGATGTTCTGATCAAAAGTGTTAAATTAGGGCTGACATGCATTAAATTATATCTCACTTTCATTTGTGAAAAGTCTTGGGCTTTAAATATTACCTATTCTGGATGGTTTGATGTACCAAGTGAAATTAATTAACTGCAGCGCTCTTTGCAATGGCAATCCACATTAAAACTCCACCTTCAGAAATACTATTCTGCCCTGCAGAAATTTTCAAAAGTTTAAAACGACATGTTTAAGTTTAGACTCAATTTCAGATGTTAGATGAAGAATTGTGAAATCTATCTAAAACAATGTGAGTCCCTAAACCTATAAGGCACATGTTGGCTCAGTGGCTAAGACGTTGAGCATGCCGATCAGAAAAGTTGGCAGTTCAGCGGTTTGAATTCCTAGCACCGTGTAACGGAGTGTGCTCCTGTTACTTGTTCCAGCTTCTGCCAACCTAGCAGTTTGAAAGCATGTAAAAATGCAAGTAGAAAAATAGGAACCACCTTTGGTGGGAAGGTAACAGTGTTCTGTGCGCCTTTGGCAATTAGTCATGCTGGCCACATGACCACAGAGACGTCTTCAGACAGCGCTGGCTCTTTGGCTTTGAAACAGAGATGAGCAGTGCCACCTAGAGTCGGGAATGACTAGCACATATGGGGGGGGGAGGGGGAACCTTTACCTTTAAACCTTCTATACCAGTCCTTCTTCCCAAACTATTTTGTAAGAATATTAAGAATGTAACTATGAACATTTCCAATATTAATAACTAAGATATCTATAAAAGATATGCCATTGCTATAGGTACTAATTGGTGAATGCACGATTTCCTTTTTATACTGTTGGAATTGTGTTCATGTTCCATAACAAAAAGTTGAATTTTATGCTCCCATTTCTTCACAGCTTCCATAGCTGAAAATTTAGTATTCCTAAATTAAATCCCTAAAGCATAACAATAATGCAACCACTTTGCATAAGGGATTTTAACTAAACTATTGAAAGTAAATTAATAAAACAAGTAAACTTGCTCAACTGTTTTGCTCCAAGGCATTTCAACATAAACATAGTCCTGCTTCAAACAGGACTAAGTTCACCATAACCCCATACGTCCCCCGAACTGCTACTATGTCTTTTTAATTGAGCAATCAAGACACTTGAGTAGGAATAGATTTTTCTGCTGTTTACTAAACCAAGAACTCTAATGAGCCTGCAAGAATTGTAACAAGCACAGGCAAGCCAGGATAATCAATTAACAATACAAAATCAGAAACATATTTAATAAATTACTAATAACAACTTATATGTAAGAATTATATAAAATTATGGATCGGAAGTGGAGTGAGCAGGTCAGCCACGAGTATTTTCTTGACAGGAATATCACTCCTAATATAATATCACTCCTAATATAATATCACTCCTAATATAAAGAAGGAGCAGCAATGATGTAAGAGTTTGGAAGGCCTGGTCTGTCTTCCCAAACAAAGTGTATAGTCAAAAGCAATATGATTTGATCCAAAAAGTCCCTCAGGAACTTCAAATAAAATATTGGGCAATATTGATAATGTTCCAGTTTTTAGTTTCTGGTTATATACTTCCCATTAACTATGCATCCATTAGAAGAAGTGTCAGAGACAACACCACGAATTCTGTCAGTAATCTGGCCAGAGCTGTGACCTACAAAAGGTAACTTTGAAATATTAGTTGATTTTTTTCTCAGCATGTTCCAGAACAAGAAGCCTGGAAAACAAGCTCTATATACGTGGAGACTGGAAGTTCTATTCTGTCTCAGGGATCCCCAACCCAGTCCATAGACTGGCACCAGGCTGCAGCATGCCAGCAACCGGGTCACACAAATAAGCAAAGCCCCATCTGTGAGATGCAGGCAGTGCGCAAAGCCATGTCAGTAGAAAAACCTTTCTCTCTGGAACCAGCCCCTGGTGCCCGAAAGATTGGGGGCCACTGTTCTACCTTATGTTTTTGAAGATTAACTGCTTATCTAGTTCAACAAATGTGTGGAGTAATAGAATGCTTTTTAAATCCAAAAAACTAATGTTGAAATCTTCAGATAATTTAGGTAAGCAAATAATCAATTATAAAGTCTCATTCTGAGATAGAATTTGCTTTCCCAATGCAGCATACTGCATATAGATATAGGCAGGGAACAGATGTTATCTAATTTTAAATACTTGCAAACTCTATAAATTCTACAGAGATAAAACATACAGAACTTCAGAATATGTGCATCTGCTTAAGTAAACTGTTTGCTTACATATATGTTCTAGGATACATTTACTCCCTGTAATTAATATAGTTCTTTAAATTGGATAAGAATGGGAAAAGGAGATAAATTTGCAGAAATAGAAGGAAAGCACCATTGGAAGAGAATATATTGTATGTAGCTCAGGATTGAACAATGGAGTAATTGGTGCTCTCTGACTTTGGTTGTTTGCTTGCAGAGCTTTCATTACCAGACTAGTTAACATCTCACTGTTAAAAAAAAGTAGAGTTTGCTTCTTTGTTTGTATACAGTAGCATTCAGACAAATTAGCCACCAACAGGCACAGAAAGATAAACGACATTTATACACCATTCCAAAGAGAGACAAAAAAAAAAAAGCTAAAAAGCCAGAACATCTCACCAGGAAACAACACACAGATAAGCAGAGATTAACAAATACCAAACAAAAGGCAAACAGTAAATAATCGCCTATCAAGGAACTACCAAGGAAGAAAACAACACCCTTACCAACACTTACAGGAAAAACTACAGTCCTGTATGTAAAGTTAGAGCAAACTCCACTCCTTTCTAGTGTTGAAGGAAAGAAAGGTTTTGACTTAGATAATATGTGAAAAGATCTCAACAGGCAGATATATGAAAATGTGGTGAAATTGCGCCCCCTATTGAGGGAACGCGATACCACAGAAGGCGGGCTGCTCCGGTGGGAAAATAAGAACGAAACACATGGGATTTTCCTCCAAATGAGCGCGCCCCGACTAGCTCGGTGTGGGCTCTTTTATTGGCACAAAAGTGAAACTTACATTCTAGTATAGTTTGATTGGTTCATACAGTTGCTTGGTAAAACGCATTCAATAGCCTGGGAAAATAGCCTGGGAAAATACATTCAGCTATCTAGCAAAATACATTTAGTTACATTTTGTGTATTGCTTCAAGAATTGGGTGATGGTACACACTAGCCTTTGTTAGCCTTTGTCAGGCGAGATGACGTGTGCTTCCTAGGTTCAGGGTTCATTCAGTGGCCTAACAATGGTTTAAAGCCTATACTAATTTAAAACCTACTGAACTGCCAAAACCTGGAATGATAATCGCAACATCTCCTCTGTTTTTTGTTTTTTAAGGAGGTGCCCTCTACCAATCTGGCTCCTCATCACTACCTATTGCATACGGGCGTTTTAAGTCCTTTGCAATGATATCTTTTTCGTCCTCTGTTGGCAGAAAAGGTTCTTTTTCAGGCGAGTGAGCAAGGAGCATTGCTTCCATGGTAGACAAACGAGTTTTCAAAAAATTCATTACATGATTAAATACAAAAGGTCCTACAATACATATGAGCAGCAATATAATCAAAGGTCCAACAAGGGCACTAACAAGGGTTGTAAGCCATGGGGAAAAATCAAACATAGGGATGTCAGAGATTTTTGTAGGTGAGAAATAGAGCTCTCCTTCTGGGTTGGGTCATCCGACTCCACCTCATCCAAGGTTGATACGGAAAGCAGTGGTCTTTACCTTCAAAATCTAATATAAGAAGAGATGTCTTTTCCATGATGGTATCTACAGAATACATGACATTCATCTGTTGTTGATTACACCTTTGGAATAAAACCTTCATTATTAATGAAAGCATGCATTGAATACAGCAACATAGCATAATAAGCATAGCAACAATACCAATTATTGTAATTACAAAGTTCTTTAACCATGTTATATTAGGGAGCCATGTATATAATTGCGTCTTGTTAAATGCTGAATTTAGTACAGTTCCATAAGCATCTTTTATCTGCCATGTCTGAAGAAAGGGTTGGTGTGTCCATCTTTGTCCGGGCTGGACCTGGTTAAGTACCGAACAGCGGTTTCGGGATCGGTGGCTGTTGGGAAAGATGTATCCATTCAAGAATTAAGAGTGAAGGTGTAACTTGTACAATTGCAGCTATAGGTAATTGTAATGTGTTAATTATCAAAAGTGCAAGAGGAAAACCATCCAGCAATCTGTCAACCCATTTTGTTTTCAAGGCTTTGTTTACTAAATGCATAGTGTCAAAGTGTTCTTACTGCAATGGGATTTTGTCTGCTGGTTGCTTACCTTTAGTTAAGGCGTTGAAAAGAGGTGAAAGTTAAACAATAGTAAAACCTAAATAAGGACGTATCCAATTAATGGAACCTAAATATTTCTGCAATTGAAACAAAGTTAGTTTTGAAGGTAGCTGTACCTGTGGAGATGCAGGAGCAGCATGAGAAAAAAGCAGTATTATGACCTAAATATTGAAAAGGAGGGAAAGTTTAAACTTAGTCAGAAGCTATGTAAAAATCCTTTGGATGCAAAGGAATGGAGAAAAACAATATTTTAAATCAATAATCATCATGTCATAATTTTGAGAAATCAATTTTGGATTAGTTGTAAAAATCTGCCGTGGGGCGTGAGGTGAAGAGGCTTCAGGGAGCGAAATCATAATGGCAGCCAATTTCCCCCTTTTTTTTTTGTAATGGGAGATTTAATCGTCATGGCAAAAGCGAGGTCTAAAAAAGATTCTGAATTTCGCATGAAAATAGAAACTAAAACTCCTCTGAAAGTAAAAGTTAAATATGAAAAAATTATTACAGGCAAGGCATGAGGTAACAGTTAAAGCAAAATATCAAAAAACTTGGAATCAACACTCAAAAATTTAAAAAATAATTTAAATGGAAGGAAAGTTTCAAAGGCAGATATCAAAAACAAACAAACAAATGACATAAGATGGGGTACTTTAAATCTGACTTAAAAAAGATGTGAGAAAAATCAGCTTCATTGTTATGGAAGCTAGGTAACTCTCATTAAATATGTGAGAAATTTTTTAAATGCAGGCAAAATAACAGAAAATCATTCCTGCATATGGATTAAAATAAACATAAAACTCAGAAGATGTTTAAAAGAAAACCCAAAATTGTTGGCAAGACTGAAAAATAAATATCATACAGTTCATTAAGATGGTGATAATAATTGAATTGCATGAAAAAAGGTGAAAAGTAAAAAGTGAAATAGGATTATTTGTAGATAAATGTGGATATGTTGTGAAACTCACTTAAAAATCTCTTTCCTTCTGCTTCTGTCTCTTTTGTTTTTCTCTTTCCCTCTCTTTCTCACAATCTCACTTTCTCTCTCTCTCTCTCTATCACTTACGTTTTCTTTATTTCTCTTACTTTCTGTTCCTCTCTCTCTCTACCACTTACTGTTTCTTTATTTCTTTTCCTTTCATTTCTTTCTCTTTTCTACTTCCTCTTTCCCTCTTTCACTTACGTTTACTTTTTTTCAGTCCCCTTTAAAATGTGTGAGTGTGTGTGTGTATGAGTGTGTGAGAGAGTGAATGTACTTTGAGTCCCATTTAAGATGTGTGTGTGTGTGTGTGTGTGTGTATGCCCTGTGCGATTTCACCCTTTCACCCCTCCCTTTTTCCCTCTCCTCCCCGGTCACTGTGTCCTTCAGAGAGATGCAGGCAAGAGGGGGGGGAAGTGGGCAAAAGGAGAGATAGAGAAGCTCCAGTGAAAAACTTGCAGTTTTTCTGCTCATTTTAAAAGTTTTTTGCAACATGAGCAAGCAATTTTTGGGCGGAAGGACTCGAAAGATCACCCCCACCTGGAGGAGGGCACTGATCTCTAAAATGGCCAGTGAATTTTTCGCAACGCAACGACCAGAGCCACCATTTTGGCAAACTCTGACCACTATCATATAATTAAAAATTTCACATTTATTCCAACAGACACGCACTGTGTTCTGACTCTCGCTCAAAACACAGATTAGACACATTCATACAAGGCCTTTTCACATATACAAACATAAAACAATAGACTCCACTGTTCCCAAAAGAAAAAAAAATTCTCTATACACCTAATGTGGCATTCAAATCTGGATGGATCTGCTGGCGTCCGGCCAAGTTCTATGTCACTGGTGCAAAATTTACCAGGAGCGCTCTTTGACATAGTCTATTGGCCCACGTCAGTTTTTCCAGCCCACCATGTTGAAAGCCTGCCAAACCACAAAGGGGCTCAGCTGTGTCATATTAGGTAAAAATTCATTGAAACCCATAGAAAACGTTCAAGTCATAATGAGCCAAATTAGAGACTAAAATAGAGGCTTGAATGAACAAAGAAGGTACACTTTATACTTTGATCAAAGTTAAAGTTCTGAGAAAGGATTTCCATTCACATGTGCAAAGGATATGAGAAGAAAATTCTTCAAAATTCAAAGGGATAACATTTGTAAACTTCAAATCAAACCTTAAATCATATAAACTAACATGATAAAACTTAGATCATATATCCTAACTCAATTTGCATCCGTTCTCTTTTCCTTAAGGAAAAAGAGGTGGTAAAGAAAATTATCTAAATACTAAACAGAACATTTCTAGCATACTTTCACATAACAGATAGCAATAGCAAGTTTTCTCCTTAAATGTAACAGATATCTAAAATAACAAGTTACAATCCTAAAACTCCTGACTATAGCTAACTTTTATGTGCATTTAAACAAAGACACAAGCTAGAGAGAAAAAATTAAAACAATCTTACAGTATAGTTTTCCTAAGCAATAAATATTTTTACATACCTGAAAACTAATTTAGGTGTCCAATTAAAACATTAAGGTCCAATTAAAACATTATCCATGCCATGATTTATAACGCTTGCGAAAAGGATTCAAATATGTAAGAAAAACAAAAAGTAACACGGACTCCCCCAGATAGCTGGACAAGGAGTTCTGGTTTGCTCCGATCTCTGCCGTGGAATCAGCAAATTCCTTTGACAAAACTAGACACATTTTTGCTGGCTTTTTGAAATCCATTTGCTTTGATATCTTGGACTCATACGGGGGTAGCATAGACTCCAGGAATGCCTGAGAGTCAGATTTAAGACAAATTGTTTCCATGACTACGCAAGGGGCCGCGTGGAGATATTCTCCTAACTTAGTCCACGCTGAGATTTTTAAAGTGCCTTTTTCAGGATAAGCCATGCACTTTTGCCAGATCAAAAGGAAAGTGATTTGTTTGTTGTTCAAACGGGGGAGAGATCTCCCTTCGTCTGGGGCAATTTTTACAGAAAATTCGGTTAATTCCCTCAGTTCATATGCCCTTTTGTTGAGGGAATTTTCTGCCTATTACTCACGAAAAGGTCCTATCGTGTTGCCCTTTTGTTGCAGATAGGATGGTGTGCATGCAGCTCCTCCCGAGTGGGTGAGTAGAGACAGTCCGATACCTACACCGGAGGCAAGAACTTCGTGTTCAGGATAGCCGATATCACGTCGGGGTCACCATTTGTGGTGAAATTGCGCCCCCTATTGAGGGAACGCGATACCACAGAAGGCGGGCTGCTCCGGTGGGAAAATAAGAACGAAACACATGGGATTTTCCTCCAAATGAGCGCGCCCCGACTAGCTCGGTGTGGGCTCTTTTATTGGCACAAAAGTGAAACTTACATTCTAGTATAGTTTGATTGGTTCATACAGTTGCTTGGTAAAACGCATTCAATAGCCTGGGAAAATAGCCTGGGAAAATACATTCAGCTATCTAGCAAAATACATTTAGTTACATTTTGTGTATTGCTTCAAGAATTGGGTGATGGTACACACTAGCCTTTGTTAGCCTTTGTCAGGCGAGATGACGTGTGCTTCCTAGGTTCAGGGTTCATTCAGTGGCCTAACAATGGTTTAAAGCCTATACTAATTTAAAACCTACTGAACTGCCAAAACCTGGAATGATAATCGCAACATGAAAAGATCAATTTTCCAGCAACTTTATCACAGACTTGAAGTGAAAGGCATTTTGCTACGTTATTTGACCACTATTTATTTACTAAATCAAAGTTGATGAACTTGTACAAGGTACTGCACCATAAACTGCAATTTGTGAGTCACAGTGGCTGGATTAAACAGTACTGTAAACTATCAACAATGCAACATTTGTCATGTATCATATGAGACCTATAGGGAAAAAAATATTGAAGTGACTTGCTGTAGCAAAGAAACGATGAAAAGGTTTTCCTATCAAGCTATGAGATATCATACTTTGTTTAGCTTCTAGGTATTTATTACCCATCTCAAATATATGACTGGGTGGCTAATAGGGAATAAAAATGTAATTAAAGAGTATATTGTGCAAATGCAGCTATTGGAATTAATGAACCAGACAGCTATAGCTTACTTAAACATTTTGAACAATATCTTATTCTTCACCCATGTTTATCGAAGTTAAGCATTTACCATAAAAAGGACTAGGATGATTCACATATTCTTAGGTATTATTTGCTTATTGAGATTTGAATCAAACTGCAAAATAACTCAATTTACTGAAGAGATTATGATCAGGAGAATCAGTCCTTATTCAATCTGCTTTCCACGTGAATGGAATACTATCCTTCCAATAACAGTTTGCTGAAAATGGAAGACATCAGCAACAGTGATCAAATGGTTCACATACAGTAGAAGAGAAGACTCTTGGTGCTTTATCTGATGTTAACTTACAAATGCCTTATTGAGCTGCAATAGATTATCTCTTAATGTTGCAGAAGTAAAACAGAATCATCCATCTGTGGACTGCTGATAGCAGCAGCTAAGAAGGTGTTAGGTTTGATATTGCAACATTCTTGAATACTGGAGAAAAAAAGTCAAAAGGAAGATCATTTGCCAGATGGCTGATGCTGCCTGGAAAAGCTTCTTCTGGAGAAGCACTGGACATCGAAATTAACAAATAGTATAGAGAGAAATGATCTATTCATTTATTATTATTATTTTGCTAGGAATTGCATTAACCGGGAATCAATCCTGCTATTAGATTGGTTTAGTGCAGGGGTCTGCAAAGTTGGCTCTTTTAAGACTGATGGACTTCAACTCCCAGAGTTCCCCAGCCAGCTATGCTGGCTGGGGAACTCTGGGAGTTGAAGTCCACCAGTCTTAAAAGACCTCTGGTTTAGTGCAATATGTGAATTTAGTCACTTTTTTCTTTAATCTGTTTTCCATTTAATACTATTCTGGAAGTTTAATTGCTCCAACATTTCTATAAGCCTTGCTTAGGAGTAGTGTCTAGTTGACCTACAACACACTCAAAATAATGCCTGTGACCAAACAATCAAAACCACCATATTAGGGGTTCAAGTCACCCCATCACCCTATGGATTCTCTTGAACAGGACTGGTGACACATTTGATCCCCTCCCTCAGGATCCTCCTGGTCATCTGCTATAAATTGTGCAATATTGGCTGACTATACATTTCTTATTCTAGAACCGTCTTTACATAGTTCAGTCATGATTGTCGCCAGTTGGATATTTAAGATATGGAACCACCTGCTTTTGGTGATTTTTCTGTCTTCCTGTTACTCCTGCTGCCAAATTAAGTCTTTAATCACCAGACTGGCCAATCTGTTGCACTTATTTCCTTCACCAAGGAGCCCTGGGACTCCTAAGGAATAAATTAAATTTAAAGTAAATTTAATTTACTTTAAATTTTTATTAATGACCCTGCCATGTGACAAGGATCTGGACACTATATTGCAGTGGTGGCAAAACTTTTTCACCTCGGGTGCCTAAAGTACACACGCTCGTGCTATTGTGCGCGCTCACGTGCCCACCCCATAATTTAATGCTTCCCATGCCGTGCCCCCTAAGGATGCACGCTTGACACCCCCTGCAGCCGCGCATGTGCGCATGGCTTTTTGGGAGCCGGGAGAGGATAAAAATGGCCTTCCCCCGCACCCTTGGAGGCCAGAAACAGCCCGTTTTCTGACTTCCGGTGGGCCTGGTGGGTCCATTTTTTGCCCTCCCAAGGCTCCAGAGGCTTTCTAGGAGCCTGGGGAGGGCAAAAAAAGACCCAACACACAAACCGGAAGTTCAGGAATGGACTTCCAGGTTGCCCGTTGGGCCATTTTTCTCCCTCTGAAGGCTTCAGGAGGGCAAAAACTGGCTGAAAATCAAGGCCGAAAATCAGCTGGCCAGCATGCTCATGTGCACTGGAGCTGACAGGGAAATGCCACGCATGCCGTCAGAAATGGCTTCGCATGCCACCTGTGGCACCCGTGCCATAGGTTCGCCATCATGGCTATATTGGTTGCCACTGACCTTTCTCATGGTCCTTTTCATCCTGTATAGCAAATCTTCAAAGGTGGCTCAGTTATTCAACTACATTTTCTGGCACTGAGCAATGCCTAATAATCTCATGTTGATGTGAAATTCCAATTTTCCTTGGCACATTGCTCACAAGACAGTGTGGACAAATGTTATTCTGAGGTGATATATGAACCACCCGTAAAAGAACTGGTATAACCAATTGTCAATCATATAAGAATCTGTTCATCCTTATACTCAAATATCAGCACTTCAGGCATTACGGTATGTGAGTACCACCCATGACAGATTGCCAGACACACACAGTCCCCCTCTATCTTTGAGGCCATTATAAAAGATCCATATTATTCTACGCTGGCAAAAAAAAACCATGAAGGGTTTGCTAGCACCTTTTCCAATTAGCAGATTTTCTTAAAAGGCATATGTTTTCATGAGCTGTACTTCGCTTTGTCAGAGGCATGGAGTGGCTACATATCAATTTAATTAGGATTTAATCAGGGAGGCAGCTGAAGAAAAGAAAACACAGATTGGTTATTCATAGGCAGGTTAAAAGTGGGACAGATTACAAGTATCTTATCAATTAACAGTTGTAACTGTTAAAAGCCTGTTGTGTGTTGAGAGCTCTGAGCATGTCTCACATGCTAAGATCAGTTTTGTTTTTTGTTTTACTAGACTTCAGTACACAGATAATAGATTTAAATTTCAGGAAGATAGATTCCATGTTAGAAATGTTGGAAAAACTTACAGAATAGAGTTGGAGGTCTTCTATACAAATTCCCCTCCCCCGCTCATGCAGGATGCTCTATTCCAGGGGTGCCAAACTCAATTTCATTGTGGGCCACATCAGGGTTGTGTTTGACCTTGGGGGGGGGCGAGTGAACATGACCAGGGTCGACATGGCCAGCCTGACATCACTTGTGTTGGGGCACCTGTGGTGGCCTGAGCACTCTGCCAGCGAAAATGGAGCTTGGTAAGGCCGCATGTGGCCCTCCCAAGCTCCATTTTCACTGGCAGAGGGTTGCAAGAAGCCATTGCAGCTCCATTTTTACTGGTAGAAACACCACAGATTGGTCCTTCGCTGTTCCCCAGGGCAGCCCCACAGACCAGATCTAAGCACCCCACATGCCAGATCCAACTGGTATCCAACTGGTATAAAGCAGGGGTTTGACACCCCTGCTTTATACCATTTCAAGCAAATGGTTTCCAATCTATTCTTAAAAACTTCTAGTGATGGAACCGCCACCTTCTCCTAAGAGAAAAAGAACACAGTTTGACAATGGAACCAATTATTCAGAGTGATAGTTTCACCTCCACTGGATTTGTTTAAGCAGAGATTGCCAGCTACAGTATTTAATAATAATAATAATAATAATAATAATAATAATAATAATAATTATTATTATTATTATTATTATTATTATTATTATTATTATTATTATTATTATTATTATTATTATTATTTAATATTTGTATAACCGCTCCCTCTCCCCATAGGGACTCGGGGCGGTACACAGGTAGAATAAAAACAATAAAAATATACAGACATTTCTTAAAAACAAATTAAACCTAACCTGCGCTAAAATTCCCCATTAAAACTAAACTATACTAAAAACTACCCAATAAAACCCCAGAGACAGAGAGACTATCCCAGGCCGGCCAGACAGAAAAGATGAGTTTTTAATTTAAGACGGAAGGAGCGGAGGTCCGTGGTCGTCCTAATATCGGGGGGAAGGTCGTTCCAGAGGGCCGGGCCCGCCACAGAGAGAGCCCTTCCCCTGGGCGTCGCCCGCTGACAAAGTCTAGTGGACGGCACCCGGTAATATTGGTAATATTTTAATTTCTGCATTTAAAAAAGGGTTTGGACTTGATGGCCGAAATTGGACTTTCTCTTCCTGCAATTCTAATCAAGGGTTTGTAGCGCTTGAATTTTCTTTGCTCTTGCATTAGGACTGGGCTGGAATTACAAGATTGGTGACTTATAAGAACAGCTGTTTCTTACACCTTCTTGGCTATAATGATTTCAAGTTGATGATTAACTTCCAACTAATCCTGATCAGTGGTAAGGAATGCCTGGAGGTGTAGTTTAGCAATATTAGAAGTTACAAGGCTCTTTACATCAGGGGTGTCAAACTCAAGGCCAAAGGGCTGGATCTGGCCTGCAAAGTGCTTAGATTTGGCCCGTGGGGTCACCCTGGAAACAGCAAAGGACCAGCCTACAGTGCCTCTGCCAGCAAAAACAGAGTTCAGGAGGGGCACATGTAGTCTCCTGAGCTCCATTTTCGCTGGCAGAGGGTTGCAGGAGGCTGTTGTAGCTGAAAACAGAGCTCGGGAGCCCGTTTTCGTTGGCAGAGCTCTCAGGCCACCATAGGCACCCCTGACATGAGTGACGTTGAGCTGGCCATGACCACCCTGGCCACCCCCACCACTGAAGTAAAACACAACTCTGATGTGGCCCTCAATGGAAACGAGTTTGACACCCCTGCTTTATATGGTTAAATTATTTGTGTCTTCCCAACACTAGGATATTCATTCATTGGCATCTGAAAGAACATTTTCTTTTAATAATAATAATCTTTATTGTCATTGTACTAAAATTACAATGAAATTGGTTGTGTCACATCTGTGTCTGATAAGGTCCTCCCATTGTTTAAAACAGCTTTCCTAATCTGCCACTCTCCAGATATTTTGGAACTTCAATTTCCAAAATTTCTAATCAGCCACTGTAACGGGTTTGGGATATTGTTGACTAAGGACATCACATCGGAAAGGACTTCATGTGCCCAATCTTAGGTTCAACCTAATATGGAGATGATGATGATGATGATGATGATGAAGAAGAAGAAGATGAAGAAGAAGAAGAAGAAGAAGAAGAAGAAGAAGAAGAAGAAGAAGAAGAAGAAGAAGAAGAAGAAGAAGAAGAATCTCCTTTTTTTCTACCAGATTCCTGTTTCTTGCAGTGTGTGCATATGTTCCAAATGGCAAGTTCAGTATAAGATCAATGTTAAATTTGCCAGCAAAGATTTTGAAGAAAAGAGGATTGACAACTATTATTCATAATAGGTAACAAATCCTAACCTTTGAAAAGCCTGAACTATAATAATTATGCTTACACATCCAGCCTTACTCTGAAGGCTGCAACTTTGAAATCTTTCTTTCTTTCTCCAAAAATTAAAGGATTTTTAAAAAAAAAAATGAAATTCTAATTTCTCCTTTGTATATTACCCAACAAGGAACTGTGCTTTTAGAACAGACTATTAAATTGCCAATAACTATGGCTGCAATTTGCAACACAAACAAGCAGGTTTTCTTTCAGTCACCATACTGTATTACATAAAGAAAACAATGCCCTTTACTTTGACAGGAGGGTTGTCAGATCGACAGTCAGTTAAACCAATCTGAATAATTACAAGAATTTCAAACATTGCAAATCTTTATAGGATAGTTTCCCTATTGGTCTTTGGGCCTTTTTCTTCTTGCATCTCATCTTGGTTACAAACATGTCCAAGCAGCATTTTTTCCCCCTGATAGATCATCATGAAATTGTCTTAATCATATCTTCAACCCAGGAGTAGATAGCCTCTGCCAACAGCTGTGGTGGTGTTAAAGTAGCAATAAAGAGTCGGTGTGGTGTACTTGTTAAGAGTGCTGGGCTAGAAACCAAAAGATTGCAAATTCTAATCTTATCTTAGATATGAAAGCTGGCTGGGGACATTGGACCAATTACTCTTTGTCATTCACATGTTTGTTATTATGGAGAAAACAGAAGGACGAAGGAGTATTATGTATGTTCGCTGTCTTGAATTACTTATAAAATAGAAAAGGTGGAATTAAAAACATCAATAAATTGTTTTCCTCTTAATCCAATGGCATTCAGCAGCAGTATAAAGAAAAATCTGATGTGCTGTTGGGAGAGGTAAACTCATATGAATCAGAGTAGGTAGAATCAACTGGTTACTTATTGGATGCTTTAAGCTGATAATGATAAACTTATACCCATGTCTGGTTCTCCTCTTCTTCCTTTGCCTCACTTCCAATGGTCTCTGAGGACATATTGAGTTGCCCTCCTAAGTCAGACAGTCCTCTACTGGATTAAGAAACATTAGATTAGCAGGCAGTTAATTGCAGTAGGTGGAAGTTTCATTCATTAGCCCTCAACAAGGATGTGGTGTGGTAAGCAGTGGTACGATTCAGCTGGTTTGGGATGGTTCTAGTGAACCAGTTGTTGCCTGGCCCTGCCCATTTCTTCCCTGCCCCTTCCAGGAATCCTCATATGCCCTGTTTTGGCTCCCAGGTAAGTGCAGGGAGGCCTACTAAACTCAAAACAGGACATGGGGGAGGCGCCTCTCCATGGCCCATTTTGGCTCTCAGGCAGTTGCAGGGAGGCCAAATGCTATTTACTATTTATTCAAATTTATATACCGCCCTATCTCCCTGAGGGGACTCATGCTGCCTGTCACCCCCTGGCCATGGCCACCATGGCCACACCCACCCAGCCGGTCATTAGGGCAGAGAATCGGTTGTTAAATTATTTGAATCCCACCACTGGTGGTAAGGATAGCCAAATTAGACACGATTTCTAGAATGTTAACATCCGGACTCTCAGAGAAAGGAATGTTATTTTGACTATATCTCTCCCCAGCTCCATGCAATCCCCTCACCCAGTTTCCCACAGCACGAAATGTGGCAGGCCTGAAGATCCAAGGCCTAACATGGCTTTCAGGCCTGACACATAATGTGTGAACATAGCACAATCCCTACTAAGTTTGTGTCTTTAGTGGCAGGTGAAAACTGCTGTAATTGAGATGGGATAATGTAATTGCAGGGGTGTCAAACTGGTGGCCCACAGGCCAGATGCATCACATGCAGGCCATGCCCACCCCAGTTCAGCAAAGGAGGGAAAAAATGTGATACATCACATGGAGGCAGCGTAATGTCGCAAGTTTGGCACCCATGGGATAGAGGCATAAAAGGCAATTGAAAAATAACCAAATAGTATTGCTGTAGAAGTAACCCAGAAAAAAACGATGCCATACCAAAGCCTGATAATGATGATGCCAACTTTTAATAAAGGATAACAAAGTTCTTATTTAACAAAGGTTTTGTTAAAAGTTGTTCAGGGTTTTAAGGATTTTTCTCCTTAATTATGTTAAAGGTATTTTCACTTTTTACCTGGCAAATATAATCAATGTTATATCCTTTTGCGGGCTTTTATAAGTCTTGTTTTTTCTTTTAAGTCTTCTTCCACTGTATCCCCCCCGAGTCTCCTAGACTCCAAGAAGCTTTTTCAGAGGATTTGGAAAAAGCTTTGGCAGTATTTTTCAACCTTGGCAACTTTAAGATGTGTGGACTTCAATTCCCAGAATTCCCCAGCTTGGAAGTTGAAGTTGACACATCTTAATACTGCCAAGGTTGAAAACACTGAGCTGCAAGGTTTATTCAGTCAAGAACTTTTCATGAAAAGCCACTTGTGTGTATGTGCAAAACCACATATATATCAGCAACATGCATATTTGTTTTAAAAAAAGCAAGAAGGGAGGAATCAGAAGCTGTCGCTGTGCTGCAGAAGGAGTGTTTTATTCCTACTGCACAGTTTCAAATGTTGGCATTACTCAGATTTATAATTAGCAGGTGAAACCTGGAGCAGCAGCTGCAGATAGCAAGTCATTTTATCAAGCCACTCAAAATGTATTTGAAAATGTATAAAGGGCAGGTACAAAAGAAAACCACCAATCATGAAAAGGAAAGCATATAAATATTGCACTTTCGGGGACCAAATTATAGGAACCAAAACTAAGAACAAGGAAATGGCCACCATTCCAAAGGCAACCGGTAAACAAACCTGTAAGATATAAAGACAGAATTAAAACAAGAAATGTTAAATAGATGAACAAGCAAGAAAGAAATACACAAAAATTACATTTCATACATGCAATGAATCGACTTTAGGCACAATCTTGCCAGAGCTGCTTTAGACAACCATTTCATATGGATTTTCTGAGTACATACAATCAGCTGATGGTCACTCTGGAAACACTTTCTTTAAATGTGAAGCTTAAGTAATCATCTTACAATAATTTGCCTGAATTCACTCAATCTTGCATATGGCTACTATATATAGTACCGAGCTTTTAAGCTACTTCTTAAAAAGGTGACTTTCATAAATGCAAACTCAGCATTGGCTGTGATGTTTTTCTTCCACATTCTCTATCATCCAAACAGAATTTACTCATTGTACAAACCCAGCAGAGCAAGGTTGGATGTGCTTCTCAGAATCAGGGAATGAAAAATATTGAGAACCTGGGGACTTGTAATTGCCAATCAAAATAAACACTGCTGGGATTCGATTGTTGTGGCATCTGATTCAGTATAAAGCAGCTTCCTTTGTTTATCTATTCCACTGGTAAAATTGGAACTGGGCTTGCTTAGGGTGACCGACTGATCCTTCAAAGATTATCAGACCCAAACATTATGTACAACAAGATATAAGCTGGGTGGAAACGATCTCGTAGACAACCCTCACTCTATCAAGGACCTAGGAGTACTCATCTCAAATGATCTAAGCCCCAGAGGCCACTGTAACAGCATTACTAGCATAATCCCCCGTTCTGACTCTTATAGGGATAATTTTATAGGGATAATTTTTAAATTTTAGAGTTTTATCAATTTTAGCACAGGGAATATTTAATTAGTTTTAACAATTTTGTATTTTTGTATTTTGTATGTTTTTAATGATGCCTGTGCGCCGCCCTGGGTCCTTTTTTAGGAGAAGGGCGGGGTATAAATTTAATAAAATAAAAATAAATAAAAATAAAAATAAATACTAAAAAGGCATTGAGAATTGTTAACCTAATTTTGCAAAGCTTCTTCCCCGGTAACATTGTATTACTAACTAAGGCATATAAAACGTTTGCTAGACCAATTCTCGAATATAGCTCGTCTGCATGGAGTCCATACTGTATATCGGACATTATTATGATTTGGTGGGTCCAGAGGTACTTCACGAGAATAGTAGTCCACTCCTTTGTTCACATTAGAATTTCTTATGCCACCATAGGTTTGAAATTTTGGGCTTGGACAAAATTTTGGCTTTGAACTGTGCCGCCTGCAGTATGATCTAAGCACAGTACACAAAATTGTCTGCTACAATGTCTTACCTGTCAATGATTTCTTCAGCTTCAACCTCAATAATACATGGGCAAACAATCATTACAAAGTCAAGATAAACCATTCCAAACTTGATTGCAGAAAACACAACTTCAGCAACAGAGTGGTCAATGCCTGGAATGCTCTACCTGACTCTGTTGTTACATCCTCTAACCCTCCCAGCTTCAACCTTAAACTGTCTACTGTGGACCTCACCCCATTCCTTAGAGGTCCATAAAGGGGAAGTGCATAAGTGCACCACTGTTCCTACATCCCTATCCTACTGTCCCCATTTATTTGTATTCATTTCTTTCGTTCATATCTACGTTTATATTAATACCTGTTATCTTGTACTTGTTTGACAAACTAATAAAATGCAAAATACAAGTCAAAAATTTAGTTACGCATTTCCATTCCTTTCTATGTACCTTGTATGGCCTGAGTAGATCAGGCTCTCGATATCGGAGGACAATGACGCTAGCGCATGTTAGTCCAGTCATAAGCCAAATGGAGAATCCAAAATAATTCATTAAAGCAATTAGATCAGATGAAATGAGGAAAGCAGTTGCAATAATGGTGGACAAAATCATGGCTGGTGCTGGAGTAGAATGGTCGATATTAAGCATGGATACTATAATGGGCAACTGTCCAGACTGACTCGCAGCGTAGCTCAACCGTCCAAGAGTGAATACGCTGCCGTTGAGGGCACCAAATATAGAAATTGCCACAGATGCAGGAATTATCCAAGCAAATGAAGGGATCACTCTCTCAGCCCACATGACTGCTACAACAACTGAAAGGAAATGTCAGCATTGTTAACAGATTATGTCTAAAGGCTAAACAGCTTTCCTTAATATATCACACACAGCTTCGTATATTAATGAACCTTAGTATGCTTTAGTGAACTTTGGAGAACAAATAAGATTTGGTTCCAGAGTAGTGAAGCAACATTGTTTGAAATTGCAAGGCTGAATAAAACTCAGCGATCTTTCGCCTTTTCATAGCTCTAAAAAAGTGATACCTGCAGCAGGTAACCATCATTAAGTAATCTTGCTGGAAGGGAAGCCACCAGATATTCTCATGTCTGATCATTAGACTGACTTAAAAAAAAAAACAATTTTAGAATGCAGCAATGACAAGGTACTTGCACAATGTTGTCAAAAAACATTGTTATAAAAACCCTTGTGGGCAACTTTATGTTCACTCAGAATCCTAGGTGGCTTGTGGGAAATTTTCATTACAGAATTTCTATTTGAGGGTGTTCTGGAGAAAGGATCCGCTAGAATTCTGTATAGTTCAAGTCATGATGGCAATGGAATAGGATGGCAAACAGAATTGTGGCACTGCAAAATCCATTATATATATATATATATATATATATATATATATATATATATATATATATATATATATATATATATATATATATATATATATATATATATATATATATATATATATATATATATATATATATATATATGCCTAGAGCTGTTTTATAAAACCTTCAACTGGACCAATGTATATCTTTAATAAAACACAAATAATTGTTATACTGTACATTATTACTGGCATGAAGTTTGCTGACCACATTACTGATCCCTGGCTTTTGGCACACTATCAAACATGCACAGGTTTAAGCAAAGCAATTAGTTTAATCCTTTGGCTTTGTTGCCCTCCCTCTTCAACCTAATTCCAGTCAGTGGGAAAAGTGTCTGTCAATCACACACACACACATGTACACACACATGCACACTCACATCACAGTAGGAAGGGGGGGGGTCTGGATTAACCTCTAGGCTCCTTCCCTTTTCAATTCCTTCCATAAAATTCCATGTAATGAATCAAGGTAAAAGAAAAATAGTTTGGAATCATTAAGGGAGTCCAAAGAAACATAAGCAGCAGTTCTACATAGAATATATAATTCTAGTCATTCAGATAGATAGATGATAGGTAGGTGGGTAAGTAGGTAGGTAGGTAGGTAGATAGATAGATAGATAGATAGATAGATAGATAGATAGATAGATAGATAGATAGATAGATAGATAGATAGATAGATAGATAGATAGATAGATAGATAGATAGATAGATAACAAATGCCAACTTCCTAACTGTTATGTTTGGGAAGCAATGAAGGAATGAAGTCTTGTCATTTCAATGTTCAGTTCTTTGAGCCGTACAATGGAAAGGTGAAGGCAATCAAATTGCTTGAAACACTGCTGACTGAATAGTTTAGTGCTACAATGCAACTCTGAAAGGCCACCCTTTAAATTTACCACCCATTATTTAATTGAGGATGCAAAACGGTGACAACCAAAAACCCTCGTGTGTAGAGAGATGTGTGCCAACATAAGCCATTTACAACCAACTGAAGCAGGATTGGCAATACAAAACAAAATGAACCTCAGTGCTAAAAACATCCTTTCTTTCTTGTTGAAATCTCAAGGGCATCCAGTACAAACCTTGTTCTATACCACACAGCTCCGCAGGAAGCTACTAGTACAGGGGTCAGCAACCCACGCCTCTGGAGCCTCATGCGCTTCTTTCATCCCTCTGCTGTGGCTCTCTGTTGCTGGTCGGCTCCACAATTGATAGGGCTTTCAGTTAGGACAGGTGAAGGAAAAAGGATGCTGGGCTAGGAGGAGACTCTATGGTGGGGGAACCAGACTTCTGGTCAGCTCTAGAATTGAATGAGGGGCTTCCAGTAAATACCTTTGTGGCTGTTTTGAGTGTTTAAGGTTGCCGACCCCTGTATTAGTAGAACGTGGCAGGCCAGCCTGACTGAGACTGTAGGAGAGGGGGAGGGAGCATATCCGCATAAACCAACTTTCAACATATGCTTTCACCAACAACTGGTCACCTGATTGTACTTCCATTTGAGTGGATGGATAGCTTTGCAACAACTGTTGTTGCCCTGTGTTGGTAAACCAAGAACAATTTAAGTCAGTCTTATGGATTGGAGGTGCACTGAAAGTGGTATCCTACAGAGGTAGTCAGAATATTTGTGCCACAGTTCACTGCATGTGGAAGCATTGCCTGTGATTCATCTGAGCTTATCTAGTGAATTCTTTGTTGTATCGATTATAGGTGATATAATTACCCTTTGTGAATGAAAAATACAGACTACCCAGCCATACCTGAGGAAACAATTTCCTGCGGTGTGAGAACTGTCAGATATGAAATGTTAACCAGCAAATAGAAAATAATGACTAAAGGAAGTGCAGTCAACACAGTCCAAAGAATGTTTCTGCTTGGATTTTTAATCTCCTCTGCAAGACATAAAATAGAAATTACTGAAACGTATCTATTTATACAGCAAGAAAATATACAATCCCAAGTATGTACTAAAAACATTGTTTTTTCTGTAATTTTTCTCAAACAAAAAAAGGTTTCCTGCTTTTCCCAAATCCATTTGTCAGGTTCTTAAAAGCAATTTGGAAACAATCCAGAAACGTTTTCAGATTCATGGACTCTGAAATGCTGCATATATGAAGCGGAGATCAGTGCCCCTGAATTTACTACTTTTAGTCATTACCATTTTTGTTGTAATGCTTTAAATTTGATTTCAGATCAAACACCATCATTAATAATTTACCACTGGTGTGTCCTGAACAGGAAATACATGAAGAAATTTAAAAATGTAAATGGCTTCTCATGCAAAGCATTTCTATTCTATTATTGAGTTATCATCCTTTTTTGCTAGCTCTACCTACTCAACTCAAAGCAGCCAATAAAAGTCAAAATACAAACCACAACACCCAAGAGAAAAATAACAAAAAATCACAATGAAAGCTAACACAACAGCTTACGTTCTGAGAAGCAGCCACTGCATTTTATAGAACTAATCGGCATCTTATGATACTTATAGCTCACTTGTTCAGTTATTCTTAAGGAGATTTACCCCTGGTAGAAAAGAACTACAAGATCTAATCTTCCCTGAAGACCTCCAGAAATCACAAAGATCAAATTTTTGTTCCTGTCATATTTACATTCCACGAGTTTCTTCAGTCTTTCTAGCAACCCCTATAATGAGTTGCAAATCTTAGGATTAAGGTTCACTGTCTCTTGGAATCCTGAACCTGTTTTTCATACAGTTCCCAGTTATCGGGCTTCAGAAATTTTCTCAAAAAGGCATGGGGTCCAAAATCCAGTCTCTTAGTATCTAACACGGTCATAAGGTTACATAGATCTGGAATTTTGTGAACATATTGGTTGATGGAAAATGTTCATTGATATTAATATGTCACATTGGAAGGCTACAGATAGCTGTACAGCACTGATTTCCTCCAGTGCTATCATCCTCTCTGGCAAGGTGCTCCTTACCACCTATTTTATATTTGGTTATTTTAGGCAGATGTATATATTTCTGAAGGGACTCAGTAGCTAAGACACTGAGCTTGTCGATCAGAAAGGTCAGCAGTTCAGTGGTCTGAATCCCTAGCGCCGCATAACAAAGTGAGCGCCTGTTACTTGATCCAGTTTCTGCCAACCTAGCAATTCGAAAACATGTAAAATTACAAGTAGAAAAATAGGGACCACATTGATGGGAAGGTAACAGTGTTCCGTGCGCCTTCGGCATTTAGTCATGCTGGCCACATTACCATGGAGACGTCTTCAGACAGCACCAACACTTAGGCTTTGCAATGCAGATGAGCACCACCCTCTAGAGTCGGGAATGACTAGCACATATGTGCGAGGGGAACCTTGACCTTTATACATTTCCAGTCAAAGCACTGCCATACAAATTACATATACAATCACTCTTAGAAATTAAGATGAAACTGTTTCTTAGCAACATGGATTTTCCTCCATGTATTTGCAAAAATAATGTAAGAGTACCAGGATTAATAAGAATTGGCCTATTTTAGACTCACAGAACAGTGTGAAAATAAACTGGCCATAATGAAATTGGCCAGTTTATTTTCACACAGTTCTGTGACAAATGTGGCAGTATTCTGAATGGATTTAAATTAAATGGGAAAATGGGTTCAGTCTGAAAACTGAATGGAGCAACAAGAAATGCATCCATTTTCACATGGCGAGGTTTGAGGAAAGTGCATAAGGAAGGCACTGCAAGCATCAGGGAGGGTGCATGAGGGAGGCAAAGTGAGGCCAAGGTAAGTGGCATGAAATGAGCATGAAGTGGCTGAGGGAAGGTAGAAGAGTGGAGGGGACATACCTCAGCAACTTCCAATCTTCCCCTGCTGGCTTCCCTATTGACTTATTGGGGAAGCCGGCAGAGAAGTTCTCAAATGACAACCACGTGACCGTGGGGTCTGCAACCACTGTAAGCATGATCTGTCAAGTGCCCAGGTCATAATCACATAGCTGCGCGAATGTTAGAATAGCCAGAACTGCAAGGACCAGCCATAACTACAATTTGTTCAGCATAAACTTCAAATGGTCATTGAATCAAGAGTGGTAAGGGAAGGGCTGGCTGGAGTCAAGATTTAATTGACAGCACAGCAAGTGATTTGGCAAAGAAAATGGAAGACATACCTGCCAAGTAGCTAAGTGACCACCAGCCACCGTAGGCATACAACCCTTGGAAAAATGCTTCTGAGATCTGCACAGCATCTGGAATCTCGGCACTGAAAGCATTTTCGAACCTGGCTGTGTTCTTTTTCTTTCCTCTGATCAACAGGACTATTCCACCGATCGCAATAATGGAGAGAGCCATCAACTTGAGAAAGGTGAAAACGATCTGCACCCAGGCGGCCATCTTGACACTTCGCCCATTGAGAATCCCAAGGAACAAGAGAACAGCCAAAGCCAAACATTTCTTTGCCATCTCAGGAGCTGGGCACGCTCCATAAAAAGGTTGAATGGCATATTCCGCAAACAGCAAGGCTCGAGCGGCATTCGAGGCTGGTCTATTAAACATGGCTGTCCATAAAAAGATAAAAGCCACCGGAGCGCCCAGGGCTCTTTTTATGTGGCTGTATTCCCCTCCAGAAAACGGCAGTGCTGTGATGAGTTCCGCGTAACAGAGAGCACCCATCAGCGAGATGATGCCAGAAGCAGTCCAGATTATTAAAGACACACCAACATTGAGCAAGGAATATTTGAGCACTCCGGTTGGGGAGACAAAAATCCCTGCACCTATAATTGTGCCTACTATGAAGCTAACCCCTTCTAAATAGCCCATTGACTTTTTAAGCTGGATCTGGTTTTCATCGGCATTTGCGTCCTTAGCTTGGTTACCTTGGTCTCTCCCCATGGTTTCAGTTTTCTTTTGGGGCTTTTGAGTGAGCAACTGAGGGTAACCTGAAGACCTGGCACCCTTCCCTTGTTGAGAGCAAGCAAATGATTTCAGAACTCTGTCCTTTTAGCTTTAAAAGGGAAAAAGGGGGTTGATGATTAACCATGTCTTTTCAAAGGAGACGGTCAGGTTTGGCAAACCCAATCTGTGGGTTTTCTGCACAAAAGATATAATCCAGTTCCACTGAGTTTTTGGAGAGTTATCAGCTGATGGTTAGCAGGCAGGCTGATTCCTAAACCTGTACACTTAATTTCTGTCTAATATACCATTGGACAGAACCATTTCTACCATTGGAAGAAAAAAGACAATGTAGAGAAAGCCCCCAAATTATGGCTT
Organism: Rhabdophis nuchalis; assembly: GCA_039707465.1. Taxonomy (NCBI): domain Eukaryota; kingdom Metazoa; phylum Chordata; class Lepidosauria; order Squamata; family Natricidae; genus Rhabdophis; species Rhabdophis nuchalis. The sequence continues at coordinate 190,830,965 of CM077645.1, forward strand.
CTGGAATTCTTTCCAATCCCTTGCTAGCATTCTGAGCCTCAACCCAATTTCTCAAAGACTATACTGGGGTGGGAGGTGGGGGTATGGAGGAAGGGTTATTCTGTATCATCCTGGACATTTTCTAATCAATCTTATTTTTGTGGCTTCTCATTCCACATGAGATTAGATCTCATTCTATTCTGTTTTAGGCAGACAAACGAACAGAGTCCCAACCTTCTTTACATAACTTCTTTCCAATGTTCCACTAGGCTGCACAGGATAAAAGACTATCTGTAGGACAGAATGTTAATTTTCCTCCTACATATTTTACTCAAAGTCTGCTACCAAATCTAAGTACCTGGTTAATCAAAATGAAGTACTGCTCAATGTTCTCCCCAGATTACTCATTAAATGAAGCATATGGCCATAAAACTTTACTGGTTCTTTAATGATTTAGCAAACTGTTCCCCTGCACTGAGGCGATGCTACAACTACTTCATGTATTTGGTTTGTCAAAAAAAAAAAGTCCAAAGAAAATTCCTTCAGATTTTATCTGCTGGTCTTTGAAAACTTTTAAAATGAAATTTGTTCACCAGCCACTTTAACTGTCTTTACTCCCCAATCATATAAAAAGAGATCCTCGCTCAATGACCACTTATTCAGTGACTGAAGTTACAATACCACTAAACAAGGAGACATGTAGGCAGTTTTCAGAGCTGTGGCCATCGCAGCATCCCTGCAGTTGCAATTTGGGCTCTATGATGGTTGTAGCTTATTGTAGTCACATGATCACTATTTGAAGCCTTCACTGCCAGCTTCTAACAAGCAAATTAAATGGAGAAGCTGTGAGAAGGTAATAGAGGAGAGGAGAGGTGAGGAGAGGAGAATAAAAAGAGTTGGAGGGGACCTTGGAGGTCTTCTAGCTCTGCTTAGGCAGAAGACCCTACACCAATTCAGACAAATGGCTATCCAACACCTTCTTAAAGACTTCCAGTGTTGGGGCATTCACAACTTCTGGAGGCAAGTTGTCCCACTGATTAATTGTTGTAACTGTCAGGAAATTTCTCCTCAGTTCTAAGTTGCTTCTTTCCTTGATTAGTTTCCAAACATTGCTTCTTGTCCTGCCCTCAGGTGCTTTGGAGAGCTTGACTCCCTCTTTTTTGTGGCATCCCGAGGTATTGGAACACTGCTATCAAGTTTCTCCTAGTTCTTCTTTTCATTAAACTAGATATGCCCAGTTCTTGCAACTGTTCTTCATATGTTTTAGCCTCCAGTCCCCTAATCATCTTTGTTGCTCTTCTCTGAACTCTTTCTAGAGTGTCCACATCTTTTTTACATCGTGGCAACCAAAACTGAATGCAGTATTCCAAGTGTGGCCTTACCAAGGCATTTAGTCACAGGATGTCCTGTTTAACACATGGGATTTGCTTAACAAATGCACTTGAACTGCACTTGTAAATCAAGTGAGTTTTGTTTTTGTTTTCGCTTGTTGTTTAGGGATGCAGTTTACTGTCCCAATTATGGTAGTTAACTGAGGACTAACTGCCTGTTTGTGTTTACAGGTAGTCCTTGACTTGCAAGTGTTAGTTGAACAATGGTTCAAAGACACAAAAGCCTGGAAACTGACCTACCTCCTATTCTCAAAGGTATGACCATCACACACCACTTCTGCAGTCACATGCTTGCAATTCAAGCTGCTTTTGGCAACCAGCTTACATTTATGACAGTTGCAGTATCTTGCAGCCACATGACTGCAAGTTGCAACCTTCCTAGCTAGCTTCTGACCATCAAAGTCAATTGAGGAAGACAGATCTGCTTAATGACTGTGTCATTCAGTTAGTGACTGTAGTGGCTTAACAACCATAGAAAATATGATTGTAAAATTGGATGCAATCATGTGATTACTTACTTCAGTGACAGTCAACCTGGTCTCTACTGCCCGCTAGTGGGCGTTCCAGCTTTCATGGTGGGCGGTAGGGTTTTGTCCAATAGTGAAGCACTTTCCTTTTTAAAAATTTAATTGACTTCCCTACTTTATAAATCACCATTACTGTGGAACCAGTGGGCGGTTAGAAATGTTTACTACTAACAGAGATACAAAAGTGGGCGGTAGGTATAAAAAGGTTGACTAGGTTACTTCATTGCTTATCAACTAAAAATCTTGCCCAATTGTGCCCACACAGTGGGGAGTACCTGTATACTCAAGCTAAGTTCCCTTTAACTTAATAGTATGTATGAATCTTATAACTATTACCTAACACAAAGCACTATTACAATATTTCTGGGTGCATGTGTAGAGTTTGTGCTGTATTTTCTCAAACCCATGAAGCATAAAATACAATACAAAATGCCATTATAACCAAACTGACAGGTTCAATATTGCAGTCTAAGACCTGCAAACTGTTGGCAGTAGATATTTTTCTGTAGAATACACGCCACTCTCAGCAATTTAGCATTGTTTGGATGCTTTCGAAACAAACACAAGCGATAGGCAAGCAGCTGGGCTGACAGCCTTTTCGTTCACCTTTCCGCCTAAATAGGTTCTTTGAAACAACATGGATGGAAAATTTGGATGAAACTTACTAAATACAAAATCTGTTATTCTAAAAGATAACAGATGTACCATAAACAAAGATTTTTGGAAGGGCCGCTTTTCTTTATACTTGGTTTAAGCAATAATAGATATAAGAACGGCCTTATTTATGCACCACAGAGATCTTTGTGTCAGGGCATTTCAGAGAATCCACACAATTCCTCAGCCTGGAACAACTTACCATGTGATGGTGAACCTACGACACATGTCAAAGGTGACATGCCACAGTGTTTTGGATGACATGCCAGCGTTGACCAATACCCAACAACTGTTCTTAAAAGCATTTATGTATATTTGAATGCCACCTGTGAATGCCAGACTCTTGTGTGGCTTCTGGGCCTTCTAAAAAACATTCAAGAATGGAGCATTCTTTCACATGGCTGCAGATGCCACAGAAGAGCATTTTCAAAATTGTTTCAGGAAGCCAAGACCTCATGTGACTCGGAGCTGTCCCAGGTTGGTCTCAGGAGCCTGACCAGTGGTAAGTGATTCACTTACCTTCCCTACCGGTTCGCAAATGTGACTGCGTATGGGCACTCGCTTCACTCGCACACGCTGTGTCTGCGCATGTGCAGCGTCTTCTGCGCATGCACAGTGCTCAAGCATTACATTGGGGCAGGTGGACAGAGCGTCCCACAGCCGCCGCTACTGGATTGCCTGGACCAGAGAGAACCGGCTGAATACCACCTCTGGGCCTGTCAAAGGAATGAAAGCTCCACCTGAAGGCAAGCACTTTGCAGCAGATTCTGGGATCACACAGGTGATTGGTCTGCATTTTGTTTAAATAAATAAATACATAAAAAAGTGTTTCTCTTTTGTTCAGGGGCGGGGTGACATGCCAGCAGAGTCAAGTTAGGCATTTTTCAAATTTTTGACACACCAAAGGCCAAAAGGTTTGCCATCGCTGACTTAGACCAAATCAAGGCACAGATAGCCCTTGTCTAACGACCACAATTGAGCCCAGAATTTATGTTGCTTAATGAGAAATTTGCTAAATTTGTTTTGCTCCATTTTATGACTTTTCTTGCCGTATTTGTTAAGTGAATCACTGCAGTTGTTAAATTAGTACAACGGTTGTTAAGGGGATGTGGCTTCCACATTGACTTTGCTTGCCAGAAGGTTGCAAAAGATGATCCCATGACCCATGTACACTACAGCTGTTATAAACATGAACTAGTTGTCAAGCATCAGAATGTAAATCACGTGACCATGGGGGTGCTGCAATGGTCATAAGTATGAAATATGGTCGCAAGTCACCTTTTTCAGTGCCGTTTGAACAGTCTTTGAACTGGCCAAAAGAGGAAGACAAAAAGGAACTAGCAGATCACTTCACAATTTATTTCAATTTTTTTTCATTGTTCCTCCCAACAGAAGTCTCAGTCTCTGTCCTGTTTTGTTTTTTTGTGATAAGTCAGAAGACGGGATACTTTGAACAGTCGCTAAATGAACTGTTGTAAGTTGAGGACTACCTGTATTCACAAATACAAAGAAAACACAAGAATGGAAAGAGTTGTGCTTGTCTTTTTCCATGTGAAATCAGTTCCATCATTAGGACTGGAATCTGGAGCCATGTAGCCAGGAGACTCCAAATAAACAAGAGCCGAAGGGAGTGTGATGTAGCAGCCAATGGGTCAAGCAGGTCAACACAATATGAATTGTTGCATCTGCCAATTATCTTTATTTGCCCCAATGCATCTGTGCCCTGGGCAGGGACCAGAGGGATTTAAAGACAAGTTGCCTTGTTAGGCTTTGCATTCAATCTGTGGAAATGATTAAAATAAAAATTGAGGGACTGAGCAGTGTTTCTGTTCATAGTTGCCAGCTCCTGGGAAGAAGGCAGAAGAACAACTAGGGCAGTGAATATAAGGAAATGTAGAAAACTGACCAAAAATTACATTTTATTTCCCCAGTCCCTCAGACTTGATCAGCAAACTACAATGTAACTAACCAACTCAGCAACCCATAAGGTTTCCATGAGTTCCTTTTCCTACTAGTTATTGGAATTAAATTTATGTATAGTTAAATTAAACTCTAATAACAGAAAGTGAAGAGGAACTAAAGAGCCTCTTGATGCGGCTGAAGAAGGAGACTGCAAAAGTTGGCTTGAAATTCTACATTAAAAAAACTAACATCATGGCATCCGGCCCTCTCAATTCCTGTCAAATAGATGGGGAAGAAATAGAGGTAGTGACAGATTTTATCTTTCTGGGCTCCAAGTTAACTGCAGATGGAGACTGCAGCCAAGCAATTAAAAGACACTTGCTCCCAGGGAGGAAAACTATGGCAAATCTAGACAGCATACTAAAAAGCAGAGACATCACCCTGCCAACAAAAGTGTGTATAGTCAAGGCTATGGTTTTTCCAGTTGCAATGGATGGCTGTGAAAGTTGGACCATAAAAAAGTTGAGCACCAAAGAACTGAGGCCTTTGAACTATGGCGCTGGAGAAGACTCTTGTGAGTGTTGTGGACTGCAAGGCGATCAAACTGGTCAGCCCTAGAGGAGTTCAACCCTTACTGCTCTTTAGAAGGCCAAATCCTGAATATAAAACTCAAATACTTTGGCCACCTAGTGAAAAGGAAAGACTCACTGGAGAAGAGCCTCATGCTGGGAACGATTGAGGGCAAAAGAATAAGGGGACGACCGAGAATAAGGTGGCTGGATGGAGTCACCGAAGCAGTAGGCACGAGCTTAAATGGACTCCAGAGGATGGTAGAGGGCAGGAAGGCCTGGAGGAATATTGTCCATGGGGTCGCAATGGGTCAGACACGACTTCGCAGCTAATAACAACATAATTTGATATGGCCTATACAACCCGTTAATAGCATGATGAACTTGTCATCTCATTTTTTTCCTTAAACTAATTAACTTCAAAATTACAGATAGTTAATATATTATTGCATATTAACAAAACTATTACAACTTAGAATGAAAACAAACCAGAAGACTCAGACAGAATCTATAGACTGACCTGCTGATTGGCAAACAGAATTAAGAAAGCTAGCTAGAATGATCACAGATGGCATTCCTCTTTGGAGACATGCATGTCCTTCAGAATAATGATGTAGCACTTTGTCCATTTCTGGAAACTGACAAGTATCTGTACATGCCTTACCAGACAGCATCCATATTTTCTTAGGGGGTGCCAACACTGTCTTTTTGTTAATGTTTAAAAAATAATTACAACAGATGGCAAGAAAATGTATGCATAATTGTCAAGCTAGCACAAAACCATGAGGTGTAAAACTATATTCTGGGAAATGTGTGCAGTTGAAATCTTGTTCCAGAATATGAAAGATGGATAAACTTAATTTGCAATAAAGTAAACCTAAAGAAGCCCTCAAGTCAAGCATGAGTTCCAGTTATTTTATGGACTTGTTCATGCAATTTTCTTGTTAGCGATATGGAAGGGTTTGCCATTGACTTTGTCCAACTTCATACACTAGCCAACATCTTTCTGTGTCTTCTATCTAAGAATAAACTAAATCTGATCCTGTTCAGCTTCCAAAATCAGAAATGGCCAAAAGGGGAAGACAAAAAGTAGCTAGCAGATGACTTCACCATTATTTCAATTATTTTCATTGTGTCTCCCAACGAAAGTCTCAGCATCTGTACTGTTTTTTGTGGTAAGTCAGAAGATGGGATGCAACATTTAAAGTGCTGAATTATGATAGAGAGGCCTAAGTTCAAACTTTGCTTCTGAAACTCACAAGTTGCTCGTTAGCAGTCCCAATGTCTTGTGCGATAATCATCACAGAAGCATTGCGAAAGTAAACATTATGGGGGAACAGCTTCTGGGTTTATTATCCAATCACATGCTCTCTTTCACAGTCAAGTTGAAGTGCTACTTACCATTCCTAAGACAGCGGAAAAAAATCACTTGTATAACTTTTCCTAACCGTAGTGGCTTCCATCTTGTTACAGGAATGATGTCAGCAAATAATACAGTTTTTATTATGTACAGAGTTAGGACATATTAGGGACAGGTACTTTGACAGTTTTCTACCACCTTTATTTACTTGTCCTTTCATGCAAAGCCACTAGGAAATTGGGGTGTCAAACTGGTGGCCTGTAGGCCGGATGCGTCACGTCTACCCCAGCTCTGCGAATGGGAAAAACGTTGCAAAATGTCCCATGACAGAAATGTGATGCGGTGAGTTTGACACTAGATATTGGAAATAACCAACAGTAACCTTCTTTGGGGTGGTTGTGGTTCAGGAGAAAATGGATAGTGACAAAACCCACCCTGGTTTTGTGCAGCTGCATTTAGAGGGAGCCTCAGGATTATAGAGTCAAACCTGTGTTTGAAAGCAGGCATGAGAATGTGGTACCAGAAAGCAGCACCAGGGCTGGTTCTCTATCTCGCTCTTTACCATTGTTCTGACTGAGGCTTCCCAAGAGCATGAAGCAAACTTCTTGTCCTGACAAAAAACACTTTTATTAATTTACTGTGAATTCTGCTCATTCACATCCAGCAAAGTCTTTCAAGGGAGGATTTACAGTCACAGACTTTATCTGTCTTGGAGAGCTGCCAGGCCGATATCCACAAAACCTGGCAAGGAGTATCGGGGAGTCACGAACCAATTCAGCTAATTCTCTCTGCAAACTCCACTCCACTTTCGTTCTTCTTTTATTTCCTCTGGGAGGGGCCATTCATCATCCACCTGTGGCCTTACTCCCAAGTCAACCCCTGTTCTTTAGCTGTTCCCTTCATCTGGCAACTCTGTGCATGCGCACACTGGGTACAGGCTCCAGCGGTTTTTCTGTCTCACTGATATCTGACTCTGAAGGCAGCTGATAACTGGCATATGGCTCTGGCCCCCTCTCTGCTCTGACATAGAGCCCTCATCAGTGCTTTCCCCAGACTCCAGGACTGGCCCATGCTCCTCCCCAACCTACTTACTGTCCAAAAAATGCTGCCAACTCCGCTGGCGGGCCACAACAACCATGCAGACTTTTTCCAAGATTCTGAGCCAGGGACTCTCCAGAGACTTGGCAAGGAAATGGAGACAGTAAGGCTTGAAAGAACAATTCTCACATTCCCAAAACAGGCGGCCTTGGAAGACAACACCCCAAAGCTAAAGAAGGGGGATGTGTGTGCCTAATTCAAGTGCCAAATGCTGCACATTGCAACACTGGAGGATTTTAAGAAGAGTGGACATCTATTTGTCTAGTTAGTTTAGAAGACCTCCAAAGGTCCCTTCCAACCTGTAATTCTGTTATTCTGCAGGATCTACCCCTCTAGTGATCCTCGATTATAATACCAACTGGATGGTCAATGAGGCACACAGTGAAGCTGCCACAGCTCATTTTCTGCTTAAGGGGGAAAACAGTATTTAACATTCAGACAGCTAAGGGTGACTTTTAAGCTTGCTCAGGTAAGGGGTGAAGATGAGAGGAAGGCAAAGCAAGGAGTTTTCTAGATCTCTTTGATGCCATCTAAGGCATCAAAGAGATCTAGAATAGCGCTAGAAAAATTGTTCTACTTAAATGATGAAATAATCTCTCATCCTCTGCAGAAGGTAAAAGTGCCCCACTGAAAATATTATAGATGTGCTTTTGACTTGAGAACAAATAATTTAATTTTAACCATCTGTTTAGACTCCTAGCAATTACCAAGAAGAGTAGAAATGGGAAGGATGTTAAGGGTGGCAAAAGATGAAATGCGGGAAGAGGGCAACAGCTTCGACTTTATGTACCTGTAACAAGAATATAGGTACACAATTAAGGCATTTGAAATTGATGACATTATCAACATCTGCTATTTTGACACCGCTCCTGAAATTTACTGTGGACTCTTCTGAGAAGTGGTGACTCCTAACTGTGCCATTTCCAATTTGACAAGTACACATATCCCTTTCTGATTTGTCTCCTTCAAATGCCACTTTAAATGGCCCCCTTGAGCCATGGGATTTCCTTGTTTTGTAAGATTTTTTCCAATTTCCACTGGCAACGCAAATAGAATTCAGGAATATTATTACTGCCAGAGAAGAATATTCAAGCCAGTACCAGCAAATATATTGGGTTGCATTAGAAACCTCCCCCCCAAAGCACTGCAAAGCTAATTGTATGCGCATTGTGTAATGCTTATTATAGCAATAGCACTTAAGGGATATTTCATCTCAACCCTGAAACAGTTAAAAAAAACGGTATACCTCCAACTATGTAGCGCAGTACTATTAGCTTTTTACACATTCAATTCTAAAAACAAAAGGTTTGATCCCTGAGGTTGTAGTTTGCGTTGTAGCTGTAAGCAATTCTCAGGATTGCGATTTAAATAAATGTTCTCGCTCTTTCAGAGAAACTGGTTTGGACTTTAAATCAAGGCACATTTTATTCGAAATACAAAATATCTGCACCGGCAAGTCGGGGCTATGGAATACGGCTGCAAACCTCCCAGCTATCTCCCGACCGCAACTCAGAAGCATTGTAACTTTCTGCTGCCATCTGGTGGTCGTATGAATCTCTCAGACCGACTCAACCCTAACCTTGTTCTCCAAAATTCTCCCAAGCCCACACCGGTTGTGGGAACGTAAAGTCGAATTTTCAACCCAGTTAGTTACTGACCAGGGGTCTCCAACCTTTGCAACTTTAAGTCTGAAGGACTTCAGCTCCCAGACTTCTCCAGCCAGCAAAGCTGGCTGGAGAATTCTGGGAGTTGAAGTCCTTCAGACTTAAAGTTGCAAAGGTTGGAGACCCCTGAGTTACTCTATTCGCCCTTTCTCTCGCTTAGAAGCACTTTCGCCTCAATGGGAAGCATCTCGCTGAGGGTTTCCATTTCAAGCCCAATAAATAAAAGAGCAGCTGAAAATGCAAAAAAAAAGCAGCGAGCCAATTCACATTTTCTCCTTGGTGCCTTGCCTTCCTTCCACCTTCTCCCCCCTCATAAAAATAGCCAATCTTACCGGGTTCATATCATGAAAATAACAGGCTGCAACTGCATTTCCGGACTGGGTTTTTATTTTTAATATGGAAATCGTCAAGTGCCATAGATGTGTTTGCACGTGCAACTGTGGAATGAGTAAGAACAGTCGGGGCTGCCTTGCTCATAATTTACTCTTTCCGATCCCGCGCCCACAAGTGCAAATCGCTTTCTAAACTTTTTAGCCGTTTTTCCCCCCCTGTCTTCCGCCCCTGGAGTAGAGAGGGGCACCGAAACTTTCCTTTCCCCTTACGACTGTCTTGCAGCCGCAACGCCTTCGTTGCACAGCCGCTGGGAAGGGGAGCGGGAGCAGCCCACATCCCTCCCGTCATGCCCAGCGGTGCCGTTGGCGCAGTCACCGCGAGGAGGGCCTGGTGGGCGGGGTTCAAAGCGGAGGGCGGCAATTACCGCGGTTCCGCCTGGGCAGGAGGTCGCTAAGCAGAGCGGAATGGCGGCGGTCTGCGCAACTTCAGGGGAGCTCAGCCTAATGGAGAAAGGCATCAAGAGGTGAGAGGCTGCAGGGAGGCAGAGGAAGCCCTGCGTAGGGGAGTCTCTGAGCTTTTTCCAAATCCCGTCTCAGGTGTTGCTCTACTGCGAGGTTGCATCATTTTTGCACACTTAGGGGTTGCTTCCCCTTGTCCGTCCTTGGGTGTCATGCAGAAGTGCTGGGGTAATTTGGGGTCACAGCTCTACTTTGGGGTTTGTTTGTTTTTTATCCATCCCCTGCTTCTTTTAAAGTAGACCGGGAGCCTGAATTGTTAGCCAATGGCTATTTAGTCTTTTAAATTATTTGACGAAAGTTAGAAGTGATGCTCCATGGAATGTGTGGTCTTTTTATGTGTGGAAGAAGGTGGCAAGTAAGATGAGGTTACCCGGTGCAAAAAAAAGAAAAAGTCTTTTCATAATGTATAATTTACAGGCTGCTATCGTAAAGTCAGCTACCATAGAATTGATAGCATAGAATTAGATTTCTTCACTTTGGTGGAGAAAAAAATATCAACAACTGCAAGTCATGATACATATTTTATTCATTAATACGTACCGGAATTAAATATTCATTTGGTTACTGCAATGCACTGTACATGGGGCTGCCCTTGAAGACTACCCAAAATTTCAATTGGTCCAGAATGCAACCGTGTGCACAGTAATGGGGTCCCTAGTTTGCTCTTGTAACAACCTTTGTTACAAGCTGCATTAGCTTCCGGTTTCTTTCCAGGTGCAATTCAAAATTATCACTTTAAAGCCCTGTATGGAACAGGGACAGGTTATATGCAGGGCTGAAGTGCTTGAAGGACGAATACTCATCCTATTGGGTCAGATAGGGTGGGCACACTTCTGGTCCCTTCCCTTAAATTTTGCTATTTGATAGCAATTAGGAGGCATGCGTTTTTCAGGGCAGCACCATGGAACACTCTGCCTCTGAGATTCAGCCTTCCTAGCCCTCTATAAAGCTTTGAACACCTGGCTTTTCCTCCAAGCGCTAGGATAAGATTTCCTCCAAGCGCTAGGATAAGATTAGATGACTGCACCAAGAAGTTTGCACAATTAAGTATTTTTAATACTATAATTTTTAATCCAGAGAATCATGAAAATACTGGTGTACCTTGTACAGAGTGTGGTTTTCATGGGCTTGAATACTTGTTACTTGTTATAAATAGTCCTCGACTTACGACCACAAAACTCCCCTTTTTATGACTCTGTAATCCCTTAATTCAGGGTAGAGTCACAGCAACTGGATGAAGCCCTAGTTAGATGTCCTTCCTGACACTGCACAAGGTTTGCATCAGATATATATATTTTGCACCTTAAAGAAAAAAATCTACTGCTATCTAGGATTGAACTCTCAACCTTCCGAGCCCAATTGAACCCCAAATTTCTGTGGCTAAGCAAGATATTTATCAGTTGTTAAGTAAATCAGTGCCGCTTTTAAATTAGTAACATGATTATTAAGTAAATCTGGCTCCCCATTGACTTTGTCAGAAGGTCACAAAAGATGATCACATGATCCTGGGACATTGCAACCATCATAAATATGAGACATGTGCCAAGCATCTGAATTTTGATCGCATGACCATGGGGATGCTGCAATGGTCGTAAATGTGAAAAACTGTCATAAGTCACTTTTTCCAGTGCATTGTAACTTTGAATAGTCACTAAATAAACGGTTGTAAGTCAAGGGCTGCGGGTACTTCAAATTTTCTACATATTATTGAAAACCAATGTTTTGTCATATGTTCTTCATTTATAGTTTAGCAGAGCTGCCTTTAAGTTCAGAACTTCACACACTCAACTTGCACTGTAACCGGATTGTCAGAATTGAAGGTCTTGATCATCTGTTGAACTTACAATATCTAGATCTTTCATCAAATCGTATACAGTGGATTGAAGGCCTAAGCTGCCTTGCAAACCTGCGTACCTTAAATTTGGCTTGCAACTTGATAACAAAAGTTGAAGGTCAGTCCCTAATTAGATCAAGGCTTGATGTTGGGTTAATATAGGATTCCTTCCATTTGTGGGAGGGAACTAGAAAACAATGTTTCCCAACCCTGACAACTACCAGATGTGTTGACTTAAGGCCTAGAATTGACTTGGGATAGGCAATTCTAAGAAGTTCACACATCTTGAAGTGACCATGATTGGAAAGCTCTGTGGGGATTCTTAACTGTAGTCTGTAAGTAGATTCTAGGGCATCTGTGTATGTTGAAGGGGAAAAAAATCAACTTTATTCACTGTTTTTTTCATTCAGTAATGTACGTCAGCAACAACCTGATTTATGATCTCCAGATTTCAAAAGTTTTCACTTTAATAAAACTCATCTAAAATTATACCTTAGAAAAGACATTTTTTACAAATTTAACTGATTAATAAAGAAGCATCTATATTGCTATAATTGTTATTTTTTAAAAACATTTTGGTAACCATATTTGGGCATAATTGGCTTACGTTGCATTTATTTTTTTCTGAATTTTTCAGACATTTTTTTGAAACAAGGTCCATAAGTTTCACCAGACTCTCAAAGGGATTCATGACAGAAAAAGGTTTAGAATTTCTTGGATAAAGAAAACTTGCTAAAGGATTTTTGTTGATTCTTTTGCTGACGCCAGTGCTGTCTCTCATACTGTTCTGAATGGCTTCTCAAGGTTCAAGACCCTCAGACAAAAGAATTAATAGTGCAGATTCCCCCTTCCTAGAGCTTCTCCAAGGGGAATGTCTAGACCAGTGTTTTGAAGACCAGTATTGACTTCATCTCATTGAAATCCCTCAGCATATTGGCTAGAGAATTCTGGGAATTGAAGTCCATATAACTTCAAGTTGACAAGGTTGAGAAACACAGATCTGTCTAATGCAATATGGAATACTACTTGTAGAAAAACTGGATCAAGCCTGTTTGAACTTTCCAAAGCTTGAAGATTTATTTATTAGGAAAATCATTTTACAGCAGGGGTCTCAAACTCAATTTACCTGGGTGCCGCTGGAGGCAGAGTCTGGGTGAGGCTGGGCCGCATAAGGGATTCATATTCATATTAATACTAATATTAATACTAATATTATACTTTCATATCCCAGTGGGGGCCACAAGATACCGTCCTGCGGGCTGCAATTGGCCTGCGGGCCGTGAGAATGAGACCTCTGTTTTACAGTAATGGCTGAAATTTATATTTCTGCAACTGGAGAAATGGTAACTTTGTCTGCTTCTCCATAGAAACCTGGGTGGGTCAACCACAGTATATTTTGAATATACTGAAATATATTTACCTGCCTAAAGCACTCTGCCAAATCATTTAATAATGGAGGCTGAAATAGAAATGGCTCTTAAGACCTGTCATATTCCCATTCCCTTTCCCTCCCTTTAATTACAGTTCTTGAATGTTGGAGATTTATAGCATTTTTGTACACTTGACTCATTAAAAGGATGCCTGTAGAGATCTGGCATTTTTAATGGCCTATGCCTATTTGACAGTAATGGTTCAGCAATACTTTTTTATTATATGTTGCCCAGAGTCACAAATTTGTGAGATGAGCAGCTATTTAAATATGTATAAAAATACGCAACACTCCTTGTTGTGAAAGGTGAGATAAGGAGACTCCAGATTAGATGTGTAGTAAGTATTCATTTGCAGTAGGAGTGACTTTGCAATGATATCAGAAGTATACTGCTGCTACAAGAAAACTGTGTTTACGTTGCAGTTTTTTCTCCCTTCCTCCATCCTTACTCCCACCCCCAAGATTTCCCGTGTGTTTTGAGTTATTCAGCAGCCTAATGCCAAACCAGCTATAACTGAATCAGAAGACTAAAATAGCTGTGCTGAGGTTCACAATTAAAAGTACATAATCAAATCAGGAATAAAAGACGAAGAGTTCAGGGAATCATAAGCTTTGGCTTGGCTATCAAGGCTACCCTAAATTCATGGACCTTGGTAATTATCCTAATGTTAATTTATGATCCATTTATAAACGAAGGAGGCAGCATGCTTAGCCAGGATTTGTAAAGGATACATACGAAAGATAAAGCTATCAGAACAATAGCTCCTTAAGGCTTAAGCAAAGAATGCTGACTAATTGGATATGATAGTACAATGCTCACAGAAAGTCTTAAAATAAGTATTTCAGACTGAAATATGTGTTGGACTCACTTCTGATTGTTTGTCTATATAGTTGCTTTCATTTTTTTTAAAAATGTCTCTTCCCTAGGGCTGGAAAATCTATATAATTTAACGAAACTGAATTTATCTTACAACCGTATAGATGACCTTTCAGGTAAGATATTTTCAGCTCAATCTATTCCAACCCAAGCATTACTGATTTTGAAGAACTTATTTGGAAATCCATAGGCACAGAGCCTAACACAGTGACAGTTGTAGGCTTCAAAATGATGGGCACAACCAGTTGATGAAAACCTTACCTGTTTTTATGTGCGTGCAATGCATTTGGTGCATAATTTAAAAAGAGTAGGATTAGGATTACTCAGATGCACACACAATTTTGAGCCCAGGGATGCTGACATCCCTGAATGTGTTCGACATTGCAGTTTTGGAGATCATTAGAACTTTCAGAGAAGGCAATTTATCAGCAGGACTAGCTCAATATGTTCTTGTGTCTATAAATATCAGCCTTACAAGGTATTACAGAGGTGGGCTTCACATAATTTAACAACTGGTTCACCTAGTGCAGAACTGAAAATGTAAGCGAACATGTACACGCTTGCTTCGCTCTCATGCGCACCTTCTGTGTTTGCATGTGGCTTCAAACACATGGCGATTTCCTGCATGCAGCTTCCAGCATACCTTCTTGGGAAGCCACAGTGAGTAGAGTGGTCAAGGGTTGGAAATCAGCTGGGCTGTCTGGGCGGGGTGAGCGAGCCAGAGAGTGAGATATATAGGATGGGATAGTGCCAGGGCAGGTGCAGCCGGTGGTCGGAACTAGCGGTTTACCTGAACCAGTCAGAACTGGCAGAAGCCCACCTCTGCATTAAAAGAATCTTGCAACTCTTCGAGAACATTTCGCGTCCCATTGCCTTTACCGCCCAAGAGTTAGGTAGCTTGCCATATCCACACTCCTTCTGAAAGATAAGTTGCCTCTTATCTGACTTGTCCTGGCTGTGGTTCTTCCTGTCCCAAAGCCATTCCCATATACAGTTACAGTGGGTGGAAATCCAAATGGTGCCTGCTCTGTGATGATCTGATAATGCATTGACAAATTGTCAATCTTCGTATCTAAATGAATTTGTCTTTCCTCTATTCCTTGGTTTTGCAACACTTGCTTTGCAGTCAGTCGATTTGTGGAGATAGGCACAACCCTTTTCCCAATAAAAAAATAAATTTGGAATACTTTACAAAATAGGGAACCTTCTCTCCCTATTTTAATTAAACTATGCTTAGATAAATGATTTTTTGGATTTTTAACATTTATTATTGATTTGTATTTTTTACAGGACTTCTACATCTTCGAGGACCTGACTATAAAATTAATCATATTGAACTTCACAGCAATTGTGTAAATAATGTTAACCATTTACTTCAGTGCCTTAGTGGACTGCAATACTTGACTAATCTTACTTTGGAGAAAAATGGAAAAAGTAACCCCGTGTGCACCAAAAGAGGTAAAAGTGCTGCAATTGTTCAGGTGGATAGGATAAAATCTAGTGCAAATGAAACTAATTTGGAAAAGCATTTGGAGGCTTTACACAATGCAGTTATAAAGTAATTTCTTTTATTATTTGAAGGCTACAGAGAGATTCTCCTTCAAGCTTTACCTCAGCTGACCATCTTGGATGGGAAGAATATATTTGGGGAACCGATCAATTTAATGGAACCAAACTCATCCGATTTGAAGTGCTTGGAAGATATCTTAAGCTGTTTAGTCTCCAGTTATACAGATGATGAAGAGGTGCTGTAAATTAATATATTTTTGCTTTTATTTGAAGTCTATAAAGTTAGTTTGAACTTTTTGTATGACTTAGAATTTTTAATTTCTTTTTAATAGACCTATCTTAATTTGCCAATAATAACACCACGTATTGATCAAGTATTAGCCCAATTTCGCCAGAGGACAAAAATATTACCTTGGACTACCACTAGCTCTTCCACTGAAATAATGTCATCTTCTGAGCTAGAAAAAAATAAATTTGATAATGACTCAAGGATAAAAAAACTAGAAGAACAGATATCTCACCTCCTGCAAAAGGTAGTAACAATGTTTTTTTTTCAGTTTAGCTTGACAAATGTTTGTTGATATATTTTCATTTGCATCATATTATCCAAATAGAAGACAATATATGCAGCTTAGGGTTAAGCTGCATATGGTGTCCATTTTGTTAAAAGATGTATTGGTAATTCCTTTGCCTGGTATTCTGATTGTTTGTACTTGTCTGAATAATGTTCTTAGCTGTTGTGGGAGTTTGGGTTGTTACTTCAATAATGGAATACTTAGTGTTTGGTTTTCTATGTGTTTTTAATTTCTAACAACATATTTATTATCTTTTCCTGGATCAGCAGAGGAAACAACAGCATAAGTGAGCAGACCAGATAAGAGTTCCTAATCAACATATTTGTTTATTTTCAGGTTACTAATTCTTCAAAAGCTGATGTGACTGTGAAAGCCAAAAAGGAAACAGATTTTACCTCAGAGAGTGGTAGTGAAAGTGGAAAAGAGAATAGAAAAGCTACTAAAAGGAGCAAGTTGCCTAATTATCGGAAAAGCACTTTATCAGCCAAGCTCCGTCCTCAAAGGGGCAAACTATCAGCCAGGTATGATATCTTTATCTTAATTCAGTTATCAGTGCTTTAATATTCACATGTAATCTGTTACGCTTTCATGAAGATAAGTAATCTCCAGAATTGAATGTAACCTGGCTTTCATGAAAATAAGATAATTAATGGCGAAGCTTAATGGTGATAGAGTTCATCTTTGATCCTTTCTATAAGTAATTTCTATTTTCTTTTCTGACTTATATAACAAAGTTAAAACTCAAATGTAACTGCTGAAAATAAATCTAAAATTTTAGATTCATTTTATTTACTGCCTAAAAAACTAGTCCAGAGATATATTTCTAGAAACTGTAGAATGGATTATTATTTGCAGAAATTCACCTTTCTGATAGTTTTATAGCTTTTAATACCCTTCTAATTACTTTGGGGCCCTTTAAATGATACTCACTTGATATTCTGGCAAGCTTTTATCCATTCTATTATGTGAATTCAATTTTTGTTTCACTTTAGAGAACAAGAGAAAGATTTCATCAAGTCTAAATTTCAAGAATCCCACATCAAAGAGCAAAAAAGTTCAAGCCCAGCTTCAGAAATTGCAAGTTTGAAAATAGTGGGGGAAACACCGAAGAAACTGAGTGGGCCAAAAAGTCAAATGAAAAAACTAAATGTTGATACTGATATTCAAGAAGAATTCACTTACAGGGTAGATATATTTTTTACTCTGCAGTGATATGTGCCTGAGGGATTTTCATTTTTGCTGTGTAGTATTGAAATAAACTTTAAAATAAAATTGGGATAGCTTTTGTTGTAATAGAAGCAAGGGACTTTGGTACATTACTAGCTTGTTTCAAAAAAAGATATTTTCTTCTTCTTTAGGCACTAATTCAAGAACTAGATCAGGAGAGGGAGAAGCGATGGAAAGCTGAACAAGCTGAAAAGAAATTGAGTGAAAGCATTAAGCAGCTGCAGAACCAGGCCAAAGAAGAAAAAAATATTCAAAGCGTAGCTGTTTACACTACAGATAGGTGAGTACTGGTGTACTCTATAATTTCTTTTGAATTGGCAATGTGCGTTTGCAATTCATATGGAAAGAACTTGTTCATTCTTACATTCTTAAGCTCTTGAGAGCAGGAAAATATCATTTCTTGTGGGTATGTATAGATTAGCAAATCAGTTGAACTCACTGTGTCTTTCAGATTACAGAGTTTCTAAGTTCTAAAGTGACATTTCTTTTGGTATTTCTTTCAGTGAATTTGATGGATATTACCTAGGTAAGAAAGTGGCCTAGAAATGGCAGAGAATGTTAATCCTGAGCCATAGAACTTCAATGACTTACTTGATTTGAAAGTAACTTCTTGGCCAATTTGATCTTACAGGGTTGGTACGGTATACTCCAGTGGTGAAATTCAAATTTGTTTACTACCAGTTCTGTGGGCGTGGCTTGGTGGGTGTGGCAGGAGAAGGATGCTGGAAAATCTCCATTCCCATCCAACTCTGGGGCCAGCCAGAGGTGGTATTTGCTGGTTCTCCGAACTACTCAAAATTTCCACTATTGATTCTTCAGAACCTGTCAGAACCTGTTGAATTTCACCCCTGGTATACTCCAGGTGTCTATGTAATATATCAGGACCCTGGAACTGCCTTACACTGTAGTAACGCCTATCCTCTGGAATGAAGTTCTCTCTGAGATCTGGATGGCCCATGCTGTGCCATTGTTTCAAAGAATTATGAAGCAATGACTCTCTGCTCAGATCTTTGTTTCCATCCAATCTGTCATTCCTGCCATATTTTTCTTTCTTTTTCCTTTTATTAGTTTGATCGTAATTTCTTTGTTTTCATTATTGTAAAGTATCCAAGGTCACTGGGAGTTAGGCAGCATAGAAGTATAGTAAGTTAGTAGTAGTAGAAGTAGCAGTACGGTCTTTTGTATGAGAAATCAGAGGATACTAACTGCTTGGCTGTCCTAAACTATAAACACAAGACAAGGAAGATGTATGTCTAAATAAATAAACCAATTTCATTGTAATTTTAGTACAATGACAATAAAGATTATTATTATTAAATCATGATTGTCCAACCTTTTGGCTTGACTGGGCTGTATTGAGTAAAAAGAATTATCTGGGGTTGCATATAAAATATATCACCAGTTCTCAAGGTTGACTCAGCCTTCCATCCTTGCGAGGTTGGTAAAATAAGGACCCAGATTGTCGGGGGCGATATGCCCACTCTGCTTAAAGAGGCTGTAAAGCACTATGAAGTGCTATATAAATCAAAGTGCTATTGCTATAAATGACAAATTTTATTTTTTCTGCTTTTTATTATCTTGTGGGGGTACTTTACTAGCTGACCAGGGCCATAGGTAGCCTGCAGGTCATGAATTGGATAAACCAGTTGTAAATTGTGATTCTCCTGCATTGATTTAATCAAGAACATCTCAGTTCAGATATGCCTTGACCCAAATAATTGTCCTGACATCACTTCATTTGCTCAGTCGGAAGTTTAAATAACAGTTTGAAGTAAAATAATGAAGTTGTTGTGGGGAAAATAGGAAGAAAATGTGTTGGATATGTTCATCACCTTGAGTTATTTCTAAAAAAATAATGAAGTGGGATATAAATAAGTAAATAAACACACCATCCACATATATGTTTCTCAGGCTAAGGGAGCTGATTTTGAGGGAAAGAAATGCAAAGACGAAACTTCAGATTGATATTCGGCAAGTGAAAGAAGAAGCTGAAAAACTTGGTAAAGAGCTAGAGAGATCAAAACAAAAAGAAGAGGATCAACACAAGGCTTTTCAGACTTTAGAAGAAGCTCTCTCCAAACTTGAGTCACAAAAAGCACATCAGCAAGCTTCAGAGGTAGAAGTGTTGGTTCTGAATATAACAAATGATCGTGTTAATATTGCAGCTAAACTTTTTTTTCCTTTTTTGAATTATTTTTTAATATGACCAGAACTTTACTTGATATATAAAATAATAGCTCTGTTCTTCCTTCAATGTGGTCAAATGAATTACATATACTGATTTTTGGAGCATGTTTTAAGATAAATTTATCAGGATGATGAGAGTCAATGGTGTTTGTGTTTTGATATTGGATCAAAATATTTCTGCTATTTAAAGTCCAAAAACTTTAAATTATTGCTTCCACACTGGACAAGAATTACTGTATAATGCTTGTGTATTGTGCTTTATACTGAAACCAGGTAATAATTTGCGATTATTTTTTTTTTTTTTAAAAACCTAACATTTGTTAATCGTATTATGGGAAAACTTGCAATTGCTCAAGAATGTCTGCTTGTGCTATGAAGCTTTGAAATTGTAATAGCTTCTCTTGCTGTTATTTCAAACACCCCAGATGAAAAGGATTCAAACTGCAGAACTTAAAGCTTCAGCAGCTGAGAGAGAAGTACAGTTACTTCGAATATCTCTCCAGCAACAAAAAGGAAAGGTGGAACAAGTGCATGAACTCCTAACGCTAAGAGAGCAGGAACACAGGTACATGTTTCCTGATAATCCAGCAAAGATATGCAGTATTGTTAAGTATGTGAGGAACAGCTCATTTTACATTTTTGAAACTTTTAATAAACACCTAATTTTTTTAAATGTTGCTATTTTTTCCCCAAGTTTTAAACATCAGATTTCTTCATTGAATAAATCCTGACCAGATTAGCCTTTCTACAAACCTTTTGTAGAATAGATTATTATGTGGCAGTTCCAAAACAAATTTTGTAAAAATCAACAATCAAAACATTACAGACAATATAGATTTAAATTGAGAAATCGTCAATGTCACAGAAAATGAAGAAGAGGCCAATTTGAGCATTTTAGGGTAGAACTTTGTACATAAGACTGTCTTAACTTTGCACTCACTTGTTTGTGTATTGTATCTTTTTTTAAAAAGCTGCACAACTTGGGGTTCCTGATGACTTCGGGAGAAACTACCAGAATTCTTCCAGAAGCTATTAACCAATAATTATTTTTAACATGATAGAACTGGGACATTTATCTCAATACGTTCAATGCTCATATTTTTATTTATTTACTTATGTACTTACTTACTTAACTTACATTACTTATTAAATTATTGTGCACCCCATTATTCCATAAGGTGATTCTGGGGTGGGTGGGTTAAGAATTATGTTATTTCCTGCATTTATTGCTTTTACAAATAATTCAAAATGATGAAAACGTCCAACACACCTTCCTCTTCCTATACTTCCCACAACAACCTGTGAAGTGAGTTTGATTGAGAAAGAGAACTGGCTCAAACTCACCAGCTGTCTTTTATGGCTAAGAATGTGAGCTCATGATCTGCTTTCTAGACAGGTGCCTTAATCACTAGACCAAACTGACTCTCCCATTAACTGTAACGAATTGAGTGAATACTGGATTAATTATATTTTTGTTTTATACTGGTCTGGTTTTTATACTGTTTGTTTTGTTTTGGTTCTACTTGGTTTGCCAGTCAAAAATGTATATGCCCTTCTTTTTTAAAGGCTGGCATGTAAGTTTGAAAGAAGACTGAAAGTCCTTATGGCAGAAATGGTGGTTCTATAATGGAATTGTAATCCATCCAATTGGAATTTTTATGAAATCCTGGAGTGTACTTTGTGCCTCCACATTAAATATGGGCTTCTTAGAAGTACAGAATTTTACTTATGAAATGTAATTTCTGTTCATCTTAATGTAGAGCTGCGGTGGTGCAGTGGTTAGAGTGCAGTACTACAGGCTACTTCTGCTGATTGCCAGCTATCTATAATTTGACAGTTTGAATCTCACCAGCCTGAAGGTTGATTCAGCCTTCCATTCTTCCAAGAAATTTAAACAACAATAATAATAATAACTCAAATTGTTGGGGGCAATATGCTGACTCTGTAAACCGCTTAGAGAGGGTTGTAAAGTAGTAAATAAGTCTAAGTGCTATTGCTATTCTGTCTTATTGTTCCAGAAAAGAACTGGAAACCAGAGTTACATTCTATGGCTCAGAATTTCAAGAAGCTCTGTCTAAAGAAGTAGCCAGAGAAGAACAGAGACATAAGGACCATATTAAAGAACTACAGGAAAAACATCATCTATTAAACCAGAAATATAAGGATCTGGAAGATGAGTTCCGTGTTGGCTTAACTATAGAAGCTAAAAGATTTTCAGAGGTAAGAAGAGGAAAATATATAGAAAAAGAAACCATAGGAGTTATTTTGCTCTTCAATTTAGTTAGATACTAAAATGATTTAACTACATTGAAAACATGTAAGGTTGAGGTCGGTAATTCTATTTCCGAAAATTATGTTTTATTTAAAAGCTTTCAAAACCTAAGGACCATACTAATAAGCTGCCAATATTATCAGCAATTGTGCATTTGTACAAGTGTTATATAATAAAGCTGCAGTCTTTTTCAACAACCTTTGTGTAAAAGATTAAGAGATGCTTAGAATGTTCTCCTCTTGAAGGATTTCCCTTAACTGAGATTAAAAAAATGTTTTTCAATATTTACTATGTAGGAGAAGGATAAAAATAAAGTGATTTGGGTTCTTCTAATACAGACTAAGTGTTCTCCTCCTCTAGGTCAGTGGTGGGTTCTGGGAAGTATGGCACAGTACAGGTTACCAGTGGCAGCTGGGAGCAGCAGCCACCGTACCGGAATGGTGTTTCATTGGCCCATCCACCCATCCATGTTCCTTACCTCTTTTTGAAGGAAACGGGCCAATTGCACACAAGCGCACAGGGTACGGTGCCTGCGCAACCTCACTGAGGAGCTGGGGCGACACAGGCGCTTACATGCACATGCGTGCACAGCGTGCATGCCCGAAGTGGATGTCCAGCCCAGTCGCAGCGTACCGGTTGTAATGGGATCTGGAACCTATCACTGCTCTGGGTCCTTTCCTACACCCTAGATCTATAGTTCTAGGTAGATTTTTGTATATTAATTCTGTCTTTCTAACTAGAATTATTCATTTAATAGTAATGAAGTCATTCTGAATCAAGAATAAATGCATGTGTACATCACAATGATTCAAGTGTATGAAAACCAGTCAACTGATTTAAGTCTCACTAAATTTCAAAACAGCTTTACTATTGGATTCAGTTTTATAAAGCTGTTAGCTTCATCCTTCTCATTCTTAATAATGTGTCTTAGAAACTTGGATAAATCTTTGAGGATCTAGCGATGAAGAAATAGTATAACCATTGAAAGACTTTCCTGTAGGTCAGTGGAATTATTTTCTGTAGAACACCTTGGCAAATGTATACTGCCTGTTTGGTCACCTCAGTTCCAAAAAGTATTATGACTGGGATAATGATTTCTGAACAGCATTTCCCCAAAAATAGAACAAAACAAGCAAAACCCCAACCCCAAGAAAAACTTTATTCAGTTATAAGAGAATAAACTTATATAACTTTAAATTAGTGTATTTTAAAAGAAATGTAGTGCCAGTAAAAATGTAAAATACAATCAGTTCGATTTGTTTAAATGTGTCTTATTCTGATATGTTTTAAATTAATAGGTGGCCTCCTGACTTGTTCTTTTGTGGCACAAGTTAATACTGCATGGTGGATGCATTTTTAAATCGAACTGTCATTCATTAAAATGTTAATGCTGAATACCTTATTTGCATCTTTTGTTTTCTTGCTAAAATAGGTTAAAGAAGGCTTTGATAGACTTACTGCTGAGCTGGCAGAGCATAAACAAGTTCTTCTCCACTCTCAGCAGAAGGAAAAGCAATCTGCTAGTTTGATCCATGAGCTGACATCTGTGGTGAAAGAACAAAAAGATAAAATCACAGAATTAATCAAAGCAAAGCAAGACATAATGTACAACTTGAAAGTACGGCTTTTTAGATATATCTGTTATAGATTGGGTTCTATACATTGTATTTTGTGATGAATCAGAAACACTTTAATAACAATAACAAAACATTTTGTGATGCTGTACTTTAGATTTGATTCCAGTTCAATGCAATGAAAGCTTTTTGTATGATTAATGAGTAAGAAGTGAGGCTAACAAGTTCAAGGAGATACAGTTTTATCTGAAATAACTAAAATGGTAATTGTCCATTGACCAAATGACCATTGTCATTCGCATGTAGCAAAAAAAATGGTTTCTTACTATGTGGGTGAGCTACAAGAAAATTAAAATTTGCATGCTTCATTTTCCCGTCTCTCATCATTCATGATCATAAACTGGTGATGGAAAGCTTTTCCGTGATGAAACATATTCTTGTAAAAGGAGCACAGAGACAACATGTAAAGTTCCTGTCCTGAAAGCCGGTGCAGAAGAGAAAAGAAGTAAAGAGTGTGTATCTGGGAGAAATGTCTAATTACTAAAGATGAATCTATTGCCTGGATGGAGAAGAGTAGGGCAGTGATGGTGAACCTTTTCAGCACCGAGTACCGAAAAGGGAGTGCACACACTCGTCTGGGACGTGAACCAGAAGAGGAGCTACCCAGCATGCATGCGCATGCCAGAAAATGAACTTCCAGTTTCCACCGGGCGTATATGTGCCGGTCATCTAGTCTTCCGGTTAATGATGCAAATGCACACACGACAGACAGATGGTCAGCACCCATGCTCCGCCAGAAAATGGAAGATCAGCTCTTCCAGTTTCTAGCACTGCCTCACACATGAGGCCAGCTGATCATTGCGTGCGCATGCGCACCAGAAACCTGGAAGAGGTACGGGTGACACCATGCATGCCAGGCAACATGGCTCCACGTGCCACTTGGGGAATGTGTGCCATAGGTTCACATCAGGGAAGTTGGGTAAGGTGGTGGTGTATGTTTAAAAACTTGGGAAATATTTACTTTTCAACCTGGATAGCAAAAGGTAGCTTTGACCTACATGGAGGACACATTCGAATGGTGAAAAACAGGAAGCTTATAGTTTGCTATCATTTTTTCAATAGTTGCAGAACCATGATTTGTGGTCCTGCTTGAACTAGTCTCCTATATTTCATAGTAAACTGCAGTAAACAATGCTCCTGGAATTTAATTCTGACATAGAAGATAGAAGCTTTGGCTTGTTAACTATCTTAATGTTTTTATTCTTTAGGATTTCTTTTTATACTTCTTTAGCTATTCACTTCATTGCCCTTGATTAAATGCTTCATTGGGTTACTTACTTTTCTGAATCTTCTGCAATTAAGGTCAGAGGAGTTCAACTAATAGATGCAATAGATGTTCCCCATCAGTGACATTAGGTTCGCTTAGAAGTCATAACTAGAAGTCTTACTACTATCAGCAACAAAAGATTATAAATATGCTGCAATATATGTATGTGAAGATGTTTGTTTTTAGAATTTTTAGTTGCTTTAAAGTTTGTTGGTTTCTATTTTGTCTTTTTACTTTTATGTAAAGAGTCGGATACAAACTCTTGAAAATATGGTAGAGGAAGACCAACAAAAGACAATTCAACTTGAGCTTCTTAAGCAGGAAAAGTCAAAACTTATCTCACAAGTAACAGCTCAGGAGTCTGTAATTGATGGATTAAAAGCAGAAAGAAAAATATGGGGAGTTGAGCTGGCACAGCAAGGTAACTACTCAGTCTTTTATACAATACAATACAATACAATAGCAGAGTTGGAAGGGACCTTGTAGGTCTTCTAGTCCAACCCCCTGCATGGGCAGGAATCTTATACCATTTCAGACAAATGGCTGTCTAACATCTTTTTAAAGACTTCCAGGGTTGGGGCATTCACAACTGCTGGAGGCAAGCTGTTCCAGAGGTTAATTGTTCTTACTGTTAGGAAATTTCTCCTTAGTTCTAAGTTGCTTCTCTCCTTGGTTAGTTTCCACCCATTGCTCCTTGTCCTGCCCCCAGGTGTCTTGGAGAAAAGTTTGACTCCCTCTTCTTTGTGGCACCCTCTGAGATATCGGAACACTGCTATCATGTCTCCCCTGGTCCTTCTCTTCATCAAACTAGACATACCCAGTTCCTGCAGCCGTTCTTCATATGTCTTAGTCTCCAGTCCTCTAATCATCTTGGTTGCTCTTCTTTGCACTCTTTCCAGAGTCTCCACGTCTTTTCTACATCGTGGCGACCAAAACTGTATGCAGTATTCCAAGTGTGGCCTTACCAAGGCACTATACAGTGGCATTAACACTTCACGCGATCTAGATTCTATCCCTCTGTTGATGCAGCCTAGAACTGTGTTGGCTTTTTTGGCAGCTGCTGCACACTGCTGGCTCATATTTAAATGGTTGTCCACTAGGATTCCGAGATCCCTCTCACAGTTGCTACTATTGAGCAAGGTACTTATCTTTTGTCTATCCCTTGCTATAACCAACCAGTTTATCATTATGTGCACAATCCCCTGTAAAAGCAACACAACTAAAGCCTAATACTATAGAAGATTTCATACCCTTCCTAAAAGATAACCAAAGCAGAGAGAAAACAACATGTTCCCCTTACATTTGCCAGGGGAAAAAACCATCTCAAAAATCTTGCTTAGTGAACTGCTTTGAGAAACAAACATTGTCTGAATGTTTACAACATCAGAATACAACATGTTATGTACCTCAGTTGTACAGCATGTACACCTATTTTGGGAATAATTTCTCATGGATTGTGCTATTATGTTTGCAGTGCTGCACACAGTTAAAATATACTTCCCTAAGACGCTTCTTCACACCAGAAACAGGAGACTCTGTAAACTGAAGGCTTCTATTTTTAAAATATCTCTAAGGCTTTCTCAGCCTTAGCAACTTTAAGATCCATGGACTTGTAACTCCCAGAATTCCCAGGCCAGCATATTTCTGAGCTTGAGAAACACTGGTATAAAGGAACATTTAGGAATCATGATTCCCCTAGATACTGCTTCCCAGGCCATTACTTGAAATACAAAATACCGTATTTTTCGGACTATAAGACACCATGATTTTGAAGAGGCAATTTTTTTAAAAAAATGTTTTGCACTCTGCAGGCCTTCCAAACCCTCTGCACGTCTTGTTTTTGGGGGGGGGGTGGAAGGGGGGGGTGCATGCACACCTTTGGGAGGCTTGTAAAGTGCTTCTGGGGGCTGGGGGGCAGAAACAAGCAAAAAACAGCCTGATTTTGCAAAAATGGGTCATTTTTTGCAAAAAAAAAAAAAAAGAGCACGCAGAGGCTTTGGGAAGGTTATAGAGTGCTCCTGGGAACTGGAGGGTGGGGGGCAAAAATGGCCAATTCTTTACTCATTTTTGCCTTCCCCAGCCTCAGGAGCACTTTGCAAGGCTCCCAAACCCTCTGCACGTCCATTTTTGCAAAGAGGGTGGGGTGTTGGTAAGCCCAAAATGCTGTATTCAGTGATAAGATGCATCCAGATTTTCACCTTCTTTTTTGGGGGGGAAAGGTGCATCTTATACTCCAAAAATACGGTAGTTCTTTTGACAAGACCTGGATGAATTTTGTCTCTGTTCAATATACGTTGGCATAAATCAGGGCTGTCAAACTTGCAGCCCACGGGCTGGATGTGTGACACACTGGCCACAACCACACCTGGTTTAGGAAAAGGGGAAAAATCACAATAAGCCATGTGATGCCACTGTCACGATGCAAGTTTGACACCCCTGACATAAATAATAACATTTTCTCTTCTTCAAATCCAAAACAGCTTAGAGTAAACGAAGCAAATGACCTCAATGACAATCAGTAAGTGGGTCTTACCTGCTGACCCACTAGGGAAAATAATGCTAGCAATAATTATTATCCACTGTAGGAGGAAAATAATGCTAGCAATAATTATTATCCACTGTAGGAGGAGACCCGTCATATCATCAACTGCAATGTTTAAGAAAGTGGCTATTTTGTTTTAGCAATTCTGGAGAGGGTTTGATAGACCTGAGCCCAAAAAGCCAGAGAAGGATCTAATTATCTGTTTAATTCTACTATTTACATGAGTAAAAATGAGAATGCTGTAGGATCAAATCTGGGCCAGAGATTTAATCTTCCAAGCGTTTGGATTTGTGCTAGAGCCCATCTTCTGGCAACTTCTCTCTAACAGAATGTTTCTCATACACATTCTTCTAGGCAGGGGTCAGCAACCCGGGCTCTGGAGCCCCCTGTGGCGCTTTCATCCCTCTGCTTTGCTCTCTGTCGCTCAAAATATGTGTCACAACTGCCAATGTGCGATACCCACCTACATGCACTTTATTAAGATTTTTGAACCCCGGTAGGCCAACCATGGATAAATCCAAGAAAAGAAAAGTTTCAGAAGAAAACAGAATGTCTAATTCAACTATATATGCTAGTTTTGTGGCTGCTCAGGAAATAGCCTGGAATGGGTTTTGTGGGTCCCAGTGTTTTCTTTTCTGTGGGAAATAGGTCCATATTGCTCTCTTGAGTGTTTAAGGTAGCTGATGTTCCCTAAAAATGGGCTTCAGCATGAGTCTGAAAATTAAGAAGACTAAATCTATGGTCTCGGTGACCAACCCAGATTTGATCCTGCAACATTATCCTGGGACATGTAATTTGCCTTCATTCATTTTGGTTTTCTGATAGCTAATGAGGCATATACCGTATTTTTCAGAGTATAAGACGCACCGGAGTATAAGACGCACCCAGGTTTTGAAAAGGCAATTTTTAAAAAAACAGTAGGTAGGTAGATAGAGGGATAGAGAGGGAGAGAAAGAAAGAGAAATACAGTAGGTAGGTAGAGAGAGAGAGAGTAGGTAGGTAGGTAGGTAGAAGGAGGGAAGAAGGGAGAGAGGAAGGAGGGAGAGAGAAATACAGTAGGTAGGGGGGATAGAGAGAGTAGGTAGATAGATATATAGGTAGCTAGAGGGGGGAGATAGATAAATACAGTAGGGAGGGAGGGAGAGAGAGAGTGTAGATAGGTAGGTAGAGGGATAGAGAGAGAGAGAGAAATACAGTAGATAGGTAGGGAGAGAGAGTAGGTAGGTTTATAGAGGGGGGGAGAAATACAGTAGGTAGGAAGAGAGAGAGTGTAGATAGGTAGGTAGAGGGAGAGAGAGAGAGAGAGAGAGAAATACAGTAGATAGGTAGGTAGAGAGAGAGAGAGTAGGTAGGTAGATAGATGTTTCCAGGTGTATTTACCCATGTGCTGGAGAAGGAAATCACTGACCACCTATGGAACAAATCTTTGTTTCTGCAAGCACAGTACTTGACCAACATAATTCTCATTAATCACTCTAACTAAACAGCCTTCCAAAATGGAAAAAAAAAACCTTTTTGCACTTTGCAAACCGCCCCCAAATGGCCCATTTTTTGCGAAAATGGGCCCGGGTTTTTCCCAAATAAAAGGCATGAATAGCCTGGGAGGGGGGTTTACAGAGTGCTCCTGCGGGGTGTGGGGGTCAAAAATGAGCAAACAGGCACATTTATTGCAAAAACGGCCCTTTTTTGGTCAAAAAAATTGCATGTATAGCCTTATGGAGTCTTATAGAGTGCTGCTGGGGCTGGGGGGGGGGGCAAAAACGCCCTGTTTTTTGCTCATTTCTGCCTTCCTCAGCCCCCAGGCGCTCTCTGGAAGCCTCCATAAGGGTATGCACACGGCCATTTGGTGAAGGGGGCGGGGTTTCAGGAGGTAAAAAATGCTGTATTCGATGTATAAGACGCACCCAAATTTTCAGCCTCTTTTTAGAGGAAAAAAGGTTTGTCTTATACTCCGAAAAATACGGTATGTAGACTTCTAGATGTTCCCAACCTATATTCCAGTTATGGTTACATTTCTAAGTAGATTGATTACCTGTAAAAACAGAAGGGCAGGCTACAACCTGAATAATAAATGAATCTGGTACTAAAACTAAGTTGTAGATCAGCAGTGATCCGTCCTCCGTGAACTTTCTTATATATTTCTAGTGTTTACTACACTGCAATCATTGATGTCTTTGCTTTCCAGGAGCTTCTCTTGCTCAAGATCGGGGAAAATTGGAAGCCAAAATAGAAGTTCTAACTAGTGAGGCTGAAGCTTTGAAAAAACAAAATGAATCTCTCAATGATGCTTTGCAGATCAAGTCTAAAATTGTGGAAGATCAAACCGAAACCATTAGAAAGCTAAAAGAAGTAAGGCAGTTCTTTTTTGTAGCTGTCGTAAAATACAGTTTAGATTAGATAATATTTCAGTTTAAGCCTTGATTATTGAATAAAACACAGTTGGGTCACAATATGCTAATCCAAAATGTAATCGATTAATGCATTGTGTGAACTGTGACAATTCCAAAACAGGGATATAGATACAATAGAGATTTATACTTTTACTTTGGGCATTGGAAAGCTGCAATTGTCATGATAGTATAGCTTCATGAACAAATTGAACCCTTTTTTTACTTTTTATTTGATATCTTTCTGCTTGTGTATTGCCCATTGTTACAAAGGGAAATTGGTGTAGATACTAACACTTTTTTTTACAGTTTGGTACCAATATCAACTTTATATTGTTTTAATTCACTGTGATAATTAGTTTTAGTGGTTTTTATTTAATGAAAGCTGCCTAGTCATTAGCCGAAACAGCAATATAAAATATACAAATGCTGTTAAATAAAAATGTCTTTATAAGTAATATTTGGAGTCAATCACATCATGATTAAAAAGAGTTTTGCTGAGTGCAAGGTTAAGTATCAAATAGAAAAAGTAGTTTAAAGATTTAGATTGGATTGAATCTCATGAATTTTTGAGGTTGTGTTGGTAATAAGGTAAAAATTTCCTGTTACTCCTTTTCAGTTATGTAAATTAGGTGATGAGTAAGAAATTTTAAATTCATTTCACTCTAAATGTGTGATTAAAACATTTTACTTTGAAGGCCTCACAGAACCGAGATGAGCAAATAAGAAAGCTTCGTGATGACAGTATTGAAATACAGAAGAAACTTCAAGTACAACTACAGGAAAAAGATGCACAGTTAGATAATTTATTGGAAAAATTAGAAAGGCAAAATGAGAGAAAAGAAGAACTGAAGCATCAATTGCAAGAAAAGGATGCTGAGCTCAATGACATCAAAGAATCTTATAGGTCAGTGATGGCTAGCCTTTTTGTCCTCGCGTGCTAAAATCGTGCACATGCCCACACCTACAGTGCAATTTGTCCCGCTCCCTGCACATGTGTGCAACTGTGACCCCAGTGTTGTGCATGCACACCACACTCCACATGGCCCGTTTTGGGCCTAGCAGTTGTTCCTGAAGCCTTCTGAAACCAAAAATGGGCCATGTGTGTGTGTGTATATGTGCCACACTCTCTCTCACGCTCCCACTGCCCCCCGTGCATGCGTGTGAAACCCCCCATGCCTCCAGACACGTGCATGTGTCCCACATGCTCAGCAGAGACCCCAAAATCAGCTGCCTGGTGGGAGGTGTGCGCACATGTGCGGTGGAGCTGAGCTGGAAGACGGTTTGTGTGCCCGCAGAGAGTGCTCCGTGTGCCATATTTTATTTATTTTATTAAATTTATATCCCGCCCTTCTCCTTGTTAGGACCCAGGGCGGCGCACAGGCATTATTAAAACCACAAAATACAAAATACAAAATCGATTAAAATATATTAAATTATTAGACCCTGCTAAAAACCCATTTTAAAACCATACCAAATTAATTTTAAATTTAAAAGTCAGAAGTAGGGGCTATCCTAGGCCGGCTTGTTGGAATAGATACGTCTTAAGACGTTGGCGGAAGAGGCGGAGGTCCGAGATAGTGCGAAGGTCGGGGGGTAGGTCGTTCCAGAGGGCCGGGCCCGCCACAGAGAAGGCCCTTCCCCTGGGTGTCGCCAGCCGGCATTGCCCCGCTGACGGCACCCGGAGAAGACCCTCTCTGTGGGAGCGGATCGGACGAAGGGATGTATGGGGCAGGAGACGGTCTCGTATATAGCTAGGCCCCGAGCCATGGAGCGATTTAAAGATGGTCGTCAGCACCTTGAAGCGCACTCGAAAGGCCACAGGCAGCCAGTGCAGCTCGCGCAGGAGAGGTGTTACGTGGGTTTGCCTTGAGGCACCCATAATCACCCGCGCGGCCGCATTCTGTACTAACTGTAGCTTTCGAGTGCACCTCAAGGGGAGCCCCATGTAGAGAGCGTTACAGTAATCCAGCCGGGATGTCACAAGCGCTTGAGTGACTGTGCGAAGGGCTCCCCGGTCCAGTAAGGGGCGCAACTGGCGTATCAGGCGTACCTGATAGAACGCCCCCCTGGCCACGGCCGTCACATGGTCCTCCATGGACAGCCGCGAATCCAGGAGGACGCCCAAGTTGCGCGCCCTCTCCACGGGGGCCAGTTGTTCGCCCCCAATGGCCAGTGTTGGACTTATCTGGCTGAACCGGGGTGCCGGAAACCACAGCCACTCAGTCTTGGACGGGTTGAGCTTGAGTTTGTTACTACCCATCCAGATCCGTACGGCCTCCAGACACCGGGACAGCACCTCGACGGCATCGTTGGGGTGGTTTGGGGTGGATATGTACAACTGAGTGTCATCAGCGTACAGATGGTATTCCACCCCAAAACCACGGATGATCTCGCCCAGCGGCTTCATGTAGGTGTTAAACAGGAGTGGCGAGAGGACCGACCCCTGAGGGACCCCACATGTGAGTGGCCTCGGGGACGATCTCTGCCCTCCTGCCAACACCCATTGCGACCGACCAGAGAGGTAAGACGAGAACCACCGTAGAACGGTGCCTCTCAGCCCCAACCCCCCCAATCGGTGCAATAAGATACCATGGTCGATGGTATCAAAAGCCGCTGAGAGGTCTAATAGGACAAGGATTGAGGAACAACCTCTATCCCGTGCCCTCCAGAGATCATCTACCAACGCGACCAATGCCGTTTCGGTGCTGTGACCGGGCCGGAAGCCGGACTGGCGCGGGTCTAGATAATCAACTTCCTCCAGATGTCGGGGAAACTGTTGAGCCACCACACTCTCAACAACCTTCACTAAAAAGTGAAGGTTGGAGACGGGACGATAGTTCTCTAATAAAGCTGGATCCAGGGATGGTTTCTTGAGGAGGGGCCTCACCACCGCCTCTTTCAAAACGGTGGGCAAGTACCCCTCACTCAGAGATGAATTCACAATGCCCTGGAGCCAGCCTCGTGTCACCTCCCAGGATGCCAGTACAAGCCAGGAGGGACACGGGTCCAATAAACATGTGGTGGCTCTAAGGTTCCTCCGCAACCTGTCCATATCCTCGGTAGTAACAAAGTCAAACTCCTCCCAAGATGTAATCTCAAGACCTGCGCTGGACGCCTCGACTGGACCACAAGTGGAGGGCAACTCGTTCCGAATCTGAGTGATTTTGTCCTGCAGGAATACTCCAAATTCCTCTGCTCGACCCTGCAGAGGGGCTTCCCGCGGCCTCAGATGAAGGAGGGAGCGGGTCACCCCAAACAGGGCGGCAGGGCGGGTTTCCGCGGACGCGATAAGAGTGGCACAATACTCACGTTTGGCCACTCTTAGCGCCACTAAGTAAGTCCTAATATGGTCTCTCACTAGTGTTCGGTCAGATTCGGATCGAGAAGATCTCCACCTACTCTCTAGGCGTCTCTTGCGGCGTTTCATCTCCCGAAGCTCCTCGGTGAACCAAGGAGCCTGGGTGACTCGGCGCCGCATGAGAGGCCGCAAGGGCGCAACTCGGTCCAAGGCCCCCGTGGCCGCACTATACCATGCGGCCACTAGATCCTCAGTCGAGCCACGGGGCAGGGACACAGGTATTGGCCCAAGCTCCCTCTGGAACCTTTCCGGGTCCATCAGGCGCCTGGGGCGGAACCAACTCGGTGTCTCTGGTTCCGCCTCCCCGCGGTGGGGTGTGACGGTTGGAAAGTCTATCCGAAGGAGAGAGTGATCTGTCCATGACAAGGGCAAGATGACTAAATCCCCTGTTCCGAGATCACTAATCCAGTGTCCAGAGACAAAAATCAGATCCAGCGTGTGTCCTCCTTCGTGAGTGGGGCCCTGAACTAC
Organism: Rhabdophis nuchalis; assembly: GCA_039707465.1. Classification (NCBI taxonomy): domain Eukaryota; kingdom Metazoa; phylum Chordata; class Lepidosauria; order Squamata; family Natricidae; genus Rhabdophis; species Rhabdophis nuchalis. Next base: position 190,864,532 of record CM077645.1, read on the forward strand.
TTGGGTCAGGTCCATGGCCGTCATGGAAGCCATGAACTCCCGAGCCACCTCGGATGTTTCGCCCGCCGACGGCAGGTTGAAGTCCCCCATGACTACAAGTCTGGGGGTCTCAACCGCCATCGCGGCGATCACCTCGAGTAGCTCGGGCAGGGCTGCTGTTACATAGCGGGGAGCCAGGTATACAACTAGCAAGCCCAACTGCCTCCCTAGGCCCCATTTCACGAAGAGGGACTCACAGCCGGTCGTCTGAGGCACAGTGGTCTCCTTCGGCTCCAGACTTTCCTTAACAATAACCGCCACCCCCCCACCCCTGCCGAGGGCCCTGGGCTGATGAAATGCACGGTAGCCTGGTGGGCACATTTCCACGAGGGGTAAACCCCCCTCGGGGCCCAACCAGGTCTCCGTAATTCCCACCAGGTCTGGGTCCCCCTCTGACACAAGGTCATTTATGAGGGAGGATTTATTCACCACGGACCTGGCGTTGCAGAACATCAGCCTGGGACCCCGGCTCTGTAGTCCCTGACCGCCTAGCCCACGAGCGGAGTACAGGGGGTTGGGGCAAGCGACCGCTCGTAACCAGCGACCACGAGCCCTCAACCCATGATGGACATCCTGTCTCCCGCCGCCCCTGCCCCTTCCCAAGACCAATCGAATGGGGCGGCCCTCAACAGAGACGACCCCCGATCCCCCCTCCCTAGTGGACCCCTCCTTTATCCTACTTCCGCCGGCCGGCCCTATATCTTGGCCCCTCTCTGACTGAATGAACCCTCCCCCCTCCCCAGAACCCCTTAAAAGCCTAATTAAAAATTTGTTTAAAAACCCCCTAAGTCTGCGCTTCGCCCACCTCTCTGGATTAATCCATCCCTCATAGAAGTGGGCCCTTGATAAACCCGGGGGCCAAACCTGCGAGAGGGGAACCTCCCGCAGGGAGAGGAGATCCGTCCTTGAGTACAGCTGGGTGGTGAATATTTACAAGGGACCCATAATGGCCATAAAGGTAAAGGGAGGAAAATCGCCTAGATATTTATAGCAAGATAAAACCAGTTCAGAGAGGAGTTGTTTTAAATAAATAAATAAATAGATAAATAAATAGGGGGCATTTGTCAGCTAAAGCCAGGGGGGGAGGGGAGGAGGAGGGAAGGATAAAAGTCAGGTCACCATGTGGTGGAGATAGTCCCCACAGTTCAGAGTCAGTTTAGCCGGCAGGCTCCGCCACGCAATTTGATGGTATGTTGCGTGGCCCAAAACGATCTCCACCTCAGCCCGTTTTCCACTCCACTCCTTCATCCGGTCTGGGTGGGCATCGTGCAAGCCGATGGTACGTTGCACGGATGGAAGTTGTTTCACTTAGTCCAGGCCGGCCTGCCTCTTCCCTGTCCGGGCACCCCTCCACCGCTTGGGTCCCTCTCCTCCAAATAAGTGCCGTGGGGTCAGTCAAAATACCCCCAGCTATAGATGTCCTACGTCATCCCGCAACTTCCTCCTGTTGTAGCTTGGTTTCTCCCAGGCCCCACCAACGTCTCTCTGCAGCTGGGCCCACAGGGTCGAAATGATGTTAAAGTAGCAGTAGGCAGATTGTTTGTTCGACCAACCCCCATTAGATGGACATTGGGGGCTGGTTCTTCTGTGCCATCTGCGCCTCCTTCTGCCCCATGGCACCTCGCGGGGGCCGGAATAATCTGAACTAGTCCAGGCCAGAACCAAGGCCAGGCAGGTCGAAACAGTCGCACTGACCTCTCTGGCCTCACTCTGCAGCACCACTCGCCTGTTATGCCAGCCCCCACAGATGGTACATAGGGGCTGGCAGTATGTTCCGAGGCCGGGCAGGTCGTACTCCACCGCTCCGCCGCTCGCCTATTTTGCCAGCCCCACAGATGATGCACGGGGCTGGCAGAATTTTCCGAGGCCGAGCAGGCCGCCTTCCGCCGCTCGCCTATTACGCCAGCCCCACAGATGATACTCGGGGCTGGCAGTATTTTCCGGGGCCGAGCAGGCCGCGCTGGAGCCGGGCAGGCCATGCTGGGGCCGGACAGGCCACGCTGGGGCCGGGCAGGCTCGCGGTGGAACCCGGCAGGCTCGCGGTGTCCTCCGAGTCCTCCGGGGCGAGCAGATGGTGTCTCCCAGGGCCGGGCATGCCGCGCCAGCCGCCGGTCGCAACGGCCCCAGCCCCCGCCATTCCGCGGTTTCGCCAGCCCCTCCGATGGAACTCTGGGGCTGGCGGTATCTTCTGGGGCCGAGCAGGCCGCGCCGGCCGCGCCAGCCGCATCCGCCCGGCTGCGTTGTTCCGGCCCGGTCGCCCGATCGCTCCGCCGCCCCGCCGATCGCCTCTGCTGCCCGTTGCCGCCCGTTGCCCCCAAGGCACCTCACGGGGCCAAAACAGGCCCTTCCTGACGACGGGGCACAATACTTGCCGAACCAGCCCCTTTAGATGGAAAATAGGGGCTGGTGGCGTCCTCCGGGGGCCGAAAAGGCCCTTGTCTCCATGCTGCGCTCAGGGGATCGCCATCTTCCTTCGCGCCTGCGCAGACCATAGGTTTGCCATCACAGTTACAGATGCTTAAAACCAATATTATTTTCTACACACATTGAAATATTATCGATTATATTCATTCATGATGGGAAGAGAAAATAAAGTTAATCTATAAGCCCCATTCCCATTTATAATCCTTGAGATTGGCTAGTGGAAAGCCGGTTTTAAAATTAATAAATTTAAGTAGGATTTTTCATGGACTAAAAGCAATATCCAAAGAGACTTAGAATATTTATTATATTTCAGTGTGATGAATAAAAAATGGCAAGATAAAGGAGGATTGCTGAGCAAGTTGGAAGCACAAGTTAAACAAATGAAAGAAAACTTTGATATCAGAGAGCAGCAGCTGAGAGAGGAAAGAGATAAAAGTCTTCAAGCTCAGAAGTAAGTATTTTGATAAGGTCAACACCCAATGTTAAGGTAACATTTTAGCTTATTAAACCACAGGTGAATGAAGACGCATGCTCATAGACCATTTTATCTGTATACTAATTAGCCAAAAAAAAATCAAGCTTAGTCACAAACTCTGTAATTTATTTTATTTAACTCAAGAAGCTAGTCTGTTGGCTGAGTTGCTTTGGCCAAAACATTACTTCTAGTTTATAGAAGTAAGGGATATTTTGTGGCTTGTCTCTGTTTCAATTTGAAAGTTAGAAAGGTCTCTCTTGTATGAAAATGTTGTATGCAATTTGTTCACATGATGGTTTAATAAACTAGAGCCTTTGTTTTATACGTGAATGAACTGATTGTGTTGCTTTTCTGCTTGTGTTAAAGTGTCTTTTATGCCATAAACTTAACATTTAGAACTCATTAGATCTCATGCAATTTTGAGAAAGGAATTGTTTGTAGTGTAATTAATGAAGACTGCAACCAAACATGGTTTGCTATCTGTTTTTATATTTTTTGAAGTAGACTTTCAAAGGATCAGATTAAATTAGGAAGCAGTTTTTGAGCACAGTTTTTTTATATCCTCTAGGAATGGTTACTTAGCTTAAGTTGCACCTCTATAGAAATAAGTCACCTATTAGTATACTTCTGTTCTTGCTATTATCTTTGGAGAAACAGCTTTACTTGAAGCAAAGCAGTTTCTGTAATTCTCATCCCTTTTTCTTTAAAAGAACAAATATGTGTTATTCTTTTTACCAGCTTTCATTGAAAATACAGTATATTAAAATTAAATTTTCTTTTTTAATGTGAATTTAAATAATATGGATTTAAAAATGGCATTTGTAAATTGAAAAAATGCTAATACCATAGTATATGTTCTCAAATTTAAAGTCATACATATAGATACACACACACACACACACACACACACACACTCTTAGAATTATCCTTTATTGTAGGAAATAAGTTTATATGTTACAGCATGTACATTTTCTTTTCTGTACCTTCCCAAATCTATTTCAAACAGTCTTTACGTGAAGCATCTCGGTTGCTGTAGGATGGAGTGAGAATATAATTTTTTGCTTTCTGATACATAGGCATCATTGGATTTCACTTAATAGATATAAACAATACCAGCAATAGAAAATTATGATGGGATAGAAGAAATTTAAGAATGTATCTTGTTTAGGATTATGATGGAAAAACTGCATTCTGTGGATGATGCTTTCCGAAGACAACATGAATCAACCATTGCAGCCCATCAAGCAGAACTGCTACAGCTAGCAAATGAAAAGCAGAAACAAGTTGCAGCAGCCAATGAAAAGGTGACTGTGCTAAGCAGTTGAAATCAGTTATATGTTAATCAAATGAGTTTGCTGGCAAAAGTGATCAAATGTTTACCTTTTTAAACTGTTGCCTGCACTTTTCCCTTTGAAAAAAAAAGTTTTGAATTCAAGAATTGGTGGATTCTTGAATAGAAAGAAGTATGAAGGAAAGTACTTGCAGCTTTTTTGTCTGTGAAATTGTTCAGTTAGGTTAATGGAAAGGTTAGCTGTTGACTAAGAAAAGCAAAACAGTGCACGTGCTCACCACTTGCACAAATGGAGCTGCGAGCACCACCTGCCACACACACAAAATCATTCCTCCCCCTCTCCACCCCTTCTGCCAAGCCAGAAAAGGTTAGGGAACTGCTACTTTACAGGCCTGAAAAGATTATAAATGTTTGCAAAGTTACTTTTTCATCATCACTGTTACTACGAATGATCACTGCAAGGGCCAGTCAGTTGCCAAATGAACATTACCTGTATGTGGTCTCTAGAAAACACACTGTAGGCAATTCTATACTTTTCTGCGTCCGTGGTATATCTTCAACTGATTTCAGACCTGGGTTTATTGATACATAATAACCTTATCAACAACATTTATTTCAGGTTTACCAGGTTGAAGAAGAAATGCGTCAGTTATTACAAGAAACTGCAAAGAATAAAAAGACTATGGAAGAGAAAATAAAACGGCTAACAGTTGCTTTGAGTGATATTCAGCAAGGACTGTGAGATACATCTATAGCACACTTGGCATTTGTAACCATCATTACAGATTTTGATGGTACCAAATGCTGCCTGTTGCCATAAATTACATTTGTACTTTATGTAAATACTTTCAGAATAAAAATGTCCTTTTGTTGAACTCTCAGTAATCTTCTAAAATTTCCATTAAAAATTCACTACATCAAACATGGAAGAAGTTTCATTCCATTAGAGATAAACAGTATCATATATTTGAATTAGGAGATTGGAGGTGATTAAAAGGACTCAATTTTATTCCTTAAAGACTATACAGCCTTAAAAATGGTGACATTGCATCAAAGGGATTTAGGTATTACAATCCTATGTTTGATTGATTATTGTGAAAATGGTTTTATGAATATCATTAGAACTACTCTCAATAAGCTCAAAGAGCATAGGTTGGCAACCCCTGAAACTAAAATGCCCAGAGTTGCTCTGTGACTGAAATGGGCGGTCTCTAATTTTGATATATAAATAAGGAAAATAAAGTGAAAAAAATTACTTGTTTCCGATATCTATCATTGTTGCTATTTTATAATTCTAAGAGGATGAAATAGTTTCTTTTTTACTATATGTTTGAATAGAAATTAAATTCAAACTATATGTTTGAATAGAAATCAAAATTCATACTTTACCTTACAGATATTTCAAATCCTCAGATTTGAAATAACTAAGGTAAAGTATGAATTTTGATTTCCTTTTCTACAACTTCTTTTATGGCTTTTTTGCCTATCCTTTTCTTGTATTCAAAGCCATTGTCAGGTGTTTGCCAAGTTTACACAGTACTTATAAACCATCTTTATTAGCACCCTTTAAAAAGCAATACTTTTTTAAATATGAGCATTTAAAGAACACTTTGAAGGCCCCAATTAGGTAATCAAATTCAATTGTTCACTCATTATAGGAATCCACATAAAAGCATCACTGACAGATGACTCTTTAATATCTGCTTGACTCATCCCTTAAAGGGGAAGTGGCCCATTTTGTAGATAATGCAACCAGGGCTGAATGGAAACATACTAACCATCAATTTAAAACTTCCCACAACTTTATGTATGAAACGGACACCAGAAGAACCAGAACCCTCTAGAGAGAATTAAGAATCATCCTCTGCAAGGATGGGAATGCTCAAGTTTTCTGCAAGCAGAAGTCTAGGGACTTCTAGTCATTGTATATATTTTATTTTATATTCTAGTCATTTTATAGAAATAGTTGATTTCTGGATCTTAAGATGAACGTCCTTCAAGGCAGACCCAGAACTATACAATAGGCCCTAGCTGTTCAGCTAGATATGATGGGAGTTGTGGTTGCAGAAAATTCCAGCGTTGCCAATTGGAGAAAGTTTCATTTTAACACAAGTAGGGAGGGGGCGGTGGAGAGAAATCGGTCGGACTTTGGGAAGCTTGCTGAGCCGAAAAGGCGGGTTGCAAACGTTTCCTCCTCGAAGAAACAAGGCTTTTTTCCCCCTCCCCCTTCCCTACACAAAACTTTGTCTCCCAGCAACTGAGAGGCAGCGTCACTTCCTCCTCCCCCCACCCAGCAAGCAAGGCTGCGAGGCCCGGAGCTGCTCCATTCAGGGCCAGCTGTGCTCGCTGGCGGCCGGGGAGGAGAGGAGGCCGACCGCGAGGGCCACGTGGGGCCGCCGCTGCCGGGGAAACCCCACTGGCCGAGGAGGCTGGAGCGATGCAGCATGGCCGCGGCGGCGCTGGCCGAGGCGGTTTCTAGCAGCGGCGGGAGCCTGGACGGCAGCGGGGGTTCCAGCGGCAGCAGCAACAACAGCAGCCGACACGAGAAGAGCCTGGGGCTGCTCACCACCAAGTTTGTGTCGCTGCTGCAGGAAGCCAAGGACGGCGTGCTCGACCTGAAGGCGGTGAGCTGAGAGGGGGGGGGGGGAGCTGGAAGAGCCTGGAAAGGAAAATAAGGGAGTCTGAAAGATCAAATGGGGAAGCCTCCCCTCCCCACGGGAGCTTTTCTCTGCCCTGGTGCAGCAGCAGCAGCTTCCTACCTGGGTTCTGCAAGGAAAAAGAACTGGAAATTGCGGGCGCGGGGAAGGGTAACTCGTGTGTTTCCAAAACTGCCCGTTCCCTCTTCACTTTTAAAACAAAGGTTTAAAAGGGGGGGGGGGGAAACAAGCAGGCAAGCAAGCGTGCATCCTGCATAGTTAACACACCCGTGTCACCAAATGCACCAGAAAAAACGTGTTCAGGTTATGGGGTTGGTGGCCGCCACTTTTCTCCATCATGTCTTATTTTATTTTTTAAAACGGCCTTGTACAGTGGGTTGGGGAGAAGGCTTTTCTTGATTTACACCTGTGTTAACTCGCATTATCATTTTTGAGGCAAAGCCACCCTTTCCTCCTCAAGAGCTCTTTTTTTTTATTTTCAAAGTCCTTCCTTCCTTTAATCCCCCTTTTCACTTATACAAACAAACCTGAGTGGTTGGGTTAGCCTGCAATAAAGTTTCTGGCCATAAGGCATATAATACTTTGCTGTAGGCTGAGCAGAGATTTATATTCAGGCCTTTCTTCCCGTCTATAAATCACCCTTCTCCCATTCTGTGTGTGGTGAATTAAGATGCTAATGCCACACTTCTCTGAAAGCTTGTGCCCATATTCAAGATAAATATGGTAAGAGATGTAAGGGTTGTTACACTATTCTCCCTGGGTAAGCAGTGGAACAATGAATGTTCCTTTGTTCCTTGAGGAAATCTGCAGGTAGGATTGCGGCCTAAACATTTGTGGCTTTATCAAGAAATAAGTTTGGGTGAATGCAGCAGAACTTATTTTCAAATTAAATTAATCCAGTTCTGCTTGTTAAAGTAGATTTATCTAGTGTTAAAAGAGTGAAATTACTTTCAGGGTACAAGCCAGGCACCAACCAGCATTGATACTAGCATTAGTCTTGATTATATCTTGTCTAAGGCAGAAATGAATAATCTGTGGCCCCAAACACCTGCTTTTTAAATCAGGATTGCTGAAAACTGACATTCAGCATTTTGAATTGAAGTACTGCAATATAGTTTCCTAAATAGGTATGGCATAGTTAAAATACAAAGATCACTACACCCTATCCCAATTTTCATTTAAAAAAAAAACCCTGTCCTTTTCTCCAGCCTTAATTGTAAGTGTGGGTCTGGCCATCAAAAGGTCTCTTGTTATTCAAGGGTAGGCCTAGACACTTGCTTAATGGTAGATCATTTTTACATGTTAAAGGGTTTCTCTGTGTGTTAACATTGGCTTTTTTCCCCTTCTGCCATTCAATTTTGCCCAATTTTCAGACACTGCTTGGACACGTTCCTGTGATTTTATTGGCAAAATTTTTCAGAAGTAGTTTGCCATTGCCTCCTTCCTAGGGCTGAAAAAAATGACTGGTCCAATGGCTTTGTGCCGAGGTTTGGACTAGAATGCATAATCTCCTGGTTTCTAACCTGATGCTTTAATCACTACACCAGATTTGCTGTCAGTTTACACATGATATAAAACAAGTTGAACCTCACATCGATTTTCAATCAGATAAATAACATGATTTAGATAAATGGATGGATGAATGGATATTGTCAAGTGTTGACCTAGCAAAGGCTGGGACTAGTTGCTGCAATTTTCTAGGCAGGAGTTTTAGTAGTTGCCATTATCTTCTTCCTGGGGTTAAGAGAGCTTGACTGGCTTAAAGTTATGCAATTGGCTTTGCACCTAAAGCACAAAATCTCTCGGTTTCTAGTCTGGTGTCAATATCTACATCAGACTGATTCTCATTTTATATATGTTAGATACATTAAACCTGCTGGAATCTAAAATAATCCTTTACTACTTATTTTGGTTAAAAAATGAAATATTACACCATTAATTGAAGGAGCAAAAAAGATACGTTTCATCCAGTGAGTCATTAAAGTAGTATTAAAGTAAAATCTACTTTCCTTTTATTGAGAAAATTTAAGCAGCCTGCTTTTTCAAGGGTTTACATTGGATCCATGCCAATTTAAAAATTACTGGCTTAAATCTTAGACTGCTAATTACTTTGACTACTGCTTGCGGACTGAACTTCACTCTCTTCCTGCCTTGTTTTTAGTAGCACTCAGAATGAAGTAAGGTACCATGTAGCTAAGAGTATCTGTAATGATAGCATTTGTGTTGTGTGGTTTCAATTTTTATTTTTATTTTTTACCCATAAGGTACATACTACTCAAATAGGACTGTGCTGGTGAAATCCATATTCGTTTAAAATTTGGCAAAATAACAAGTGGAAATCCATGGTAAACTCTACACTTCCCTAAAAAGTGTATCAGAGATGGAGTTACCTGTCTTTGCAACAGTGACTTGCCAGTTTCTGTTCTTTTCCAGCCCTCTTCTTAGATGAAAATGATACATTATTCTTTTGGGTCCTCTTCAAGAGGGTTCAACCATCTTTTTGACTCTTCTGCTACCTCTCATCCACTGGACTCACGCATGGCTAATTCCAAAAGAATTCCTTTCCACGTGGGGAGTTCCATAGGCATGTTTTCAGGAGGTCACTTGTATAGGCATTTTGCTTGATTGCCCCTGTTTCACAGGCAGGGAGGGTGGTCCGAGGTCTCTAATTGTGCATCTGTCTCCTTGGAAGGTTGTGATTAATATTCCCTAGGAGGCTTGTACAAATGCACTGCAGCTGCCTAATGAGCCTCTCCTTTTGCCCTTCATCGCCATGCATTGTTCTTTTTTCTCCTTTCTCTTCCCAGGCTGCTGATACATTGGCTGTACGGCAGAAAAGGCGGATCTATGACATCACCAATGTTTTGGAAGGGATAGATCTTATTGAAAAAAAGTCAAAAAATAGCATCCAATGGAAGTAAGAGAAGCAGTTTATGTATACTTTTATATGCATGCTGAAAATTTGAAGGGTAACTTTCTTCCATGAATGTATGACTTTTAAAGAGATTTGAATTTATTTTGTATATTTTATTTATTGGGAGACTTCCCAAGCTATGCTTTACAGACAAACTCAAGAGTTTACAAAAGAAACTTACTTTATCTTGTAAAACCATGACATTATGTAAATATCCTGACCAATCAGGATAAAAGACTCAACAATGCAAATTAAGCAAAGTTAATTTAATGAATTAAATTAATGTTAAATTAATGAACATAGAAAGAATCTATTAAAATGGAAGATGTCCTACTTCACCTTTCCACAATGCAAATTGCTTGCCAATAAAGCACATTGCTTTATTGGCATCCCTGATAGACCTTATTATTCAGTTCTCAATAACATCTACCAGGAATTCCCAATTTGTGTATTTTTGGCAGGCATTATACTTCAGATCGTAAGAAACATCAGCAATAGGACATATGTTTTATGCCAATGCCCATAAAAAACTTTTTTTCCTGATTATTAGGAATTGGGTAATAGAAATTTTCAATTTTAGGACACATAGATATCAGGATATAATATACAAAATTAGTTTCTTTTCTTCCTTAGTATGATACTTAATATTTTTATATTAAGTATATAACAGTCTTTCTCTCACGTGCTAAAATCAGATGAAAAAGATAAAAACACTATTTTACCATTGTTTCTATCACTTGAGCTGGAAAGGGACACTGGCAAAACTTTTGTCACTTTCAGACCCAGCTGAACAGCTTGAAAGACTGAAAATCTGCTTTTTGTCTACTTTTGTCACCTTATAATAACATTGACTTTTTTTTCCTCTAAGGGGTGTAGGGGCTGGTTGTAATACAAAGGAGGTCATTGAGAGACTGAGATACCTTGAAGCAGAAATTGAAGAGCTAGAAATAAAAGAAAAGGAACTGGATCAGCAGAAACTGTGGTTACAACAAAGTATAAAAAATGTTAAGGAAGATTCCATCAATAAACGATATCCTTTGACATGTAGTATAATTTGTATAATTTATATAATTAGCTAGGAACGACTAGCACATATGCATAAGGGGAACCATTCTTTTACCTTTTTTTATAATTTGTTAGAGTAGAACAAGCCTTCCCCTGGGCCCTTCTGTACCTTTAACATTGATTCTAGAGACTAGAGATGAGATTGAGGAGATGGAGAAACTGGACTAGGATGCCCCAGTCACAAGTACATTTCTGTTACTGTTGCATTGCCTGTATATTAATTTTACACTTGTTGCCTCCACATCCCAGGTTATGTTAGTCTAGAGCAGAGGTTCTCAGCCTTTAAATACCTTTTGTGGCCCTAGACCATATTGGCCAAGACTTAACTCAAGATTTAAATCATAACATTTCTTCAAGCCTTCGTGGGTCACATAGTCGTCCCCCCCCCCCCAAAGGGTCTTCGGACTACAGATTGAGAACCACTGGTCTAGATGTCTGTAGAATATTTGGCATTGCACTGAATTTGAAAAAATTCTATAGATTTTTTTTTTCTAGAGTTATAAAATGACAGAATGACACATTTGCTTGAGACTTAGTTCCCTGTTAAAAAGTCATCACTTTCACTGGTAATTCTCAAAGTCATATTAAAATAAGAGAAACCGTTTCATTATTTTTGAATGATGCAATTCCACTCATGAATACCACACAATATTTGAACTATTTGTTATACCTTTTAAAATCTTATCAACTATGTATGTAATCATTTTTTTTGAACAATTCCTTGACAAGACCCACTTTTTCATATATCACTCATGAAGACATTTGTGACTGCTTCAGTGGTAAGAGAAAAGATTTAAGTCTGCTTGCAAATTGTGTTTCCTACATGAGACACACAGGCTGTGTGATTAGTGTTAATTTAAGCATATAGCAGTTGTTTTTCAGAGCTCTTGCCTCATGAAATCCTCAGGAGCCTTTTATCTAATAACATATAACAATAACATCTGCTAGTCACAGTGCAGTGTGCTGTCAATTTGTATTGTAATATATAATCTGCTCTGTATCCTTAATTCATTTTTAGAGAGTAGAACACAATAGGATTTCTGTCTAAAAATCAGAGTAATAGGAAACAGCACCCAGATGGGACAGTAAATAAAACTTGAACACAAAGAAAAGTAAAATGGCCAATGTAGAATCAAATAGGACTGTCTTCTCATTAAAGCATGACTTATGGTTTACAGAGATGTTGCCATGTCTTATTTGCTATGTGGAGTTTCAGATTGAATTGAGATTGAATTAAGAAAATGCATATAAAAATATAAACAAATGCATTCAGTTAAGATTTGACTGTTTCTCCATAAACAGGAGATACACTACTAGCAATTCAAGCACCTTCTGGTACACAGTTAGAAGTTCCTGTGCCACATGTGGTATGTAGAAATAACCATTTTGATTTAATTGAAACAGGGAATTTAGTGAATATCCATTGCACAAAGTATATAATTTAAAATTGTTCTCTGTTTTGTATCAGTTTTATAAGGTTGGACTACTATTGGTTAGTCTCATAAATTGTTTTAAAAGATGCATGTTCAGTAATTCAATTATCCATCTAAATGATCGCAAATGATGTGAGGATTATTTAAATTGCATCTTGGTGATGTGAAAATAATGATTCAATCAAATAGTATTTGTCTTTATTAATCAACTTCAGTTTGAGGCCTGTATACTGCTGAAGAAATGACTACAATGCACTTAACGATAAAATATTAAAATGTTATATCATTCCAGAGCCATATGTTTAGGTGGTGGCTCCTTGTGTGATTAGCCACATAATTTACTGTATTTCAATTTATTTTGAAATAGGGCTCTCTTTTTGCCTTCCTGTGAATATATTACATATGTAAATATAAAATCTTTATTATTGAAAAATTTTGCTTTGTGGTTGTGCATTTTACTTGTTTGTAATATTTTATGCCATTAAACTGCTAAATAAGTAAATGTTATATAAAGATAATTTTATTTAAAAATGCCAATTCCATATTGAACAAAAGGAGGTGTTAACTAAAGAAAGAAAGCATGTTAGCAAATTGCTTCCCTAGTGTTGCAGTTCAAAACTTTAATTTATAATTTGAATGGAATCAGTTTGACTATTGATTAGTACGTCTGTTTTCATATCAAGCGTGTTAAAACTTTCATTTTACTCTCTCTAAAGGGACAAAAGAAATACCAGATCAATCTAAAGAGCAGTCTGGGACCTATCCATGTATTGCTCATTAACAAAGAGTCCAGTTCTTCCAAACCAGTTGTTCTCCCAGTACCTCCACCAGATGATCTCCTACAATCTGCAGTTCCACTGACTTCCCCTAAACCAAACACAGATTCTCAGAGATTACAAGAGCCTTCAGACCTTAATCAGAAACAATCCCTTCCACAGACTCCAGTGACAGATATACCAACAGGTGGGTATAGAAACTCTTTTCCTTCTCAGAAATTTGCCCAGAAAATTTGATACCATTGTTTAGATTTTTTTGTGCTGTTTTCTCAAGGGATATGGTTGTATCCTGTATAATTATTTAGACTAACTAGGTTATTTACAGACTAGATTTCTGAAATTTATATTTGTGTCCTATCTAAGTAAATAATTAGGAGGATCATCTTGTAAAAATAATATATTTGCTAAAGAGAGAACTCTAAACTAAGCTAGTGGAGCATGGTGGCTTATGTGGTTAGGATACTGGGCTGATTATTGGTAGGCTTGTGTTTGAGAACTTGTTACTGCTGTGGGATGGGGTGAATTCCTGTCAATCACTCCAGCTGCTGCTGACCCAGCAGTTTAAAAGCAGGCTACAGTGAGTAGATAATATGTACTACTTCAGTGGGCAGCTTAACAGGGTCTGAATGGTTTTCTCATTATAAAAACAGTATTGAGAATCACCTCAGGCTGTAAATCAAAGTTCTTTAATCATGTTTGAGTGCAATAATATCTTCATACATGAGGAAGTTTAAGCACGGTATTCTATTTGATCTGCACTGACATGAAATGAGGCTATTCCTAATTACCCATGGTTTTGCCTGCTACCCAAGCTGAGATACTATAATTTCCAACTTTATAATTAATGACCTTAAACCAGCCTTTCAAATTTGTTTTAAAATTCGAACTTGTTCTGAACAAAATGTGAAAAATAGCTAACTAGAAACATAATTTGATTGTTGCCCATCATCAAGAAAACAACAAAATGAGTCTGTATAAATAAAACGCTTGAAATACTGAGTATGTTCTCTACCTTGAATTATTTATAAAACAATAAAGGTGGAAAATAAAACAAATTGCTACTAGATAGTGCAATTAACTAACTAATTACTTATGTACTAGCTGGTGTAAAAAAAATTGCTTATCTCTATAATTGTGTCTTGCTGATACTAGTAATTATGGGGTGGCATAAAATCACAAAAAAATATGAAAATGTAAACAACACTCACTTCTTGGAAAAATGCCAAATTTGGCGGGATTTTAGTTTTTCACTGAAATAATATGGGAGCATGCTGAAATCCTGCAGGATTTCATAAACTCTTGAAATATTATTTTATTGGATTGTTGTACATCTAGAATCGCTTTCCGGAAGATGGGCAGTCCACATAGATGAATAAAATAGAGGTTGCCAACCTGCGCTTTTTCAATATTTTTTTACTAGCTCTACCTACTGTAGCCCAGTCTGGTTAAATGGCCAACCAACCTGTGTAGATCTACACCTGCACACACAAACACGTACACACAACCACCATATAACCCCCAACCTACCTACCTACTGTATTTCTTCATCTCTCCCTCTACCTACCTACCTACTGTATTTCTCCCTCTACCTACCTACCTACTACATTTCTCCCTCACTCTCTATCACTTTACCTACCTTTCCAGCTACTCTATTTTTCCCTTTCTCTTTATCCCTCTACCTACCTACCTACTGTATTTCCCCCCTCTCTCTATCGCTCCACCTACCTACTTACCTACCTACCATATTTCTCCCTCTCTCTCTTTATCCCTCTACCTACCTACCTACTGCATTTTTCCCTCTCTCTCTCTATCCCTCTGCCTATCTACCTACCTACTGTATTTTCCCTATCTCTCTCTCTACCTACCTACTATATTTCCCCCCCCTTTCTCTATCCCTCTACCTACCTACCTATTGTATTTCTCCCTCTCTCTATTTATCCCTCTACCTATCTACCTACCTACTGTATTTTTCCCTCTCTCTCTCTCTATGCCTCTACCTACCTACCTACCATGCAGCCTCCTGGGACGAAAAATGGGCCACATTGGAGTGTGCCACACTCCATGCCTAGTTTTGGGCCTAGTAGGCCTCCATGCAGCCTCCTGGGACCAAAAATGGGCCACATGTGAGTGTGCTACCCCCCTGTGCTTGTTTTGGGCCTAGTATGCCTCCATGCAGCCTCCTGGGACCAAAAATGGGCCACATGGGAGTGTGCCATGTGTGAGGGAACGGTTGCTGAGGAAACTACCATTGGAAATGTGACATTGAAAGCGTGGGGGAGGGGCGTGTGCGTGACGCAGCATAAGAAGCAGCCAGGTGGGAGGAGCTTATGGGAGGTGAAAACCTCAGAAGTGTGTACCTTTTACATTTGTGCTGCTTGCATATAGCATATGTGAGCCAGCCACACAAACTATGTATGATTGCTTAGGAAGTTCTTGGGAACGTGTGAAAATTTGGTGCCGATCGGTGCAGTACTTTCTGAGATTAGTGGCTTTGCACAAACTATTTTAAATTTTTATTTATATAGATTGCACTGAACTATCATGTTGGATTTTAACTTGAAAAATTTCCACTACTCTAGATATCACTTTACAAGGAAGCCCAGCTCCTGAAACACTGTGTGCCAATATACCAGATTCCGAGTTGTATGATAGCCTTGTAACCGAAACCACGCCTAGCTCAACAATCCTCCCTTCTTCCTTCCTTTCACTGGATGTCAATAGTATTCTAAAGTCGAACACGTTTGACATAGCAAAGATGGATGAACCTGGAGGTAAAGATCATCTTACATTTATTTATTTGATTTTTTAAAATCCTACCTTTATTGCTTATAAATAACTCAAGGCAGAAAACATACCTAATATTCCTTCTTCCTCCTGTTTCCCCCCACAACAGCCCTGTGAAATAGGCTGGGCTGAAAGAGGGTGTGTAACCCAAGGTCACTCCGCTAGCTTTCATCCCTAAATTGGCACTAGAATTCTTGTCTCCTGGTTTCTAGTCTGGTGCCTTAACCACTATATCAAATTAAATCAATCTAATTGTTTAATGTTAATTGGGCAGTATCCAGAAATCCAAAACTTGAAAATAATGAGTTTTACCTTTCTTGTTTGGTAAAAATGTTAAGCTGCTTTATTTTTTTTAAAAAAAATAGAAGTCTTATAATTGACTTTACTTCTGGGGTCTTCATCTGTAGCTATGTTATGATCACTGCGTATGGTACTGAGCCAAAAGTCCCTGGGTGACTAGACATAGGATAATATAGCTAATTTCTTGCATCTACAGTGCAATATATTACATATGAAAGATAATTCTTACTGCCAATATCTAGTTGACCAGCTTTTCCTTTATGACACGAGATTCCCAGATTGGCTAACAGCTATTGTAGTGGTCCAGATATAATACGCAAATGCTCACCCTTATCCCAGAAGCAATAAAATGAACTTCTATCTGTTCATTTCAGCAACATCCTGTTTTCCGCTTCTCTCCAAATCTTTCATTATGCTTCATAGATAAATCTTTGGAAAGGGAAGTACAGAGAAAGAGAAGATTGTGGCTAAGAATGAGACCTTCCTATTTTAGATTAACCCTTTATCTAGGTGGATATAGCATGAAGAGAATACAGTATTCTAAATAATCTTAATAATCATTTGTTGGAATCAACAGTGACATTAAAAAAGTTATACCACTTACACATGTTATGCCCACAATTCTTGAAAACTTTTATAACATTATAAGGATTGCTAATATCCATGACACAGTACTTGATAAAGTACTACTCAAACTCTGTGTGCTTTATCAAAATGATATAAAGCAGTTTTTGATTGTCTCCTACTTGATGCTTCTGGTTGCTGGCCAAGGGGCTTAGTTTTTCCTAGCATTTTCTTCATAAAAGCCATGCGGTTAGATTTTTTTTTTATCCTGATCCTTGTAACTTGAGATCACAGTATTGGGTGTGGCCCAGCTTTGTGTTCATTTCACCAAGAGCAGCTTACATGAAATATTAGAAGTCCAAAAGGTTTTGAAGAAATTAATTGAAGCTAGTTTACCTGGGTACTGTATTTTATTAAAAATAGATCATAATCTTGTATCTTTAATTCATTAGCTAAATTCATATCTCACGTGCTGAGGCAGGTTATCTTTTTGAGGGTGAAAAATGCTTTGTGGATGTTTGAAGGTTAATAAGTTTGTTTAATAAAATGTGTGTGTTTTGTCGGGCTCAATATAGTATTTTGTGTTTTCACTTTTTTGGCATTACAGTAGAAATTAGGGGAGGTTAAATGAGATATTTTGATTTTGCTTAGGCATTTTGGTTTGCCATTTCTGCATACGCATAGTGAATTTCCCTTTGTCAACAGGTGTTACTAACAGTGATATCATTGACGAACTGATGTCCTCTGATGGTAAGTTTCTTATATTATAAATTTTGATGTAAAGATGTAAAATTACACTTCACACCTTTGCACAAGTGTTCATTCATGTTTCCATTTTTGGATGGATGTTCACCAGTAAAAATCAGAATACTATGCTGAAGGCCATTAGTAGCCATTGTGCCTAGATCCATGAATACTTAAGTTATCTCTTTTAGAACAACCTCAGCAGGTTCCTGCTGGAGCAAAACCCAGCTCCAGCAATCTTTTCTAACAGTGGTCAATAAACTGGAAATGGAAGCCCACTAGTCTTCCAGTAGAAGGCTTTCAGAGGCAATCACATTTCCATTAAAATTAATAGCCTCTGATCTTCATGACTTCCATGAATTAGCTCAATCTTTTTTGAAGCCAGCCAGGCTGTAGCCAGCATATCTTCTTACAGAAAACCATTTATCACTTTGACAGTACATCCATTGCATTGAACTTCGTGCAGTACTACTTGCATGTCAAGTATGTGTGACTAAAGTTAACAAGCAAAAAAATACCCGTGGAAAGCTAGTATTTGTTTTTAAAACATTATTTACATTCCAAATAAATATGAGTCTGAGGCCTAGGATGGTTCCACTTTGCCTATCATGCCTTGGTCTACTTACCTGTACTGAAGATTCACTTCCTAAAAGAACACCTAGCCAATGCAATATGAAGCCTTCCTGCAGAAGCTGCATTACATCATTCTGGAAACTATCACCATTCTTGCAATTTCTCTAAAGGGTGTGAGCTGCTTCTCAAGGCAGAGAGGATGCCCAATGCTATAGGACCCAGCGGGATGGGAAGCAGGCCTATAGCATTTGAGGATCCAGCTGGGTGAGAAGCTGTGCATGGGGTGCCTCAGAAGCTGGGAAAGGCACCAAGAGGCCCAGCATAGGCACATGTGATTTTGGGGGGAAGCTGCAAGGGGCTGCTGGAACTTTGCTGCCCTTCCCTCCCCTCATCCACTCTAGGCACCCACATTCTGCTTAACAACTGCAGTGAGGAGAGATTGTAATTGTTGAACAAGGCAATTACATGGATGCCTTACTTAACAACCACAACCACAATTCCATACTTAGTTAAGGACTACCGATAGTAGCTTTTTACACAAAATACTCCTGGTGAAAACAGGAGGCAAGCAACTTTGGCCAGTTTCTTCCTTCTTTTATAGTCCTTGGAACCAATTTTTTTCTCCTTTTTCAAGGCAATCTTTCAATTTTTTTTAGCTCTTCATTGGAGGGCCATGAGGAATTCTAGGAGAAAGGGGAATTTGGTAAACACTTATTATCTAGCAAGATAACTCCACTTGATCAAAATATTACTGCTGAAAAAAGTCTTCCCTTACTTACGGAAGATTGCCTCGTTCAAACCTATGGTTCAAATTGAATAATTTAATAGATGAAATGCTACTATTACACCAGTTTTATGATATACCGAGCTATGGTAGCGCAGTGGTTAGAATGCAGTACTGCAGGCTAACTCACTGCTCACTCCAGGACTTCGATCCTAACTGGCTCAAGATTGACTCAACCTTCCATCCTTCCAAGGTTGGTAAAATGAGGACCAGATTGTCGAGAGCAATATGCTGACTCTGTAAACTGCTTAGGGCTGTAAAGAACTGAAGTCTAAGTATTATTGCTGTATTCGTTTTTATTTTTTAAATACCAAGCTGCATTTTGGAGGAGAGTGAAAACGAAAACAGCTGTTACTTTAATGTAGTTAGTCAAACTCCAAGCCAACATTTTCATATTGCCCAAATTTAAACAGTAATTCCATATTCTAGGGCAAACTAAAGTAGGGGATTGACTAATCTCTGGCACTTGTTCAGAGTAATTCAGTTAAAGTACCAACTTTAGTTTCTTTTTCTATTATTTTTCCACCCATTATGTAAAATTTTGAATTAAGTCAGAAATTAGTTCTGTCTACAACAAAGAAATATAATTATATTTAATGTGCAAAATCCTTTTATCTTACATTTTCAATAAGTCCTCAGAGAAACTTATCAATAACATTAGACGGTAGTGATTTAAATGTTTAAATCACAATTTCACTTTAAATTATAATTTCAGCTAGTAAGTATAGACCACTGTCCCAAATCCAGCTCTTTGTTGATAAATAATTTGACTCTTAGCTATGCATAGACTCTAAAGGGATAATATATATTTTTTTAAAAATCATTTTGGAATATTTCCTCAATTGCTAAACTACATCCACTTTGGAGAGTATTATTTTTTCAATTCATTATATAAAATCCAGGTATTCCTTCCAATATTATTGTATACACTTAGGCAAATAGTTTTCCAGTGTTGAAAGCTGTGTTCCATTCTGTATCTGGAATAAAAAAAGACAAAGGAAAACCATTTTTATTATAAAGATATCCAAATCTCATTATTACTTCAAAAGTTATGCATAAAACCCACATTTTAAAATAACAGTTAAAACCTATGAAAAGCCAAGAATTCCTTAATGCTTTGTATTATGAATCTTTTGGTTGGAAGTTAATATCTAAAAATCCATGTCACAGAGAAATAAGCCTTTGGAGGTCTGGCCAAACCTCAGTGTCATCCTTTATTTGTTCCTTAAATTCTGTCTATAGATAATACAATCTGTAGTAATACTATACTAATTTACCATATCAATTTCCTTATATATTTGGTAGTACAAGTATATAACTGCATTGTACTTACTGTGAAGAATCATTTTGTCTGAATTTAAAATTAAAAGACTAGAGTATTGAAACAACTCAATAGAAGTATTTATTGATCACAGGAAATTTGTGAACTATGCTTTTTAAAATTATCTTTGAGTATTTTTAAGAAAAGGAAAACATATATAAAAAGGAAGTAAGGAAAGATGTATTTGATAGTAGAATAATATACCAGCGATAAACATCTTACACTAGTTTAAGTATAATCTTAAATATTAATTTAATGTTTTTCTACCACTGACATTCCCATTGTTTAGCAATGATGACATCTGCATTGTGAATCCAGAATGTTAAATTGTATTTTACTTGTTTGGTTTCTGAGTCATTTCCCACCATTTATAAATAAGGCAAATTCTGAATTGTGTGGTTTTTTTTTAAGTCTGTCAAGTCTATGAACTCTGTTTCATTACTTGTTACATTAGCTTGATAGAAAGGCATATGAACAACATAAATATTCCAGGAGCTAGTGCAGTGGTGGCCTGCTGCTGGTTCGCCTGAACTGTAGTTCTGAGCACTGGTTGGCCCTGCCTACCTGCTCCAAAGCTATTTGTTTCTAGATATCTCACATTCCCGCTTGCTCGCTCCGCCCGGCAGCCAAGCTGATTTGCACACCTTTTCCATTCTACTAACCGTGGCTGACCTAGCAGGTGTGCAGGAAGCCCCCCCCCCATCGAAAAAGCCTTGTTTTAGGTGTTGCATACAAGGGTGGAAGGCACATATGCATAGCACACATGCGCAAAGCAGGAGTGCACACTTACATTTTCAACAAACCGGTTGTTAAAGTAAGTGCAGCACACCTCTGAGCTAGTGGCATAAGATCTTCCAAATTCTATAATAGGAGTAAGATTCATATTTTAAAACCTGGAACTAAATAATGGAATTATGTAGTAGTAGCGGTGCTAGGACCTGAAAAGAGAAGGTGAATACTTCACTTGTACTCACACATATCAGTGAACTAATATAATGATGCTTACTGTAACTGAATATTAACCAAGCATAACTTAAGATACTGTCTTACAGTTTTTCCTCTGCTACGGCTGTCTCCAACACCTGGAGATGACTACAGCTTCAACCTGGATGATAATGAAGGAGTCTGTGATCTCTTTGATGTTCAGATCTTGAACTACTAGATTTGATGCAACCAGATTTCCTTATCTACCTCTAACTATGTAATACAGTAGATGCAGTTTTATAATTCAAGTATTTAAAATAATGAATGCAAAACTCCATAACTGACCAATGCTGGGCATACATTTTTTTAAACTGTTATTGTGAAGAGTTTCTAAATGTAATGAAATGCAGAGTTGATGCTCAAAGAACTGCTAAGAGTATCTCAGTACAGTTACTTACATGCCTATATTTTTTTTCATTTTTGTTTTAGGAAGCAGAATTTCTAATGCTACTTCTCTGCTTCCATTAGAGCTAGCAAAAACCTGGTCTCTTAGGAACTCCCTATAATCATTCTGAAGTTTTGGCCATATGTTTCAAACTTCCACTGCCATTTGTAAAGTAAAGGATGATTTCTTATTTCTCTCCCAGTTCCCTCGGGTGAACCCCAAAAACATTCTGTGGAGTGCCTTCTTTATTAGCACTTTAAATATCTTTTTTCCTTTATTTCTCACATTCCTAGATTAAGGAAAGCACTATTTGTAGTTCATATTAAAGAACACCAATACTTGTATATTAACAAGATTTTTTTAAGAATAAAAACTATATAAAACATTGCTTGTGACGTACCAAAAGATGTAGTAGTTTTCACATCGCTCTATTGTTTTGTGCTACAACTGAGAAAGTAAGTTCGCAGCAGCATCCACATTAACCGGTTTTTCTTCCTGAGACTTTGGAATCTGGCGGGAAACACAAGCACCTTGAAATATTCTGAGTACTAAAGATTTCATCAGCTAATATGGGCTTTCTTGGAGATACAATTTTCAAAACATTTACTGTATTTTTGTACTATAAAATGCACACGCACACACACCCAAATAGGTGGAAATGTCTGTGCATCTTATAGACAAAACATGGCGCTATTTTTGGCCTCCTGGAAACCCTTCTCCCCATGTGTGCTTCATTTTTGGTGAAGGGTTTGGAAAGCTTGCAGAGTGCTCCTAGGGGCAGGGGAGGGCAAAAACAAGATGCGTGGGGGGTTCGGGAGCCTGTTTTTCACGAAAGCCAAAACTGTTTTCTTGTTTTCTTCAAAATCTAGGTGCGTCTTATTAGTCCAAAAATATGGTACTTAAGATATTTCAGAACAAGCAACTCATGCTTTTTAGGCTGCTTCTGCTCAGACTGACCAATTGATGGTAGTTGGGTGGGGAGACATTACAGTTTCCAGAAATACATTTTAAAATATTGCTATAGCAAAATAGATTGAGTAAATACTATAAGAAGAGCACCGGACAATCTTTGCAGTTGAGAAAATTTGTTTTATCAACCTAAGGATTAAAGAATATTTTGGAATGCTTTCCTCCCCCTGCCTAAATAATAATTGAGATGACTTGTTCTGAGGTGCAACATACCCATTTTAGCAAAGATGTGGACAAAACCATAGATGTAATATATCAAGACGTCAATGTCCCAGGAACAATATGATTGGTCAAATTTCCAACTTCTAGAAATTAGAAAGCTTAAACACTATACAAATTGCCGCCTATCCACTTGACTCTCAAGACATAGATCAGGAAGTGTGAGAAGATTCACAGAATCTCTTCAAAAGGGGAGAGAATGTATTTGGTTTGCAGAAACATTTTACCTTGGGGGGGAGGGGAATGAAGGTGAGGAAAAACATTCTGCTGTGTTGACTTATTTTTATCAGAAAGGACCAGACGTGTTTAAACAACCTTTGGTTAAATTGTCCTGTTCCCCCCCAAAAAGATAACACAGATCAGAATTTGTCTCCTCCATATGAACGAATTCTTACCTGAAGTTTCTTTGAAGAATCTGATGGAACAGTTTTGGAGAACTGTTTAACATTTTTCTGTATTTCTGTAAATACCTTATCTATCTTATGAACTTTTTCATCATTCACTATATTTATCTTTTGAGAAAAAAGAAAAACAATTTGACCTTTTTAATATCGATGAACCTGAAGCCCAAAAGTACAACTAACTCTAATGAATCTGTTTAATCTTCATTAACTTACAATAAATCATTGTAAAGCAAATCATCAAGATAAGCATTCCTACAACATTTTTAATTGTTTTCTTTAGCAGAAACAGTGAAATATTTGATCTTTAAAAATTAGAATAATTTTTAGCCAAAGAAATTAATGAATCAAATCCATATTACTTTTACTACATATAATACTTCATTTTCTGTGCTGCCACACCTGTTGATAATTTAAGCTGCTTATTCTGTAGGTTCTCTGCATGTTGCTATCCAACTGCATACGTAATTATAGCATAGTTTTGTATATATCTGTTGACAATGCTCTTATCAATTAGTTTGACTAAGAAATCCCAACACAAAATGTGTTTTTCCCAACTATTACATTGGGTTCAACATCATAGCAACCTTATCAATCACACACAAAGTTCCACTCTAGAGAAAGCATGGAGAATGCATTGTAAGCATGGAGAATGCATTGTATTCACTTTTGGAGCATTCCCATAGCCAGTGTTCTTGATGCATGGGATTTCACTTGTCAGAATTCCTACAAGAAACATTCTATCAAGGAAAGTGACTATATAGATATAGATCTGAGAACAAAGCTCCTATAACTAGATAACCAAAGACTTACTTTTTTTTAACTGTACAATTTAATGTGTACAAGCACAGGCACAGATTTTTTAAAAGTATAGAATCATCTACTACAGGGGTAGTCAACCTTTTTATACCTACCACCCACTTTTGTATCTGTTAGTAGTAACATTTTCTAACCGCCCACCGGTTCCACAATAATGGTTTATAAAGTAGGGAAGCCAATTAAATTTAAAAAAGGAAAGTGCTTCAGTATCAGACAAAACCCCTACCACCCACCATGAAAGCTGGAACGCCCACTAGTGGGCAGTAGGAACCAGGTTGATTACCACTGATCTACTACATACCTTTTTTAGATTGGTTGCCACTGGTTTTGTTTTACTTTTAGCCTTTAGTATTTTTTTATTGGCTATACGGAATACATTGGTCTGTTTCAATCCTTTTGCCTTATTCTTGCCCATGACCTAAAGTAAGTAAATATTTTAAAATTTTGTAATTAGTAGTCAAACACTCAAGGTAATTATTTAAATAACACCCAATGAATTATTGAAGGGTGCATTTCCAGAAGGAGACTCCTTCCGTCAATTGCTTCTTGTGATCTATTTTTTTATCACAAATATTTTATCTACTGTGCCTATTTCTGCATGATGAGGTCCTTTTTTCTAGCTGTGGGCAGTGTGTTAGATCTGCCATTTTTAATAATAATGCTGATATTGACTTCACTAACACAATTAAAGAGACTTCCTAAATTAATTGTAGGAAAAATTAAAACCCGTATGAAAGAAAACAGTATTCTATAATATTGATACCATTGCACCTTTTAAGATGCAATAAAGTCATTTGGGCACATGACTGACATTTCTCTGTATTCATGGCATGTTTTCTAATAACTGAACAGTGAATAGTCATTTTGTTGACCTTCCATTCACCAATAACAATCATATCTTTTGTGTTTCTCCACAAGAGGTGGGCTTTTTTTTTTTTTTTTAAATCAGAATCAGCATATCACAAATGGAGTGGTTAGGACTTAACCATCCCTACCCTTCTTTGACCTTTGTTTTTCCCCCTTCTGTGGCTGTGGGAGGGACACAAAGCTTTAAAAATAACAGAATACATTAATCCCTCGTTTTTCGCGGTTAATGGGGACCAGAACCTTCCGCAAAAACTGAAAAACCGCGAAGTAGGATTCGCACCGGAAACTTGAGTTGGTGGACATCGTTTAAAGCAAGCACTAGGGGGCGCTTGCCTCCTACCGATGCATTTTTTCTCTCTGTATTTTTAAAAAACCCGCGAAGCACTGAAGCCGCAAAACATGAAGCCGCGAAAAACGAGGGATTACTGTATGGGAATATACAAAGTACAGTAACCACATTTCTGCAAAGCTGCTATACTTTGCTGACAATAGATGGCAAAGTTAACCTAGCAACTTATCAGCCTTCTGGATAATACAGAATTGATGAGAAAAGGTAACGCTCACTTTTCCTACTGATTGGATTTAACAACAGCGCTGACAAGCAGAGTGAATTAAGGGCCTGGGTGAAATGAGACACAACAGACCATAACGTACAGTATACAGATTCCAATCCCAAGAGTTGCAAGGTGTGTTTGCCAAGAGTCATTGAGCAGGCCTATTTATTTATACAGTTGCTCATATTTATTTAAAATGCGTTAACCATAAAACTGTAAAACAGTATAAAATTGACCAACAGAGTTGGAAGGTACTTTGGAGATCTTCTAGTCCAACCCCCTGCTCAGGCAGGAAACCCTATACCATGTCAGACAAATGGTTGTCCAATTTCTTTTTTAAAAATTCCAGTGTTGGAGCTCCCACAACTTCTGGAGGCAAATTGTTCCACTAATTGTTCTAAGTATATAAAAATCATCAACAATGCAAATTAAAACAAATGAGGATTATTTTTGCACATTACTGGAAAAAATGAAGATATACTACGAGATGAAGAAATAGTTAAGATACTAGACTGTGCAGAAATGGATAGATTGACAGGGAAAATTAAGCAGGAAGAGGACGTAAAATATTATCAAACGGAATTTATTTTACCAATGCTTGGAAAAAGGGGGTGGAGGTTAAGTATGTAATTTGTATTGTTTTGCAAATTTTTTTAAAAAGCCAGACAATACGATGTTTATAAAGCACTATGAAATATTTTAATAGAAAAGCAATTGAAAAAAAAAATTAAAACAGAAAAACCTGGCGCCACAACCACACTTCTCCAGTGCCCCCCTTCATTCACAACCCACTCTGGCCTCGCCTTATTCAATCGCCTGGGGGAAGAGCCAGGTTTTAAGGGGAAGGATAGGAGATCTCGGGGGAAGAGGTTCCGCAGACTAGGGCAGGTGTTGTTATCAGCCATGTTGGCCCGAGTCAGACCGTAGCATCTTCTGAGCCAGGGGTCCCCAAACTTGGCAACGTTAAGACTTGTGGACTTCAACTCCCAGAATTCTCCAGCCAGCATAGCTGGCTGGAGAATTCTGGAGGTTGAAGTCCACAAGTCTTAACGTTGCCAAGTTTGAAGACTTCTGATCTGGGCAGTAAAACCAATACCGCACCGTTGCCATAAAACGCAATTTACGATCTAGCAAACTCACCTTTTTATTCTGTCCGAGGAGAAAGGGAGTTGTAAGCTAGGAAACCCCAAGCGGGGAGCAATGTTCAAATCTGGTCTCCTTAGAACGTAGCTCTTCTTTGACTTTAGAGACGTACGCAACCCACGGGACGCCCTCCGGAAGCCGGTCCACGTGCAGCCGAAGCTCCGCCTCTTCGGACTCGGCCGAGAAATGCTGCGCAGCCGCCTCCGTCATTCTAGCGCGACGTGTTGTTCTCCTTTGCGAGCCCCCCCCCCCCCCCCAAAAAAAAACACCTTCCAACCTCCACCTCCGAGCCCGGTTATTGAACCTCTCCGGGGTTGCCTTGTTCCCCTTTGGCGGGACCGGGTGACACAGTCCTCGGCCCTGACTGCGAGTAAGGGAAAGGAGGCTGCCAGCCGTATCCATCTGGGCTCGCAGGCGCTTCGTTTTAACTAAGGCCAGCTGGTAGAGGCAGCTGGAACAGATGGCATAATCACAATCGCTTATCATGTCATGAATGTTCTAGATTGCGGAAATCTGGAGCAAAAAATAATGGGTTGGGCCTCAGTGGTTCAACATGATATGACAGATATGTGGATTTAAATTATAGAAAAGTGCACTTAAGAATATCCTGGATTCCTATGTTATATATATATATATATATATATATATATAAATAACGTAACGTGCCTGAATTATACAGACCAATAAGGATTAGACATGAATAATCTTAATTTGCCAAAGCGTAGATGTGTACGTAGATGTTATTCTGCACATTCATCCATATCAAAGCACTCACACGTGACATGGCTTATGCACGCACAATGAAGTGAATTATGCTGGTCAACACAACCTTCATATCATTTAACTTACTAGAGCAGGGCTATCAAATTTGCAGCCCGTGAACCGGATGTGTCATGCGCTGGTTGGCCATGCCCAACCCTGTTTTAGCAAAGCGGTAAAAAAGCTCAGAGTATAGGAGCTCCACAACAACCATAGGTTTCATGCTGGCCTACCAGCACAATAATTGGTCCAATCCTGTTTCCACTGTCAGTCGCTACCAGCCTTCCAGTTTCAGAGAAATCTGGAATCCTGAAACCAGGCATCCCAAATCATTATCACCGTGATCGCCAAGCAGAGGAAACTCTTGCTAGAAGAGGATCACCTGCAGCCAAATTTGCTGCTGTTCTTGCCAATTGGCTGAAAGTTAATATCAGCTCTGCTTCCACATCTACTGAATGGTCATCTTATTGGCAACATCTCCAGTGCAGCACTAAGTAGCTACACTAAAAGTCATGTATGAGATGGGGCTGATATACAAATTGAAGATAATACATTGAATCGAGTTGAAAAGTATGGCCAAACAGTAGACTGTTGCTGGATATCTAGACAGCCTTGTGGGCCATTTTGTCTCCTCTGGCTCCTGAGTTATCACCATCTGTTGAGCACACCTTCCTTGTAAGCCAGAAAAGTGGATGTTTTCATCTGCTGTAATCACCATGAGGGCTCTGCGACACCAGTCCTAAAGGGATATGAGGAGCTTCCAGAGTTTCCTCAAGTATTGCAACATTCATGGAACATGTATAATATTCTTCACCAGCAATCACTTGTGCTCATCGCTAACTTTCACATTCAATCAGTCTGTGTACGTTTTTATGTGTAAGGTTATCAACATTATGACCTTCTTGTGAGTTCTCTGTGGGCAAATGGTTTATTATTGCAGAATAGGTCCCCAATTTTGTTACTAACCATAAATCTTCCTGCAAAGCCCACATTATTACTAACATTTTTATGATGATACAACATTACAATTATATCTATGAATATCAGTCATGCTCCTTTAATATAGAGCTGACAAGCTGTTCTTGTTCAAAGATATGCTTGACAAATAGCAAATTGAATAAGAACTATACGTAGCAATATTTGGTAGTCTCAGTACAGAAGTAGTTTTGAATAAAATGGCTTTAAAATCTGTATTCACATTGCAAGATGAATAAAGGAGAATATTTGTAGCACAGGGTGGAAATGAGGGGTTCTTGGTGCTCTCTGAGCTTGGTTGTTTTCTTGCAGGTATTTCATTTCCCCACCTAGGTACAGTAACATTATCAGAGGTAGCACTGATTGCAATATTAATAGCAAACTGAAGATGGCGATGCATACCTAAATTATCATTCTTAGGGCTTGTGGCTCAGACCAATTTCCATGTTGTCCATCATTGTTTTGCATGTATAGACCAGCTATCACCCACAAGTAGGGCAGTAAGACATTTAGTTTTCCCCATTGCTGCCTTATAAGTGGGGGGGACGGGGGACTTCTATTCCATTGCATTCTGCCATAAATGAAAATTCAATTTAGTTATAATAGTCTGAGTCAAGGTGTGTATGGAATCAGCTGATAAAAGAACTGAATATAAATTTAGACTGCAGGCAAGGAATGGCACATTTAAATACATCAAAACTTTGCAAAGAAACATGCTTTCTCATTCCTTGTCTTGCTAGTTTCACGCTGAAAATGTATTTTAAAAAGTATCCAAAAAGTTGTGATGACCTCTATCCTCAGTCTGCTTTGTCATTTCAGTCTTCAAGTATCTCAATGTGACTTTGAATTGAATTTATTTTCCAGCCATAATAAGATGTGGATTGGGCTTTTAAATTTAGAATTTAACATTGAGAATTTTTCAATATATCATATTGTTCTTACCTTTGTCACCCATTAAATTGGTCTATGCCATAGATTATCATATCTTTATACACACCGAAGTATAAGGCGCACCAAGGTTTTGAAGAGGCAATTTTTTTTAAAAAAAGTAGGTAGATAGAGTGTGAGAGAGAGAAATACAGTAGGTAGGTAGGGAGAAAGAGAGAGTAGGTAGGTAGGTAGGTAGAGGGATAGAGAGGGAGAACTACAGTAGTTAGGTAGGGAGAGAGAGAGAGTAGGTAGGTAGGTAGATGTTTCCAGGTGTACCTATCCATGTGCTGGAGAAGGAAATCGCTGACAACCTGCAGCACCTAACTTTGTTCCTGCTGGCACAGCATTTGATCCACTTAATTCTCATCAATCAGTTAAAGAGCTTTCCAAAAGGAAAAAAGCACCCTTTTTGCACTCTGCAAATCTGCCCCAAATGGCCCATTTTTCGCAAAAATGGGCCCATTTTTTTTTTCAAATAAAAGGCATGAATAGTCTTAGGGGGACTTGCAGAATGCTCTTGGGGGAGGGGGGGGGACACAAAAAAGAGCAAAAAAAATGGCCTATTTTTTGTGAAAACGGGCTGTTTTTTGTAAAAAAAATTGAATGCATAGCCTTATGGAGGCTTATATAGAGTGCTGCTGGGGGGTGGGGGTGGGGGCAAAAACAGCCTTTTTTTGCTCATTACTGCCATCCCCAGCCCCCAAGAGCTCTCTGAAAGCCTCCATAAGGTTAGATACGGCCATTTTGATGAAGGGGACAGGTCTTCGGGAGGCAAAAAAATGATGTATTCTATGTATAAGACACACCCAGATTTTCAGCCTCTTTTTAGAGGAAAAAAGGTGCATCTTATACTTCGAAAAATACAGAACATATAATCTATGGTAAAATATTAGTCTAATCTAAATATTAGTCTAATCTAATACTAATCTTAGTATTAGTTTGGTTGCTTAAGGACTGTCCCAACTAACTCTCTTTTTATTTAATTTTTATTCATTAATTTTTCTTCGGCATTTATTATCTTACAAATAAAGAGGCAGATACCTTCCTTCTCCCATTTTTCCCAAGAACAGCAAACCTTTAAGGTGGAGAGAGTGTGACTGGCATTCTCCTGGTTTCTAGTCTTCTATGCTTTAACCCCTAAACCAAACTGGCTCTCTAAACGTCCTCTTCTTAAAATACAGACATGATTATATTTGTGGCATTTGATATCTGTATTTAAAATAAAAGTAGCCTTAATTTACATAACCACTTAAGGGAAGCCTTTGAACGAATCTAAAATCCATAGTCATTATAAGAGAATGGTTGCATTAGTCTATGTTAGCCAAAAATCAGAAGTTTGGTAATGACTGTTCAGAACTGTATAATTTAATGGAATTAAAAAGCAAAGCTTTTGTGAGCGACAGCTCACTTTGTCAGATACACAGAGTGACTTATTGGTGTTGCATTAAAATTGGGATAAGGCAGAGGAGGAAAGTATGTGGGGGACAGACAGACAGAAGTAATTATGCAGATGTAGGTCACAGTACACGTTAAATAGGTTACAAATGATTTATCAACTAGCAACTGTAATGTTGTAAATTCTCACTTACTTTAAAATATTTCAGGCACGAAACAGAATTTAGAACTCTGTTGTGGAAAAAATTCAAGAGCACTGAGACAGAAGAACAAGGATCCTGAATTCTTGACCTGGATGAAACACTTCCTAGCTACCCTGAATGCCTTCTTGTCTGCTCACCAAATACTTGGGCCAGCTATGGTTATTTTTCCTTATTCTTCTCCACTAAAAGGCCACCTACTCTGCTAAGATCATCTTATTTAAGCAATCTACTCCTACTGTCGCTCTCAAAGAAATTGTCCTCTTTTGAAGATCTCCAGTGTGACAATGAGACCCCCTTGTGATAATAGAGGAAAAGGAGCAGCTGAAATCAAGCACAGCTTTCAGATGTATTTCTCCTACAACTCTCACTGTAACAGGAGAGAAGTGCATGATCAAAGACTTAAGGGGTCACAAGGCAATTGAGAACAAGCTTAGGACAAATCACCACAGCTAGAACTGTTGTCTCCTCTCCTGACTTTAGCACCAAGCTAAAGTTTCATTTAGGAAGGTCCCTCTGGGAGTCAATGGTGGGTACCTACCAGTTTGGCCTGGTTCGGCCGAACCAGTAGTGGTTTGGTGGCCTGGTCCACTGGAACTGGCAGACCCAGGCCTGCCATGCCCATGAACTGGTTCCCCAGGCGGCTTCATAGGCGCCATCATGTTGTTTTTCAGTTCTGCGCATGCACAGAACAATTTTAATTGCACTGTGCATGCACGCACAGCGTGCACATGAGCAAACCGGCAGTAATGCCTGCCAGAACCCACCTCTGCTAGGAGCAAAGCATGTGGATCTCCCAGATTTCTTTCTTTTCATTACCATACCAAGAGAACAGAATCCTAGAGTTAGTGGCCCTTGGATTTGTATTATGATACAAAAGAAAAGCATTCCTAGCCTTTAAGGATTTTAGTTCACTCAACAGGCTGCAAGCTGTCAGTAAGACAATTGGTTAATCATCATCATATATGCTGAAGCATTTGAAATAAAGCTAAGTTGGGTTTTCTTACAAAAACAAAAAACAATTCTCAACATATATAATGCATTTTTGGCATATTACAATTAATCAGGTACTTATAATTTGTTTTATGTGTAACCTGTGCCTGTGTAACCACTCTACCTTCTGGCCCCTTCTCCTCCCCCTCACCTTATCCCAATTTAAATCCCACACCACATCAGTCTAGTCACGACATTGCATCTGATGAAGTGACCTATGGCTCATAAAATCTTATGACTTCTCAGACAATTTGTTAATCTGAAAAGGTGTCATCAGACTCCTTCTGATTTTAACATTGAGAAATATAAGAAGGTCAGGGCATTTTAAGTGTTTTACTTCTTAAAGTAAATATATTAGCATTGCACAATACAGGTAGCCCTCGCCTTACAACAGTAGTTTAGTGATTGTTCAAAGTTACAACGACACTGAAAAAAGTTATTTATGACCATTTTTCACAGTTATGCCCTTTGCAGCATCCCCATGATCATGCGATCAAAATTCAAATGCTTGGCCACTGATTCATATTTATGACCGTTGCTGTGTCCCAAGGTCATGTGACTCATTTTTGTGACTTCCTGACAAGCAAATAAATGGAGAAGCCAGATTCACTTAACAGCCAAGTTACTTAACTGTCAACTGCAGTGATTCACTTAACAATTGAGGCAAGAAAGGTCATAAAATGGGGCAAAACTAACTTAACAAATGTCTCACTTAACAACAGAAATGTTGGGCTCAATTATAGTCGTAAGTCAAGGATTACCTGTACTGCTGAGTTTCATACATTACACATACTAAGCAAGGGTTTTAGAGACATGTTGAGTTATGGTCAGATAACCATGTATAACCATGTATAAAATGAGTGAAATCATGTATTACACAATGCCAAAATCAAACTGCATTAAGATTTAACACTGAAATAAGCGATTCTGGTATTTCACGATTGTTTGGTCAACCCCGGTTTCCTATTGTAGCACCAGTTGGAATATTAAAACGAAAGGCAGTGGACTAGTCAGTCTTATCTCTCTGGCCAATATTTTGCACATTATCTTATCATTATCATATGTCCCTTTTCTAGCTGTATCCTTAACAATCATATCTCTCTATCTGTCTTGGAACTGTGGAAGAGATAAAACAACAGCCAGCAATAAACCTCTGGTTGACTGTTCATTTCATGCATACACAATGCAAGCTGTTTGATCTGCAAGAGCTACTCAGCACCTGCTGGATAACAGTTTTGTCTAAACGTGGTAGATTGCAAGAAGAAAACTCCATTTAGAAGAGAAGTTTAAAGTCAACTGGATGATATTTGTAAATCTCATTCAACCTGGAAAAGGATTGCAGTTCATACATAACCATATTTCCAAACCTTAATGTAGATTGTAAAACAATATATAATATGTATGCGTGATAATATAGCTTTCTTAATCCAGATAGGCAAATATAAAACTATCTGCAAGGTTGTGCAGTATATTATATATGCACATGGATATTACATAACCTAACAAACTAGATGCAAACATTGCCCACAAGCTACATCAAACATATAATCTAATCAATGTTCTCATTTTCTAAAACAGAAAGGATCAGTAGGAGTAATGGTCCACCTATTGCAAAGGACATGAAATAAATATTGCCAACATCCAACTTTTGTGTAAAAACTGATTTCCAGAAGCAGAAAAATTATCTCAAGTGCAAGTCACAAATTTACCATAAACTCTGGCAAAATTAAATCTGCTATAAAAGTCCTTTAAAAATAATTTGTTCCTAGCTAGAACTGACAGCTGCTGCAAGTAGGAAGAGTAGAGGCAGTCGAAGAAAAGTTGGGGAAGGAGAGTTGAAGGTGTCCTATATCATGGTTTAGCTCATCTCGACCAAACTGGGTGCACTATTTGACATGGAATCCCTGCCTGTGTTGATTTCTATAAAGCCAATCATGGGATACTGATATAATTATGCATTGGTTGGGAGTTTGGGAGTTCTATAGAGATGAAATGTAGACAATTCAGTGACATTCGTGACAAAAGAGGAGAAAAACTGTCCAACAGTAGCTTTTAGACTCTCCAAATTCCCACTTCTCCTTCAGTGACATACTTTGATCTGCATCAGCCTTGCCTTCCCCAACCTGGTGGTCTCCCTTTGTTAAGAAATCTCCATTATTCCTAGTTGGCCAAGGTGATGGGAGTTGTAGTCTATTGTAATCTAACAAAGATGGAGAAGCCCAATGTGGGGAAAGCAGATCTGTAAGTATAAGTAGTCCTCGACTTACAAACACAATTGAACCCAGAATTTAGGTTGCTAAGAGAGAAATTTGTTAAGTGAATTTTGCTCCATTTTACGAGTTTTCTTGCCACATTTGTTAATTGAATCACTGCAGTTATTAAATTATGATTGTTAAACATGATTGTTAAGTGAAACCGGCTTCCCCAATGATTTTGCTTGTCAGAAGGTCGTAACCCAGGACACTCATAACCATCCTAAGTATGAACCAATTTTTAAGCATCCAATTATAAATCACCTGACCATTATGCAATGGTCATTGATGTGAAAAATTGGTCACAAGTCACTTTTTTACAGTGCCGTTTAACTTCAAACGGTCACTAAACAAACTGTTGTAAATCGAGTACTACCTGGATTGATTTCTTGGGATTTTGCAGAAAAGAAAACAATCCTTCTATCCCTTCTGTTTTTCTTTCAGGTCCCTGGGAGCTCTTCTCTCCAGAAGTCAGGGCAGAATCCAATCTGATTCCTAAGGTTGCACCGCACTTTTTTCCTTAACACGCAGCTTGTTTTAACATGCTGCGATGCAAAAGCTCCACTTTTGCATCGTGAGATGAGTGAGATGGGCGGTATCTAAATTTGACAAAGAAATAATAAATGATAATAAAGGCTATCTAAAGGACACCCCCGTCTCCCACTCGCTTTTGGAAAAGAGCGCGCCTGAAGAACTGGCGCCCCGAACGCGGCACCCGCGTAAGCCGTGTAGCCTGGGGTGCCTTCCTTTCCCGAGCCGCGTAACTCCTTCCCAAGTGACGTTGCCCGAATGGGGGCCGCTCGCTGACCAACCCACCTGGAGGCCAAAGGCGGCGGCGCAGCGACGGCTGGCACGAGGGAGATAAAAGGGCGTCGCGGGGCGCGAGCTTCTCACCCCGGGGAGAATCGTCCTCCTATTCCTCCTGTCGCCGCTGCCGCCGCTCCTGGTCTACACCCATTTGACACCGAGACGGGTATTCGCCTTTCTGCAACGCCTTCATCCCGTTAAGCAGACTAAAGTCATGTTACATTGGGGATACGAGGAAGACAACGGTGAGAGGGAGAGCTGGTGGCTCTCTGGGGGAAATAGGTGCAGGGGGTGGGCTGCCGGGAGTCCCGAGGGCCAGGAGAGGCTCTGCTGTTCCCGCTGAAGACCACCACGACCATCCTGCTCCTCACATGGCCTCTTCTTTCCTCCTGTTGGGATAGATAGGAGAAGGTAGAAGGGCTTCCCTTCCTAAGCCGTTGCGTCTTCCAGCCACTTCCACTAGACGTGCGACCTCTCTCTCTTCCATTTCGCGCGTTTC
This sequence comes from Rhabdophis nuchalis, assembly GCA_039707465.1. NCBI lineage: Eukaryota > Metazoa > Chordata > Lepidosauria > Squamata > Natricidae > Rhabdophis > Rhabdophis nuchalis. Next base: position 190,899,827 of record CM077645.1, read on the forward strand.
CTTAGGGAAACGCCTGCTTTCCAATGGGACGGGGTTTACTTCCCAAAAAGTACCCATGGAATTTATTACAACCGCGAAAAGCACCTTCCTTCCTTTCTCTCTCTCTCTTTCCTTCTTTCCTTCCTCCCTTTCTCTCTCCCCTCTCTGTCCCTCTTCCTCTGCCTTCCTCACTCTCTCTCTCTTTCTCTCTCCTTCCCTCCCTCCCTCCCTCTGTTATATTCCTTTGGAAGCCAAGTTTCTAAAAGTTTGGTAGGTGCATTAGTTTTTGTGAGTTAGAGTATATTTTGTCTGAGTCTTAATATCTTTAGAGATTAAATGAAATTTCTTGATCATGATAAAATGTCTTGATCATAAATTTGAAGCTGCAAAGTCAGAACAAAATGTAAAAATGTGTTTTAAAAGGATATTGCATAACAATTTTTTTTTCATACGTCTAATTCGTCTAATTCTTTTCTATTTCGTCTAATTCTTTTCTATTTAGCCATAATTGGAGGAAAAAAGAATATTCACCAGTGATCTCCAGGGATCTGTGGAGAGACTAAATCATAAGTTACCTTAAATTGCTCCAATATTAAAGAAAGATCAAAAATCTTAATTTCTATAATTGCCCTTACTCTATTGTTCCTAAAAAGAGAAAGAAACAGCATCATACTGTCTGCATGAATGATTTGGAGCATTTAAGATATCCTAAATGAGCATATAAGGCAATTTATTGTCCTCCCATATTTTTGATTCCTTTTTGCTATATATAATGTTAAGACTCACAATAAATATTCTTCAATAGAGAGTTGTATTAATGATTTTTGGATTAAATCTCAAGGTCTATGTTTCTGTTCTATCTCTGTATTTCTAAACCTATTACATTAAAGTTAATATCAGGGCAGGTAAAATGTTAAACTGAGTTCACAGACATACTTAAAATTTCATTTTAGTTCAGTTCCAGTTCTTAAATGTCACATGGGAATTTCAAAAGAGAAATGCATATTATCTTCAGTACTGCTTTTTAGTTACTTCTATTTTATAACCAAAGCAAATTAAAAACATGGTTCAGTTGGAGCTGTTGAAACCTGAAAGTGATTTTGAACAATGTGGAAGGAATACATGAAAGATTCACAAAGCATTTATTAAATATTCCATTATTAATATATTGTCATCACCCTCAAATGCTTCTTCTGTAAAGACCTCTTTGATTTTTCCAGTACAAATATATTTTTGGAGGGTTCTAAATTTCTGGGTGTTTTTTTGATGAGTTTAGAACAACTCTGATTTTGTTTACTCTTTTGCTGTCTGTGATAGATAGGAAGACTTTTTAAAATATAGCATGCCTTACTGGATATGTACATACCACAGTAATGCAGATAATGAAAGACTTCAGTTTGGGATGCTATTGTCTAATCTCGATGATACAGCATGCCCTAGGAGGATGTCTGTTTAGGAAGCAAAGCATTAAAGATAATCCTTCAGAACTTTATGTCCTGTTTCATAAGGAAGAAGTTTGAAAGGTTATTTAGAAGGCTGGGTGTTACATTAAGAGATACTGCTTTGGGCGACTAAATAGTTAATGCATATCAAGATTATCCAACAGTTAACATGTCAAACTTAATTTGTTTCCACTATCAGTGGGGGCTCCACTTTTAATATGGTGTACTTCCTAGGTTTGAGAATTTAATATCAAAGCTTTGTAAAACTTGGTCTTTTTAATATCAGTCACTCCAGTTGTGTTGTTGTGATCATATAAACACACAAAGCATTTTTGGAAGTTCCACATTAATTTCCTTATACTTAGATGTTTTATATTACTTAGGTGGTGGCTACTTACTGGAAAAAAGATTTATATTAGCCTATTCAAATAATCACTTGTATACATTTTTCCATTCACATTTATTCCGGTGAATAAATTATTATTACATTCTCATTGTAATTACCCAGAATAATGGATGAGATTAATAACTTCATGCTTTCATCGAATTAAAAAGTTTGTGGTAAACCATTCCTATTATCATTTTTAGTAAACACAATGGAAATTTCTCTTGAATAAAATCTCCATAGGATTGGCTTCTAAATCAGCATGCTGGCATTTAAGATTTAGTAAATTTAAAGTATTTGGTGAGCAAGTATTTGGTTGTCTTTTCTTTATTTAATACACCTATGCAAGCATAAAAATTACTTAAGCAATCAGCACACTAAGCTTTTGTATATCTTTTTTTGATAACTGAATGATAAATACTAAATGATATAAATGATCTTTCAATAATGAAAAATAAAATAGCTGACTCATTTTAGAAGTACAGTTTGACATTGCGTATATGGTGCAAAAGATAATCTTGGTGGGACAGAAATATGGTTGACGCAAAACAGACGGTGTGTCCAAGAGGTGATAAGGAATGTGGTAATGTATTTTTCCCCTCCAGAATTAGAAGTACAGAAGGTTGATATACTATTTTATTAAACTGAAGGGCTTTAGGCAAGCCAATAATCTCTCCATCTCATCTATCTTACTAATATCTTAATGAAGAATTTTGAACAATTTTTGGATGATATTGCTGATGGATTCTGACCAGAGTAATATAAAATGTTTAGTATGCATTGGTTTTGTTGTGTTAGGAAATACAAAACATAGGTTTGAGGATTTCATAATTTCTTCCCTATCAATATTTGACAAACCAAACAGAATTCTTTTTTGATTAAAACTCTATGAAGGAATCTTATGTTAGATAGAAATCTTGCTTTGAGCACTTAAGATAGTAGATTAATTAAAAACTGATTTTCAGACATTTCCAGAAAATATTACAAGCTATTTCAAGGGAATGGAGAAAATATGTAGGATGAGTACATTTTTTCCTTGATTTGAGAATTGGATTACACACTGTATAGCGTTTCAAGAACTTAATTCCAAAGTAGGCTGGACCAGACTCTATTTGGGGGGCGTGGTTTTAGGATTAGGATCCATTTCCTAATCATTTTATCTCTTAATAATGAAAAAAAAAGAGAAAGGCCCAAACTTTTTGGTACCACCCCAAGGGCATAATGGCAAGCTGATTTTGCATTCCTGCTGAAGGAGATAAACTTAAAACAAATTCAAAGTTTATGTGACTTATTGGTGTTGCATTAAAATCATACGGCAGAGGAGGAAAGTGTGTGTGTGTGTGTGTACAGAGATAATTATGAAGATGCAGGTCACAGTATATGTAAAATAGATTACAAATGATTTATCAACTAACAACTGTAATGTGGTAAATCTCACCAAATTCCAAGTTTGGCTAGAAGCATTTCTGACGACGGAAATAACAGAAGCATTTTCTGTTACTCCTTTCCCAAGGCAGAATTCTTCACTGAATGTAAAGGAATAATAACCACTATTCCATAACCTATTGCTTTTCATTTGTGTTGAAATTACACTTTCTAGAATTCCTATTAATGGCAATCAACCTGGGTGGGCTACTTCAGAGTAAGCAAGGCTGCCACTCACTTGGTATATTTTTAAGTAACTTTCCATATTATGGCTAATGTGTAAAGCTGATCTAAATGCCAGTTACTCAAAATATGATTAGGATCAATAGCTGATCAATAGTTTTCATCGATTATGTAACTAACAGATATCTCTCTTTTCCCAAGGATTGTACAACTACTGTTTTATGATGCCTTTTTGTTTATCATAACATCAAAATGCCTAACATTTTTACTATCTTATAATTCTTCCATTTCTTTTAAAGAAAGCTGGGACAATTAAGCTAGGGTAACAAGTATATGCAGTTAATATGCTGAGTATTTTGGTTTTATTTTCTGTCCTGCTCTAGATTGGTATTTATGAAGTTTGGTACTTCTAAAATTTAACTCCTGATTTAAGAAGTATGTTCATAACTCATAATTCTGATTTGGCACATATGATAATGACTGGTAGACTGAGGCCTGGTTGTTTTGGAATAAGTGACTCAGATATTTTAGGGGGAAATGCGGTCAATACAGGTTCTGATGGCAAAGTTAGGAAATCACCTTCTACATTTGGAACAAAAATGTATATAAACTATATGTACTAGTGAGAATGCAATTTTTAAAACTGTTGTTAGCATTTCCCATATATAGTTCTCTAAGTCATATACTGTAGTCTATCACCACAATTCTAACTTGCTGTATTGCATATATAAATCAGTTGTGAAGATGAACTATTTTCTTTTCAAAGTGGCCGTATTATGTCAAGTTTGGAGCTCAGAATGTGGACTTCCTAACTAGGCAGAGCATCTTCTACAACCTTATCTGAAACTTTGATGAACCATTATTAATATCTGTCTCTGAATAACTTTCTATGTTACTGAACCAAAGTAAAGCATTATAGTTGCGTGAATGATTAATTAAATCATCTGATGGGTAAATGTTCTCTGAATCTATTGCATGTGTGTTAATTTCAGGTGTTTGCTGCATTCCTAATGACCAGAATGCCTGGAAGTAGGCAGAAAATGAACAACTCTAGTGTTCTAACCTGCATCCTTGGGTATTCAATTCATTAGAATTAATATATTTATGCAGAGGGCTGTCTTTCAGCCCTCCAAAGATGATGGGGTGGTGTGCATTCCATCCATTTAAATCCATCCATTTTTAATTATTTTATATTTTTAAAAAAAAAGAAAAATAAGAAAATCCAGGTAGGTTTTTGTGCATTTTCTTATATGACAATTTCTTTGTTTGTCTGACTGTACCAAATGATATTCTATAAACAATGTTTTTACTGTAATGTATTCTAGGACCTACTCACTGGAAGGAAGTTTTCCCCATTGCTGATGGAGACCGGCAATCTCCCATTGATATTCATACTGAAGAGACTAAATACGATCCCAAGCTGCTTCCTCTCAGCCCCAGCTATGATCCTTCCTCTGCTAAAGTCATACTTAATAATGGACATTCCACCAGTGTGGAATTTGATGACACTGAGAATAAATCAGGTTTGTTTTCTAGCAAATCTATGTCTGATTTAATGCTCTAAATTGTATCTAAATTATAAGGCAGCTATTCTCCAGAGAAGATCCTTTTACATTATCACTTGAGGGACTTTCAGTTAGTTGCAATTGTCTAAATATGTTTGCATTCAAATGAGCTGTCCATATCTTTCTTGAATATGATTTTATCTGATTGGGTGCAGAAAGTTGGATAGTTTCCTAAAAGCCCTATTCAAAGTGGGCTAAATTCCTTTCTCAAACATTGCTTTCTCTCATCTTTGGCATTGTTAGTTTTATGTTGCTCTCATTTCATGGGAACAGTTCACATTTCCTTTGTAGTCACAAGAGGTTTTTTGCTTGCCTTCTTTTTCCTCTGTAGAGTGAATAGCGATTTTCAGGACAGTTATTTAGAACAAAAAAAAAAGCACGCAGGGGATATGCTAGCTTTCTAGTGCTAAGCTGGAACCTCCAGCAGTTACTGGTATTTAACATTGAGAGATCCAATCATGTTTTTTTACACCAGTTTTGTGTTGGCCTTCAAATTGTCTGAAAATATGCTTAAGCATTAAAAGTTTCCCACTCTCTGTTTAAAAATAAGAATTATCGTGATTTTTTTTATAGTGCTAAGTGGGGGTCCACTCACTGGAAATTATAGGCTGCGACAAATCCACTTCCACTGGGGGGCCAATGATGACATTGGTTCTGAACATGCTGTGGATGGAGCAAAATTCCCAGCAGAGGTAAAGTACTCCTCTGATCTGTTTTTAAGCAACAGGATTTATTTTTGCAGCATAATTAAAACTGTCCTTTCTGAGATGACTGGTGTGACTTCAGCAGTAAAATATATTCTTAATTTTCAGTGGTAAATTTTATTATAGTTGCATGTGTTTGGTCCATGTGTGTAGTGATAGTGGCCAACCAAAAATGTAGTTGATCAAGGTCAGGCAGGAAAATGTAATGCTATATGATGAATTTTATTATTTAGTTGGAAAATTTGTAGTTCCTAATAAGTAAATTTTGTAATTTAAAACTAACCTGGCCGGGACATTTTTACTGAATCTTGTATATTGATCATATCCTTGATAGTAAATTCCATGGATTTCCATGGGAGTTACTCCCAATCACATCTGCTCAGAATTGCACATCAGTGGGGTTTCTTTAATTAAAACCTGTGCTTTTGATTATTTCTGGTTGCTGTGGAAAGTGTTTTTTGTGTGTTCTCAGTAACATTTCCATATTGCTTTTCATTTATGTTTAATGCACAGTATGTTTTTAGTTATTATGCTACTAGTGCTTCTGTGGCCCATTGTAGATTTATTTTCTTGGCTTGCCACATATCTTTGGACACTGAAATTTTTAAAGGAATGTACCTTTTGGCAAACACAAGTGGACAAACAGGGAGTTATCCAATATTCCGACCCTCTCAGACATAACTGCAATGATGCAAATCTTCCTTTAAAATATTCCAGTGTTCATCATTTATTCACATGATAAAACTGGTGTGTAAAACATGGAGGCTCTGGAATAAATCAGCTCTTTGGATGAACATCAAAACAAATAAAGCAAAACTATATTGCAGGGGTGTCAAACTGGTGGCCCGTGAGACAGATATGTCACATCCAGACCATGCCCACCCCAACTCCGCAAAGGGAAAAAAGGCACGTGGTGGCATCATGATGCCACCAGTTTGACACCCATGCCATATTGCATATCATTTTCTTCTTTGAGAATAACTATTGTAAAACTTTCTTGTCCACTGAAAATATATCTAGCATTCTAAAGATACAATAATACAATACAATACAATAGCAGAGTTGGAAGGGACCTTGTAGGTCTTCTAGTCCAACCCCCTGCATGGGCAGGAACCTGATCAGAAGAGGCTCTGAAATAATAGGACTTGGCTCAATCTTTTGCATTTAAATTCCAAGATTTCCATTAGGTTTAATAATTTTTTGTTTTCCTCCTTTTCACTTCACTTCTCAGCACACGGGAAGTATGTACTTCCCAAATTGACCTTACATTTTACTAAGCCGCCTAAGCAGCATAAACTTGCTGGAGGAAAATGAGGGTCAATTAAGCATCTAAGAATGCCTAACCTGTAGATACTAAGCCTTTCTTTTTATATTTTTCCACAGTATTTGCGTCAGAGAAAGTAAACTCTTAGTAAAACAGATTAAAATGCTTTCTGTTGATGTTTTCAAAAAACCAAGGGAAACAACACTATTTCCCTGTTGGCTAATTTATTGGTGTACTGGGTAGGATTGAGACCATGCTGGGTGGAGATGAAGTTTAGGCACATCTCTGTGGAACCAAATTCAAACACTGTAAATGTTCTGTTTTTATAATATTGTAACAATTCTCTCAGATAGAAAGTGTAGTCTAGTTCAGAGGTTCCCAAACTTGGCAACTTTAAGACTTGTGGACTTCAACTCCCAGAATTCTCCAGCCAGCTGAAGTCCGCAAGTCTTAAAGTTGCCAAGTTTGGGAATCTCTGGCTCTAGTTACAATCTCTGCCAATTTATTGCAATGTGTTTTCCATGTTGAAATGGAATTGCAAAAATGCTAAATGGCAAAGGCATTACTAATACATTAACATTTCCAAAGATTGCTTTTCTCAACATGAAGTCCTCAAAAAGTATAAATTGCTTCTAGTTAACTAACATTAAGAGGGACACTTTTCTGTGGTGTTTTTTTTTAAAATATTTATGAAAAGGAATAGTAGTTTGAAATAGAAGCACATGTTTGTCGGTACTGTAATGCAAGAACTGAAGATTCAGAGAAATAATTTCCTTGATAAAATAAAAGAAGATAGAAAAATGCCTAAAATTAATGGGGGGGAAATCAATTGGGGGGGAAAATGACATTTGCAGTGTTTAAAGACTTATGTTTTCCACAGGAACCAGGTGAGATGGAATATAACGAATTAATAAGAGGTGCTTAGAAAACAGTATGTTCCAAAACAGATATATAGCTGGAAAGAAATAAGTTCCATCTAAGAAACCAAATGGAAGGAGAAAATATTTAAGAATGTTCAGTCAGTTTAAAAAGTTTTCCCTCTGCTGATTATCAAGAACCCACTAGAAACCCTATTGATTTGGGGGAGGGGAAAGACCCTAGATTTGAGAGAGCGTCAGGCTAATCCTATGGCTGGAGACATGCCCAAAAGATCAGTGGACAGATGTACGCTGTTGAGATCCAGGAAGAAAAGGCTCTTTGGCTCAAGAACGCACCTCTGCCAAATTGGCACATGCAGGAAGAAAGAGCTGCTCTGCAGACAGAAGACAACACTGTTCCTCTGGCAGATGATTTCTATGGATCCAAAGTCCTGTTAATCTGAGGCAGCCTATCTCCTGGACCCAGGTGTTTCCAACAGGCTGCGGTACAGGACTGCTGAGGATGATGCATAAAAGAAACAGTCCTTAAAAGATTTCTCCAACAAGCTGTGGTTCAAGAACGGTGGTAAGACAAGATACGGTACATACATCCTTTAAAAGAGAAGCCACGGGCCATTGGGATGGGCCTCCCCCACAGTGTTTCAGGATTTTCTCGTGACCTTTCTTGTTTGTTATTTTTCACTAATCTACAATAAAAGCCATTCCTGTTGAAAGCATTGGTTTCCTTTTTGTAAAAAGTTCACAATATTTCAGGAGTGTTGACACCTTAAGATTCCAGATTAAGTGACGTGAGCCATTAGAATTTCTAGATTTTATTCATAATAATACTTTGCACCTACAAAGCAGCTCTCCTGCAAGGATGTTAAAGCCCTTGATCCAGTGTGTGTGAATCTGAAGATTTGGGAAAGCAAAATGAGGGTGGGAACCCTGCTGGTGGGAGGGAATGGCATGAGGATCTGCCACAGACTCTTATTATTTTTATAAACATGCCCCAAACTAGGACTGGCTAGAGTGGATCTTCAGAGCTTTGGACCAACGCGTGTGGAGCTTCCAAAGGACTACATGCATCAAGATGGCTTTTGGCTACTTGTAAAAAAAACCAACAATGACTTAGCTCCCAATACTCCATCATGTGTTACAGGCTCCTGGCTAACTTCATAAAGTGGTGATTAATAGTACTTGTTTTCTTGCTTTTCAGCTTCATGTGGTGCATTGGAATGCAGATAAATACCCCACCTTCGTTGAAGCTGCTCAGCAACCGGATGGGCTAGCAGTCATGGCTGTTTTCTTAAAAGTAAGGAAATAAAATGACATTTTTTCGTTTGAAATGTAGGAAGCAAAAGATCAGACTATCCAGGGGTGGGCTGCTGGGGCTTCACAGGGGTTCGGGAGAACCTCTAGCTAAGATAATGTGCAGGTCGGAGAACCCCCAAATCCCATTCCTGGCTGGCCCATCTACTCCTCCCTTCCCAGGGGTCTCCACATGGCCTGTTTTGGATGCAGGTAAGTGCAGGGCGCCCGTGAAAGCTCCAGGAGGGCAAAAAATGGGCCTACCAGAAGTTCAGGAAGGCTGGAAATGTACACGTTTTCGGCCTCCAGAGGGCCTGGGAACTTGAGGCCATTTTCATCCTCCCGGAGGCTCTAAAAAAACTTCCCTGAGGCTCAAGGAAAACCTCTGGAGACCGGGGAGGGCAAAAACACCCACCCACCCCTGACATGGTACAGGAGGCCGACTAGACTATGCTCACATGGCCTACCCAGTAACTAGGCAGAGAATCTCTTGCTACAATTTTTGAACCACCCCTGTGTTCAGCACATAATTTTGTCTGACAGGGTGAGGAACACTTTAGTGGTTTGAAAAGTGGTTCGAAGCTGGATATAATAACTTTCAGGAGGATGAGTTTCACCAATTTGGGTGCTGAAGTCAATTATAGGTCCTCCAGTTCAAGAACTCAATGATTCCAAGTGGATGGGTAATTTTTTTTCTGGTTTTATTTGGGGAAGATGGAATTTCCCCCTTTTTAAAAAAAAATAAAAGTATTTAAACCTATTTTACATTTACTCTACTATTTTTTACTACTTCCTGTCTCCAAATGTTGAGAAATTAAAATTTGGCAATACAGTTGGGAATAGTTTCAGATGACACAATGGATCACCTTGGGGATTTGAAAACAACCCCCCACCCCCTACATATATGTATTCATATTTGAATTTTTTCTCACAACAAATATCCTGAAAAATCCATGTGATGCAATCCATGTACATACAAATATATGAAATATTATATGGAGAGCAAATCTATTTTTTGTCAAACTTCTAAGGAAGAAAAACTTCCTAGATGCAGTTTGTCATTCACTTCATTATTCCAGAAAAGCCTTTAAGAAGATGTTCTCCAGAAAAAAAATCTCCAGGGTTCTATCATACCATCCATGCAAGTCTGTTCAAAAGTATATCTTCCTGGAATTAGCAAAGTTTATATCAGATAGTGTGAGGTGGATTGCATATTCATAATCGAACGTCAATAATAGGATCATAATTATGGAATAACTTTCTATAAAACCTTTCATTTTTCTTAGGTATTTTGACATTTTGAACATTGGAATTTCCTTTGGTTATTTTTTAAAATACATTTTTTAATTGCATATATTTCCTCTTTCTTTTTAAACTTTCCAGATAATCCTTTTGCTGACAAACGTTAATGATAAAAAGTCGTAGATAAAGTTTAAAGTCAATAAAACTTCATTTTCTCTCAGCCAAAGAAATGATCTTACATTTATATTTACAGTTGGGCGAATGCAATTCACAACTCAAAAAAATCACAGACGAACTGGATACCATTAAAGTGAAGGTAAGGCAGACCAGGTCCTAATTCTTATTGGGATTGCAATGGAAGCTTTACTATTAAAAAAAAAACTATTTCAGATAATAGATGGCAGACCTGTCTATACTTTTTGTTGATTCACCGAGATATGATTCCTTTGCTGGTAGTGTAGAAGACACAGAATCTCTATAAATATAGATGATGAATCAAAATGCTAAATGTACATGTTGTTTCCAGTTCGCCTCAGCTGCTTTAATAGAATACTGTGCAATAATTTCTAGGGTTAAATGCTTTAAACCTCTCACAAGGACACTGTCTCTTGCCATTTACAGATAACCCTTGTTTAGCAGCCACAGTTGGGATTGGCAATTCCATTATTAAGCAAAGTGAAACTGCAACTGTGCTCATAATCTTACTTCAGCTTTTCATTGCTTAACAGACCAGGGAAAATCGTAAATGCTGTGATAAATCACAAAATGGTTACTTTTTCATCACTTTCATTAACGGCAAACAGTTACGGTTCAAGGCAGTCCTAAACGAGGACTATCTTTAGAAGCATTAAAAGCTACCATATTTTGGCAGCAAAACATGCAAAGCCTTTAAGTATAAGAATGCTAATTCTGTCCTATAGGTATCGTCCATATATTTTCAGCCCAGTTCTAATAGTCCTACAAACTTTAGAGTTTGAGAAAGGGCAATGAGTGCTGAGTATGAGATGCTGCAATGTAAGAACAACCATAGGATAAATCTAAACATCTCTATGCTCATGGAGAAGGAAAGATGTCTTTTGGAAGCAGGAAGCCTGTCACAGAAGGAAGAATCAACAGTGGAAGTTATATGCCACAGAATGAGGATGAAGAGGGCATTTGCTAATTCCTTCTATCCATCTTTCCTTCAGGGTAACCAACACAGGTTCACCAATTTTGATCCTTCCTGTCTTCTCCCTCATTCACTGGATTACTGGACATACCTTGGGTCTCTCACAGTCCCTCCTCTTCTTGAGAGTGTCATTTGGATCATTCTTAGGGAGCCTATAAGTGTTTGCTCTGAACAGGTATGTTTGTTTTCCCATTTTTAAACGCGCTCTTATATGAATATTTGCCATTTATTATATTCTGATATCTGGAATCTACATGGATCACCTATTAAAATCCAACTATTTTAACCACTCAGTCAATAGAGAAAATCTATCTATGTGACTTACAAGAGTTGGCATTGACATATTTAATCAATCAATATTAACCATTAAAGTGCAAGTATATTTAAGAACTTCTATATTCTATTTTGGTTCATTTTATTTAGGTGGCTTGTCAAAATTGTGAGATAGTAAATGTTACAGTACAAATTAAATACATTCAGCTTATGTTTACAAATATTATGTAGGCACTGTTTCATAATAGGTTGTCATTCACTAACTCTGTGTTTGTTGTTGTTAGGTTGTTATTTCTTTGTGGGGCTCAATTATATCTAATTGCTCATAAAAAAGCACAAGTTTATACTGAGATGTGTCACCAGGAAGAAAATTATGTGCATGTGGAGTGTATTTTTGGCATTAATTCCTGCTGAATTTTGTACCTTTTTTATCCACAGCTGGCCAAATTTCGCAACCTCCTGTGTACTGGTGAAGGAGAGCATGCCTACTGCATGCTGAAAAACTTCAGACCACCACAGCCATTAAGGGGGCGGGAAGTAAGAAGAAATTAAAGGAAGGATAATTTGTTGAGTTTATATATATAAATTTGAAGCGTTCATTTTTAAATTGTAGGAATTTTAATGGAAATATATGTGAAGAGACTAGACTAGACTTGGATAGGATAGGATAGGATAGGATAGGATAGAATAGCCATTATTATGATTTGTGACAATTTCAATATACAATCTTGTCCCTACAATATAAATCCCAAATAAAAACCTATAATTGTTCAATTATTTGATTCACTATTTTAAATAATAGGTTTTTTGCAGTTTGACTATGTTAGAGAGGCAAGGCACTCCCTTTTTATTAAGAATATAATTAATAACGTAAGATATAATTGGATTGCAATACAATATAATCAGTCATATTTATTCTGAGTTGTAGTTAATATTACATTTTGTGGTCTGAATGAGCTTCATGCTGTTATTTGATTGTAGTGTAGCATGTTAAGTGTGAGTGATGAGGATTCAATAGACATAATTTAGGGTTTGTGAATGAAATGACCTAACTAGGCAGAAGATTAAATGATTTAGTCTTCCACTCTGGGATTCTAACAATTTATCTTCAAAACATCCTAGGAATTGAAGAAACTCAATAGAAATTATTCAACGAATTAGACTAGAAAGCAAGAATAGCAAGACACTTAAAAAATTCAAAGAACTAAAAATATAATGATGGCAACATTTTTTAAAATATATTTATCAGTAATGAAACAAAGGTTTTTGCCTTCATTCAGAGGTGAAGTTTGGATTGAAATGTGCTTGTTGAGTTATATAATCTATGCTAATTGTTGGGTATTTGTATATAAGGTTGTGAATGATGGTTTGGAGATGGCATTGGTTCATATTTTTAAAAAAGCTATGGATCTTAATATTTTCATGTTATTTAAATAATTTCATAAAAGCATTGTTAAGGAGTCAGCAGTAATTTAGAATCAAGACAAGAAGGAGTAAATGAACAATATTGGTCTATGCTCTTATGTTAGATATTTTTTAAAGAAATGTTTACTGACAATAAATTACATTTTCTTCAAACAGTGTGTTTAACAATTATTTCAAATAATAGCTAATAATTTTAATGTTTTCACATTTACATATTTTTACATTTGCACATATGGAAAGAGAAACTAATTGCTCTTAATTTAGCAATTGCAATAAAATATATGACTATGGTTCAGTTAATCTTTTCTGAGGCCAAGAAGATATAGAAATACATGTTTCTCAGGCCATTCCATTGTTTTAAGAGGAATTAAAAATAGAAAAACAGGTTGAATCAGGAGAAAATGCATGATGCCTACACTGTGTCTCTATGTGTGTGTGGCAGTGTATCTTTGTGTGTGTTCCAGTTTAGCTTGGGAAGAAAAAAGCTAGTAGGACAGGAAATGACAACTTCATGACTTGCTGTTGGGAAGATGCCAAAAAGATGTCTGCAATACAAGCCCAACTGTACAAAGATAGTCCACAGAATGTGGTCCCCAAACTCAAAATATTTGCCATAAAAATGGGTGATTCTTTGATCACATCACTGTGGTTGCTATCTTGGCTGAAAACCTCCCTAATGCCCCAGTTAGATCTTGCTGGGGCTTGATATCTAGTCTTTGGAATAGATCAGGACTAGCTGGTTGAACAACACAGTAGAAACAATAACTGTGGTGTTTAGGATAGCGATATTAAACCTGTACTGTTTAATTAATAGAACTATCAACCTATTGACTAGGGCAGGGGTCTGCAAAGTTGGCTCTTTTAAGACTGGTGGACTTCAACTCCCAGAGTTCCCCAGCCAGCATAGCTGGCTGGGGAACTCTGGGAGTTGAAGTCCACCAGTCTTAAAAGAGCCAACTTTGCAGACACCTGGACTAGGGCATTGCATAATTAAAACAGTGGAAACAGTAATATCTGTGGTGTTCAGAATAGTGATGTTAAACACATGCTGTTTAATTAGTAGAACTAGTAGTAGAACTATCAAATCAAGCCAAGTATTGACTGGAGTATTGTATAATTAAAATGAGCATTCATTGATATTGATAAATTCATATTTTCATCTACATTTTGTCCAAGCCCTATTCTTTATGCCATAATTTTTATATTATTTGCTTTGGAAATTCCAACCTTCTATATAGCATAAGTCACATTGGACAGCAAGGTGGGTGGTATATATATAAAATAAATCAAAATAAAATAATTAACTATATAAGGAGTTTAATATGTTTTCCCCAAACATTACTCTAAAAATTGAAAGTTCAAAATAAAGGATTGATGAACTGGAGGCAGCAATTTCTTTTTAGCTTTTCTGACCAGTAGGTGTCATTATAAGCAAACTAATGTTAAGATGGTATCTGAAACCATTAAAATGATTTTTAGAGGATAAAAGAACGACAGCTTTGGAATAAGTAAACTTGAATGATTGAAATGTGGAAAATAACTAAATATGTCCATAACACAAATTGTTACAGAATAAGAGAGAAAACACTACTTTAAACTAGAAGCTTTGGAGTCTTTTGACTGTTGGCTCCATCACACTCTTGAGTTTACCCATCCTGGACATTAACATCTGAACCACTATAAGTTGATGTGTTTGCCGTACGCTAAATAAATACATAAGAAGCTCTTGAAAAGACTAAACTGACTCAGTTGTGGGTTAGGAATGAGAAGGAGCTGGAAGAACAAAGCAATCCTTTTGTTAGCGTCTAATCAAGCAAGTGCCATTCTGCAATAAGTCAGAACAAAAACAATTGAGGCAAGAGACAAACCAGCAGGGACATCTTCTAGAAGGGTATCAGTGATATGTACCAGAACATATGGCAAGTCTAGTTTTTGCCAGTTCAAGGATGGATGTCTAGCATTTAAAGTCAGTGTTGGGAAAAGTTTATTGTAGAGTTGGGTTTTATTGCACAATGATTATTTAGCCTGAGCACTCATTAGATAGTTCCCCTCAATAGAAATCCGGATCTGAATTATTATATGATTGATTAAATCAACCTGAATACACTAACCTCTTAGGATTTGGTTAATTAAGGAAAGCATGTTTGGGCTTTGGATAGCTGTGATCTAAGAAACATAATAACTACTGAAACCAATAGATTTGATCAATAATTTGTCCAATAGTTTTATGGTTGGAAATTATGAACAACTGAGTGTATCAATAGTGAATATCAATGATGAGAATATTTCACAAAAAAATTCTTCATCTTGGCTCAGAGTCTAAATCAGTGATTGAAAATAGCCAGTTTCACCTTTTATTACGAAGTTTGCTCAGGTTGGGAAAGCACCACTGTCAATTTGGCTGTGCAGACTGCAAGATGAAAGGATATTTTGGACATATACTGGACTGAAACTGTTCTCCAAAATTTCCTGGAAATTTTTTTCCTACAGGAAAGATGCTTCTGTTTTCCTATATCATTCTCACAGAGCATTTCACTAGTCTTTCTGATGCCTTTTAGTGGTATTTTTGAGCTTTAGCATTTGACATTGTTGTGGATGCTGTAGCTTTTCCTTCTCCACCCCAATTCCTTTCCAGAATGTGTCAGGACAGCTTTATGAAGTGAAAAAGCCGACAGGGGAAAAAATCCTGATTTAATTGAAGTGCAGGAATCCAGTCAGGCCCTAGACCAATGGAATATGATTATACAACTTAAAAAAGAACTTGGTAACTCAAGATGTGCAAAAACTGCCTACCAACAATTTTTTCTCCTTTGAAGGAAATATATTGAAGACATTTTATCTCCCTATCAAATGAACTGGTAAGAGAGAAGAAATTTTTGGCACAATGTTTATTTTGATGCTGTCTGAAAGTTTCAAATATGATGGATTGAAAACTCACCCATTTGCAGTGAAATATGAGAAAGGCAGCTTCGGAAGCGCTGACAAGCTAAACACAGCATGTAACCAAGTCTTCCCATTGCAATTTTAATTGCTATATTGTCAGATTCCTTAGCTGCAACCTCCACTCTAATCGTCCCCCTAGAGAATCCCCTTCAAAAAGAATCAAGCAGGACTTATTGAACAAAAAAATCAGTCCAGCAGAAGCAGTTTCAATTCTGTGGGGACCTTGATGCTCTCTGAGAAGTTTCATTACCCAAATTAGGTAAACATCATCAGTGCTAGTAAAGAGTGAGGTTTTGCTTTTAGTCAGTTAGTAGGATAGTCTTGTTGGTTCTTTTGGCTTCTGTGGGGTTGCCACAAAGAAGAGGGTGTCAAGGCACCAGAGGATAGAACAAGAAGCAATGGGTGGGAACTAATCAAGGAGAGAAGCAACTTAGAACTGAGGAGAAATTTCCTGACAGTTAGAACAATTAACCAGTGGAACAGCTTGCCTCCAGAAGTTGTGAATGCCCCAACACTGCAAGTCTTTAAGAAGATGTCGGAACGGTAAAGGGTTTCCTGCCTACGCAAGGGGTTGGACTAGAAGACCTCCAAGGTCCCTTCCAACTCTGCCATTGTATTGTATTGTATTGTATTGTACAAGCATCAGTTTCTACAGCAGCTTTTTCAAGTCTTCTTTGCTTTAGATGACAAGATGCCAAATGTTTTTTTTAAAATATTTTTATTGCTTTTGAAATAATAGCAATAGAATAAAGCAAATGGAACAAAGTAGAAAAATGCACACATAAAAAATACATAACAAGTGCTTAAAAAGTAAGTGAACATAATACTATAGAGCAGGGGTGTCCAAACTTGAGAACTTTAAGACTTGTGGACTTCAACTCCCAGAATTCCCCAGCCAGCTATGCTGGCTGGGGAATTCTGGGAGTTGAAGTCCACAAGTCTTAAAGTTCCCAAGTTTGGACACCCCTGCTATAGAGTATATAGACATAGAGTATGTTGTCAGAACAATATATAATTATATAATACAATATTTTAATGTTTTTAAAATAACAGAAAAAGGAAAAAAGTAGAACAAAACAGGAGATTATGAGAATTGCTAAGCTGTTTTCTGTGCTTTACTTATGAATACAAATGGTTGCAAATCAAGAATACATGATGCCCCAGATGACATTGATTGATGGCACCACCTCTTGCTGATATGAAAACCTGAATTTTTACAAAGATTTGGAAGAAGGGGCAATTTTAGTGCTTTCTAAGCTTTAGAAAGACCAATACCTACTTAGCCTTAGACCAAAGCCAGCTCTGAATACACACCTGGAGGCAAAAAGGCATTCCCACAAAGCAGAAGCAAAATAAAAACGCAGTAGCCTATCCTATCACTCTTGAATATCCTCCCTCATTTCCAGGCACTATACGAATTCACTGTGTTCAGTTTTTCCACTGGCCCATCTTCCTTAAGAAATATATACCAAAATATTATCAAAATGGTAAAAAGTATTCTGCTTGAGCAGGGGGCTAGACTAAAAGATATCCAAGGTCCCTCCCAATCCTATTATTCTTTGTTCTACAATGAGTTTTAACCAGAAGTGGTATGCATCTGATTCTCTCCGGTTTGGGTGAACCGGTAGCAGTGACTGCAGGAGACTCCGCCCACCCGCCCCAAAGTAATGTGTGTGGAGGCTCACATTTGCAAACCGGTAGGGAAGGTAAGTGAATCCACCATTAGTTTTAACCTACTCGTCTCTTTTAATCCTGAGAACATTAGCTTGGAGCATAATGTCTTCTCTGGTTCCATCCCAATTGCACAAAAACAGTTTGAAGATGATCAGTGATTATGTTCTAGTTTACCAACCTAGTAAAGCTGAGAACAAGAAGAAAAATTACTCCTCTGAGCAAAGTTGTACTGTTCCTCGGAAAACAAAAAAAACCCTCACCATATTTTATGCAGAAATTGCTTGTGATCACACCCCTCTTCTACAACATTCCCTTGTCTTATGTGTACTGTATTTGTTTAGCTGTTGGCTGAATGATTATTATTATCAGATCTATTTTATCTTTTAGCAACCACATAGATAAAACTTGATTCAGAATGGTTTATCTCCAACTTGGCCCTACAGTTTTTTTTAATTATTATTTCTCCGTTGCTACAGTAATTAAGCCTATGCTGTGGTCATCCTCTTTCCTTCTACCTCTCTCAGCATTTTTAGGCTTCTCAAAAAACTTGGGTCTTTGCATAATGTTTTCAATATATGGTAATTTGGTCATCTATATTTCAAAGCATCCACTTTGCTCTCATAGAGGGGCACAGAGAAAAGCATTGCCTGCATGATTCTAATCTTTGTAGCACAGACATGTATCCGAATATCTTTTGCAAACCTTCATCATTATCTTACCAATCATTAGCCTGTGGCATATTTGCTGGTTTATTTTTTGTTGTTGTTGATCCTAGAAGGCAGATGTTGTCCACCAATTCAGTATCTTCCTTGACCATTCTCAAACTGGTTGCTACATCTGTTATCATTAATTTATCTTATTTATATTTCTCATTCCCACCCCCCTTAGTTTTTGACCTTGTTTACTAGGCCTTACAGAACATTTGCTTTTTTGTATGTTTGACTGTGTGTAAATCAAATGTGAGCAACTCTAATATGAGCTAGAATTGCAAAGCTACCAAGGCAATTTTCCTTTTGAGAGAGTGGATAAGCTTCCTGCAGCCAAGAAACTGGAACTTATGGACAGAAAAGGAAATGAAATATTTACAAGAACCACATGGGTGCAGCATTTCAGCGAAAACACTACAGTGTTTTATTGCAATTTCAAATAGACAACATGGTGCCAGAAATAAATTGGCTCAGTTTTCAAATCATAATAAATTACAGAAACCAAGAGGTGATTTTTGTTTTATATAATATCCATTGCTTGCCATTATCAAAAAAACCTGTTTGTGTTAGATCAAGCCTTTTAAACTAGGATTGCACATCAGTGTGGGATTCAAAAATTTTTACTACTGGTTCTGTGGGCAGGCTTGGTGGACATGGCAGGGGAAGGATACTATAAAACCTTCATTTCTTCCCCACTCCAAAATCCCCATTTCCTCCTGATCAGCTGGGACTTGGGAGGCAGAGAACAGATGGGGACGGGGCCAGTCCAAGGTGGTATTTACCGGGTCTCCGAACTACTCAAAATTTCCGCTACCGGTTCTCCAGAACTGGTCAGAACCTGCTGAATACAACCTCTGTTGCACACCCATATTGTGTTTTGCAATCTTAGCTTGAAGGAGCACGATGCGTGTTCAAGTTTTTCACATTTATTTGGTTATCACTTAAAACATTCCCTAACTTTTCATGAAGCTGCAAACTATTGTGACTTTTCCTTCTGTGTTGCAATTGAGTTCAACTATCTGGAAAGTATCCTCTCCAGAAAACAGAACCTATTTTAGTTCTTATAAGATGAGAAAGTTCACCCTCTAGATCAGTGTTTGTCATACTTAGACACTAAGGCATGTGGACTTCAACTCTCAGAATTCCCCAACCAGCAGCTAGGAGTTGGTCTAAAGTTGCCAACTTTGAGAAACCTTGTTTTAGCAACTTATCACTTCAGCTTATTTTTGTTGTTTCCTTCTCTCTCCCAGCACAGTATCACACTTCCAAATGAAGGCCTGGGCTTCAGCCACTTTTTCTCTCTGTGTGAGAGGGATTTGAACGTATTTTCATCAGTAATGGTATCCTCTGGGCATGCGCAGGTCCATGATGATGTCTGAGTGGGTGGGCAGAGCCTTGCACCACCGCCACTACCAGTTCACCCAAACTGGCAGAATACCACCTCTGATTTTATCACTAAACTCATATGCATCTATTCCCAGTCTCAGTGATACCAAAACAAAATGTCACATTGCCCAGCAAAAGTTCCTCCTGTGTTGGAACAAATGCTCAAGTGAGAGAGTAGACTTGATGCTGTGATACATGTTTTATCGCCTCTACTTACCCTATCCTTTTTTTTAAAAAAACCCCAAATATGATCAGGGAAGCTTGGTCTTTCTTTTATGTTTGCTACATTGAGCAACTTAGATAAAGAGCAGGCTACCATATCAATTTCTGTCCCAGTGAGAAAGAGAAGGAGGTATGTGTTTTCTGTACTAAATGCATATCTTCTATTTCCAAAGTACTTTGGACAATGGAGCAGAACCTCTAAGTGTGAAGGAATGCACAGCCACTTGGTGTCCTCCAGATATGTTAGACTACTGCCAACAAAAACACAGTTTTGTAACCCAGTGTATCTGAAAAGCACTACGTTGGGTTCAGCTTGTTAAGGAACAGATATCACGCATTGGCATTATCCGATTTTTACCCATGAAGATCATAGGGACAGATACATTTTCATAAGATTGGAAGCTTTAAGGACATTCTAGGAGGAGACCTGTATTAGTGTATGGTGGGGAAAAAAACCACAGGAGTCTGAGAGTCTAAATGTCATCAGATGCATGAAGTGAGCTACAGCTTAAGAAACCTTATGCCATTTAATAAAATGTGTTAACTGGAAAAGGTGCTATCAGACTCCTGATTTTAAGCCTTGAGGACTCAGCAGGAACACTGAGTTCTAATATCCAATATGTACTATAAACCTTGCGAAAACCTGTTGTGGCTGATACTGGCCGGGGGGTGGGGGAGGCGGCTCTATCCCAGTTTGTGTGTCATAGTTCAACAATTTTATCACTCCTGCCATGCAATGGCTCCTAGAGTTGATCTGAGCTGTAAGTCCTATCTACCATAATCCTATAGGATTAATATCCATTTAGTATTGCAATATGCAGAGATGACAATACCAAAAATTATAATAGCATTGATTTTTTTTCTTGAATAAGAACCACCAACTCAAGTTTAAAGTATGATCTGCGTGGACAATGTCACAATATATTAATTCAATTATTAATGCTATGATCCTGTATTTTGTCATATAGCAATAATTTATTTTTAATTCATGAAATATTGTATTTGATTATTTATATATTTATTTATTAAATTTATTATATCATCTATCTCACCAATAAGATGACTTTTAAATTTTTTTACAATTTTTAAAATGTAGTTGAATAAGTAGGTATAATCAAATCTGGAAATTGTTTAAAACATTCCAGATCAAAACAAACAAGACATTTAGATAGTCATCTTTAAAAGATGCAACTTTATATTTGAAACAACTACAGTATTATATTTCATGTACTCCATTTTTTTGACTGTCCAAGTTTGTGATAAAGTTTCATTTTTACAAATAATATAATTTATTATTGATATGCCTCTTGAGTTCTCATAATTCTAAATCAAAAGGTATCCTTTATTTTTTTTAGTTATCTGTGTTCTACAGTACTAGAAATTGTTATTAACAACTTCAAAAAAATGCAGTTGCTATACCTCCAATATTACAGTCAAATGTTTTACAATAACTATTTCAGAATGATTTAATTTAATTCAGTTAAAATTAAGAAGTATATAGTCTTCTTCAGGGAAGGAAGGAAGGAAGGAAGGAAATTGCTGGCTGGTCTTGAGTCCGAGGACTCTGCAGGCAGGCAGGCAGGCAGGCAGGCAGGCAGGCAGGCAGGCAGGAAGGAAGGAAGGAAGGAAGGAAGGAAGGAAGGAAGGAAAATCATTATATCTGTAGCTTTTACTCCAACAAAGTAATTTATATCAACTGGAATCCAGTTCTGTTTTTTCTTGATTCATTTAAACACTATTCAGGATTCAGGAGCAAAACACTATCCACTATTCGATATACTCTGCATTCTGTTTAGATGTTTTATTTAGAGGCAAAACTAGATTACCTGCCTATGCATAAATATATGAGTGGAAATGCTGAGCAGCTTTCTGAGTTTATTAAAAAACATAGGTGAGTGCAGAGGTTTATGCAGATGTAATAGGAAATGAATGTAGTAAGTGTAAAAATAAGATCATGTACAAATAGCTATGAGACCCACTTGTTTCAGATTACAAGAATCGAAATGAGTCTGCCTCTGATCTCCCAATTAGAGTCTAAGGTTCTTTCTTTTCTGAGTATGCTTGCAATGTGAAATTAATTCATTTAAACAGTGAAACTGAGAGCTTTAAACAAATAGAGCTTTGTTTAAGAAATAACTAGCATCTCTCCCTCTAACTGAAAAAGGCATGGCCAAGAGAATAGTCTTGTGTTATCAATGATCACAGCCTGGGTAATGCTGACTTGAAAAACAGGGTGGGTCTTGTAGTACTATAGCAGTAAAGAATACCTCAAGATTTCCATGGTAATACTGTCTGCATGCTGACATTTAGCAAAGCATGCAGGCTCATTACTCAATGGGCCTATACTTTTAATAGCTTTGGCATAGAGACTTTGTTCTATGAGAGTTTTGAAGTCATTGTGTCATTATTTGAGTCTCGTTTTAAATTTTTGCAAATCCTGTAAAGATGATTAAAGAGCTAAAAACAATGGCAAGATGTTTCAAGCAATTATTTCTTTGGCTTGTGCTTGTCTAAGTTAAAACAAGTTGTACCTTCTTAAAATAACCATGGGGATAGGAGAGTGGTGGTCTGTCTATAAATTGTTACCTTTCAGTTAAAAAAGAAAAGGTCCAAATTTTCTAACCAGAAAAAAACTAAAGAGAAGCATGTAAGCCTCATTCTACTCATTCGTTCTTTTGGAAATAATGCCACTGGCATAACAAGCTCAGTATTCAATTGGAACAGTGCAATAAATTAAAGTCCCACGTTGGCTGCAGTTCTGAAAGGAAAAATGAGAATAAGAAGAAGGTTGTGTTGGGACATCATTTGCACATCAAAGGAAGCTGGCAACGGTGGTTAGAGAATCTTTTGAATTTGCCCAGCTTTTTGGGCCCAACTTTGTGAAAGTGCTGAGGTTAGGATGTCCTGATCTTAGATAAAGCCAGTCATGGACTGTCAGGAAATGAGAGTGGTGAGGAGTCTGATATCCACTTTCCCTTCCTATAGTTAGAACAATGCTCCACCCCAAATTCTGAGAAGGGAAGAACTGAATGGAACAATTCTATAGTCTTGATGACCATGGGCATCTCTGGTGGAGGGGGATAAGGATGGCAAGTCACATCACATGTAGCCATCGCATCTCATCGCCATAAAAAAAAAAGATAACTGATACATTACATAATTTGTTTCATAGAAGAGGTCTTCAAACTTGGCAACTTTAAGACTTCTGGACTTCAACTTCCAGAATTCTCCAGCTAACATAGGCATACGTGCATCCATCATTAAAGCTTCTTTAAGAAACCTATGCCTGGAACAGTATTTCTGGGATCATCAGATGGTACCTAAATGGTTCTAAATACGCTGCATCTCTAACTGCACTATATTTACCATAACATCAATGCTTTCATGTTAAATTCAAGCATTAGAGCTTTTAGGCAGAGAAAGCTGCTACAATCTGCTTTAGTTTTCCTAAGCAAGTTGGATGTTGTATTTTCACAGCCAAAATAACAGCAGTATATTTATAGGAGATGGTAGTGCTATTACTTGACAAATATTTCCAGAATCCTTCCAAATATTTGCTCTTCACATCCACGAAGAGCTTGGAAAAGAATAGAATGCCAGGCGCCAGTCAAATGCTAACAACAGATGCCATTTTCCAGATCCCCTGCTGCTGATATATACATGTGGGACTTAATGCACATGTAGAAAACTAACTTTTTAAAAGGTTGGCATGAATCTACAGCTGAAACATCTTTATGCAGAAAGGAGTTGGCTTTTTGGCTTCTCTAATTGGGCTAATTTCTTGGGAACAATTTTGCTGCCCACAACTTAAGGTATTTATAGAACAGTTTAATCCATACATGCTGTTCCCTTTTGAAGCAAGCAACTAAATGCAAAGTGCAGAAAACGAATAAGAAACAATAAGTCAAAAAAATTAAAGCAGGAGATAAAAGAAAAAAGGAAATGTTATGACTTAGTTTGTTTGAACCTCAATCACTGTATCTCCCCATAGCTTTCTGTCCTTGTAAATCATCCTTGCTTCCATCACTATTTCCTATATTACTCCTTATTTCTAGGTTGTTACTTCATACTAGGAACTCACTTTTCTATTTAAGAAAATATTTTATTTTATTCATCAAAATAAAATGAAAGATATGTCCCATCCCTTGCATAGGACAAATCCTTCCTGATTCCTAGGAATGTAGAACAACAAATACCTGGACTAAATCTGACATGTCATGTAATAGGCAACTTGCTAATCAACAAGATAAGACTGAAAGCATGGAGAAAGGCTTTCTTCCTCCCTAGGAAATCTTGTAATAGGTAACAAACCTGGACCTCCTGCAATTTCTCTCCCACCTATTTATCTTGCAAAGATCACTAACATTTGTTCCAGATCAGTCACAACTGCCTTTTTGCTACTTATGTCTAACTTTGTGGGGGAGGAATTTTTAGAATTTAGAATAACAAAGTTTGAAGGGACCTTGGAGGTCTTCTAGTCCAATCCTCTGCTCAGGCAGGAAACCCTACATCACTTCAGACAAAAGGGTGTCCAATCTCTTCCTAAAAACTCCTAGTATTGGAGAATTCACAACTTCTGGAGGAAAGTTGTTCCACTGATTTATTTTTCTAACTAACAGGAAATTTCTCCTCAGTTCTAAGTTGCTTCTCTCCTTGATTAGTTTCCACCCACTGCTTCCTGTCCTGCCCTCAGGTGCTTTGGAGAATAGCTTGACTCCCTCTTCTTTCTGGCAACCCCTAAGACATTGAAACACTGCTATCTTGTCATTTCTAGTCTTTTTCATTAAACTAGACATACCCAATCCCAGTGACCATTCCTCTTTTCATACTTCCATCTTTGTTATCCTTAGAGAAAAGCTTCTTAACTGCTCCAATAACTGTCATGGATTGCACAGGACTTCTCCCCAACCTGATTGTCTTCGCATTGTTAGGATACCATTTTCCAGAACTCATAATTCATACCATGCTGCTGGGGAATTCTGGGAGTTATAGTCAAAACGAGCCTGTTCTTTTGTAAGATAAAAGTAAAAAACTATATTCTAATTTGAATATTGAAGAGCTATTTTCTAATAGGTAAGTTCTGATTTAAACATTATAAATTGGCTTTTCATTAGGTTTATTGTATTAGTGAATACAGGTAATCCTCAAGTTACAATCACAACTGAGCCCAACTTTTATGTTGGTAAGTGAAACATTTGTTAAGTGAGTTTGCCCCATTTGTAAGTGAATCACTACAATTGCTAACTTAGTGACATGGTTGTTAAGTGAATCTGTCTTTCCCATTGACTTTGCTTGTCAGAAGGTTGCAAAAGAGGATCATGTGACTCCGGGACACAGCAATGAACCAGTTGCCAAGCATCTAAACTTTGATCATGTGGATGCTACAATGGTTGTAAGTGTGAAAACAGTCATAAGTCACTTTTTCAGTGCCATTGTAACTTTCAACTGTCATTAAATTAACTGTTGTAAGTCGAGGACTACCTGTATATTATATGGAACTGTAAGCTTAGTGGTGGATTGTCATTATGCAATAGGAATAATAACTTTGATATTAAGGAATTTCATATCCTGGTGAGGACAATCAAAAGAAGCACTTGCTTCTACTTCTTTAATTCCAATCAGTAGATTTTAAAATCTTAAAATGGCATTTAAGACACCTCCAGGATCTGGAGTGTTTTAAAAAAAGCCACATACAACCGGCAGTTGATATTCATACAGGCTGCTCTTGATGGATAAAGTGGATGCAAGTATCAGTTTTGTACACATGTTCCTCAATGAGGTCAGGAGTTGGAGATATGGCCCTGGATATCATAGCCAGAGCAGGGTTTGTCGTCATCCTACGAAAATTGAGGGTGGTGTGTGGGTGTGGGTACAAGATGGGTACACGTACTCTCCTAAAATGTACCAAATGTTCTTTAATTGTGTCCTGACGTTGTTCAATAACCTTGAAATTCTACAAAATTTATGTCTAAATATATGAGCCATAGATGTTAGCCACAACTATGTGCTTTGTCTCTTTTGAATATGCATTGTGATCCAAAAGAAAAATGCTGGATATAAAATCTAAATACCAATCACTTTCATTTTTTAAATCAAATCCTTCCTTATAAGAAAAAGACAAGCACTTCTTTTGACAGATAGGCAGGAACTATTTTTATTTTTGGAATTGTGTTTTTCTTGCTTTCTGTCCTCTAGTTTTCTAGAGAACTGATGTAGAAAACAAAATTGCCCCTTTTTCAGCTCCACAAAGAATACCAAACAATTACAAAACTTCCATGACTGGAAAAGTTATCCTGTTTGGCATTCAGGAAGAGGAAGGATCAGGGTTTTCTCTCTAACCCAGTCATATAAAAAGTACTAGGTGAATCCTAAAATGAGAGTTAATACAAGGTATATTTTGATTAATATGGCTTAATAATATGGTGAGTTAGAAGTAGAAAGTGCCTTTTGGGAGACATATTTTTGCCCTATAACTTATTCCACGCTTTGAGCAAATGATGGAGCCATTTCTTTCTTCTGGGGTCATGTTTTTAAGCCAGGATATTTTATTATGTTTATTATTTGTCTATTATCAGAATGGACAAATAACAGGATTTCCAGAAGAAGAAATGGTAGACCAAAGACGTTTTTACAAAAAGTGGAGCTGATGATTGCAGTGAAATGAAAAGCTGGCAAGTAGGCCAACTCCTCCAGACAAGACCCTGTTGTTTGTTTTCTGGAGTCTTCAAGATTACACCCTCGAAAATCAGCATCAAGTTCTCTGGCAGAAAGTCAAATAAGTACAGTAAATGAATCTTCCAATCGGACCTGATATGGTATGGGCTTATTTGTTTAAATAGATATACTGGTAAATACACAACTCCTCAAATAATTCCCTTTTCACAGTATGTTAGATTTCAAAAATAAGGATGTGTTATTTTATGGCTCAGGATCTGTAACCAAGTGATCCCATTAATTTCTGTTTAGCTGCTGGAGCAAAGCAATGATTGATTGTGTTTTGTTAATCCTGACTGAGGTTTTAGTGGTTTACTGGATGAATCTAACCAAGTGAGTGGCCAGATTCCTTTCAATATATTTATAGATAGTTTTGTAAAACTCATATTAAAATGAAAGTTTGTAATGTATTGATAGCAATTGCTATCGTAATGCACTGAGAGAGTTCACAATTACTCTAAAAATCCATTACTTGTTGCATTGATTTTATAGATTTATCCCTTTTCCAAACTGTTAAAAAAAGATGGGTATTACAGCCAAACTATTTTTTTAAAAGAATAAAGTATATCAGAAACTGCAAAACTAGGAAAAATTACACTGGCTTCCTAAACTTGAAGATAGCTTGATAATAGAGGCTTCTTCAAGGCTTTCAATATTTTCAACATTTTATTGTTCCTGTTTTGATATCTAGATCAATATAGGCATTCAGTCCATTATCTGTTAAAACTACTTTGGCAACCTGATCCAATAGGATGTGATCCAAATACGCAGTTATGCAATACAAGGCAAAAAGATATGAGGCAGAAATCTTAGAAATAAGATCCAGTAAAAAAGAAATCTTACCCTAATGAACAGATAAAAAGGAGAAATAATCTGCAAAAGTATGCTTCAGTGTACTTTGCCACAACTGATGGCAATTTGTGTGGCACATCCTACCCAGTCCTGTTGTTAGTTCCTCTAAGCCAGGGATGTCCAAACTTGGGATCTTTAAGACTTGTGGACTTCAACTCCCAGAATTCCCCAGCCAGCATAGCATAGCTGGCTGGGGAATTCTGGGAGTTGAAGTCCACAAGTCTTAAAGTTCCCAAGTTTGGACATCCCTGCTCTAAGCCCTATACCTTTTACCTTAAGCTGTCTACCGTGGACCTTACGCATTTCTTAAGAGGTCCATAAGGGGACATGCATAGGTGCACCAAAGTGCATACCCTCCCGTCCAACTATCCCATTGATATGTACTCTCTTTATGTGTTTATGGCTATGTTTTGCTTATTTATATCCATTTATTTGTGCCATTTTTTCATGTGTTTTTCCTACTTGTTTCTTTATACTTGTTGACAAATTAAAATAAATAAATAAACAAGTAATTTCAGATATCAACATATTTGCTCACTCTGAGTGAACGTTCTGCGGGCTCTGGGAAAGATTTTGGGGGAGTAACCAGCTTTATGATAATGCACATTTAGGTTTTATCTCCCAAGCTTTTAAGTAATCCTAGGACTCTCTCAGGTTGCTGCGAGTGATGGAACAACTGCTCTGTTTGCTCCAAAGTAAAACAACAGCATCATATTCTCATCCCCGATATACTTTGCCCTCTGGTTTTTTTTTTATCCTAATCCAACATTTGCAAACAATCTAGTAGCAATCTTTGCTCTGTCTAAAGAGAAGAGAAGGATATGCTTTGCACTGTTACATTCAGGTCAGAACAGTCTGACAATAATACCATGTATCTATGGTGCATGAAATTTGCACGTGTAACTTAAAAGCTACAGTATATCAGATGAAATTGACCTTCCTAATTCAGAATAAGAAATATTTTCCAAGCTTCCATTTCATCTAAGTCAGGAATGGTTAACCAACACCACCATTTTTGCTGATGCTTGAATGTTTTTCTTTTTGCCACAGAACAGTTTTACAATACAGTTCCTGAGTTTTCATAACAAATTGAAACCAATTTGTAGGGGTACTGAATTATATTGAACAATAAATAAACAAATCATGCTGCATTTGTATATGATATTAAGTCAGTCACAAACACACATATATAAACAGGGCTAAACCTACCTAAGCTTAACAAGTGGTCAAATATAGCTTCCAGGTCTTTAATTCTCTTGATTATATCTGTTGTGAAAATCCAGCCAAGGGATAAAATGTACATTAAACTTATAAGTGTTGGTTCTCACTTTGATATGGATTCAAGTAATGCAGGCTTCAGGGCATATGGTGCCCTAGGACACAATCACTGATGGTGCCACATCACAAAAAGGAAAGATTTGCATTTTTAGAATGATTCAAAGGGATACCATTGGTACCCTCTAGCCATTGGCACTGTTGCGTGAATTCAAGCAACTATTAATGGAGATCATTACTAGCTGTGGCCCTCTTCTTCACTACAGAAGAAACCTGCTTCCTGCCTGGAGTAGAAGGAGACTAGGAGAAAAGTCTCAAGAATCTCCACTCTGTGGTACACATAGAAGTATTGATTCTAAATTGAAAGCAGTTCACACAGTGGAATTCCTGAAGCACTACAATTTTCATTTTAGTAAACTTTACTAAATAGAAATTGAGACAAAGAATCACTTTCATTTCAAGCCACTACAAAAGATCTGGAAGTTTTGTCCTGTTTAATACATCTATTTTGTCTTCAGCTCACTCTGTATAATGGTTACAGGCGGTCAGCACACAAGTGAGAGAGACCAACTCCCCAAATGTTGGTCTCTCTCACTTGTATGATGACCACATGTAACCAGTATACTCTAAGCTGTGCTTAGAAGGTTAATCATGATTTTTAAAAGTGCAGTCTCCATTGAAGAAAGTTATGCATCTCTATTATAATTAGATATTTCAGTCATTGAATTTAGGATTTAACTACCTATGGGATTTTTAATCCTACTTCTTTTTTTAACTGAACTATATAGCAATGCAGATAGGAATAGTAAAAATTGTGCACCCACCACATTTGAGGGACCTCATATCAGGAATGACTGTTTTAGATAAGACATGTTTCTTTATCACATAAAGAACCCTATATGTCTAACATGTTTTCCTTTCCTGAGTGGCTAAGATGCTGAGCTTGTCAATCAGAAAAGTCGGCAGTTTGGCGGTTCAAATCCCTAGCACCATGTAACAGAGTGAGCTCTCATTACTTGTCCCAGCTTCTGCCAACCTAACAGTTTGAAAGCATGTAAAAATGCAAGTAGAAAAATAGGAACCACCTTTGGTGGGAAGGTAACAGCATTCTGTGCGCCTTTAGTGTTTAGTCATGCCAGCCACATGACCAAGGAGAAATCTAAGACAGGACCAGAAACCATGCTCATCTGTATTCAAAGGACAATTTTATAAAAGCTTGAAATGATCATTGGCTGAGTTTGCAAGGACTGTCCCTGTATGCTTGATGCATATTTGGATTGTTTATTTTGTTGTAAAATTGAGGAAGAAACACATCACACAACTCCATATTCTTGGTAAAGAAACTATTGGAACAAAATTGCCCTTCTACTTTTGTTCTCTTCAAGGCTGGAGCAAGGTGAGATATTTGCTTCTGGTGACAGCAAGATGCATGATAAGGTAATTGCCCTGAAAAATAGTCTGTTTCCTTCAGATTTAATAGATGATGTATGCTATTGGAATTAGTATACATAGAGAAGATGCCAGGCTATTTTTTCTATTCAGACAGCATGAAGTCACAAGGCTGCCTCTTCATCTTTCTTCTCTGTTAAAGAAGCAGCAAGCAAATGAAAAGAAAAGAAATCTTCCATATAACTAATGGGAGATTTAAGGAAGTCAGCAAAAAGGATAGACACTGGCACTTTGGAAATTTGGTGGCAGTTAGTCCACAAGGTTAGTTTACAAAGCATGTAAAAATGCAAGTAGAAATAAATATCACATCATATTTATTGGTTGGAATAACAAAGCACTAAATGTATTGTTGTATCAACTAGACTGGCTTTAACATCACTGTTTAACGTATTTAAATCTGTTTAAATCATGCCTTTTCTCAAAAGTTTAAAATAGTTAGAAAAACCAGAACAATACTGTCGGCAGTGTTTCAGTGGTGGATGCTGACCTCTAGTGTCTATTGGGAAGAAATAATAGCTGAAATAGAAATACTCTATTTCAAACGTAGCTTAAGGACCTCAGAAAATCAAAGAATAAATCCATGTCTTTTCAGAATAATTCATTTGTATATCTATCCAAACTACATTCTTTCTTGCTTGCTTGCTTGCTTGCTTGCTTTTACCTCTACCCTCAAGTCTTGTGAACTCAGGACATTTGCAATAAACCACTATAGGTTTTTATATTAGTTTGAATGAAATGTTGGTTTTTTGGTATTATTAGGTCTGTTGTTGAAAGGATACATCATTATTCTTTCCAGTTTTGTTGCCACATAAAAATTGTGAAGGAAGAATGATATCAACTCTTGTTCAACTTCTTTATGGTTATAGTTTGGCACTAATTCATATAAAGATATAATTCTAATTGATTATTACAGCCAGAAAGTTCTTTGGATGATGTTACACTTGTTTACATTAATTACATATACTACCATGAGGTTTTGAGAAGAAGGTTGGATATAAATAAATAAAAAAACAATGAATAATACACAAGAATACTAAGTACTCAGCTCAGTAGCACAGGGTTAACTAGTTTAACTAGGCTGAAGCTACAAGATTCTGGAGATTCATGTGGAAATTAACTTTCTAGATATAATTTTCACAGTTTGGGACCTAGGTTATTCAGAATTGGTAAGGTTACATCACACTTGTTTGCATATTAAGTTTATATCCTGCCTTTTGTCCAGGAGGTCACGAAGGCTGATATGGAGACTTCCCTCACTTTTCTTCACAGAGCAGCCTCAGCAGACTACCAAATAAATGCAAGCATTGCTTTTGTACAGATTGGATTAAATATGGCTGCAGATAGTTAAAATTGCCTATGAAATGCCTCACCTTCTTCAGTGTCCATAAAACTTTTTGAGAAGTGCTGTTCCTTCATTTTCAAACAATTGGCTCCCAAGATGTGCTGTTAGATGGGACAGAGTGCATTGTTTCAGTTCTGCCCATAGTTACAGCAAAACCAGCAACATGGAGCTTTGCGATTATGGCCTTGAAGATCTGAAGCTGGTTTGAGCCAATAAACCCTTCCCAATACATTTCTTTGTTAGACCATCCAAAAGAGAAAGCGAGTCTCAAGAACACAAAACTCCATGCTAGTGAGTGGAAGATAGATCATTGTCAGATTTTCCATGAAAATTCAGGACAAAAGAAAATAATGGTCCCTTGTTTCTTAATTGGCACAAAGGGACATACACACACACCAGCAACAAAATATGATGTATGTATTGTAGACCACATGACCAGGAGAAACCTTGGGGACGCAGTGTCAGTGAAATTAAGATGGTGATCACAAGTATGCCATCAAAGTCACAACCTTTATTACACGTGTCATTCATTTAAAGGAGAACAGGACTTCAACTATGTGGTGATTGCTGCCATCTTGATCTTTTTGAACACCCTGAAGAGACCTTAGATAGGGCTGAAAGATCTTATGTAAGGTTTCACTTACCACCAATAATTCAGCAACATTCAAAGTTTCTTCCTTTTGCTGAAATGTTTGGCCAATGATATTTTTTTGCCATAAGAGGGAGCTAACAAATCAGTATTCAATTGCTTTTTGAACAATGGGGGACAAGGTTATTATTTAGGTTGATTGTCTTCTCAAATTCAATTATCAAATATACAACATGTTCATTTTAGACAACCCATAGGGTAATTTGTGCTGGGCTGTCCTGGGTAGAATATGAGCAGGTGGAAGGGCAGAATAATAAAGACCCACCCCACCATAACTTCCCTTCCTACATGCTATTCTTACCAAACCACATTCAATTAAACCTTGCTGGCTGTAGATGGTGGCCTTGGTAATGTATCAGATTGGGAAAAATTGCAATTAATGTGAGAGAGGGAAAAAATATCCTAGTAGTTTTTCTATATTACATTTCATAAACTTACATTATAAATCTATAATATCCAAGTAGTGTAGTGGTTAGACTATTGGATTGCACCAGTAAATTCCAGGTTCAAGTCTCCATCCTACCAGGACACTCACAAGGAGATTCTGGACCAGCTCTTCTTTCACCTCATCCTATATTGTGAAATTGTTATGAGGGTAAATGTAAAGAAGAATTTGTAGGCTCCCCTGAGTTGCTTGGGAAAAAGTGAGTAGAAAAGTAAGAAAGACATGAAAGTAAAATTGTTTATAGTGTAAGAATCAGAGGTGGTATTCAGCCAGTTCTGACAGGTTCTGGAGAACTGGTAGTAGAAATTTGGAATAGTTCGGAGAACCAACAAATAGGCTGCCCCTGCCTCCACTGCCTCCCAGCTTTTTTGTTGCCCTGAACAGGAGAACAGAGCTCGAAAGCAGGTTAGTGGGGTGGGGAGGGAATGGGGATTTTGCAGTAAACATCCACTGTCATGCCCACAAAGCCACACCACACCCACAAAGCCACGCACACAGAACAGGTAGTAAAAATTTTTGAATCCCTCTACTGGTAAGAATAAAACATCAACATTTCTAGTTACCATTTTGTGAGAGAGTTTATTAAAAGAATGAAATTAATATATTTATTTTTCATTCCCATACATTTTATTCCCCTTTAAAAATATTAGTATTGGCAAGTAACATCATTTCTGCAATGGAATCATTCTTCCACCATCTATGCACCAGTTTGGGTATTTCATTCCAAACCTCACATTCACCACCCTCGTTTTGAAAGCATTATTTAGATTAATTGAAATCAACTATAATATTACGGAAGTAGCATAGTGACAGTACTAAACAGAATTGACACCGATATAATTCCTTGGAATTTTTAACATTCACGCAAGGAATAGAAAATCTTAGAAAGGACTGTGCTGGATGAAACTAAAATTCTCAAGATTGTGTTGCACAATGGTGACTTTGTTATGGGTCTACAGGAAGCTGTTGTGGGTGTACACTACAGGAAAATGATGATGCAAGAGCACAATAAAATTCTGCCATTCATTTTCCTCAGTAATTGATGGCTAAACATACTGGAAACAGGCTTATGACTAGTAACTACTGAGAGCCTTACCCTCCATCATAGGTCTATAATAATCCATGGTCCATTGTCCCCACTACCATTTATAGGATTAGCATATACTGTGGATTTACAGTTACGGAAGTATGCAAATTACACAGTGTGTTCTCATTGGTGACTGAGATTGGCACATGTTAGGAGAAGTGTGTGTTACTGCTTGCTATCTCCTGAGATATATGTTTTCCTTTAAAAAAAACCCTCTCCATTTTATATAATATTTGATTATATGGGCTGCTGAAACCCAACAATTTCAAGGTTATAAACCAGAGGTGGCTTGCTGCTGGTTCAGTCCGGATTGGCCGAACTGGTAGAAGCGGTGGCAGGGGGCTCCGCCCACTCACTCGTACACTTTTGAGCATGTGCAGAAACATCGTATGCACAAGCGGGAGTGCACTGGTACTAAAAAATTGCCAACCCAACTCTGTTATAAACATTTATTTTTTATGCATCATATTTTCAGCATAATTTAATTCTATTCATCAGCATAATCATATATTTGAAATTTGGGAGAGGGATGACAACAATAGGCTGTTGCAAAGTTCCAGCCCTTTGCTTCTTTCTCTGGAATTCAGTATGGTTACACATGTGTACCATATTGCCAAGCAGGGAGACATTTCAGGGCCTCCATTTCTCTATGAATAGGATATCATTATCATGATCTATGCTTTATCTATATGCATAAAAATATATACGTTGGCTGAATACTTACACCAGAATTACTATTTCTTACCTAATTTCTGATTATTGCTGTGAAGTGAAGTTTTTGAAGGCAATGATTCAGTTAACATTAATCAGGGAATCAGAAAAAGTCTTAGTGCATTTTGACCAATGCTCGATCAAGAGGCATCTGTGGAAGGAAAACAATAATTTATGCACAATGATGTCATTTTATACTTGCACGATCATACAATTATATATGTTGTCATTTTGGTGTGAGTGCAATTTGTTAAAGTTGCTGCTGCTAAAATCCATAATATGGATTTGATTCCTTAGTATGCTAGCTTCGTATTATTATCACTGGGATTGAACAATGATAGTTACCCCTTTTCCATATATAGAGAATATGGTGTTTTGGAAATAGAAGAAGGGACCTTAGCAGAAAGAAATGGATTGTCAGGAGATAAAGAATGAGACAGACGCTCTGGCTCCTTTGATCCCAGCCAAATATTTGGGGGATTAAACCAACAATGGTAAAACAAACCATGCTTTTGAACACCCTAGGAACTCAATCACAGTAAAACAAGTTATTTATCCCACAATGAGCCAACAATTAAAAACAAGTTCTTACCGTTTTGTAGTAAACCCAATTTTTTAAGTTTTCTAATGTATTTATAGGAAGGGAGCAAATTCAGTTCCAATTCTCAACATGGCTATGTGGGGGTATAAACAATTCAAAATATTGCACATCCCAGTTTATTTCTAGAACAGAAGTATTAGGGCACTTTGGGAAATAATCATTTCCAAAACAATATTTATTTATTTATACTAGCATGCTTCCTTGCAGTACCATATTCAAAGGGGAAAAAATGGAGAACAGAGTATCCAGGTAAGATGAATGCCTAATTAATTCCCTTCCTTGATAACTATGTAGCTGGAGTTAGAAAGTTCAATGAATAAAAAAAAAATCTTTCCACATTTATGTTCTACCTCATTCCCTGGCAGGGATTATGAACAATCCATCAAAGTGGCAGGTACTTAAATAATCACAGAACAAATTCCATGCAGCTACCAGCTGGGATAAGCCATCAAAATGTTGGGTTTAAGTGGTCTATAACATGCAATTCACATTTGGACTGAAATCTAAAAAATACATGTGAGTGTGTGTGTGCGTGTATGTGTGTATTCATGGATGATAGGTAGCATTGAATGTTTGTCTTGAATGAATGCTTGATCATGTCTCCTTGTTG
Source organism: Rhabdophis nuchalis (assembly GCA_039707465.1). Lineage (NCBI taxonomy): Eukaryota > Metazoa > Chordata > Lepidosauria > Squamata > Natricidae > Rhabdophis > Rhabdophis nuchalis. Next base: position 190,935,717 of record CM077645.1, read on the forward strand.
TCATCTTTAATGGAGTCAGGATTTTTTGCAACATGTGAAATTCTTCTTATAGCTATTTATTAATGGCTGGTATATTTTAAAAAAATGGAAATAAAAAAAATGCCATATGGAAGGGAGCAGAAGAAAGTTGCCTTAAGTGATAGGATTCAGATCACTAGGTCTAGATTAAAGCCAAAACTCAGCCATGGAAGCTCACAAGATGACTGGTCAATCATTTCTCTTTGCAGTCGCCTTCATGTTATGACAAAAAATGGAGGAAGCAGTACCATGTATGACATCTCAAATTCCTGAAGGAAAGGTAGGTTTTATGTATGAACAAAAAAATTCAGAAAAGTTTTAATTTCAATTGATAACTAAAGCCCAATTAATGTATTGGTTCAAAGATACAAAATTCCATTCCTAATTGGTTGCTGATATTAAATATTACATTGACTTGACCTCTATGTATCATCACAAACTTTTCCTACAACATTTAGACAATGAATTATATGAGTTCCTGCACATTCTTTGCTTGCAGTACTTAATATCTGATAATCCAGTCTGGAATCTTGTAAAGTGTAATGTGATATCTAGTAGGCAACTTAAGATCTTGTAAATCCCTTCTCCTTAAGCATTATTGACTATTATATTATCATCAAACTTGCTTTCTTTTTAATATACTAAATATTCTACAAATGTATTTGTTAATATGTGTGTCAGGGGTGGGTTCCTGCCAGTTCTAACCTCTTCTATAGAAGAGGTTCCACAAATCTACAGTGCTGTTTAGAACCAGTCTCAGCTCCCTCCCCCCACCCGTCCACACATTATCAAGATGAAGAGCGAGAGGAGTAATTCTGGGAGTTGAAGTCCACAAGTCTTAAAGCTATCAAGTTTGAACACTCCTGGGGAGATTCCTAAGGGTTAGGGGTGCAAGGGTCTTGTAACTTGACAGCTTTAAGACTTGCGTGCTTCAAATGCCAGAGTTTCTGAGCCAACATTTTGGTTGCTAAGCAAGAGCGTTGTTAAGTATGTTTCACCACACCCAACCAGTCACATGACTGCTGAGCCACTCCCACTCAGTCACATGGCCAGCAAGCCACTCCCACAAAGCAGGCCACACCCACAGAAGAGGTTCTAAAATGTTTTGAAACCCACCGATGTGTTTGTATGCATATATGTGCTTACTGTATGTGCAAATATATATGATAAATCAGATGTCATTATAGATCTAAATTATAATTCCAAACATGTCCTTCCAAACATGACTTGTGAATTGCTCAGGTTACTTAGGTGAGATAGGCAGCCATACAAATCAGATCAAACCAAACCAAAATGCATTTGTTGTATGAGTAGTCATTAACAACAAAATGAAATTAACTAACTAACTAACTAGCCATTAACTAACAAAATGAAATTCAATTGTGAAAAAAGTAAGGTTCTACATTTAAGCAAGAAAAACAAAATGCACAGGTACAGTATAGGTGGTACCTTGCTCAATAGTAGCAACTGTGAGAGGGATCTTGGAATCCTAGTGGACAACCATTTAAATATGAGCCAGCAGTGTGCAGCAGCTGCCAAAAAAGCCAACACAGTTCTAGGCTGCATAAACAGAGGGATAGAATCTAGATCACGTGAAGTGTTAATGCCACTGTATAGTGCCTTGGTAAGGCCACACCTGGAATACTGCATACAGTTTTGGTCACCACGATGTAGAAAAGACGTGCAGACTCTGGAAAGAGTGCAGAGAAGAGCAACCAAGATGATTAGGGGACTGGAGGCTAAAACATATGAAGAACGGTTGCAGGAACTGGGTATGTCTAGTTTGATGAAGAGAAGGACCAGGGGAGACATGATAGCAGTGTTCCGATATCTCAGAGGGTGCCACAAGAAGAGGGAGTCAAACTATTCTCCAGGGCACCTGGGGGCAGGACAAGAAGCAATGGGTGGAAACTAATCAAGGAGAGAAGCAACTTAGAACTAAGGAGAAATTTCCTGACAGTTAGAACAATTAACCTCTGGAACAGCTTGCCTCCAGAAGTTGTGAATGCCCCAACCCTGGAAGTCTTTAAGAAGATGTTAGATAGACATTTGTCTGAAATGGTATGAGGTTCCTGCCCATGCAGGGGGTTGGACTAGAAGACCTACAAGGTCCATTCCAACTCTGCTATTGTATTGTATTGTATTGTAAATGTTTTGGATGACTCAACAAACAAAAACAACAACTACCTGAATGTGCTTTTAGTACTTTATCTGGAGGAAATGGTATAGGAGGGAAATCATTTCTGTTTTTGCTCAACCAGTATAATAATCCTTTCCTGTTGCTTTTTTCAGTAAACAAATATATGTGTTTTCCTATCTCTAATGTTTGTTTATGACATGGTGGACAGGGCATTGAGGGATGGGGAGGTGACGTTTTTCAGTTCGCAAGTGACAATGGGCAGCTGGATCAAAGCTGGCATAACTTCTTGAGGAACGTTTACAGGAGATGGTGACCACCCTAAGCTAGCGTTTCTGGGCTGCAAGGCAAATGTATCCTGGAGATATAGAGGTGGGCAAAAAGAGAGAATTGCTAATATGCAACTAGACTTTTCCATGATGCATGTGAGCAGACTGGCATAGAGGGAATGCCTACATAAGATAAATACATGTCTACAGAATGCAATTGCCTTTCCAGGTGTACCATTATCTTCTCCATGCTGTGTTTGGATTTCCCAGTCTAGTCTACAGGTCTAGGATTTTCTAAAGCTCTCTGAGTCAAGTACTAATCCTATCCAACCCAGCTTAAATTTAGATGAACGAATAATAATATTAAAAATGCTTGGACACATCATCTGTTTTTTCTTGTAATTTAAACACTTCAGATATGTGCAAGGTACACTTATACAACTTGCTTACGTGCTCAGCAATGTATGAGAACCATACAAATATTTATAGCTGTAACTGTTTCAAAATATTTTCCTATGCATTGTATTTTGGAATCTTGGGGATGGGAAATATTGGTCATAAGAAAGGCATCGGATTTTGAGATGGTACACAAATCATGTAATCTCTTTCTCTGTCTCTCTATGCAGGGAGGAGTCAGCGACATCAAAATAGTGGACACGGTCTGGAAATTTAAATCCATTCCCTTTATACATGTTGTGCAACAGATGTTCAAAAGCAAGGCTTCAGTCACCCAGTTGTGACAATAAAAAAATAAAGCTACAATACAAACTTTAAACCCAAGTTAAAACCAGGAATAAGGGATGTGGTGGCTCAGTGGTTAAGACGTTGAGCTTGTCAATCAGAAAGGTCAGCAGTTGAATTCCTAGCGCTGCATAACAGAGTGAGCTCCCGTTACTTGTCCCAGCTTCTGCCAACCTAGAAGTTCGAAAACATGTAAAAATTCAAGTAGAAAAATAGGACCCACCTTTGGTGAGATAGTAACAGTGTTCGTGTGCCTTTGGCATTTAGTCATGCTAGCCACATGACCACTGAGACATCTTCGGAAAGCGCTGGCTCTTTGGCTTTGAAATGGAGATGAGCACTGCCCCCTAGAGTCGGGAACGACTAGCCTATATGTGTGAAGGGAACCTTTACTATTAATTAAAAAAAAGAATATTAATTTTTAAAAAAGCATCCAAGTTAAACCCATTTGAAAAATGTGTGTTAATACTTTCTGCGAGTTTAACATTTTTATTGGGTTATCAAATAAAATAAGATACAAATATGAAAGTAAATAGAAAAATGGTGGTGGTGGGCAAGAGAAGTGAGGGAGGATAAGAAAAAAAGAAAAAGAAACATTGACTTCCAACTCTCTCTGTTGCACTAAAATAAGGCATTAACATCAAATCACAACTGTTTGCTTTTACATTATAATATAAATTAGCCATTTCTATAAAGATCTTTCGGTAAAACCCAAAATCAAAATTTCATCCTTTCCCATTTCAAGCACAAAGTTCAGAAGCCGCGTCCATGTGGAAAGAAAAGTACTTATATTCTTTTCTTTAATCAAAATGGTCAATTTTGCCATTTCAGCCAAATCCCATCAGCTTCTGCAACCATTCATCCATGTTAGGGATTGAACTATCCTTCCATTTTTGTGCATACAGTAGTCTTGTCAGCATATATAAAATGCTTTCTAAAAAAAACAACAACTAAAAACTCAAGTCAGCTGGAAAAACATTACAGAGACCTCAAGAAGACTAAATCTGAACCACCGAAGGCAGGGGTGAAATCCTCCCAGTTCAGCCTGGTTCAGCCAAGCCAGTAGGAATGATTGTCCTTCGCTCTGAGAACCAGTAGCAAACAAAAAAGTTTTTGAGGATAATGCCGCTCAGTTGTGAACCACATGATCATCGGACGCTTTCCCCCCGCTTTTTAAAGCATTTCAGGCTAACCGGCAGGAGAAAATCCTTTAAAAAGCAGAAAAAATAGCTGAAAGTGGGGGGGGGAAAGTTGGCCATGCCCACCCAGTCACGTGACCACCCCACCAAGACACACCCACAGAATCAGTGGAGGAGGGGAGGAATTAGATTTGACTGAAGAAGAACTCATAGCAACTAGATCAAAACTGCTCAGATGATCCTCATTGGTCTCCCTAGAGGGATTTCAAAGACTGCACAATGAAATTATATATATATTTCCTTCACTCAGGGCACTTGTGCTTTGCTGAAAAGCCAGCCCAAGACCTGCTATGCTTTTCAGAGACTCTTAAATCCCTTTAATTCAGGATTAAATAGGATACCAGTCCTTCTTGTGCACTTTGGTTTTGCAAGCTCCTTTGTGCACTTTAATGTCTTTGTTTAAAAAGTCCACCCAAGAGAAGGGGATGCCTCATCAAAGCATACCTATTATAGGAGAGCAGAGCTATGTGGCAGGCCTATCACCAGCTGCAGCACCTCTGAATTTATGGCTAAACAAATGTTGCAAGCTCTCAGAGGAAGGCATGCCAGCTGTTGACTTGTTGCCCAACAACTTGCGTAAGTGCTATAATTGAAATCCTGAGTTCATGCGGCTGTGGGAAAAGGAACAAATTCAGAATGAATGCTTTCCATGCTGGGGATCATGGAGTACAGCATGGACTCTTCCTGAATAGATGCAGAAAATTTGTGGAATTTTAAAAATGGAATTTTTGAAGAGGGTCTCGATGGGCAAGAAGGCAAGAATAGACACGAAGATAAATCAATAAAGTATTTTCAGAGTGCATGTAAATGACTGCCAGTAAAACCAGTGGGATTGTTTAATCTGGCAATTAAGATAATGAATTACACGGGCATTGCAGCTATTCCGTGTGATCATAGCCACATTGTGTGCACATGGATGGGAAAACCAAACCATTCTAAGTGGATCATTGGGTGTGGCTGAATGATCTTGAACAGTAAGCAGACAAGGCAGAAGGATGACTGTATTTTCTTCTCTTGAGTTAAACATAATATATAACTACTTAACTGTAACTACTTAAACATAATATATAAGAAGAGTTGAATTAAATCATGCCATCATTATTGAGATATTAAAAATAAAAGCGAAATATGTCCAGTTTATCTGTGAATAATAGTGAATTATAAGTTCCAAAGGTGCTTCCCCCCACCCAAGAGGCAACTGGACTTTCTGGTTTTTCTTTGAAGATATTTTGCTTCTGATCCAAGAAGCTTCTTCAGCTCTCACTGGATGAAGAAGCTTCTTGGATGAGAAGTGAAACATCTTCAAAGAAAAATCAGAAAGTCCAGTTATCTCTTGAAAAAAAAGCACCTTTGGGACAGCCATGATGTGGATGACTAAGAATCTCCATAGACAGTGAATTGAAAGAAAATCAAGATGAACAAAAAGATGTTTTAATACAGTCAGAATTGGCTGACAGTAGCAAACCTTTATGCCTATAGTTGTTGGTTTAAAAAACATATGTTGATTTTAACTACTTGTATTATTAACTGTGGTGGCCTATGAATAACTCCTAATAATCTATGAGATGCTTGTAAACTTCCTGGGAAAGCTGTTTAGCCATTTCTGTACAAAGGTATAAGCACCATATGTGGACCGCTTTCCATTTAACATAATGTAGAAAAAAATCTAGACACACTGTATGACTACATGAGCTATAATTTGGGACCAACGAATTGTTTCATTTCCTATTTAATCTTTCAGTACAATTTCTGCAGTCTGGAAAAAGTTCCTTTGACCATGATGTTAAAAAGTGAAGGTACAGTTCTCACCATAATGAGATCACCAACCTAGAAAAACTTGTGTACAAAGCCTAAAATGCCCTCACTTATTTTATGGAAAAATCAAGTACAGTGAACAATGTTTGAACAGGTGTTTGAAATAAGTGATATGTGAATAAAATTCAGTCCAAATAAGATTGCTATACTTGTCTTTTTCTCTTATCTGAATGCCATCTTCCTGCTCAACCTGGGTCTCCTTATTCTTCAGGTAACTGAATACCTTCTTCGAGCTGTAAATATCTCAATTTGATTTAGAATCCTCATGCCCTGGCTATGAGAACAGAAGAGATTAATCACAGTAACCATCATGTATAACAAGAATAATTAGCAGGAAAACAAAGAACTACTCTGCTTATTTCATTTTAAAAAACATGTTTATTTATTCTTTTATCACCCAAGATAAAGTACAAAACCAAGAAGGGGGAGGGAGAAAAAAATAGACTAACGAACACCCAACACTAATGACAAAAGGAAAAAAACCAGGTGTACAAAAAACCCCTCAAATATAAATACATCTAACATGAAACACAAGAAAAAAAAACCCACCCTGGTTGAATGCTGAAAGATACATCAAAAATCTTATATCTTCCTCTCCCCTCTCATAATGGGTTTACAATTGTTATAAACGTTTCCATCTATATTTAACAAAAGTGCTATATTACATGAACAAATATTCCTGATGTGGAAATCTATTTTATTAAGTTGTTTGTTTGTTTGTTTGTTTGTCAAACATGTACAGCAGGGGTCCCCAACCTTTGCAACTTTAAGTCTGAAGGACTTCAGCTCCCAGAATTCTCCAGCCAGCAAAGATTAAAGTTGCAAAGGTTGGGGACCCCTGATGTACAGGATAGCAGGTATAAGTATGAACATGGACATGAACAAAGAAAATGAATACAAGTAAATGGGACAGGGTTGGTAGGCACGCTGGCACACTTATGCACGTCCCCTAATTATCTAACCAATTATCTAATAATGGAATCGATCCAACATCCCTTCGGGGAGACAGGTGCGGGATAAAAGTCAAATAAATTAAATAAATTAAATTCAACATCTCTTCACACACACTATATGTGTGTTTGTGTGTATATGTGGTTATCTCCAGAACATAAAGTCAGGTCAGATTTAACTTCTGCAAATACAAAACTTTTTTAAAATCAAATTTAAATCTTTCAAAAATTGTATAATAATTAAACCAATCATAAATTCTTCACTTAATAATTGTTCTCTTGATTTTATATTAAACCCATCTTCTTCAAATATCAATCTATCTTGATATGTCATCCATTTAGAATCCAATAGTATCTCTTTTCTGTGCAGTTCTTCATGGGATGATAACCAAAGTGGCACTTTTTCACCCAATCTTCTTTTAGATTTTACCCTACATGCCCAATCAATTGTCTAATAACATGATTCTTAAAACCAGGGTTAACTTTTGCCTTATTACATCACAAATAAGCATGACATCCAAATCTCAAATCAGAACCGTCAAGACCTAATAATGTTGGGTTTTTCAATGTTATCCAATCTTTTAACCATACCAAACAATAGGTTTTGTAATACAATCTGAGATCCGGCCAACTCAGACTTCCTTGTTCTTTAGCATCCTGTTGGAGTTTATATTTTAATCTTGTTGTTTTTTTGCCAATAAATTTGGATATTTCTTTCTGCCACTATTTAAAAGGAGAATCTTTTATTAATACAGGTATAGTTTGGAAAACAAATAACATTCTGGGAAACATGTTCATCTTAATTATAGAAATTCTTCCCATTAATGACAAATCTAGTTGTTCCCATCTATGTAAGAATCATTCGGCTTATTTCCATCCTTTGTCATTTGCAGGTCCTGTATGTATGTATGTATGTATGTATGTATGTATGTATGTATGTATGTATGTATGTATGTATGTATGTATGCATTTAGAATAACTGAAGAGAGATCCTAGTTAATGGTCAATTCATCTGGGCAAAGAAATGTTGTTTATGTCATTTAGGATTAGGCTGTATTCTCATTAAAAAAAAAACTCCATAGACTGGAGTGCCATCAGATCTACTTCTGGCTTTAGATGGCTTGCCTAGATAGTATCTATGGCATGAAAAACCTTTTCCAACTAAGGCCAGTATGCTAACCGAGATCCTCTAATGGACAGAAATAGCCTGGCCCTTGTATCCATGCCTTGGTAACATCCAGATTCAGTTACCGAAATAAATTATATGTGGGACTACCTCTGATGATTACTGAGGAATACTAATGCAGAATACACGAAGTATAAGAAAAACTCAATGGAATATATACTCTAGAGATCAATATACCTAGTGATTAACATATCCTGTAATACAAATACATTTTTCTGGTAAGAAGGACATAATGAACAAGCCTTTGAGATCTTCTAGATAAAATCCCAGTTCCAAAGTCTGGTGAATAAGAATCAGTTTTGGAGCATTCACAACTTCTGGAGGCAATCTGTTTCACTGATTAATTGTTCTGTCAGGAAATTTCTCCTTAGTTCTAGGTTGCTTCTCTCCTTGATTAGTTTCCATCCATTGCTTCTTGTCTTACCCTCAGATGCTTTGAAGAATAGTGAGACTCCTTCTTCTTTGTGGCAGCCCCTGATATTGGAACACTGCTATCATGTCTCCCCTAGTCCTTCTTTTCATTAAACTAGACATACCCAGTTCCAATTCTTTATATGTTTTAGCCTCCAGTCCCCTAATCATCTTTGTTTTAACCAGGACATTTTAACTGTGAGTAATTTCAATATATCCTTGCACCACTGGCATTGTAATTCTAGTAGTGAAAATGCAGTTTCAAGGCAGTGAATGACAGTACTTAGTGACTTGTATTTAAAAAGGTGGCCACAACTATTTTTACAAGTGTTTTTATTCACCCCCCCCCCCCCCAAAGTTTAAATATCCTCAGTGGCATTAGCAAACAAATGTATTATAAAGCAAATCTATCTAAAGTTTTCACTCAAGGAGCAAATGACAAAGATCAAATTATCACATTTTGGAAGCATTATGTGAAGACTTAGCTCTCTGTAAAAGATCATAAAGATGAGAAAGGTGGAAGGAAAGAGAAGGGAAAAAATGACCAGCAGAATGGTTTCCATATACCAAATCTCAAAGCTGTGATTAAATAGAAGAAAGATTTGAACTGCACAAAAACCCCACATCAACTAGTGATTTTCTATAAAAAATGCACGTATACTGAATGTTATATGGTATCTAGGCAAGATAATATGAAAAAAAAAAATCTAGGTTCTAGCATTCTATGCCCACCAAATTTTAAAAAGCTTTTGTGAGAATTTTCATAATTATAACTTCCAATGATGTACTTGTAAAAATGGCTAGAGAAAAATCATTGTATAATGTAGTTGAGAAGATGTTTTATAAATTAGCTGTTGTTTATCTCAGTAGTAACTTTGGAAAATACTACTAAATTGAATCCTGGTGTTACTTTGCCCCAAACCAAGGGTCTCCAAAGTTGGCTCCAGGCTGGCTGGGGAATTCTGGGAGTTGAAGTCCACCAGTCTTAAAAGAGCCAACTTTGCAGACTCCTGCCCCAAACCATCAGATCACTTCACCCAACAGCCTCATGCAAATGTTTAACCATGCTTCTTGTCATACTGGAATGCGCTATTGTGAAGTGACACCCTGCTGTGCTTTCTGGCAGCAAACTACCACCAAAATCTTGGCATCCTTAGATCAAAACACATCACAACATGTATTCAAATATACTGAAAGGCATGCTATAGGTGGAATGCCACCAAATCTTGTTCCCTGTCTCATATTTTGCAGAATCAGCACCTGTGATTAAAGGTTCAGGTTTTGCAGATGCTGTTTTGTAGCTAGGTTAGCCCTGCCATTTCTTATCTGCATGAGCCACAGCAAGAGTTTGAAGCCATAGCTTTCTACGTCCATGTTTGTAAAGATACAAGTGGCACGATGTTTCATCGATTCATTGATTTAGCAAACCAATTTTAAAAAAAGCTTTGATGCATATTGCTTTGTTTCTAACTAGGCAAATAAAATTTAAAGAAATACTTGAATGCAGGATACACTTGCAATCTTATTGATCATGGGCAATTGCCTGAAGGCAAAAAAAAAAAAATGCTGATTGGATTTCTCCTCAAAATCAGAAAGAAAGTACTCAGCTTAGGGAGCAAAATCCTTCATTCCTTTCAGCCTTCAAAGGTTTCCCTACACTGGAAATGTCAATGTTGCAAAGAAAAAAGATGTAGGAAGGATTGGGGTTTGAATTTCAGGAATGGCTGTGAATTAGAGATACCTTATCTGGTTGACTAAAATCTATACTGCCAGCACAGAAATAGAGAAGCATAGAAAACTTTCCTTGCTGTCATCTAGTGTTGGCTCTGATTTTTACAGCTGTGTTAGCCTTTCTCATCTCCATTTATGCTTCCTTCCCCCATAGAAAATCAAATGAACAGCTGGGATAAATAGCATCATTTCCCACGCTTCACAACTTTATATAGGGCACTACATATTTATCGTATTCAGCTGCTATGCTATATGTCTGGAATTTTTCTCAAGGAGTGTTTATTTCCTCTTAAATTAAAACGTGTCAGTCTAATATTTCCTTGGGGACTAGTGTGTTACCATCTCCTGAATAGGCAGCATGGTGCTAAAGTATACTATGCTCACTGTGCTTGCATTCCTTTTCAAAAGTGTCTATATGCTTAAATATTGTGAGAGACCAAGCCATTAGTCCCATTTTCTCCTGTTCTCAATTAAAATCCCTCTAGGAGATTTAAACACACTAGAAAATATTTTACATCTTTCCAATAATAATTCATTTGCTGTTGTGCCTGCATCTTTCTCTGAACCCGTTTCTCGTTTGGCATAAATAGCTGAGGCTGCTTTTAGATTTTGTGGTCTGCTTCTGATACACTAATTCCACAGATTTCAGTTCTGTTCCAGAGAATCCTACAGGCTTTGCAAGTTTATCAATATTCTCCAAAGAACTAATCAATGATGAAGAAGGTCCACAATCTTTGGCAAGCAGCTTTTCTATCATTACTGATGGATGTATTCATTTGGTTTGCAGCCACAATAGACTCTAGATACCTAAGAGAATGAATGAATGAAGACCTCTGACTAGGATTCCATAGGATTCATTCAGTGGTGGGTTTTTACGGTTCAGACTGGTTCAGCCGAACTGTAAGCTCTGAGTGCAAGCCAAGAGCGAACCGGTTCTCTGTGGGCGCATAGATAGTCAATTCTCAACTGGAGCAACATAGGATATTAAATCTGCTGCTTGTCCCAAATCTTATAAGGAAAATGTTGGACACATAAGATGGCTTATAAGTTGCTAAGAAAATTGGGTAACCTTATGTGTTTTGCATTTCCAAGAAAAAAAATTAAATGTCGTTCTACTGGAACTTTCAATCTTTCTGGCAGCTTTACATCAAACTGCCCCATTTATCAGTCTATGTTTATTTCTTCTCCCAAATCTTCAAATTTATATAAAATGCTATTGCTTCCCAGGGATGTATCCAAGTCACACCAATTGAATATTATCATTTCTTTTCTTCAGTATTATCTGGAAATGCCAAGGACCGGGTTTGGGACTGTTCCATAGAAAGCAGATCCTCCAGTACCAAACCATATATTTTCCTCTAAGAGAAATTAGCAGGATTAGCAAAATGGCTTCATTGCAAAATTTTGTGGGATGGAGGTTAAAAAGCAATCACATTTATTTGTTTAAGCAAAAATCACAAATAATTTTGTGGCTCTTCAGGACTAGCAACGTCTCAATATCAAATAACAATATCAATAACAGGATCAATAACAATAGCAACATCAGCAGGAATTTTGGCAATTTACAGTTATTTCATCTTATATGGTACTTTCAGTAGCGACCTTTATTCTTTCTACTCTATGACTTTAGTTGTTCTTCATTATTTGATCATTCGCTTTAGGTCAGCATATCAAGGTCAGCAGAAGCAGAAGATCATCTGATGGCAAGAATGAATTGCCAATCTTTTGGAATTTCAGTGGAGGCACACCTCAAGGTTACAAAAGCAAATGGCTTAAGGCAGATTTTCATTCCTGCAGGGGTTTTTTGTTTTGTTTTTGGAGCCACACTATGCCAGAGTTCATAAAAGCAGATTGTGTAACTCAAGCTTTCATATTTGGAATAGGCTTCTGGCTGATCTATTCGTGCCACGCAACTGAAAATTGTCAATGATACCCACCTGATGAGTGAAGCAATTATGATGCTGTTTGATCATAAGCTGAACTGCAGTCAAAGATTTCAAAAGTAGAAAATAATTGTACATACATCACTATTATATCCATTGTACTTCAAATATTATTTTTTAATGATTTGGTATATCTTGTTCCGTTTATATATTCATATTTTAAATATACACTGTTAGATTATAGGATAGAGGGAGTCCGGACACAGGCTAGTCAAAGAACAGCCGTTTATTAGGCTTGACAGCAAAAGAGTAAAACGGTACAGCAAGGAAAGCAAAGGTGCGGTAGACAGGGGCTTCCCCGCTTGACAGCTATTTATATATGAGCTGTCAAGCGGGGAACCAATCAGGGTGCTCGTTGACTCAATTCCCGCCAGTCGCGTCTGAGCCAATCAGACGCGACTGGCAGTTACAGACTGTTACAGGCTGTTGCCATAATGACACAAGATCATGCTTCTAGAGGTGGAGCTCTTGCCTCCCAATCAGGAGGTTGTGAGTTCAATGCTAGGTAGAGGCAGATGTAGGGTTTCTTGCTTGGGCATGGGGTTGGACTAGATGACCTGCAAGGTCCCTTCCAACTCTGTTAATCTGTTATCTGATATACAGCTGCAACTGTTAGAGCAGGGGTGTCAAACTCAAGGTGCGTGGACCAGATCCCCCCTCCCCAGGATGCTTAGAACTGGCCCTCAGGGCTGCCCTGGAAACAGCAAAGGATTGGTCCGTAGTACCTCTGCCAGCGAAAAACAAGCTCGGGGGGGGGGGTGCGCAGGAGGCCCTCCTGAGTTCAATTTTAACTGGCAGAGGGTTGCAGGAAGCTGTTGAAACTGAAAATGGAGCTTGAGAGACTGTTTTGCTAGCAGAGCATTGGGCCGCCACAGGTGCCCCTGACATAAGTGATGTTCAGCTGGTCACACCTATCCTGGCCTCACCCATCCTAGCCCCCAAGGTCAAACACAACCCTAATGTGGCTGTCAATGAAATTGAGTTTGAGGAGTAGGTATTGGCTTTGTCTCCTTGGTTAAGTACATCTTTGTTGTAAGGCTAGGATACAAATACAATCAATAATAATCATAATAGATGGCAAATTTTACTGTGACTTTGTAAAATACTTTATGGTCTGAGATCTACTTACAGAAGAACACATATACAATACCCAGAAGTTTTGTTCTTACCTGCCATTACAGAGCTGCAGTAGAATTAACCTTAGAGTCCTTCATTGGAAATAACACAAAAAAGAGACTGAATCTCTTAAATTGCTGAATCCACTATCAGGCCTTTAGTTATTTACACACACTGGATATTTTTATTTATTTATAAAATTTATATGGCCGCCCATCCCACAAGAAATGATTCTGGGCGATGTACAGCAAAAAATATAAGAACAGTAACATGTCAAAAGCAGTAAAGTTTTAAAAGCATAAAAACCACAAGAGATTGGACCATAAAGGGAGGCCCTTGAGATTTTGCCAGCCCCCTGAGGCCCCAGACCAAATGACATAGAAAGGTCTTGAGGGGCTTCCAGAAAATAAATAGGGATGAAAATGATCTCACTTTGGAGGAAGAATGTTCCATAAGGCAGACACCACTTATAATGGTCACGTATCTAATCTAGATATACAATATGCACGGTCTTTTTACAACTATGTATTGTGTAACTGAGTGCCAGTTTTACAGCAACTTCCAGCATTACACCAAAAATAAACATTGGGTATGTCTAGTTTAGTGAAAAGAAGGACTTAGGGGTGACATGATAGCAGTGTTCCAATACCCCAGGGGTTGCCAAAAGAAGAGGGAGTCAAACTATTCTCCAAAGCACCTGAGGGCAGGACAAGAAGCAATGGATGGAAACTAATCAAGGAGAGAAGCAATGTAGAAGTACCATAAGAAGAAATTTCATGAAAGTTAGAAAAATTAATCAGTGGAACAACTTGCTTCCAGAAGTCGTGAATGCTCCAACAATTGAAGTTTTTAGGAAGAGATTGAACAACCATTTGTCTGAAATTGCATAGGGTTTCCTGCCTGAGTAGGGAGTTCCTTCAAACTTGTCTATTCTATTCTATTCTATTCTATTCTATTCTACTCTATTCTATTCTATTCTAATATGTTTTTGTTACTGCAAAATGTGGAAACACTTTCATTATGCAACCTGATCTTTGGTGATTTTAGGCAGTTAAGCCTAACTATTCTCCTGCGAGTAAACTTTGATAAATCAAAGGGGACTTTTCCCCAAAGGTCTGAGCTGTTAATTACATTTCTCGTGTAGCTGATTTTACCATGCTTATCTTTCCTCACTCCTTGCCTTTTAGCTAACAGGCTGTGCTGGGGTTTCAAACTACCTTTCTGTCTCCCTTGGTCTCCCGCTAACACAAGACAAATGCAAAGAACAGCTGTCATTAAGAACAGGGGAACAATATCATTTGGCGCTCTGAATAAAACAGGGAAGTGGTTAGGCTGCTGCTGTAGCTTCATAGGACGTGAAATAGTAAAAAGAGGGCCGGGCTAGGTGGCACAAAAGGTGTCAGTGTCACTTCATGGGATATATTGGTGATGGCTTGAGTCATTTTGCATTGCAATCATAGAACTCTTGTCAATTTGCGCCATGACATCAGGTGACATTCCAGACAGGGGGAAACTAATATAGATACAACTGTTTTGATTAGGGAGTGGAAAAAGTAAATGATCATGTGAAGCATTGCCTTAACTTTAAAAAAAACTCTAACTAACCAATTATAATCAACTACTATTTAAAACAATAAAGGATATTTTGCATAGCAAATGCTTTTTAAAAAAATTATTCAAAAGTACTACAGAGTGTATTTTTTGACCCTGGTAAAGTGAGGAAAGAGGACAGAGGTTAGATTCCACCAGAGATTTTTCTCACCTCTTTCCCTTCTAGAGTCACTCCAAGTGCCGTGTTTAGCTCCACCTGACGTAGATTCACAAATTTCCCTGCAACCTATTTTAGGGGTGCATTTTTCAGCTGCAAACTGCAGCCAGTAAATAGCTTCTCTCGATCAAAAAACCTTTTGCTTAAAGTAAAAAGAACACAACTAAATCTGTTTAAAAAAAAGGAAGTTATTTGTTCATTGAGTGTAACTGCAAGAAAGCATTGCACTAAATGGAATCTCTCCCCCCCCCCCAAGAATATTAAAAGTGTAACAGTGCAAAATCACAGGTTGGGGGACAGAACAAGAAATTAAACAAATCTGTGCCTGATGATGCTTTTTAGAAACAGATTTCCATGCCAAGTTTGTCTCCTATGTGAAAGTTTGCTTCCATAAATCCTATTACCTCTCATTGGCAATGACTCTCAATCAACAATTTCCAAAGATTTCAAGATCAAGAGCAGCGGCATTCACGCAAACCCCAATGATAATAAAGTGGCAATAAATGATAGTGATCTCATTATGCAAATATTTCTCTTGTGTCTCAACATCTGACACAAGGGGCATTGGTCTCAACATCTGACACCAGGGGCATTTGTTTTGTCACTTGCTTGCTGTCCTCATAGATGCCCATGGCAAAGACAAGCTTACTGTAGGTTGTTGATGTCAAGAGAGAATTCTGTGCCATACAATTGTGATATATGTATTAATAATAAACTTTTTGAGTTTGAGCAATATTCCCAGCCCAGTCTCTCTAACTGAGTTGGCCTACAGTGCTTAATCCATCTTAATCCAACACTCTTGAAAGGAATCAAATTTGGAAGGTTGTTTTAATCTGTCAAAATGATTATGCCCCTTTCTTCCTTTCTGTTTTCCCCTGAGTTTGCTTCCTTTGTAGTTGCTCCTTGTTTTGTGCTTGTTTTGATTTTTTAAGTAGTTTTCTCAATTTTCAAAATGTTTTAACAATTGAAAACAGTCCAGAGTCGTTGAGGGTGGCATATAAATTCAATAAATTATTATTAATTATATTATTATTAACCAATAATTGAAATCTGGATTGACAAATTAAGAAACTACAGGAAATGAGTGGAATATATAATAAGGTCACAAAAATTATCTTAAACATGTTCAATTGGAATAAGATTAGCATGCCTCTAATAGTTACTGGAGCACACATTTGCTCTCTATTCCTATTCATATGTAAATCTGTCTGGAAATGCAACAAAAAGGATTATTCATTTGAAGAGAAGATTGTTACAATTTCATTTTTCATTCTGTCCTGCAGCATTATATGAAAACTAAACCAATGTGCTAAAAAGGAATAAAAAAGCCTGAAGGTACTGATTGATATGGATGTTGGATTTTCTTTTCTTGAGACCAAGACAATTAAAATGAAATTTACATTTACATAAAATAGTTTGGAACTGTAAATTTATGCAATTAAATTAAATTGAATTAAACCTCCATAACTTTACCCTTGAACTATCTTGTGTGGAGCTCACCCCTTTCCTAAGAGATCTGTAAGAGGTGTGCGCATAAGCACACTAGTGTGCCTACCGTCCCTGTCCTACTGTCTCCATTTACTTGTATTCATTTCCTTTGTGTATTCCATGCTCATAATTATACCTGTTATCTTGTACATGTTGACAAACTAAATAAATACAATAAATAGAGTAGAATGTAAAGGAGTTGAAAACCACTACTATGAACTTTCCTGTCCTCTCATTTGTAGCTGCTATGTTGCATTTATTGCCTGTTTCCAGTCACTGTGGGTCAGTTGTCTTCCCTCCAAGGTAACAGGTGACAAACTCAATAGATTTTTTTTATATACCTTGAGACTGTTCTGGGATGGTGTCCTATTTCAGAAGGAAAAACTACTTTAGCAGAGGTACAACTAAGCATGACATAATCCTCTCTTGATCACTCAAGGGCTGTGGAAGATATAATGGCAATTACCAAGGGGTAATAGGAGGAAAAAAATGCCTGGAAAAGTTTGTGCTGCTGTTAAAGGCAAGCAAGAAGAGTATTTGTACCCAGATGAATGTCTGCTTGACAGGCATATCTTATCTTGTACAGAATTGAAGTCATTTTTCACTTGACCTCTTTCTGTTTCATTGCACTGCTATGTTGCTTATTGTCATCATTATTTTTAAAAGACAGACGCATAATTGACCTGCAACATTTTAGCTTGCACTATAGGGATTGATCTGTTTTAGCCTAAAGGTAAAGATAAAGGTAAAGATTCCTCTTGCACATATGTGCTAGTCATTCCTGACTCTAGGGCAGTGCTTCTCAAATAGTGGGGCGGGCCCCCCAGGGGGGGCGCGAGGCTCCGTAAAGGGTGGCGCGTTTGACCTCGGCAAAGGATTTAATTTTTTTAAATTTCTAATGCACTTTAAATCTTTTCTGCTACAGTTAATAAAGCTATTCTTTGTTGTAAATTGATCCACATTTCTTTCTTTTTTTATTCTCTTATACGTTAATAAGGATACAGTGTTATGCAGAGGTGTACTTATAACAATTTTATAGACAAATGATACTATTTACAGTCGCGTGGGGCGCGCGAAATGTTTTCTTCTTCCTAGGGGGGGCATGACAGAAAATAATTGAGAAGCACTGCTCTAGGGGGTGGTGCTCATCTCTGTTTCAAAGCCAAAGAGCCAGCACTGACTGAAGACATCTCTGTGGTCATGTGGCTGGCATGACTAAACGCTGAAGGTCCCAATTTTTCTACTTGCATTTTTACATGCTTCCGAACTGCTAGGTTGGCAGAAGCTGGGACAAGTAATGGGAGCTCACTCCGTTATGCAGCGCTAGGGATTCAAACTGCAGAACTGACTCCCTTTCTGATCGACAAGCTCAGAGTCTTAGCCACTAAGTCACTGTGTCCCTGGTTTTAGCCTACAAAGTAGCTAAATTCATGCAAAGTAGCTCAGAAATATACATGTGTACAGATGGACAGATGGACATACACATGTAGATTTCATATTAGTCTTGATTCCAGGTGACTACCTGAACAAATCCCTGCTAGGATATTTTTGGCAAGTTTTTAAAGAGGCTTGCCATTGCCTTCTTTCTAGAGCTGAGAAAAAGTGGCTGGCCAAAGGTGCTGGCTTTGTGCTCAACCTCACAGTATCTTGGTCTTTAGCTTGATGTCTTAGCCATTATACCAAATTGACTCTCTGAAATGTGTTCATGAATTAACAGAAAAGCTGAAAAAGTGATATATTAGTGTATCACTTTTTCAGCTTTTCCGTTAATTCACGAACACATTTCAGAGAGTCAATTTGGTATAATGCTAATATTAATGCTGTACATCAAAGACCAAGAGGCTTATTTGGTTTCTTGGTATTTCAGTAATGTTTATGAGGTGATATCTCATAAGTACAATATTATCTTGCAGTATACTCTGCTCTTTATATTTCACATAGATTTTATAAAGGAAGCGCTAGCTGTGCTAGGGATATTGCATAAAGGTATAATTTCCTATTGGAAATAAGCCAAGAGTACCGTCTATATATCTGTCACTAATCCCAATGTTAATTCTCTTTCCAGAGTGGTAGCAGAGTTAGTCTCTTGAAGTAAAATCAACTTCATCAGGTGTGTTAGCTACAAAATTTTGCATGGCCATGCATGCGTTAGTTTCCAATAACACATATATGTGGGAGGGAGGGAGGAAAGAAGGAAGGAAGGGATCCTTTCAACAATGTGCAAATGTCAACTAATTCTGACACGGAATATGGAACGTATGAGGAATCACTATCTGACAACCATCAACCCCCCCAAGCCGAACATAAGGTATTTAACAAGAAATCGGGTGAGCTCCATTTCTCTTAAACCAGTGTTTCTCAACCTTGGCCACTTGAAGATGTCTGGACTTCAACTCCCAGAATTCCCCAGCCAGCATTCGCTGGCTGGGGAATTCTGGGAGTTGAAGTCCGGACATCTTCAAGTGGCCAAGGTTGAGAAACACTGTCTTAAACTGATCGTTCTTCCAGCCGCCGACAGATCCAACCGGAGGATCCAAGTTTCGGGGAAACGCGCGCTGGTGCGTAGCTCCCCCTTTCGGCTTCCGCCTGTAAATGATCTTTGGGCGCCTCCGACGCCGGGCTGTCCCAAGGCTGGAGTCCGCTGAGCCCTATAAATGGCTCGGGCGTCAGAAGTTCGCGGCCAGCGGTGCTGAAGCCCGCGAGAGAGGACGATGCGCAAGCAATCCACCGGCGAAGCCCTGACCTGGGGCTATAGCAAGGAAAACGGTGAGTGGGAAGAAGTCTCCAGCCATCCTGCCACGCCCCTCTAACTGCACGCACATCCCAACCGAACGAGGCTATTTGGGGCAGGAGTTTCCCTCGCAGCTCCGTGGTCCCCCGCAGCATTCAACCGAACTGGGGACGAAGCGATTTTCCGAACTCTCGGGCGTGGGATTCATGTCTCTAAACTCTTTTTGATGCTATCAAATAGGGCATAAGTTCTCAAAGAGCCCCCCCCCCTCCATCAGGCTTTCCTTTTTGGGGTGCATTGCAGGTATGATGGACCACAACTCCCATCATCCCCGTTGAAAACCTGGCTGTAGATTTATTGGAGTTCTTGCTCGACACACCTGGAGGGTTGCAGTGAAGGATGTTTAAGAAATGTTTCTTGGGGTGATAACTTGAAAGCAACTTGCAAGGCTAAGCGGTTCTTTCTGAGGTTGAATATATTTGGGAAGCCAAATTGACCAGATCGTTTGCTTATCTATCTATTTTAGGATTGAATTTTGGACTTTTCTGGATTTTTGATGGAAGACTGTCCTTGTTTGTAGTAACTGGGTCTGCCAAAGACTGAAAATAGCCCCTTTTTGCATTCATTATAAAATTTCCTGGCTGGAAGGAGAACAATTTTTATTTTTATTTATCATCATAGGAAAAGCACAGAAGACTCTAGCTTCTTAAAAGATTAATGTGCTTATCACAACTTTCTTCTAGTGCTTGGACACACTAGAGATTTCCTGTCACTCATCCGCTGTATCCTATAGCAGTAGATTCACTATAGCAATGTGATACTTTCCAGGCAGGGTATCTGGGGTGCACACATGCATGTGTCTCGAAAAAGATGATAGTGACCACAAACATGCAATCAAACCTTGGCCCCCTTTTTATGGGCATTGTGACCCATGTAAAAAAGATGGGCTTTTGATCATGTGATAGGGCTGCCATCTCGACTTTCTGACTCAGGATAAAAAGGCTGTAATCTGCTGAAGTCTAAGAGCAGACCATATTTTTTATGAATGGCCTCTGCTCTTTTTTTAATATATAGTGTGACACACCATTTTCCCCAAAAATGTTTGCAAACTTGTTGGATTATAATTTCCATGGCTTCCCGCTGTTGCCCTTGCAAGGCTGACACTGATGACAATTTGGAGATTAAAATATGTGCAGGGTTCAATTTGCCTAACCCTGTTGTGTGCATGTGCAAATAAGGGTGTATATCTCAATACGGTTGCTTTTCTTCTTTTTGTTAGTAAAATAATACTTTAATAATAGCCTGAAATGTGAAAAACATTCTAAGTTGTTATTGTTTTTAACAATGATTAGTATAAATTAATGAGAATAATGTAGAATGCTTTAACATTTCAAAGTCTGCATAGTACTGAAGAAAACAGTCTCTCTCAAATAATCATATGTAACAACACAGTGGAGACTGTAGTATTTAAGTATTAAGCTTAAGATTGAAGCT
The DNA here is from genome assembly GCA_039707465.1 of Rhabdophis nuchalis. Lineage (NCBI taxonomy): Eukaryota > Metazoa > Chordata > Lepidosauria > Squamata > Natricidae > Rhabdophis > Rhabdophis nuchalis. Next base: position 190,956,714 of record CM077645.1, read on the forward strand.
TAATACTTAATGCTATGTATAAACAAAATATACAAACATACATATATAACATACATTATACTATGTATAATAAATAGTTTGGTGTATTTTGCATTTCTTCTTAATACAATGATCAGCTTTAATTTAAAAAAATTTATGACAGTATTGGTATCAGGATTGGAATTTTAGAAATAATAATTAATACTGATATAAACAGATTTGTTTTTAAAAGTCTAAATTACCTAAATATGAGAGTATCAATAATCTCCAGTCAATATCGTACAAATTTCCATGGACTCAAATAATTTCATTTATGTTTTATAATAATGCAGTAAAACTGGAAGAGAAAGAAAAAGAAAGAAAAATAGGACCCCATCAAGGGGAATTTTTTTTGCTTATGACTCTGCAATTCAATATATGCAATTCAAATAGAAAAGGCTTTCAACTGTCTGATGGGTGTATTCAGATTTTCTTCCTTGCATTGTTATTTAGAGAAGGAGATGCAAGTGGCTTTAGGCAAGTATGTTTAAATTTAAAAAGAGACAGAAAATCTCCCATATGGGAACCCCATTATTCCCAGTTAATCATTCCCTGCCCAATAATAACTCTTCTGAATATATGACACCTTTATCTACTCTGGTAGCACTCTTGTCATTCTCAATTAGCAGGAAAAAATCTCTGAAGGGTACCCCATGAGGAGGTAAAATTAGTCTATGCATTCAGAATGACATCCAGAACCTGTTTTTCACTTAGATCCTAGGCTTGAGATATACAGCAATACAGCAATAAAAAACATGATTCACAGTATAACACTGTGCCTCTGCCTACAATTAAGTGGTGCTATAGTAACGCTGCCACTTCTTAGAAATATATAGCTTTGCTATCCTACCTGTTCTAAAGTAAATGATTTGAAAGGCAATTGAATAAAAGCCCCCTTGGCTTTAATATGGCCTATTTATAGTAGACATGCAAAAGATTGTTGTGTTAAGATTTCCAGGGACTCACATTGGAACTTTGTGCTGTATAGATGCAGAACTGATTTCCAAACAGATTTTTTTACTTTACTGTAAAAAGTGGGCTTGAGGAAGAAATCTAAGCAGAATCTTTATTGTCTCTCATTCCTATGAGGGTCATACAGCCTTAACAATTTTCTTAGAAGTTTAAATAAATGAAAGTTTTCCTATAGCAGAAAGTTGGTGCAATATATTTAGCAACTTCACCCATTTTGCTTCCAATTAGCAAAAGTTTATGCAGTGTGAAAATTATCAATAGCACTGCATGCTTTTTAATTTTTTTTTCTACACGAGTCTATATATGAAGGTAACCTCAGTGAATTTGGTGAGATTTCCTGTTAGATTATGCATGACTGGGGGCTATGTTTTAAATTCAGATCTAGTTTTAATTTTGTGTTTTCTAATGAGGAATAGAAAGGGCAGTTGAAACTGTAACAGTGATCCTTGCCTCCAAGATTTAAAGACCCTTTAAAAAGTAATTTAAAGTAATTCAAAAAGACTAAATCATCTTGGGATCAGGTAGGGCTTAACATTGTTCATTTGACTTTTCCAGCCTTGTGTCCTTCAGGTATTGGAACAGGCATTGTAGCCATCTGGGGTTAGAATACCAAAATAGCTGAAGGGCAACTTTTTGGAGAGCTGCCATATGGCACAAAATATGACACACCTTTGCCTTGGTATTTTTCCCTCCCAGGACCTGATAACTGGCATGCATCTTACCCAATAGCCAAGGGGAACAACCAGTCACCTGTTGCAATTCTTAGCAAAGATGTCTTCAAAGACCCTGCTCTTTTGCCTTGGTTTACTGGCTATGATCCAGGTGCAGCTAAGAACATAAGAAACACCGGGAAAACATTGCGGATTGCATTTGATGATACTTTTGATCGCTCAGGTAAGTTTACTTTGGTAAATGTTTGCAAATGTACTTGTAAGCCTAAAGTAATCAGGGTTAAGCCTACAAAATCCTTGGTGTGAAATGATCTTCTAAGGAAGGCTTCATCTCCCTGAACACAGGAACAGCTGGGGGGAGATGAGTGAGTTGTTGTGTATTGTGCTGGTTGGATTATTTACTTTCCTCTGCCCCTCAGGATATTCTCCCAATTTTGAGAGATATGCCATCCATGTCAACAGCCAATTTGCAGGAAGTCTGCAATCATTTTGAAACCCAATGGTTTTCAGCAAAGTTGGGATTTTGTTGCTATTCTGCTCTTCAGTCTTTATTCTGTGTTGTAGAATGATAGGTGCAGTCCTCCTGATTTTGCATCCCAATCTGATCACATGAAGGGTAGATCATGCTGGAAAGTATTTGTCAGTCATGTAATTTAAGAATTGAAGTGCATTAAAGAGACGCAGTGGCTCAGTAGCTAAGACGCTGAGCTTGTCAATCAGAAAGATCAACAGTTTGGCGGTTTGAAGGTAACAGCATTTCGTGTGCCTTCGTTGAGTCATGCCAGCCACATGACCATGGAGATGTCTTTGGACAGCGCTGGCTCTTTGGCTTTGAAACGGAGATGAGCACCGCCCCCGAGAGTCGGGAACGACTAGCACATAGGTGAGAGGGGAACCTTCACCTAAAGTAAAGAGCCAGTATGGTGTAGTAGTTAAGGTATCAGGTTAGAAATCATAAGACTGTGAGTTCTTAGGCACAAAACCAACTGGGTGACCTGGGACCAGATCTCCTCTCTAGGAAGGAAGCAATGGGAAACCACTTCAAAACTCTTGTGAAGAAAACTGCAGGGATTTTGTTCAGACCAGGAATAAAAAAACTGGCTCAAAGGCTCCAACTCCCCACCTCACCAACTCACATAGGAAGTCACTAGCCATCAATTTTATCAAAAATCATTACTGTTCTTGGTTGTTATACTACCAAGTCAGACTGATTGATAATATGCCATTAAGTCATTGTTGACTCTTAGCAACTGCATAGTTCGATTTACTTGATAATGGTCTGTCCCTAATCTGATCGTTCATCATTGCTGTTGTAACTGAGTCCATTCACCTTTGGTAGTCATCTTATTTTGCTCTTTCTTTTTACCTTTCCCAGCTTTTTTTAAATTAGAACCTTATTAATTATAATTTTCCTATTTTTTTTTCTGGTCTTTACCTCTTTTCTCTGCTTTTTCTCCTCATGGAAATGTGTATAATTTGTTTATACAAAAAGAAATGAAATAAATCGAAAAAAGGGTAAAGCTGCTTACAAAGCAATCATAAAACAAGAAACAAGTCAGAAGGGCAGAAAGAAATTGAAAAATAAAAACATAAAATAAGTTTTATAATGAACAATTATATAAATGCAATAAACAACCCTAGTCAGCAAAAATTCCAAGCAGCCAAATTGTACATTACCTCTAGGGAAATTCAATCAATCAATCAATCAATCAATAATAAATAATTTAATTTATAACCCGCTCTCTCTCCCTAAAGGGACTCGAGGCGGGGCACAGGGAAATTAAAAATACATATAAAAACCACAAACAATACAGTATTAAAAAGAATTAAATTAAAACCCTGCGCTAAAATCCCATGTTAAAACTAAGACAGACCCCTAAAAAACCCTAAAAAACAGTTAAGCTATCCCAGGCCGGCTAAGCAGAAGAAATGTGTTTTTAATTTTTGATGGAAGGAACGGAGGTCCGTGGTTGTTCTAATTTCGGGGGGAAGGTCGTTCCAGATTCAGGTTCTGCTTGTTTTGGAATGAATCCTACTCTATATTTCCAATAGTTTCATTCAACTATTTTAAAGCCTTTAAGATGATTGGGGATATTAGTCTTTGCTGTCACAGTATTTGATTGGATTAAACTTGCAATTCACATGAAAACAGATTGCAAGAATGACATTTTGGTGTGATCAGCACGATTCTTTCCCTGTGCATCCGTGGTTAAATATCTTTAAAATGTTCTCATTAGCCCATGGCATTTTCCATGAAGTTTATTTTCTAGTATAGGGTCTTTTACAATAGTCTTTTCTCAGAAAATGGAAAAGGAGTTGCAAAACAGCAGCTTTTTGCTTTTAAACGAAATGTAGGAACAGTGACCATACTTGGAGTAGTGATATGATTTTAAGATTTGTTTTAACAGCACAGTTAAGATACTGTCCTCCTGGACTATAATTGCTTTCAAATGTTTAAGAATTAGAACCTCCACACACTCATGTACAGTACAGAAATGTATTTGTGTGTGTGTGTATGTGTATTGCTGCAGTGCCAATTTAATATTTGTATTTTGTGATGGTCCTCTATGACAGTTTTTATCTACTGTCTTGTTGGAGTAGTTCTTGGCTATAAGGTTACATTTTTTTCATTGGCATATCTACTATTCATGCTGTTGTGAGAAGGAACAAACCATGTGCCTTTTTGTTCGCTTGTCTCCTTGCATCGTATGGCTGCAACAGAATGCATCCATTTTTCATGTATTACAGTCCTTGGTTTTTTGTTTTTGTTTTGCATTGTTACATTTAATTGATTACAATGTCCTTTTGTATGGGTGCTTCAATAACCCCAATCAAAATGAACAGAATTCCAAAGCTGAAAAGGAGAGAGGGTGTTCTGGGTTGGCAAACATCACAATGCCAGCTAAAGAAAAGACAAAGCTAAGCCTTTTGCCCTGTGCCTTAACATACCTTTTATCCTTGGGTAATCAAGTACATAGAATATTAATCACTGATGAGAGACCAGCAATACTCTGACACAAAAGGTTGAGCTCTCCGGTAGCATTAACTCTGGAATTCCATGCTATTGCTGGCAGTCAAAGGACATGAATGTTGCTTCAAACAAAGGCCCTCTGGGATTGCGGCAGCGATCAGCTTTCTGCCCACAGGAGCCGGGTGCTTTCTCCTTTTTAGGCTGCAAAAGAATGTGTGGTTAGTTATCTCTGGAGCCCTAGAGTTAAAACTCATGGGCAGGGGCATTTTAGGTCAAAACTGAGATTGCTTCCAGAATGCTGCGCTGGAATAATCTCTTCTCTTTGAATTCAACGTGACCTGAATTCATGAAATAAATGGCACTCTTTGCCATTATGAAAATGAGCAGTATTTTAGTTAGGCATTTTCATCTCAGAAAAGTCCATCATATCATTGTCCAATGTTCATAGCTGACTTTACTGACCGTTATTTCAAAGAACATGCCAATGGTCTATTTATTCTTGGACCTGTTAATTGCATTGTTATTGACACGGCCAACTGTGTTATACTGTTGTTGTTTTTTTAATCATAAAACAAAACTGCAAAGCCCTCACTTGTACCTAGGGCAAGGCTGAACTTCTTTTGTTTTCACTTGTGATTGTCACCTGTCGCTGAAAACCTGACAATATATGAAGCTTTTCAAACCTTTGTATCAATATAGTGTGGCCTTCCCATGACTTTAGGTGAAGAGGGATAACATAGCACCGAGACGGCATTGGTCGCATTGGTTGATGATCTCTGGAGGGCCAGAGATGGGGGTTGTTCCTCCATCCTGGTCCTATTAGACCTCTCGGCGGCTTTCGATACCATTGACCATGGTATCCTATTGCATCGGCTGGGGGGGTTGGGAGTGGGAGGTACCGTCTTACGATGGTTCTCCTCCTACCTCTCTGGCCGATCGCAATTTGTGTTGGCAGGGGGGCAGAGGTCGACCTCGAGACCACTCACTTGTGGGGTGCCTCAGGGGTCGGTCCTCTCGCCTCTCCTGTTTAACACATACATGAAGCCGCTGGGTGAGATCATCCGTGGTTTTGGGGTAGAGTACCATCTATACGCTGATGACACTCAGTTGTATATATCTACCCCAAACCACCCCAACGATGCCGTAGCGGTGATGTGCCAGTGCCTGGAAGCCGTGCGGATCTGGATGGGAAGTAACGGACTTAGGCTCAACCCGACCAAGACCGAGTGGCTGTGGTTTCCGGCTGCCCGATTCAACCAGCTCACTCCATCGCTGGCCATAGGGGGCGAACATCTTGCCCCTGTGGATGGGGCGCGCAATTTGGGTGTCCTCCTGGACTCCCGGCTGTCCATGGAAGATCAAGTGACAGCCGTGGCCAGGAGGGCGTTTTACCAGGTTCGCCTGGTTCGCCAATTGCGCCCCCTATTGGATCGGGACGCCCTGCGCACAGTCACTCATGCGCTCGTGACATCCCGACTGGACTATTGTAACTCTCTCTACATGGGGCTCCCCTTGAGGTGCACCCGGAGACTTCAGCTAGTCCAGAATGCAGCCGCGCGAGCAATTATGGGAACCGCTAGGTTTACCCATGTAACACCGCTCTTGCGCGAGCTGCACTGGCTACCTGTCGTCTTCCGGGTGCGCTTCAAGGTGTTAATTATCATCTTTAAAGCGCTCCATGGCTCGGGACCTAGCTATCTGCGGGATCGGTTCCTGCCTCATACATCCTCGCGGCCGATTCGCTCCCACAGAGAGGGACTTCTCCGGGTGCCGTCCACTAGACACTGTCAGCGGGCGACACCCAGGGGAAGGGCTATCTCTGTGGCGGGCCCGGCCCTCTGGAACGACCTCCCCCCCGATATCAGGACAACCACGGACCTCCGCTCCTTCCGTCTTAAATTAAAGACTCACTTTTTCTGTCTGGCCGGCCTAGGATGAGTCTCTCTGCCTCTGGGGTTTTATGGGGAATTAGTATTGTTTAGTTTTAATGGGAATTTTAGCGCAGGTTATATTTAATTTGTTTTTAGAATTGTTGTATGTATTTGGTTTTTATTCTACCTGTGCACCGCCCCGAGTCCCTGTGGGGAGAGGGTGCGGTTCTACAAATTAAAAATTATTATTATTATTATTATTATTATTCCTGGCTAGGTCAGTTATGTATTGATGAATAAGGAAAACTCAATTATATTTGCAGTGGGACACTACTCTATAGGCTGGTCATAGAGGCTTTCATTGGTTTAACTAAAGATTTCAGGTCTCTAAGATTGAAGATTGTTTTTCCTGATCTGCTTATTATGCCATTCACTGAAAACACAATGTACTAAGGGTTTTTTAAATAATGAATTTTCAAGGTACTCCTCACACAATACTATTCGGTGTTGTACTTTTTTGTTGGGAACTGACTGAACTAGAGTAAAGGTTCCCCTTCCAGATATGTGCTAGTCATTCCAGACTCTAGGTGGCGGTGCTCATCTTCGTTTCAAAGCCGAAGAGCCGGCACTGTCCGAAGACTGTCCGAAGACCACTGTCCGTGGTCATGTGGCCAGCATGACTAAATGCCAAAGGCACACGGAATGCTGTTACCTTCCCACCAAAGTTGGTTCCTGTTTTTCTACTTGCATTTTTACATGCTTTCGAACTGCTAGGTTGGCAGATGCTGTGACAAGTAATGGGAGCTCACTCCGTTATGCAGTGCTAGGGATTCAAACCTCGGAAGTTCTGACCTTTCTGATCAACAAGCTCAGCATCTTAGTCACTGAGCCACCACGTCTCTCTGAACTAGAGTACTATAATTTTTAAAAAACATCGCTTTAAAAAAGTTTTTTTTAATGTGACCTAGACCAGGAGTCTCCCAACCCCCAGGCCAGTACCAGTCCATGGGCTGTTAGAAATAGGCCTGTATAGCTGGAGGTGAGTGACAGGTGAGCGAGTGAAGCTTCATCTGTATTTACAGCTACTCTCCCATGCTAGCATCACCACCTCAGCTCCACCTAAAATCATCAGACATTCTATTCTCATAGGAGCACAAACCCTAATGTAAAGTGCACACGAGGGATCTAGGTTGCACACTCCTCCTATCCCCCTCCTCCTCCTTCAAAGGAAAAATTGTCTTCCACGAAACTGTCCCTGGTGCCAAAAAGGTTGGGGACTATTGACCTAGACCAGTGGTTCTCAACCTGTGGGTCGAACGACCCTTTCCCAGGGGTTGCCTAAGACAATCGGAAAACACATATTTTGATGGTTTTAGGAACTGAGACACCAATTTTATGGTTGGGGGTCACCACAACATGAGGAACTTATTAAAGGGTCGTGGCATTGGGAAGGTTGAGAACCACTGACCTAGACTATTGTCATAATAATGTTGCAGTTAAGAAAAATGTTTTTTTGCTGTAAGGACAATAGATGAGCATTTGAAGATTTTTATTAGCAAGTTATTAATAGCATTTATTCCATTCCTGAAGAATGGAGCATTGACCTTTATTTTTATACAAATAAATAGTAGCCAATCAAATTCATTAAGCCACTCTACAAGATGGACAGAAGAGTACTTTTTCACCACATCTTCTTTGCAGCGGGCTTACAAGTATGTTGCATATGAATCACAAAACAGAATACTCATTTATATGCCTATCTTCTCTATTCCTTTAAAAATGTCAAAATTGATGGCTATCACCACATTGGATAGCAGTGAATTCTGCAGGTCTGAATTGAACTGAATAGGATTTAAAACTGAGTGAAGTGAATTAATGAGGAAGTTGCAGGTCCTAGCATAATAGACTTGTTGCTTACAGTATGGTGTTGGGTTTTCTGTGATTTTGATCAAATTGGCTTAGCTTTGACAAACCATTGTAGTGGAATATTTGCCTATTTTATTTTTATATAGAATAGTCTGCTGTTGAAGACATCTTCTGTATGAAGGACTATTTATCTTACATCCTATAAGCAGAAGGAATGGATGGACCTTGACAATTACTATTACTTGTCCCAGCTTCTGCCAACCTAGCAGTTTGAAAATATGTAAAAATGCAAGTAGAAAAATAGGAACCACCTTTGGTGGGAAGGTAACAGGATTCTGTGCGCCTTTAGTGTTTAGTCATGCTGTCCACATGACCAGGGAGAAATCTAAGACAGGACCAGAAACCATGCTCATCTGTATTCAAAGGACAATTTTATAAAAGCTTGAAATGATCATTGGCTGAGTTTGCAAGGACTGTCCCTATATGCTTGATGCATATTTGGATTGTTTATTTTACTTTTGAAAGTTGGAAAATTGAGGAAGAAACAGATCACACAACTCCATATTCTTGGTAAAGAAACTATTGGAACAAAATTGCCCTTCTACTCTTGTTCTCTTCAAGGCTGGAGCAAGGTGGGATACTTGCTTCCGGTGACAGCATGATGAGGTAATTGCCTTGAAAAATAGTCTGTTTCCTTCAGATTTAATAGATGATGTATGCAATTGGAATTAGTATACATAGAGAAGATGCCAGGCTATTTTTTCTATTCAGACAGCATGAAGTCACAAGGCTGCCTCTTCATCTTTCTTCTCTGTTAAAGAAGCAGCAAGCAAACAAAAAGAAAAGAAAAGAAATCTTCCATATAACTAATGGGAGATTTAAGGAAGTCAGCAAAAAAGATAGACACTGACACTTTGGAAATTTGGTGGCAGTTAGTCCACAGTGAACCATAATTGCACAGATGTATAGGTTGCTAATGATGGCATCAAAATGTGAAAAATTAGACATAAGTACTAAGAGAAGTTATGAGTATTTCAGAAATTACTTAGGTAACTTCATGACAAAAGGGGCACTCAGAAAGGTAGGCAGTTCGGCGGTTCGAATGCTTAGTGCCACATAATGGAGTGAGCTCCCATTACTGTGGAGCTGAGGTGGTGATGCTAGCATGGGAGAGTGGCTGTAAATACAGATGAAGCTTCACTCAATCAGAAAGGTAGGCAGTTTGGCAGTTCGGCGGTTGTCAATCAGAAAAGTAGGCAGTTCGAATGCTTAGTGCCACATAATGGAATGAGCTCCCATTACTGTGGAGCTGAGGTGGTGATGCTAGCATGGGAAAGTGGCTGTAAATACAGATGAAGCTTCACTCGCTCACCTGTCACTCACTTCCAGCTGTACAGGCCCATTTCTAACAGCCCATGGACCGGTACTGGCCTGGGGGTTGGGAGACCCCTGGTCTAGGTCACATTAAAGTTCAGTGGTTTGAATTCCTCGCGCCGTGTAATAGAGTGAGCTCCCGTTACTTGTCCCAGTTTCTCCCAACCTAGCAATTCGAAAGTATGTAAAAAATGCAAGTAGAAAAATAGGAACCGTCTTTGGTGGGAAGGTAACATCGTTCCGTGCATCTTTGGCATTTAGTCATGCTGGCCACATGACCACGGAGACGTCTTCGGACAGTGTTCACTCTTTGCCTTTGAAACGGAGATGAACACCACCACCTAGAGTTGGGAACGACTAGCACATATGTGCGAGGGGAACCTTTATCTTTACCTTAACCTCATGACTGTATCTAACATGAAATGCAATGCATAGAGACCTAATTGTGCAGGAAGCAGTTCTGTGAAATGATAGCTCTTGGCAGTTCAACTGAGTGCAAATGGAGAGAAGAATTCTATTGATATGTTGGAAATACTGATTTTTTTTAGTGCAAAATATTTTTTTCCATAGCTAGAAGGCCATATTAGTGGGTCAATCCATATCACATGACTTTTATCCTATTTGGTACTTGCCTTGGGGATGAAGTGCACAATGCTTTTGTACAGTTCTCCCTATAAATTCATTCACTGGTTGCATTCCTCTTAATTGACTTTGACATTGAGCTAGGGAAATGAAATCTTAATAAAGTAAACATTCTCATCTGACTGCAGAAGTGGACACGGTGTAGAATTACATTGTCATTATCTTTGCTTGTGTTTTATACGGAGCATCTTAAAAAAAAATGTAGGAGGAAAATTTCAGAAGGAAAGAGCCATGGCATCAGCCCAGCACCACATGCTTTTCTGAGCTCCTGCCTTTCAGTTTCATGTTCCTTTATAATGGTATATTTTAACTACCTGGATCTCTTTCAATCAGGATTCAGGCTTGGGAGTGGAATGGAAACAGCATTGGTCACGATTTTGGATGATCTCTGGTATGGGTGTGATGGTGGATGTGCATCCATTCTCACCTTACTTGACCTCTTAGGAGTTTTCAGTACCGTCAACTATGGTATCCCTCTGGATTGACTCAAAAGACTGGGAGAGAGTGGCATGCTGTATTGCTGGTTTTCAGGGTTAATTCCAGTTAGTGATGATTGGGGAACAAAGATCCTGCCCTTGGCCCCTATGTGTGGGGCACTCCATGGGTTGCTGTTTTTTTCCTCCTATTTAACATCTACATGAGACACTTGATGAGCTCATCCATTGCCATAGGGCAGGGATGTCCAAACTTGGGAACTTTAAGACTTGTGGACTTCAACTCCCAGAAGCTGGCTGGGGAATTCTGGGAGTTGAAGTCCACAAGTCTTAAAGTTCCCAAGTTTGGACATCCCTGCCATAGGGTGATGATCAATATGCAGATGACAGTCAGTTGTACATCTCTGCTCCTGACAAGGTTGTTTATGCTTGGAGTATTTATCTGAGAGTTTGGAGGCTGTGAGAGTCTGGATGAGGAGCAACAGACTTCAACTAAACCCTGGTAAGACTGAGTGGCCTTGGATTTTGAGATACCCCCTTCCCCTTTGATGATGGAACTTTACCATTTTTGGTGCAGGATGGAATTGCACTGCCCCAAACAGACCTTCTACACAATCTGGGACTCCTCCTGGAGTCATCACTCCAGTTCAGTGAGCAGGTGACAGTCTTGACTAGGACCACCTTTGCACAACTTTGTTTTGTGTGCCAGTTACACCTTTTTCTGGATCAAAGGGTCCTTACTGATGGTCATTCATGCCCTGATGACTTGCAGTTTGGATTGCCGCAATGCGCTGTACATGGGGCTGTCCTTGATGAGTAACTGGAAACTTCAGCTGGTGCAAAATGTGGTGGCACGAGCAATTATGTGTGTTTCTTTGCAAGCTGCATTGGTTACCTGTCTTTTCCAATTCACAGTATTTTATTGACCTTTAAAGCTTTTCATGGTATGGGTATGGGTTTCTTGTGGATCGCTCATCTCTTCACCTGCTGGTCTCATCAGAGAGAGTATGTTACAGGTTCTGTCAGCTAGGGACTTAGGGCCCTAGGGGGTGGACCTTTTCTGTGGTGGTTCCCACGTTGTAGAATCTACTATGAGGTGACACTGGCCTCATCACTTTTGAGTTTCACAGTCCTTTAAGACTTGATTATGCCAGCAAGCCTGGGACCAAAGGGGACAGGTGAACATGTCAGGTGGCTCCATTATTAACACCCCTTTGCTGTTATTTCCTTGTTTGTTCTGTTTTTTTAAATAATTGTAGCTTTTGTTATCATGTTTTTATAATTAAATGTTTAAATAAAAAATTTAAATGTTTTTATAATTAATAATGATAACTGGTTTTATGTATGTAAAACATATCGAGGAGGCGATATTCTCTATATTGAGATACTTACAAGGTCCATACTTGCAAATCAGAAAAATCCCCTATAGAATCATCTGTGCAGATCAGTTTGCGTCCAGGTGCCCTTGGTGGATGTGGAAGAAAGCCAAACATTTGGCCCTAAAGCATTTCCATTACAGTATATACCAGCATAAGACTTGTATGGAAACGTACTGACTTATTCCTCAACAATTATAAATAAACCTGCCTTAGTAGATCCCAGTGCAGGATCATCATAATCCCTTAACCCCACCTCCAAGAAAACCGAATGAAGCTGCTTGTGATGCAAGTACTATTGGATGGTGCCAACCTTGTCACCAGAGAATTGGATTTCTATGAGCAGCCAGAAGGTTTGCTTGGCAGAGGTCCTGCTGACCTTCCCTGCTTCCCCATTCCAAACTTCATGCTCTTACAACATTGGATTGGCCAAACCTGCTCACATGACTCTTACCAGATGCTCATGTGATCTCCTTATTAATCTGGAATATTGCAGGCTGGTCAGAACTATTAAAAGACTGTCATTACTTTGATTATGTATTGTGATTTGATACTTTTAAAAACAGGAAACCTGGGCCTCAGTAATTCAATCTTGGTTACTGCAAGTAAGGTGGGGGAGAGATCCAAGGGAAACGTTGCAACCCTAGTTAGTACAATTTTACAACGGAAGTGTGTCCCTCTGCCTTCCTAATCCAAATCCTAACCCTAATATTCTTTTCTCCTCCTATTTTCTCTGCAACAACAACACTGGGAGGTCCAAAGTCACCCATCTGTCTTTCATGCCTAAGACAAGATTATAACTACTCTCTTCTAGTTTTTAGCCTGGTGCTAAGTGTCACAACTAAATCAAACTGGCTCTATTTGATTTACCTTTCATGTTGTATTATGTAATTGTTTTTTGCTATTCATTGACTGAATAAAGTCTTACATATAGGAAACTTCCAAATATTTTTCTGTGATATGAAAAGTTACTTTACATTTTAGGTCCTTTCTTGTTGCTACATCTATTTCTTCATTAAGTGGAAAGACAACATTTATTTATAGATAGGAAGGATATGAATTTTGGGCAAAGGCCAGTCTAACTTGACGTGCATAAAGTTAATTAAGTCAGAAGTGACAAATGTGTGAGTTCAATCATACTGCCTGTTCATAGTTGTCATCTACTGTTAGATGACAATGTGTATCTTGTACATGCATTGTTTCTAATACTGGAAAAATATCATGACAAATCACTGTAAGACTCAATCTGGTGATCAGTTGGGCATGGGGGAATGGCTTGGTCCTGGCCAAAGCAATGGACATTGTTCTTCTGCATCAAAATATTTCCTATAATTGTTTCAGTTATGGATAAACCAATCATCTCATACTACCTGGAATCTTAAGGCAGAAAAAGGGAGATGCTAAGTGTCACAACATACTTGCCAATGTGTTAGAGATAGGTGCCTGACCAAGGATGCATGGCCAATGTCTTATTTTATTTTATTTTTATTTTATTAAATTTATACCCCGCCCTTCTCCAAAAGGACCCAGGGCGGCGCACAGGAATTTAAAATACAATACAAAATCAAGTAAAAATTTAAAAAACTTATTTGATATCCATCCTGCGTTAAAAACAGATTAAAATCCCCAAATTTAAAACTGTCTAAAATAGTCATTTGTGGAGGTTACGCTAGGCCGGCTAAATGGAACAAATGTGTCTTTAAACACTGGCGGAAGAGGCGGAGGTCGGCGATGGTGCTAAGTTCAGGGGGTAGGTCGTTCCAAAGGGCAGGGCCCACCACAGAGAAGGCTCTTCCCCTGGGTGTCGCCAGTTGGCATTGTCCGGCCGACGGCACCCTGAGAAGGCCCTCTCTGTGGGAGCGGATCGGCCGTAGGGATGTATGGGGCAGGAGACGGTCTCGCCCCGAGCCATGGAGCGCTTTGAAGATGGTCGTCAAAACCTTGAAGCGCACCCGAAAGACCACAGGAAGCCAGTGCAGCTCGCGCAGGATTGGTGTTATATGGGAGTGTCTAGGCGCTCCTGTAATCACCCGCGCAGCTGCATTCTGGACTAACTGTAGCTTTCGAGTGCACCTCAAGGGAAGCCCCATGTAGAGAGCATTACAGTAGTCGAGTCGGGATGTCACGAGTGCTTGAGTGACTGTGCGCAGGGCAGCCCGGTCCAGTAAGGGGCGCAATTGGCGCATCAGGCGTACCTGATGAAAGGCCCTCCATGGACAGCCGGGAATCCAGGAGGACACCCAAATTGCGTGCCCCCTCCATGGGGGCCGGTGTTTCGCCCCCTATGGCCAGAGTTGGAGTAATCTGGCTGAACCGGGGTGCCGGGAGCCACAGCCACTCAGTCTTGGACGGGTTGAGCTTGAGTTTGTTACTACCCATCTTATAAACATTGGATTGGAAATGCAGTGGAAGATGAGATGTCCCCTTTGCCATCAGTCATATTGGCAAGAGATGCTCATAAATATTCATGTTATGTAATGGTTATACTATTTGTTATGGCACAGCAAAATCTTCTGTTAATCTAGACTATTCTTTGCAGTGCTTAGGGGAGGACCACTCCCTGGGATTTACAGACTCCGTCAGCTTCATATCCACTGGGGTTCTACCAGCGACAAAGGCTCAGAGCACGTGGTGGATGCAAAAAGGCATGCAGGAGAGGTGAGTAAGTTCTGCAGGAAATACTGCAAGATCTCCCCTTGCCAGTGGAGAACCAGGTGCAGATAGTCTAATAAAGGTTCAGCAAAGATGGGCAGCCAGTTGTCCTCTAGATGTGGTTGAATTGCAATTTCCATCAGGTTCCATTGAGGTCAGTGGCCAAAGGTATAGGACAGGGGTGTCAAACTCGATTTCATTGAAGGCCGCATCAGGGTTTCACCAAGTTCTATTAAGGCTGTTTTGATATCTAACTGTAACGTTTTCCTTGTTTTTAGATTCATTTGGTACACTGGAATTCCTCCTATAGTAATTATGCTGATGCTTTGAGGAAAACTGATGGTGTGGCTATTATAGCCATTCTAATGCAAGTAAGTTCTGATTACTATTTTCTTATGCATATTTTCACAATATTCTTCAGCTGTGTCTCCAAAAATGGTATCTGTTATGAACAATGATGCTTTCTGTTTTTCACTATGCACCACATGCCATCTTTGCATTGCTATGGACAGAATGCCAACAGCTATCCTCTACCTTCCTCTAGTCCTCCATCATATGCCACACTAATGGACTGAGTCAGTGGTGGGATTCATTTTGGGTTAGGGCAAATTGGTTGTTAAATTACCTTCCTCCCCACCCCCGCTATCAAAGTGGATCCTGGGTGCTGCGCTGCAATAGAGAAATGGGCAATGGAGCGGCTGGAGTGATGAAAGGAAAAGACCACTTTAACTTCTCCTTCTCTTGTGCCTGTTGCTCCATTGTCTGTTTCTCCATTGCAGTGCAGCGGAGTGCCCAGGATCCACTTTGATAGGGGTGTGTGTGATAATAATTTGCCTGGCCAAACTAACCCTGCAGCCTCCCCTACATTGGGCCCAGCTTTGATTGTGCTGTCAACTTAATTCATCATCCCTCTCACTTTTGCTCGCAGACTGACCAACAATCCCTGCACGCAGCTCCATGGGGAGGGGGTAATACCTCCCTCCACTTCCCCCCAATACTTCACCTCCCCGCGTGAGTTCTTGGGAACATCAATTCCTTGTCTCTATGGTGCCTCCCCCCTCTTTGCTTGGAAACCTTGCCTCTTCAAGGAGCAGCATCCAGAGGGCTGAAACAGCTACGAAACCAACATGCAGACAAGCACCCTCAGAAACTGCCTTTTAGCCAAGGGTGGAAATTTAACAACTGATTCACCCAGGGTCAGGCTAGCCATCATGGGAGACTCATCCGGCATTTGCGATGGAGCTGGAGGATGGAGATGGGATATGCCTCTCATAATAGCCAACCTGACCCTGGGTAAACCGGTTGTTAAATTATTTGAATTCCACCACTGGATTAAGTGTACTGTCTTATATTTCTAACTTCTAAGTAAGCTTGAGGAAAAAGTCCATAGTATTAGGTTTCCTTTTAATTCATGGAATACTGTGTGAAGACTTTTCCTAATTTTTTTCTAATTCATGGAATACTGTTGCAATTTGGAAGATAATCACCTTTCATGGTTGCTCACTATCTGTCTTCTGCATGACAGGTAGGAAAAAACCCTAAGCCAGAAATGAAAAGAATTATTGAAGAAATAGATGTTATTAAAACAAAGGTATGTACAATAGTATTCTAGTCAATACCAAGCTTTGTAACATGGTTAATTTAATATGTTTCAATAAAGGAAGCTAACGTACTTAGATAATGCATAAAAATTATGCTATTATTAACACATGACAAACTACAGTATACTTAATTTATTGAATAAGGCACAGTTAGTTGGCTTCAGTTGTCATACTAAGCCATAAGTCATGTCTATGAAGCTTAATGACTGTATTTACACAACAAGCAAAGCAACACTGCATGCAATACTGCATACTGCATACAGTTTTGGTCGCCACGATGTAGAAAAGACGTGGAGACTCTGGAAAGAGTGCAGAGAAGAGCAACCAAGATGATTAGAGGACTGGAGACTAAGACATATGAAGAACGGTTGCAGGAGCTGGGTATGTCTAGTTTGATGAAGAGAAGGACCAGGGGAGACATGATAGCAGTTCCGATATCTCAGAGGGTGCCACAAAGAAGAGGGAGTCAAACTTTTCTCCAAGGCACCTGGGGGCAGGACAAGGAGCAATGGGTGGAAACTAACCAAGGAGAGAAACAACTTAGAACTAAGGAGAAATTTCCTGACAGTCAGAACAATTAACCTCTGGAACAGCTTGCCTCCAGCAGTTGTGAATGCCCCAACCCTGGAAGTCTTTAAAAAGATGTTAGACAGCCATTTGTCTGAAATGGTATAAGGTTCCTGCCCATGCAGGGGGTTGGACTAGAAGACCTACAAGGTCCCTTCCAACTCTGCCATTGTATTATTGTAACACTGTGGTTATGATGTGCCAACATGGCTCTCTTAATAAATTGGAACTGAGCAATACGTTGCCTTGGACTCTGATTTACTTTTGGATGCTATTTGGAATCCTGACATACGTGAATCTTCACTGTGACAAGTAACAACTAGTACTGAGAACTAGCATGAAACATGTGGACAATAGGAACATCTGAAGCTTGTAACACACCTTTAAAATAATGAATAACTGACAACTTCCCATGGGAAGTTTAATGAGAGTGGAACACATAAGAGATTATTTACAGGAAGGTTCTCCAGACGCAGGAGTTTTGATTCAGAAGTAAATCTTCTCATTGGATTTTGCTCATAAGATTCTCTTTATTGCTTTTAAATTGAAAGTTGGGATTTTTTTGGGTCATACCACCTTAGAAGAAGCAATTTGAAATAATATTTCATTATGGATCCAGATTTCAAGCTATTTGGGGACACTTACTAAAACCAATGCAGATTTAATAAAATAGGGATATCTAATGTTAGGTAAATCTGGAGTAGCTTTTGACTGCTGATAGATATTAGAATAAAATGTTTATTAGTTTTAGTATTCTGTGATCTCAGCTACACCTGGAAGCGATCTATACAAATGATCATCATCCAGCCATTATAAATCTTGATTGTAAAGAGCTTTCTAGTCTCTGCCACTGAATTTAATTATATTATTTCTGATTTATTTAAGGGAAAAGAGGCTCCTTTTCCAAACTTTGATCCATCCATCCTCTTCCCTCAAATTCGAACTTACTATACCTATCAAGGCTCTTTTACAACGCCTCCGTGTGAAGAGTGTGTTACCTGGATTGTTATGAAAGAGCCTATAAGTGTTGATGAACAGCAGGTAAAATAGTTATTACTTTTTTGTATATATTTTGTGTAAGTTTAAATGCATCTCATGTGTTCATTAGTAAGTATAATCTTGCTTTATCATAAGTTATATGCATGATCCAGGTATATCCAAGTATGTTGTGCCACTGTATTCATGAGAAATATTGGACAATTTCTAAAGCAAATGAACCAGAGTGACAAGTGAGAACCTAAGGACATTTTACAGGTAGTCCTTGAATTAAAACACTTCATTTAGTGACCATTCAAAGATATAACATCACTGAAAAAAGTGACGTGAATGTTTTTCACATTTACGACCTTTGCAGCATCCCGTGGTCACATGATCAAAATTTGGATGCTACCAAGCTCTGTTTTTACTGGCAGAGGGTTGCTGGAGGCCCTGGCAGCCAAAAATGGAGCTTGGGAGGCCATTTTCTCTGGCAGAAGCACCGCGGGCTGGTCCTTCGCTGTTTCCCCACAGGCCAGATTTAAGTACCCCATGGACCAGATCCGGTCTTACGGGCCTTTAGTTTGACCTGGCGGTAGAGCTTAACTCCAAGAGGCTCCATTTTTACTGGTGCTTATCAAAGTGTCCAAAGAGATCACAGGGCTTTAAAACTCACATGGACATTCCAGGAAGCAGTACTGTCATGAGGAGATTTGTATCAGGAGATTACAAGCTCCTTTCTTGTAGCAACGGGAGATCACCTGATCAATGTTACTTTTCTGGCATGCCCATGTTACCTTTGACATAAGCCCTATAGGGAAAAATTCTATATTGCTTCCATGTTAAAAAAATAATGGTGCTCCAAGACCCCTCAGCTACCTTATAAACATAAAGTATAAGTCCAC
Organism: Rhabdophis nuchalis; assembly: GCA_039707465.1. NCBI lineage: Eukaryota > Metazoa > Chordata > Lepidosauria > Squamata > Natricidae > Rhabdophis > Rhabdophis nuchalis. The sequence goes on from CM077645.1 coordinate 190,975,609, forward strand.
CTTAAATCAGTACAACAATAGTTTTTTTTTAAATAAGATCTTTTTTAAAATGGACTTAATAAAACTTGCATATCTTGAATCTCAAATTTTAATTTAGTCTCATAAAAGTGGTTTGCGACTATATTATTTCCAACAGATAAAGAGTTTTTTATTTAGACAATGACACTATCTTTTATCAATTCTATTAGAGAAAGAAGCACTCAGAAGAAAGAATCACATTCCTTTTTCATAGTGTCTTGCATAAACTTTATTTCATTTCTTAATTTCCTGTTTCTTAGTTAAACTTTTCCTGGAAATACAAAATATTAGTGTGCTCAGCGTAGGTTTCTTGGGCTAGGAACCAAACTCTTAATAAGGACTCGCACTCCAGTCTTTATGTAGAATTAAATTCTAATGGCTTTGACTGAAGTCATTTCCAAAGAGGGCGAAGTCCAGAATAATGGGTCATTCATAAATAAAGACTGCTAAACTTGTTTTTCTTGCTTTGCAACAATCAAGTGAAAAGTTGGGCAAACAAAGCAGATCGTTATATTATTGCAGAAAGCTCTTTGATCAGTTGTAATAATCAAAATCTGTTTAATATGTTATCTTTATTATTCTAAGACTTTCTAAATGGCGTGAAACAAAATGGGATAAGATATTTAGAATAGCAATTTGACGGGGACCCATCAGAGAAATAAAGATAAGAGCTTTATTTGTAATTAGAAAGATCTTGATATAGAGGCAATTTCTTGCCAAAGCAGAAAAACGTATAGATCTCCAGGAAAGGAAAATCAGTTAGCAAGGCTGTTATCTAAATTAGGCAAAAGTTTATTTCAGTGTTTGGAAAGAATTGCTATTTGGACTGTGGTAGGTCCTGAACCTCAGATAGTCTTCTCTAACTGATAGAATAGACCATTGGATAGCTAATGAATGTTTAAAAATTGAATCAAATACATAAACAACAATTGAATCCGACAAGTAAGAGTTCATTTCTATTTGAGTGAGAGGTACTCTAGAAAATAAGCCAAGCAGAAGTTTACAAAACAAATAACTAACAATGGTTGTATTGCATTTTTTTTCTTGAACAAACTCTGGCAGCTTTTTAGAGGAAATTATCATTGTAGTATCTTTTGAATTTTTTTTAGATCATTTGTAACTAAATTGGTCTTAGAAATATCTTTCTTTTTCCTCCATAGATGCTAAAGCTGCGTAGCCTTTCTAGCAATAGCGCAGAAGATCCTCACTGTCCTTTAGTGGACAACTGGCGGCCTCTTCAACCTCTCAATACCAGGATGATACGATCAACATGTCAATAGACTTTCTATTACAGTTGCCATCTTGAGTCATGAAGATCGAAGCTTTTACACTCATGTTGTATATCGGTGGTTCTTCCTTTGGATCTATGCTGTTGAGCCAAAAATTTTAAGCAATGAAGCAGGACAAGTTATTAAATGAATATAACCTCTGGAGGAGGAAAAAATAATTGCAGTAAAACTTTAACTTGTATATTGATATGCTATGGGCTCTCTCTTCAGATGTCATATACCATATGCCATGATATTACAGAGACTGAGCAGTGTGTATCAAATGCTTCCTTACTCTTTTGGCTGTTCATGCCAACCGAACTGGCTAATCTATTTTCTGCAACCAGATGTCTTTTCCATGGGTGGGTTTGCAGCTAACAGACATCTGATCATTGCAGTTATAATGTGTCAAGGCTTGTTCTTAGCTTTAGATTCTGGCTTGTGAGTATTGCAAACAGCCTTTTATCTAATATACTGATAAACGTTCTGTGATTGGTTTAGCCATTCCCAATAGAAGGAGAAGCCATCAATCCATATCTCTATGCACTTGCTGAGTTGCTATAATTTCCTCATATTATAGCGATAGCCAAACCAGCTGTATGTAATCTTGAAATATTTTTTTCTTTTCCCCTTTCACAATTTATTAAAATGTTCTTAATTTGAAACTGGTCCAATTCCACTCCGATTTATACCAGTTGAAATTGGTGAAAGAGGATTTATTTTTAAGATTATCAAGCCTTCTAAAGGTCATAGGAAAAAAATTACATTCACATTCTATTCTTATACCAAATTTTCTTGAAAAGCCTATTGATTTTAGGAAATTTGACATTGAAAAACAAATGCTGTTAAATAATAAAAAAGAAAATCACCCCAGCATATATTTACAGCATTAATTTATCTTTCTTGAAATATAAATTAAAATGTTCAAATAGCTAGGATGAGCTATAGAATTCATATTTTATCCTATAATTGTGCTAATTATGAATATTTTGAACACCTTAGATTTGCTATATATCAAGATAATCTCAGCATATTGAAAGGAAACATTTTTTAAATTAAGTATGATGTATTCAGTTTTTAGTTATGCTGTATTGTAGCATCCCAAATAGTAATATTCTGATCTTATCCTGATTTGATTATTTAGTTATTCATTATGTGGCAATGCAGATAGTGTGCATTATATTCAGAATCACTGTTATAAATGGTAAGAAATTTCATAATGCAATGGTATTTTCACAGCATCTCATTTTAGATTTGAAACCAATTGTGAAATGGAAAATATAATAAATCCAGACTTTTCAATGTCAATATTACATTTTTTTTTCAAATAAACTTTTATATCTCCTATGTCACTGGTGCCATCCCATGACATGTCATGACTTTTTTCCCTTCATGGAGCTGGGCTGGGCATGGCCTACGCATGATGCATTCAGCCCACTGGCCGCCAGTTTGACACCCCGGTCTTATGTATATATAAATTAGTAACTTATAAGCATCAGAGTATTTCTTCCAATTTTAAAAATTGATAACTGGATTGTCTCCTTCCAAATTAAAAACAAAACCAATTTGTCTTTGCATTGTAGCACTTAACATTTCTAAAACATACATTAAAATCTAAAGCATACATTAAAACATCTTTTGAAAGCTATTAGGAAAACAACAGTGTTTGGGAAGAATGTCTAAACTTCTGATAATTATTAATAAAATATTGGCCTGGGTTGTTTTTCTTTCTTGCTTTGGGTTTTACTTTGCAAGAAAAGCATTTCAAACTGTACTGTATGATGGCAATATACTTGCTTTTGTAAAACAACAAAAATAAATCTACCTTTTGGAACCAACATTTTCAGGGTTTTTTTCTGACCACATAATTAGAAGCTACAAAAATAATGCTTGGTCTTGAAATCTAATTTTAGTGTCCTCCATCCATAGACAATGCACATGGACTATTCTAAAAAAAACAAAACCTCTCAAAAAATTACAAGGTCACAAAAATCATCCAAACTTGTTTACTTCATTTTACTCTATAGGACAGTTTCGTCTTTTTTTAGTAAGTTAAATATTTAAGAAATTTCCTTTTAAATACTGCCTGTCAGATTCCCCCCACAGGTGAGGGAAAATACATTTATTTATCAATATTTATAATCCACATTTAGCAACCAAATTTCAACTCCACATGTGCCAAAATAAATCAAACCTATACACTATACTATCTGCTTTTTCTAAAATGACAATCATAAACAATTGTTATGTCCCCGTGGAGCCTCCTCAGCCCGGCCCGCCACACTCACTCACCTTAGCCTGCCCCCCCCCACCCGGCCACCCGCCGTGCTTGGTTGCTTGTTCGCTCGCTCAGGCTCCTTCCAGGAGCTGAGAAGCCTCCGTGTGTGTGTGTGAGGAACGGCAGCCCCTGGAAGACGACGAGTGGCCGACATGCCGGCTGTGGAGGGAGGAAGGGGGAGGGAGGAAGGGAATCGGCGGCCAGGAGTCCCACCGTCGATGAGGGTGGAGGAAGAACCGCACTCCAACAGCGCGAACAGCTGCGCCTGCGCTCTCCTGCACGCTCTGCCTAGGGAGCTGCCCCCTCCTCCCTCCTCCTCCTCTCCAGCCCTGCGGCCCGGTTCCTACCAAGCCACGGACCGGCACCGGTCCGCGGCCTGGGGGTTGGGGACCCCTGTGCTAGTAGACTCTTAATCTACTAAATAGCGCTTAACATCATTTTCTGCTTGGATGCGCTCCTTGCCTCCAATTTAATCCACTGGTGCTTGCTCAGTTTCAAAAGGGAGAAGATTCACCCTTTCTTGTATGTGAAATATTTCACATATTTCTGAAGTACTATTATATTTCCTATTAGGCTTATTTTTATAAGGTAAATTATACTTAGTCCTTTAACGTTTCCTCATAGGACTTGATTTCCAAACCTATTATCATCTTGACAGCTTCTCCATATTCCTTTTAAAATGTGGTCCCACCCTATACCCCTATTCCAGACTAATCAGGGCACAGTATACTGGAACAATATGCATTGTGGATTCAAAATTTAATACAGACCCATTTTTCATTGGCCTTTAAAGTTGCTGCATCTCACAACCCATCAGATGACTGGTGGTGTTAAGAAACATTCAGCCAGACAGGGAGGAGGGATCAAGTGAGGAATTAGTCTTGAATCATTGTGCAACCTCAAGAGATCCAGGACTGACCCACCCCAAGCTCCATGGAATCTTATCTATCTGTACCCAAAGGAAGGCAAGCAGTCTGGGAAGATTCCTGCATTATGGGAAGAATACAATAAAGTACTTAGTTTGAACTCTACATACGATATGTGGATCTCTTAACTTGCACTTGACAGTGGCACATTAGTATGCTTAGATCTTTCTTACGTACGCAGTTATTAAGGCAGGTCTCCCTATTCCTATGCTTATATATTTGGAGTAAGACCTTAGCCTTGTCAAAGTGGACCATCATCCTTTGGATATGATTGAACGCTCATGCTAGTTTCAATGTCATTTGAATTGAGATATTGTCCTCCAAGGTATTGCTCCATATGCCTAGCTTGTCTCCATCTGCCAATCTGATAAGCCTGATTTTGGCAAAATAACTCATTAACAAAACCAACAGCTGGAGCTGGTCCAAATGATTGTTTATTAGCCTAAAGCTAGAATGTTACCCATGAATCACTAAGTTACTTGGACCTGAACAGGCCAAGAGCAAGACCCACAAGGATACATAATAAGGACTTATAAGGAATGTAGATCAAAGGTAGTTTGAGTATGAATACACACTATAGAAGATATTAAATAGAGAAAAAAAATTCTTTAAACTGATAAGCAAGATAACTAGGTAACCAAAGGGACACATGGTATCTTCAAATGCTAATACAATACAATACAACACAACACAATACAATACAAAACAAAACAAAACATTTTCTTCTAGGTTGCCTTTTGAGCTTTAGTCCTTCTGGCTCCATCCTACAAGTGTAAGTTATCAATCTATATTCATCCATAATGTTTTCTATACATTCTTTTTGCTTCATAGCATCTTGGAGAAATGAATTATTATTATCATAATATAGCATTGTAAAACATTTCCCATTTTTCCTTCCATAAAGATAATTTCTTCCTGTAATTTAATTTTCTTCTTCTTCTAAAACAGCTAAAACTCGTTGATCTAGGGCAGGGGTATCAAACTCAAGGACCACGGGCCAGAGCTGGCCCACGGGGTGTTTAGATCTTGCCTCCTGAACTCTGGTTTTGTTGACAGAGTGCTCGGGACACCAGACTTGCCTCCAACATGAGTGATGTTGAGTGGCCATAACTCCAGCCCCTGAGGTGAAACACAACCCTGATGCAGTCCTCAATGAAATCGAGTTTGACACCCCTGATCTAGGGTATGTTGGCCTTTTCGCCTGTATTCTTTAAATTGCTAATTTTTAGTCTAAGACCGTGATGGCAAACCTACAGCACGGGTGTCACAGGTGGCACACAGAACCATTTCTTAGGGCACACGAGGCGTTGCCCTGTCAGCTCCAGCATGCATGTGTGCACTGGCCAGCTGATTTAGGCCTTCTTTTGAGGTCATTTCTCACCCTCTGGAGGCTTCAGGGAAGCTGCTGAAGACTCTGGAGGTGGGGGGGGGGCTGTTTTCACCTTCCTCAGGCTCCTAGAAAGCCCCTGGAGCCTGGGGAGGGCGAAAAAAGTGCACCAAAAGTAGGGGGTCACCCACATAGCATTATGGGTGTGGCACGCCCAGGCACAACCCCTCTGTGCTTCCCCCCGCTTTTGGCACACGAGCCAAAAAAGGTTAGCCATCACTGGTCTAAGATATATGACTAAACTTTGAAATCAGTTCTCTTGGTCAGGATTACATCCAAGATAGATGATTTTCATGTTTCTTCTTCTGCCTTTTGAAAAACAAATTTATCAACAGAAAGATCAGGAATCTGTTGAACCTCCTTCTCTTAGCTGTCAGAGTAATAGTAACATTTTCATCCGGAGATGTTTTGGAGAGAATCCTCCAGAAGATATTCTGTATTCTGGAGAGGGTACATTTCCTCAAGCATCTTAATGCACTTTAGGAAAAAACAGATAGGATGATAAACACATTCTTTGTAATTAAAACAACTGTTTGGAAATACAGTCTTTTTCTAACAAAGATTTCTGTATATTTTATGCTACATATGGCTATTGGGAATTAACCAGATTGGAGTGCAGTGGGACTAAAGTAGATTTTGTAAGACAAAAGCAACCAAATCTGAGCCACAAATGGCTCAGTGGCTAAGGCATAGAGCTTGTCGATCAGAAAGGTCGGCAGTTTGGCGGTTCGAATCCCTAGCGCTGCGAAACAGAGTGAGCTCCCATTACTTGTTCCAGCTTCTGCCAACCTAGCAGTTCAAAAGCATGTAAAAATGCAAGTAGAAAAAAAGGGACCACCTTTGGTGGGAAGGTAACAGTGTTCCATGCGCCTTCGGCATTTAGTCATGCCGGCCACATGACCACGGAGACGTCTTCAGACAGCGCTGGTTCTTTGGCTTTGAAATGGAGATGAGCAACGCCCCCTAGAGTCAGGAATGGCTAGAACATATGTGCGAGGGGAACATTTACCTTTATCTTTATATTTGGTTTACAAGGTGTTTTTTCCCTAAAGCCTGTTACCAGAAAACCAAAGAGTAAATCTACTATCCTCAAATAGAAAACATTTGAAAAGCTCATTGTTATGTATTTATCAACTCTCCATTTAAATTAAGTCACAGAAAACAAGAGCTAGGAATCAAGAAAAACATCTGAGGAATATGATGTGCCCCCCCCCCCAAAAAAAAACCTAATTAGGATTTTAGTCATTGACTTCTGCAACGGAATTATGCTTTTGCTAAATTTTCTTGCGTTTTGGAAAAAAAGAAATAATAGGTATTTGAAGAATTTCTGAAACAGCTATATGTAAAATCCTTTTTAAAAAATTAACATTTGGAAACAGGCCCATTTACATCAGTATAAAAATAGTTTGTACTTACATGAGAATGAAAATTTGTCATATTTCTGGCAACCATTCATCATGGAACGTTTATCCTACTGTATAATTTCAATAATAAGGGTGTTAGTATCATTGCAGTCACTTTAGCTGGAAGAAATAAAACCTCAGCTTCATTTAGTTGTGACCTTTCCAACTTTTACATTTTTGAGAGCAAATTGTCTACATCAATAGAAAGCTTCTTAGATTTGGTCGATGATATCTTGGCTTAAATATCTTTAATTAGACCAACGAAATGTAATAAAAAAAATCATTTTGTAGTGAAGCATTGAGTCTGAATTTAGCCTAGATTTAGTCACTCAATATTAATAAATGCATTTTATAATTACCTTTGATAGGCTTGTGAAATATATATTCAAGTACCGTATTTATCGGCGTATAACACGCACTTTTCCCCCCTGAAAATAGGGGGCAAATGATGTATGCGTGTTATACGCCGAAGCCATGTTTTTACAGTGGTCGGCAGCAGAGGGCCCGGCATGTACGCGCGGCTCCCGGATGGCTCCGGCGCAGCCACAGCCCCTTCGAGCGAGCGAACGGGCGGGCGGAATGCCCAGGGCTGTGGCTGCGCCGGAGCCACAGCCCCCTGGAGCGAACGAACGGGCGAGGGGAATGCCCGGGGCTGTGGCTGCGCCGGAGCCACAGCCCTCTGGAGCGAGCGAACGGGCGAGGGGAATGCCCGGGGCTGTGGCTGAGCCGGAGCCACAGCCCCCTGGAGCGAGCGAACGGGCGAGGGGAATGCCCGGGGCTGTGGCTGCGCCGGAGCCACAGCCCCCTGGAGCGAGCGAACGGGCGGGGGGAAGGGCCAAAGAGGGGGCATCGGGCAGGGAAGCCGCGTGCATCTCCACCGGCTCCCTCTGACAGCCACCACGGCACACGTTTCTCCTCCCTGTCGGAGGGAGCCGGTGGAGATGCGCGGGGCTTCCCTGCCCGATGCCCCTGCTGGGCGCAAGGCTCTGGGCTAGCTGCTAGCCCAGAGCCTTGCGCCCGGCAGGGGCATCGGGCAGGGAAGCCCCGCGCATCTCCACCGGCTCCCTCTGACAGCCACCACGGCACACGTTTCTCCTCCCTGTCGGAGGGAGCCGGCGGAGATGCGCGCGGCTTCTCTGCCTGACGCCCCTGCCGGGCGACCTGGCCCGCTGTGGGAGGAGGCGTTCGTAACCTCTGGCATGCCGGCCCTTCTGCTGCTTCCCGGGTTGGGGCGGGGGGAGAGGGAAGAGAGGGAGTGACTGACATACACAGAGAGAGACAGAGGGGAAGGGAGGGAAAGACAGAGACAGACAGAGACAGAGAGAAAGAGAGGGAGGGAGAGAGACGGAGAGAGACACAGATAGAGAATGAATCGGAGACAGACAGGGGGAAAGAGGAAGAGACAGACATACAGAGACAGAGAGAGGGAGGGAGAGAATCAGAGTGAGTGACACACACAGAGAGAGGGAGGGAGAGACAGATAGATAGAGACTGATTAAGTGAGTGAGAGACAGACAGACAGACAAACAAACACAGAGTGAGAGAGATGGGCAGAGGAAGGAGAGAGAGACAGATAGAAAGAGAGAGACGAAGGGAAAGAAAGAGAAAGAGAGAGAAAGAAAGAGAAAAAGATAGAAAGAAAGAGAAATGGAGAGAGGGGGGAAGGAGGAAAGAGAGAGAGAGAAAGAAAGAACTTATGACCACAATTGAGCCTAAAAGTTTGGTTGCTAACCAAGGCCGTCGTTAAGTGAGTTTCACCACATTTTCCTTTTACATTATTTACCTTATAAGTGGTAATAATATTAATAAAAAAAAGTTCTGAGCTACCCTTATTTTGCTTCAAAGTTCTTTATTTGAAATTTAAATTTTTTCCCTGAAATTTCCCTCTTAAAATGAAGGTGCGTGTTATACGCCTGTGCGTGTTATACGCCGATAAATACGGTACTAAATTTCTGTACCACACACTGAAATGCACTGATTTTTTGACCTTCATTTCAAGTTCCGAGTTTTCCGTAAAAGGCTAGGTGTTTTTGACAAAATTATAAGGTCCTGTTGGAAGTGAAAGTCGCTGTGTCATTTAGCAGTCCTTATACTAAAGGTAATATGGAGGTAATATGGAAGCTAGAAAAAAAAGTCAGTATCCCTCAAGCAATGAGAAAAGCAACTCAATTACACAGCGGTTAAGTTCCTGTGTACTTTGTTCCATGGCCAGTAGGTGGCAGCAAATGACTACTTTCATACAGGAGAAATAGTTTATAGGAAAAGTGCTGGATTAGGTAGCAGAAGAGATTGTGGACCTAAGACATTTAGGATAGTCCAATAGTCAAAGCTAACCTGATGTGGTTTTGAATAACAGAATAAAGTTTAGTTAAGATTAAATTAACAATTTATAGAAAAATGACTCTGCATCTGTTCCTTTAAGAGTGGCATAAGCAAATCTATATCTATGTACTTTGTTGCAAAAAGCAAATATAAGCAAAAAGTAAAATAAGTATACTTATAAGACTTACTATCCTGTATCAGATCAAGATCCACAGTCTATTTCAAACAGGGATTCAGATGCTTCTGGGAGCTCATAAATTGGACATCGTATATCTGTCTATCCAGAGTAGCATTGGGAAATCTTGTGACCATGATGAATATTCCCTCAAGCTTATCTGAAACTTTATATATTTTTCTTCAATCTTTCTCTTTCCTTGCCACCTATTTGCTTTTTCCTCTTTCTTTCTAATAGTCTGTTTGCCTAAGATCAAAACTGAAAAAAAACAAATAAACCCTCTATTCTCACTGACTTGCAGATACTTGCATCTATACGCCAAGATATGTGCTTTTGGTTCTATGAAAGTATCAGACCGAACATTCAGTAATAGACTTATTTTTATATTAACTAGAGATATCAAAATGGACTAAGATGCGCCGGGAAAAAAAATACTTGTAGAACTACATAATCAAAATGATTGATGGTCTGCAGCAGTGGTGGGTTTCAAATTTTTTAGAACCTACTCTGTACGTGTGGCCTATTTTGTGGGCGTGACTTGGCAGTCATGTGACAGGGTGGGAGTGGCCACATTTTAAAATGTGGTGAAACTCATTTAACAACGCTTTTGCTCAGCAACCAAAATTTTGGACTCAATTGTGATGATAAATTCTTTCTTTCTTTCTTTCTTTCTTTCTTTCTTTCTTTCTTTCTTTCTTTCTTTCTTTCTTTCTTTCTTTCTTTCTTTCTTTCTTTCTTTCTTTCTTTCTTTCTTCCCTTCCCTTCCTTTCCTTTCCTTTCCTTTCCTTTCTTTTCCTTCCCGTTGGGTCACTGGCAACGGCGGGCCAGATTTACTTCCAGGTACGCCGGTGGAACCCCCTCTCACTGGTTCTCTAAATTTCACCAACCGGCTCTCGCAAGTAGGTGCGAGCCTGCAGAAACCCACCACTGGTCTGCAGGGCATCTTAACCTGCACAATATAATCCTATCATCTTTACAATGTAGACTGTAAAATCAATTACCCACGATTGTATTTATTGATACCTATGGGGCTGTGAAATTCTTTCATAAAGGAGCTTTAAATACATGGTGCCTACTAGCTATCACACAATTACTTGCTAGGACAGAAGAGGGAAAGAAAAAAAGTAGCAGTTCCAATGCATTTGTAGGTGAGGAAGGTGTTTGGTGGGTGGGGGGGGGGGAACTGGGTATTTTGCATCTGGAAAAAACTGCTGCCACTTTAAAATCTCACACTCTTGTTTACTTTCCTTCCTTCGTTAGCATTAATGCATTTCAATAAATATTACATAAATTAATATTAATTTCTGGAAGCTTTGCCTAATGGGAACTAATTTAAATGTAACTACAGACAGCCACTGTAGTGCTATCTATCAAAAAAATAATGTTTGTCTTGTAGTAAAAAAATAAAAGGGAGAAGAATCAATGTGAAAGGAATGCTAGGATTAAACCATAATGTATGTCTGGACCTACACCATGTGATTTTTAAATGATACCAATCCGAACCAAACCATGTTACAGTGTATGGTGATGTGCTGACTGCACCAGTGGAAAGTTGCTATCATTCTTCTGATTTGAGATCTAGACTAGGTGCCTGAATCTTCTCTGCTCCTCAGTAAAATTACTTTTATGGGCATAGCCATTACAAAATAATGTCACGTTTAAAAACACTGTAAAAGTTACAAACTTCTCTCTGGAATAAAGAAGTGTTCAGCTGAAACAGTATTCCCCACCCACCCAGCAGCATTCCCCGCTTCCCTGCCTATGTACCTTTTTCTTGTTCCTGAAAGTTGATTGACCCAATTTAGGAAGACCATTCATTAAGGCAGGAAAAACTAAAGCAAAAGTGTAAAAAAGTTTGCTTTAGTTTTGCTAGCATTTCCTTAAGTAATCTCCCAGCAATAAAGGTTCCCGGCTCCCGGCTTAAAGGTTCAGAAAACAATTTCTCACTTAACTACAATGGAAAGGGATATTGATGAAGGAGCAACTCTGTCAAGTTGACATGGATCTTTCAGAAAGTATCAGCTACCTAAACACAGTCTCCAAATGATTAAACATGCCTGGTCTGGATTTGAGCTTAATCGCATTAATCTCATTTAGGCATTGTTTACTGAAGGACTGAGGGTAAATGATACCCTGCCTTTCCATATTTGCCTTTGGAATTGATATGACATATTAATCTTAGAATACTGAAAACAATACTATAGAGGGGAGGAAAACCAGATTTCCCGCTAAGGGTTAGCTGAGTCGCTCTCTTGAAGGCAAAAAGGAAAAGAAAAAGTCATGTGACTTTCAAGATTAATGCATTTATAGTGGCAGAAGTTTTTATAGATGGTGTAGGGCAGGGGTCTGCAAAGTCGGCTCTTTTAAGACTGGTGGACTTCAACTCTGGGAGTTGAAGTCCACCAGTCTTAAAAGAGCCGACTTTGCAGACCCCGGTGTAGGGATACAAGACGGCCTTCAATTGCCAGCATTCATAATCACACATGAGTATAGAGAGAAAGAAACAGATCTAAATGACAATGAAATGCAAAACAAATGCAACTTTTAACACTTCCAGGTTACCAATTTGAAATAGATATGTGATAGATAATTTTTTAAAACTTTTATTCTTAACCTCCCTTTATTTGCTCTGTAGCTGTGTGTGACAATATATGAAACATTATCTATATAAATAAAAATATAACTATGAGTTTGTTCAAAACAGGTAATCTCCGAAAGTACTGCACCAATCGCTTCCAAATTTTCACACAATGTTCCTTACAAATACATCACCAATGATATATAGATTGTGTAGATGTCACACATGTGCCAGGTACACACAACAGAAATGTAAAAAATGTAGGTAGATGGATACAGAGAGCAGTGAGCCACAGGATGACATAATACAAAACGTCATAATACTCTGTCCATAAGATTCAAGGAGAAATACAATAGGTAGGTAGAGGGGTAGAGAGAGAGGGAGAAATACAGTAGAGAGATAGAGAGAGAAAGAGGCCAAGGGCGACGGAGGCCATCGCCTGTCTCTTTGGAACAGCACTCGCCTATCTCTCAGGACCGACTGACCCATGTTCAACTGCTGTTCACATGGAACCTTTCTCCACTTCAAAGTAGGTAGGTAGGTAGGTAGAAGGAGAGAAGGAGAGGTAGGTAGGTTGGAGGTTATACGGTGGTTGTATTTACGTGTTTGTGTGTGCGGGTGTAGATCTTCACACAGATTGGTTGGCCATTTAACCAGACTGGGCCACAGCAACGCGTGGACGGGAATGGCTAGTAATATAATAGTATAGTATAGTGTAGTGTAGTGTAGTGTAGTGTAGTGTAGTGTAGTGTAGTACAGTACAGTACAGTACAGTACAGTACAGTACAATACAATACAATATAATATTAATATATACCTCCATACATATATAATAACTGAAAATGCATGTGAATGAAAAATGAAATGCAGCCAGGTATATCAAGTTAAGATGATGATGACATTGATTTCTCTAAAGTGCCTCCTTTCAGTTCTGATAATAATAAAGTTAATAATATAGAGAGCACTGAGTCCCTTCTAGGGCTTGATCGTGCTGTTATAATGGTACGTGACTCTGAGTAGTCTACAATTCCCATATTCAGACATCAGATCAAAAATCATTAAAATAACAAATAAATAACATTTATGATCCTGAAAAGCCATGTATGGGGGAAGAATAAATAAGTGACTAATTGGATATGCTCCAATCAATGAGTTCCAAATTAAAACCCATTTTCCCCCTCTACCTTCTTTTAGTTCCTTTGTCCTGATGCAAAACCATATTTTAATGGACTCACTAAAAGCCAGGAAAGAAGGGACTGTTCATATCTCTGGGGACAGTCTTTGCTGAATTATGGACTACCTGAAGTGTTTGTGATATAAAGGGCTGGTGAAGGATAATAAACTGATTCAGACAGCAAAGTGCTCCAGTAATATGAAGGATAAATGACTATTTCACATATGGAGCTTTAGAATGTCTACTTTCCTTTATAACAAATAGATGCAAGTTTGCTTTTCCAAGGGCAGGATGTACAGTATAAGAAAGATCAGGATTGCCATATATTAAAGGACTGATGTAATTGTTTTCCAGTGCAGATTGCATGCATGAATGAAGCACATATGCATGAAGAGGAAGTTAGTAGTGTTAGGTCTAGGCAGGAACAATACAAGTCTTGGCTAGAGGATAGGAAAATCAGACACATTGTAAATGTCACAGTAGATGAAGACAACAGTAGACATAGTAGGTAAAAGAGATGTAGGAATCTTTTAACATAAAGTAGCAAATGGGATCAGAGACTGAATCTAGATGAGACTCTCATCTCTGCAAAAGTAACAGAAAGGGCCTTTCTCTGGGTGGGATTGATGTGGCTGTATCTTTACTAAAAAATGTGGCAATGGCAAAGAGGACACATACCGGTATATTTTGTAATTTGCACATAACTACTGCACAAATATGCCCTTTCACCCCTTGCCTTATTGATGTTGGCCCTTCAGTAAGATAGGCTTGTTCTAAGGATACTCATTTTAAAACAGCATTTTCCTCCTTTTTTCCAACATTTTGCAAAGGCATCCATTACCTGAGAATGAATTCAACTGATACTTGAAACACGAGTAATAGAAAGACAGCAGGGATTGGTAAAGGTGTTTGCATATTTTGGGCTAGTTTTCTGCCAGCTCAAGGATGGGCACATAGAACTTTAATTCAGCAGTTGGAAAAGACACTGAGTTTCATCACAACTAGGTTATTGCACCTTGTTCTATGGAAAGGTGCTGATTAGTAGGAGGCTATACTTGGTTCAAAATGCTATACACATAGTCCTCACAAGGACTGTTCGAAGTGATGATGAAATTTAAAGAAAGGTACTCGAAGTTATGACTGCAACATACCACACATACACATCCAAGGTCATGGGGTGGCATTTTGGATGCTTGACAACCAGTTTACATTTATGAGCAGTTGCAGCATCTTATAATAATAATAATAATAATAATAATAATAATAATAATAATAATAATAATAATAATAATAATAATAATAATAATAATAATAATTTATAACCCGCTCTCTGTCCCCGAAGGGACTCGAGGCGGGGCACAGAGAATTAAAAATACAATTAAAAACCACAAACAAAGTACAATGTTAAAACGAATTAAATGGTCATTGACTACATTTTGCGGTATTATTTTGCCATGTTCCAGCTTGCTTATTGGATATGCTGGATTTGCTTACTGACCATGTGGTTCACTTAAATATGTGAGTCCCTTATTGTTTAACAACCATCATAAAAATGGTCATAAATCAGATCATCAGATCACTCACTTAAATTCTGGGCTCAATTGTGATCATAGGTCAGGAACTATCTTAACCTGAGCTGCATATAGGAAACACCTTATGTCTGTACTAAAACAATTACATTGGTTTCCAGTTTATTTTGGTATAAAAATAGATGTATCAGTGTTGACTTCTAATGCCCTTGATGGTTTAGAAGCAAAATAATAAAGGTTCATCTTCTCATATACATCTGCCTTTGGAAGTCCTCTTCTATGTTGCAGCAACCTTTAAGATACATGTGGCGGTGACCGTCGTAGGGTAAGCATTTTCAATAACCATATTTATATTCTGAAATGGCCTTCAAGAAAGGCAGATCTCACTTTTTCACTAACAACTTTCCAGAAATTGGTGCAGGCCTTCAGTTTCAGAAACACCTCCAATATGAACCTTACTTTTATATTTTTTGCAAACCGCTCTTTGAACATTTTAGTCTTTTTAAAATAATTGTTGGGGTGTTTCTGTGCTGTTTAGTGATTTTTATATCTATGCATTTTATTGATATGGTGAGTTGTTTAGAGCATCATGCAAGATATGAAAGATATAAATCATTCAGAAAATACTGTTAGCAAAATCATAAAACTAGCCAAAGTTTTATGTAGAGAAGCATGAACAATACTGTTATCCAGTCCAATCACTCTCGAGAAGTTGACTGAACCAATAAAAAGTTTTATATTGATTTTTAGCCAGATTTCTGTGGAGGCTGGGAAAAAACACTTTATAACTGATGCAGACAATGGAGAAGGCAGGAAGTGCTCATTTTCATGAGGAGCAATAAAGTCATCATTGGCAGCAATGCAGAGAAATGAACAGAGGCTAAATAAAATGTCTCCATTTGCAAGAGGCTAAATACATGTTGACTACTGTCAGCAGGAGTTGAAAGCTCTTTGAATTGTGCTATTTCCTTTTGGTGTGACTGACACTTTTGTAATATCTGGAAAGCTGGTGAGATTCTTTCCATGCCTAATGTACCCCCTGGGCCATGCAAACTCGCTCAGGTTGTGCTCATTTAAATTTAAAAAGAGAAAAGTATTACAATAAAAGCCAGTAATTTTGCTGCTTACAATCCAGCAAAATAACCTTAAGAATTACCCTCCACCACTACTACTGCAATCAAGTTTTAATCTTCAGCCAAAGAGAGTTTCACACATGATCCAAGGTGTTTCCTTACCATTCACACTTCTAAAAAACATGCAATGTTGTGGTGGAAATCAACTTGACTGTAATTTTATAAATTTTATAAATGCCAATCTTGGTGAACTGGTGCTCCCTAGGTCAGTATTGGGACCTGATGAACCAATGTAATCTGGGCCTCAAGATCAATACAGGTAATTGCTATTTTTAAAAATAAAATAAAATCATATTGTGTCTCATTGGAGTACTTTACTGTAATGTTATCCTTGTGCATCAGCTTTATTTATATTTTTATACATCTGGTGACTACAAAACCTGGAAGTGGCCCAGTCTTCAAAGTTCAATAGGAGAACTGAACAGCTCAAATAGACATGTGGGAGCTTCTTTTTATAGAAACCAGAAAACTAGAGTAGAGTGAATTTTATATATAGAGTGAATTTTGATATGTTGCAATGGGATGTAATACTCACATATTGCAATATGTGCCAATATGGTATAGAGCAGAGGTGGTATTCAGCAGGTTCTGATCAGTTCTGGAGAACTGGTAGTGGAAATTTTGAGTAGTTCGGAGAACCGGTAAATGCCATCTCTGAATGGCCCCACCCCATCTATTCTCTGCCTCCTGAATCCCACCTGATCGGGAGGAAATGGGGATTTTGCAGTAACCTTCCCCTGGAATGGGGTGGGAGCAGAAATTTTACAGTATCCTTCCCCTGCCATGCCCACCAAACAATGCCATGCTGACCAAGCCACGCCCGCAGAACTGGTAGTAATTTTTTTTTAATCCCACTACTGATATAGAGCTATAGCCTTGCTCTACTTCCTCTTAATTTCTTGCCAAGAACAAGAACTTAACTTTTTAATATGGAGATAGTGGTTGTACGAAATATCTTGGGTTATCTTTCTACAAATCCTGTATTAGCTCCTGAAAAATTAATCTACTTTTGTTTAGGTGATTAAAAATATATAGCTTTGTTCTCCTCTTAGTTTTATTTCCACAACAACCCAACCAGTTAGGCTAAGTTGGAAAGATGATGATCCAAATTCCCATGACGAACTTTCGCAAATGAAAATAGACCTGAATCTGACACTTTCTGGTTGTAGCCTGACACATAACTGCTGCACAATACTGCTTCTTTATTATAATGACATCATAAATCTGATGATTTCCTGTTGGATCCAAACCAAAAGCACACTTTGTCCAGCATACTTGCTTTTCAAGTAAAGTATGATCAATTTTTCTGCTTATGATTTTTATCCACTGGAACTGAGAGCTATATTGCTTCTGAATGTTCTTTTTATTAGAGAATTTTTAAAATTTATAAATAATGAGCAATAATAGTGGGACTTTCCAGGGAAGTCAGATGACTGAGAAGTTGGTGTAAATACATATGCATACCATACACACATACTGTACATATAATTTGATGGACATACATATGCACACCAACCAACCAACCAACCAATATGTGCCAATATGGTATAGAGCTAAGATACTAGTCAGCTAGATGACTTGGCCCAAACACTCTTTCCTAGGCAGGACGTTGAAGGACACATATTTATTTGATTGTGCTGGACCAAGCATAGTAGATTGGTCATAACCTTCAGTGAAGAAACTTTCAACTTGCAGTGGGTAGAGTTATGATTACGTTTATTATTGTATAAAATGATTTCCACAAATTTATTGTAATCTAAAGACTAAGAAAGATTTTTAAAAATGCAAAGCTTTCACATCTCCTTACTAAATTTGTCATGTCTTTTTTAAAGCTTCTAAGTAAACAGTTTGAAGTGGCAAAACATTGAGAAGCATCATAGTGGACTTGTGAATTCTTCTGTGTCACAATGGCAACCAATGAAGGAGGTTTTGTGGGTTGTTGAGTAGCTACTTCTAATCCTATTGCCTCCATAGAATCATCTTGAACCCCTATGCTGTTTATGGGAAGTGCTTGATTGATGGATCAGCGCCTAGAACATTTTCCTAGTTTGTGATGGAATGTAGAACGGATCCTGGGAATTGGGAAGAAGGAACACTAATTAATGGAGGAGTTTCCTGTCCTTGACCTGACCTACCTTGAAGGACTGACCCAATTACACAAATTTGGGGTCATGCTGCACATTTTTTTTATCACAAGTGCAGTAGAACTGAACTGAGGTGTTCCTGCCAGTTGCTCAGAGTATGTCAGCATCAGTTTCTCCCTTTATCCTTGCTTAGAATATTTCTCTGTGCTGAATGTGATTCAGTGTGACAAATAAATATTCACACTAAGCAATAGATAACAGGAATGAGCAGCACTCTGTTCAAATAGCAGTCTTGTGTGGCTTTGAAATGTTTTGATTGTACAGCCAGCTCTCATAGTACTTCCAACAAATACCATAGAGAAGTCAAGTTATCTAAGGTTTCTTTATTCTTCCCTTTCTCTTCAGCAAAATTTTGGCTATTGACTTCTGATCATTCCTTACTCAGTCAAGCTCAGATTACCTTTATTGTCATAAAAGCATTATATTTAAAGTTTATTTCCTAGTCGCAACCATAAAATCTCATTTTTCCTTGTGAAGTAGCGTATTTACATTGCTTGCCTACATCTAACATACATGAGATTTCACTTGCTGTACTGCATGATCTATTCCCCCCCCCCAAATATTCATAGAGCACTCTGAAAAGTTTTTAAGTTATATTTCTATACAATGGGAGCTATGGCATTCATGCATTAAGGTAGAGGTCTCCAACTGTTGAGCTGTGGATTGATACCTGTCAGTGGCCCATTACGAACTGCTCTGTGCAAGCAAGCAAAACTTCATCTGCGCATGAGTGAGACCTAGGTAGTGTGTGAAACCATCCCTCCCCCTTTTCCCGGTGTGTGGAAAAAATTGTTTCCATTAGTGTCCCTGGTGCCCAAAAGGTTGGGGACCGCTGCATTAGGGTTCAATGTCTGAATATATTTTAAAGCAAGTGTGTATTTTAAACAAGTGTACTTTTAAATCCTATGCAATATTAAAGCTAATCAGTAACAAAATGGCTTGGTATATACCTTCACTTTAATTGCGAGCAGAAACATACCAGCATTTTTGGATACAGATGAAACATCAAGAAGCATACTGGTAGTTCTTGACTTATGACTGTAATGGAGCTTATTTATTTATTTATTTATTTAATTAAATTTATACCCCGCCCTTCTCCAAACGGACCCAGGGCGGCGCACAGGAATATTAAAATACATACAAAAACACATTAAAAATTTAAAAAACTTATTTGATAAAAATCCTGTGCTAAAACCAGATTAAAACATACTTGCCCGTCATAGTTGTAAGTCAGGACGGTTATAAAATGTTCATTAAGCAAACGCCATGATTATTAATCAAACCCATGTTCAGTAGGAGAATGGTTTTGTTGAAAACTGGAAGTGCTGAGTTTTGGCAAAACCAGCATAAAACACGGTCACATGATCACAGAATGCTACAAACAGCCATAAAAGCAGCTGTGATGCAAAATGCCCAAGTCGGAATATGTGACTGCGGGAAGGAGGAGGGACTGTCAGAACTTTGAACCCGTGATGTCAGTAGCCCCAAGGTAGGTCCATCTTGAACAGTCACTAAGTCACCAGTTGCAGATCAAGGAATTCTGTACTCATATTACAAAAATACAAAGAGACCCCATTCTGAAAGCTACCCTCCCACCTTTTAATGATCCAACTGTGCCTGGATCATATCTTTGGCTCAGGGAGCTCAAAAATGAGAAGCACTTTCCAAAACGCTTATGACATATGGTAGATAGAAAGGGGCGGAGTGGGGGAGATCAGCCTGTGCGGAAATATACAGACACAAAAAGTCTTAGAATTGGCATCAGAATCAGTAGGATCAGTGATTCTTATTCATGCTCTGATAATTCACCCAATCTGTACATCTGTACAGGAGCACTAAAACAGAGATGGTATTCAGCAGTTTCTGACCAGTTCTGGAGAACCAGTAGTGGAAATTTTGGGTAGTTTGGAAAACCGGTAAATACCACCTCTGACCCCATCTATTCTCTGTCTCCTGAGTCCCAGCTGACCGGGAGGAAATGAGGATTTTGCAGTAGCCTTCCCCTGCCACACCCACCAAGCCATGACATACCTAAGCCCACCACTGCACTAAAAATATATAACAAAAGCAAAAGACTCAGTGGACCAGCACTAGAACCCTAGTGGTGTTGCACTGCTACATCAGCAGAGGGGGCTACCAGGCTAATAGTAACTGCCTGTGACAGAATTAACCAGGCAAACTTGACGTCCCTGTGTTGTATTAAAAATATGATATGCTTGTGGTGAACTGTAATAGGCATCATAAAACATTTACTACAATTAACTTTGAGTCTTTATTTAAAGAACAAAGACTGCAGTATTTATTTGTATTTATTCTGTATCTTTATGGCTCTGCTTATGATGCAAACCCCTTAATTTCCTGAAAAAGCTTCAAGGAAATTAAATAGAGTATTCAAATGAAGCTAAATTAGCTCACTGAAGGCCAGGGCTTGTATGTGTGGAAGAAGAGGAGAATGTTAAAAAAGATACTAAGTGGTGAGAGTTCTAAATAATTAAAAAAAAAAAAAAGTCAAGCTCAACTGCTGATGACATTATAGATGCATCCATGGAGTTTCCTTGGCCATAGTGTAGAAATATTTGCTATAAGGTTCCTGATTTTTGTTTCAGCTTAGTTTATTCCTTGGAAATCTCTTTCCCAAGTAGTAATCAGGCCCAACCTGCCTAGCAGCCCAGCCCCACCTGAGCTGATTAATAACAAAATTGAAAAGTTACATGACCAGAAAATATGAAATCCTATTAGAACAAACAAAAAAATTTTTTTTAACCTGAACAGTATGCAATTGAATATAATGCTGTTATATAAGAAACTCCCTCTTGTAAGTTCATTCATTTTCATTTCAACTCAAAGAAAGCCTCTTTGTACGCTACCTTAATGGGCCTTCTATTTCTGTTTGTGTTTATGAATATTTACTAAGCTGTACCTGAAAGATTTTATCAGCCCTGAGAATGTTCAGTAGAAAAGACAAAGCTCTTAGATGTGGCAGGCATGAAAGTATCGAAGAGGAACACAAAGTAAAGCCTTGTGGCCATTTATGCTACTTAAACCTGACAGCATTTAATTTCAGCCCTTAGGTAATTCCAGGAGTGCAGTGCGCATTAATTAGGGTAATAATATTTTCAGTGAATCTACTGAAAGGCTGTAAGGTACAATCTCACAAAGCTATCGGCTGCACCATCTATAGTTCACATATTTTGATGGAATTTTCTTATGTTCTCCATCAAACTAAATGCACCTTTAACCGAACAACTGCAGTAGCAATAACTGATAATCATTCACCCTTGGACTGCAATGCAGACTTGAATGACTTCTCTAATTATACTTCAATGTGTGAATGATAGCCAATCGCTTATCAAATGTGACTCGCTGAAAGTTATCCTAATGACGTTTATAAGGCTCAATTTATTATTTTAGAGTTATGTACTATATAAACTTCTTAAGACAACACAATTTTTTTAAATTTAAAATGCAACTTTATTATGTCTGTGTCAGGCAGAAATACTGTATGCAACGTAACATTCTCAAATACAACACCACCATAAATACATCTTCTGAACATAAATTTCATTGAAAGAACTGGTTTTTAGAGTCAGATTTTAATGGCTTTGTAGGTTGTGCTTTATCAGCTGTCTTTGCTAGGAAAACTATTTCATTACTTTTCCTCTGAAAGCATCTAATGCATGATCCTGGAATTTACTAAATAATGAATAATCAAACATTGGTCTGTTTGTTTATGAGATTCATGCACTACATTTACATCAGTGCTCACACATTTCAACAGCCAATGCAAGAATATTAAATGAAAATCATCATGTAAAGACAATTCAGAAATTTAGCTTCCGATTTAGTGTATGTTCCCAAAGGGATTTATACTTAAGAACTTGATGACAACTGTAGTCTAAATATCTTCCAGATCTGCCATATCCTTGTACTTTAAAGAAGAAAACTTCAGTAAAGAACAAGGATATTAAGGAAGGTGTTGAATGTACATACAGTAGCACATCAGAGAAAGGTTCCTGATTCTCATAATCATTACACCCAGAGAAACCAATGATGAAATATCTGGAGCTTCACTATTTGAATATATGGAAGGCCCGCACATCTAGGTTAAAGTTAATCATATGTTAGTCAACTCTTATACTCATTGCCTCCTGTGTCAACTTTCAAACTGCGCATTAAGCTCATTACTACATTTCCAAATGGCATAAATGAATTGTGAAAGAACTCAGCTAACTAGGTTAATCAGTAACCTTTGAAGCATTTTCTGGAAATCCTCAAGGATTTCAGTGGATTCATTTGCATTTTTTGCTATTGGGATTAATAAGCAAATGATATAAACTTACTTTCAGTAAATATGTATTTTTTAAAAAGTTCCTGTGATGTAGCAGTTATTTATTTAAACTGCTGACATTATTAGACCTGTAAATACAGATGATATGATTTATTTAATTTGATCAAGTAAACACTCCGTTGGTTTTAATTTGTAGTAGATTCATCAACAGCAATATATTGTATTTCCTTCCGTATTTGCAGAACCTGTCTGCTTATCTTTATTATATGTTGCAATAAGGCACAAAGGTAAAGAGAGGCTCATAGCTCCATGTTCTTTTGTTCTAGTAATTTCTCTTATAATTCCTCATTGGTTCTTTTAAGATTACAAAGTTTACCCATTTCAGCTGAGACAAAATTTTAGAAGAACATTTAAAAGAACAATTTAGGAGTCTTAGCTGCCTTTCAAATTATACATAGTTCGGAACAATGTAGAGTGAGTGTCAAAAGGTGGATGTGTGGGCATGTGCTTCTCACAGCCTTGTGTTAATGCTGCCTTGCAATTAAAAATACTGAATGAATCTTCCTTATACATGTCTCTGTGTAGTTTGCTCTTAAGCTACAGGCAATCATTTTATCCTTTTTGCATATAATAATATACTTATTAGAAACAAAGCAACTGAAATAGAGAATCTACAAGTACAGTATTATGCTAAACTAGTAATACTCCTGAGCTATTAACAGAAATATCTCGCTTCTATCAAGAATGTATGAGTCAAGGTGTGGGTGTATATATGCAAAATATTAATACTTTAATGTTTAGGTCAAACAAGAACTCAAACAGACATGAACCAAGGAACTGTTCACACCCTATTTCCTTCCGTATGGTTCTCAGTAGAAACTTTATTAAGCCATGATTGCTTAGAGACATTTACTACTGTCACAGTTTTGATGTGCCACATGGACTAGTGTCACACATAGTCGAACAGTGTTGTTATGACACGTAAACATCTTCCCATGGAGTTAAACAAGAATGCAGATAAGGTTTTTAATAAGCTGGAGTGAAAAAGTAGAACAGGAAATAATGTTGAGAGTTTGTATTACTAATGCTTACCTGAAACAGTTCCTAAACTACTTCGCAATACTGGCAGTCACCCAATGGCTCAACCAACAGGTCTAGTTTAATCTTTCCATTTTTATTAATGACTTAACCCCCCCCGCCCCCCCCCCCACACACACACTTACCTGTTATCTGTCTGTGTTATTTTCTCAAGCAGTTCAAAGTATCTCCAGGACACTTGGCAACATTAAGGGGATGGGACATTTGATTTTGTTTGTTTGTTTCTCCACTGCAGGTTAGAATACTGTACAAGATTCTTGCTGGACCAGTTCAAAGGCCACTAAGTAAGGCATGTTTGTAGAATACAACTAGCCTAAAGGCAGGACATGAGCATAGTAAAATCTTCTGGCAATGTTCGTCAGCAACTGGGATTCTTGCCAGCCTCCAAAACAGAGGAAGAGACTACATCACTTTAAATGCAAAAATAAATAAATAAATAATCTCATATTTTGAAATCATCACTACTATGATTGTGTTCAAAGCTTTTATGAGCGGGAAACCGGTTACAATTGTATTTCCCTTTGGCACGGAGAGTCAAGAATTAACTAGCTTCAGAAGACACCGCGTTTCCTATGCAAATATTCGCCCGGGGATACATGTGTGTGTTTCCATACACTCCCCACTCACTACTACTGCACGACTACAAGCCTCCTCGTGTGAGTCAAAGACCGCGGGAATTTTTCTTCCTTTTTTTTAAATTACCAACCTCTGCTCTCTCATTGCGACCTTCCCGGCAACTCCAGGGCGCCAGTTCTGGACCACGAAGGATCCTCCCTGATCCCCGGGAAGCCTCCGGCACTCTCGTAATCCCCAGAGCTCCCGCGCTTCCCCGTCACGTCCCAACCCGAAGCGCAAAAGCCGCCACCGCATCACGACACTGCCCGCAAACCCGCCCGGCCGGCTCGGCTTCGCCCGCGCGCAAGCACGTCGTCGTCTCAAGGTCACTCCCGCGAGTGGCTGGTTCCCCCCCCCCCCTTCTTCTTCTTCTTCTCCTTCTTCTTCTTCTTCTTCTTTCCCGCCTCCCGGAGGAAGGGAGACTCCAGCGCGTGGGATGGGGAACTGCGCGGTGGGGCTGGCGGCCAGAGCCGGCGCCGAGGCCCTGAAGAGCCGGACTTGAGCAACAGCTTCCCTGCCGCCAACCTCCACCCGCACTCTGCGCGCCCGCCCGCCCGCCCGGCAGAGAGAACTGAAACTGCTCCATCTTCTCGGCGGCCCTGAGCCAAGAAGCTCCTTTACGTGGCGCCCCTCCCGAGGCGGCAGCGCCGGGCTGGAGCGCTTGGCTGTGCCAGGCTCCGGCTTGAAGTGACGCGGTGCAGCGGCAGCGGTTTCCCGCTACAGTGACGGAACAGGGAGCCCAGCGACGGGAAGCGCAGAAGAGGCAACCGCACACGTACCGCCGCCGCCGCCGCCTCCTCCTCGCAGCCCCGTCCTGCTCTCTCCGCCCCCCGGCCGGTGGCGCTCGCCTGGGAGCCGCCCCCTTCTCCTCCCCCTCGCTCCCCCCCCTCCCGTCGGCGAGGTCCGCGAGGGTCATGGAGTTGATCGGGACCTATAAAAGCCCCTGAGAGAACCCCGGGTCTGTCACCCTCGGGCAAGCCAGAGCAGGCGGAGCGCACGGCGACGGCGGTACCCGGCACGCATCTGACCCATCACCACCATGTCCTGGGGCTACAGCAAAGACAACGGTGAGTCCCCTCTGCGGAAGGTGAGGGTCACCATCCTCAGACGTGTGGGTCGCTGTCCGAGCACCCCACTCTCCCCGCCCCGACCCCCGAGGCGCTGTGGGGCTGTGGGACGGGCTGGTGTTTCTGGGGCTAAGCCAAAGGAGAGCGCTAACCCCGCTGCCGCCGCTTGCAGTACCTGAGCTGGCGCTTGTTCCCGGATAGGCTGCGCGCTCCCGGTCAGAGCTCAAAGGAAGCCTGACCTTCAAGAGGCGAAACGGAGCTTCTGCCCCGCGCCAGCTAAACTGCCTTCTGCTCCGTGTTAATTGCTGCCAAATTAAAAAAAAAAATGGGATTGTGGAGCGAGGGGTGGGAGATGGAGGTAGGTGGGTGTGCTTGGTCTTTTTAGCCTTTGAGCTGGACTGAGGCTGAATATAGGAACGAATAAGATTTCCAAGTAGAATTGTGAGTAGAAGAAAGTAACCCTACCATCCCATCTAAGGTGTCAGGTGCAATAGAGGAGGAGTTTGCTATAGGCCACCCTTCTCCAGCCGTTTGACCTTCAGGTGGACCCAGCTACAGCACGGGCTGTGTCTACTGGGATTGATGGGAGCTGTGGATACCTGAAAGGCAACAGGTTGGGAAAGGCTGCTATACATTCTTCTCACCTGAACTTCCACCTGCCTTTTACTGCTGTATCCTACTTTCAAGGGAACATACACTGTGTTGCAATTGCAGTGACACTTGTAAGGCAAAGGAACCTCACTTCTTCCAGTTTCTATTAGGCAACTGAAATGCCCAGGAGAGGATTTTGTTGTATCTTCAGGAACTCCATTAGAATATGGACTTAACGTTCCAAGACTTGCTTTGCCATTTCCAAGCACAGTGATTGCTTGAGATGGGAATTTTGTTTCCGCTAAATTGAGAAACAAGTTTGCTTGCCTAGAATTGGGTAAGCAACTGTTTTTTCCCCTCTATAATACACTGGGAAATGGAAAGCTGCTATTGTTATTTGTACAATAAAATCATGGAAGGGAAAATGTAAATGTGCCAGCCAGTGTTTTGTTTTGCAAAGAAGGGGTGACCTGTGAACTTTGGTTGCTATATATTAAATTCCTAGAATCTGCTTGAACTTGATGCACTTGATGAACTTTTTAAAAAAGATAGGTGGGCTTCCAGTTTGTCACTGCTCAGATCATAAGCAACCTTAGCTTTTAGTTCCCAACAATGCCTTAGTGGAGAAATCTGAGTGATGCTGTTTCATTCATCTCAAAAACCCCTCAGGCCCTGTGCCCCAGTTTGCTACATCTGTGCAAGAAAAGATTCAAATTTAACACCCCCCCCCATCTCTCCCCTGCCCCCATTAGGTTTTTCCTCATTTTCCATCTGCTTTTCTACGTGATCTTGCTATAATTTGAGCTTCAAATTCTATCTGGCCAAAATAACTTCATTCTTTCAAAAAAAAATGTTTAAAAAACCTTTCTAGGTATCTTTATGTTAGGAGAAGAGCCAGGTTAGTCAATAGTAGCAAAAATCAGGAGTCTGTAACACTTTTTGCAGCTAATAAATTTTATGGAAAGGCACAAGCTTCAGCTCACTTCCTCAGATGCATAGAAAGACTAATCGAGGTGGACCAAATCAGGTAACTGGCTCCAGAAGAAAATTGGAACTATACTTTGCTAATATTGGCTGCAATAGTAAAAGTTTACTTGTTTCCACTACCACCCCATACCAAATGTCCCACACGGGGGATTCAGGGGATCCTGAATGAGTGTTTTCTAATATTTTCCCACTTCCCTTCACTTAATGCATGCTTATGCACCTGTTATTTTCTTAACAGCTTCTTGACTTCTCCGAGTTCATTTCCCTACAGCTAGACTGATGAAGTAAACTGCAACGTATGCCTTTTAATAAAATATTAATCCTAAAAGGTGCTTTAATCTTTTATCTTTTTCTTCCTGATCTTTTATCTTTATCTTCCTGGTCTTTTATCTTTTTTTTCCTGGTCACTTATCTTTATCCAGGATCCAGATTGTTGGGGGCAATATGCTGACTCTGTAAGCCACTTAGAGAGGGCTGTAAAGCACTGTGAAGTGGTATATAAGTCTGTTATTGCTATTGCTGTCTTTTCAACTGCCTTAAGAATTAAGCCTTTCACCCACTTTGTTTCCCTTTTGTGCTGTTATTTTGTGATGTGGGGGCTTCATTCGTGCACTTTTCTCTCTCTGTTTTAGGACCTGCTTTTTGGCATAAGAACTTCCCTGTTGCCAATGGAGAACGACAGTCACCCATTGATATCCAACATAAATCTTCCAAGTTCGACCCGGCACTGAAGAGCTTGAACATCACATACGATGCATCTGCAGCAAGGAAGATAGTCAACAACGGGCACTCCTTCAATGTGGTCTTTGATGACTCTGGAGACAAGTGTGGTTAGTATTTGATCATTTTTCTTAGGCTTAAAGCTTTGTGGGAGAGATGGAAGCTGCAGCCAAGGGGGAGGGAAGAGCTGACTAGAGAGAACTTAATTGATGTATGGCAGAGGTATATTTTTGTTTTCTTTATTTTAACCAGAGTTATGAAATATGAAAAGTCAATTTTTATGGATGTTTTCCCCCCTCAATGGCAATAAGTCTTCTAAAACCAGCGAATTATCTTGTGCTAATAGTACAGCAATGGGGGCAGGCTATAAATCACTTCAGTGATGATTGAAGTACAGGAATATTAAGAAGTTCAAGAAGTTTCCACTAGAGAAGCAGTCTAGCGAGACAAGTATTCTTTTCCCATTTAACATTTTCTGGATATGTTGGACTATAACTTCCATTCACCACTGTGAATAGTGATGAAAGGGGCATTGGGAGTTATTAGCTCCGCCTATAATCTATTGTCCTTGCCATCTGGCAATCAAATGCAGTGTAACATTTCAATCCTGTTTTGATTCCAGAGATAATCCACATTAGACTTCTTTCCCAGATACATTTGTACAATGCTGCAAACATATCCAAAATATTGTATTTTTATAGTCCAACAAGAGATAGATTTTACATTCTAGGGATATGCCACGCAGTGGGGCTGAAGAAAAAAAGATGCTTTAGTATAAGTATGGCCAAATTTATGTATGTATGTATGTATGTTATTTAGTTTGTCACTCATGTACAAGATAACAGGAATAGGAATAAACATGGACAGTACAAATGAGTATATATAATTGGGGACAGTAGGACAGGGATGTTAGCCATGCTGGTGCGCTTATGCATGCCCCTTACAGACCTTTTAGGAATGAGGTGAAGTCAACAATAGACAGTCTAGGGTTAAAGTTTTGGGGGTTTGGGGAAGAAACCACAGGTAGTGCATTCCAGGCATTGACCACTCTGTTGCTGAAGTTGTATTTTCTGCAATCAAGTTTGGATTGGTTTACCTTGAGTTTGTATCTATTGTACTTTCTTTAAGAAGATGTCTGTTTTCTTGGCTTCACATTGATAATGTGTGGTGCCAGCAAAATACGCATTTGAGCTAAGGAGGCACTGACAATGTACAATAAAAGGCTTTAGAGAGGGCTTGGGTGTGCTCTTACAGCCTTTTTGACTCAAATATGCCTGGGATTTCTTGGGATTATGCAATTACTGTGCAAACCCAGGAAAGGATGCATTGTATTTAAACAGCTGTGGAGAGTTATAGCATACACCAAAGCATCTTTTCAGCTTCACATCCAAGGCATCCAGAACCAATTTATTGTAATGGTTAAGGTACCAGGATAGAAACTGGGCGGCCATCAATTCTGGTCCTGCTTTAGATATGAAAAACAGCTGGCTGACTTTGGGTCTGTCACTCTTAGCCCAATTCTCACAGAGTTGTTGGGGGGAAACTAGGAGGAGGATGGGGTATTAGATATGTTCACCAGCTTGGGTTGTTTATTTTTTTAAAAGGTGAGGTGTAAAATAACCAAATAAATTACATCTGCTTATACAGATAGTCCTTGACTTACAACAATTAATTTAATGACCATTCAGAGTTACAGCAGCACTGAAAAAAGGAACTTACAAACATTTTTCATACTTACAACCATTGCAGCATTCCCATGGTCACATGATCAAAATTGGATGCTTGGCAACTATTTCATATCTATGACGGTTGCAGTGTCCTGGGGCGGAGGTGGGTTGTTCCCATTTCAGCTTGAATCGGGTGAACTGGTAGTAGTGGTGGCAGGAGGCTCCACCTACCTGGCCAGGCACTTCTCTGCATGCGTAAGTAAAATAGTAAAATAATTGGCAACCCACTACTGTCCTGAGGTCATGTGATCATTTTATGTGACATTCTGACAAGCAAAGTCAATGGGGAAGCAAGATTCAGTTAAAAATGGGGTTATTAACTTAACAACTGCAATGATTCACTTAACAACTTTTGCAAGTAAGATCGTAAAATGGGGAAAAAATTCACTTAACTAATGTCTCACTTAGCAACATAAATTGTGGCTGTAAGTTGAGGACTATCTGTATTTCATCATACATATTGACTTTCTTATATTCAACCTGAGTTCTATGGGTATATATTTTTTTCCAAGCAATGTAGAAGTTATATGATAATATCTGTGTGAACAATAACCATTTATGAAACTTGGGATGTTTTGTACTATAACATTCCTTTATTTTTTCTGTGGAAAACAAATATAAGATAGATAATAAGTATAGTTGAGGGCTTGGATTTAAAAAAGGGGAGGGACATAAAATGGAAAAATAAAATATTCATTTGATAGTTTTCAGATCAGTGGAACTAAAAGTAAATCTCTCAACAGACTTGTGTATTGTTTTGGAAGAGTTTTATGAATGTTGATATAGAAAATTTTCCATAAATAATGTCTTTTTAAAGTAATATTAAGTGGAAGCTCATTTTATGACTATGATCATCCATTATTCAGGAACATATATGTCATGATTATCCCAAGATAAGTGATTCTAATTGCCATTAGATTCCAATTCTCTCCATGTAATATTCTTTAATTTGTTTTTAAAGAAACATGACATTTCCCCCACATTTCCATATGTTTTAGTTAGTCATTCTTTGCTGGAGGATGTTCTATTCACAACAATTCTAAATTAACTCCCTCTTTTTAGCATTTTCTAAGTTCTCTGTTCTTTATGAGGATTCTGCAATTGCTGGCACAGCTGATCTTAGGAACAGGAGTTGGAATGTTTGCTTTTTAATCATCCTGATTTGCCAATGCAATCTTCTTCCCCTTTCAGTATCCCTGAATGAACATTCTTAGTCTGAGACAGGATGACGCTAAAAGCAAATGGGCTGCTTTGTCTCTCAGCACTACCTGGTTTGATTTGCTTAAGCAAATGTTCTGTATTTTCTGCCCATGTTGGCAGCCTCATTGAGGGGATGTCTTCAAAGAACCTGGAACAGCTTGGATTTGTAAGCTTTCCAAACAGCATTGAAAATAGCCATGCAGCGGCTATAGTCCAAAGCTTGCTTCTTTTAATATTTAAATGGACTACTCTGGAAGAAAATAGGTTGTGCAATGTAGCCAAAGTGTGTACAATCCATTTTACTCTTAGCATTCTCTGTAATAGAAAGAAAAATACCCCTAAATACAGGCCTCATTGCAGGATCATTCATATGACTGGAATAGGTTTTAAGTTCTCACCCACAATTACCTTCTCAGTCTGTGGTTACTGCAGACAGAAGAAGTCAACTATCTTGCATCCAGACCCTTTAATGAAATTCAGTGTCTGAAATATGACAAGAAAACTACATGCAAAACATAAATAGCAAGGAGGCCCATTTTATGTTTCTTCATGTAATGGATTTTTTTGCATCCTTTTTATTATCTCAGCCTCTAGTGGGTTTGCATGCATGAGTAGTCACAGTATTATATATTTACATATTTTGTTCTGGTTGTAAAATTTGCAATTATTGAGAAAGATGCAATTTTTTACTTTGGTTGTTTTGAAGAGAAAAACAGAGAGAGGAAAGAAAAGGTAGCAGTGGAAATGCAGGCATAAGCTATGATTCTTGAGGAATGGGATTGTGGAGCGAGGGGTGGGAGATGGAGGTAGGTGGGTATGCTTGGTCTTTTTAGCCTTTGAGCTGGACTGAGACTGAATATAGGAACGAATAAGATTTCCAAGTAGAATTGTGAGTAGAAGAAAGTAACCCTACCATCCCATCTAAGGTATCAGGTTCAATAGAGGAGCTATGATTCTTGAGGAATGGGCAGGAATTTGAGATCTTTGTTCACGGTTCTGAGGGAAAGAGAGAAAGTCTCTTCTATCCACATGGACATGCAGCTAATCCTTAAAAAACAGAGATGAGGCTCATATATCTGCAGGAACCACTATACTTTGCATTAGGAGATATGCCAGATAATCTACAGCATGCATGTGGCATAATTTTATAACTGTTCCTTCCCTCCTAGTTATTTTTCGTGTCCTTAAGTCGCCCTTCTCTTTGGCTGGACAAAGGCAATAGGGCCAGTGATAGCCAGAAAACTGCTGAAGATTCAGAAATTCAGTATTCTAAGGAGGACAGAGGGATCCCTGTTGTTATCCTTCATACTGAGACGAGGGTCAGTTAGTTTGAGAAAGTAACAATGTGACAAAAATAGTTCTAAACATCTTTTCAAGCTTCCACTTATGTCACTGTCTCATGGCCCACTTTCTCTTTTCTGCAGAATTTTTTTTCAAAGTACAAATATGGGAAGGAGAAGGAAATAAGTATCGTATATCAATATTTTTCCATTCTCCCCTATCTTGTATGTAGATCCCACATATATTGGAATTAGCCTGTTCCGTTCTCAAAATGACTAGTTTAAAATCCATTTTCTTCTTGAAACACCAAGATGAAACAGCATTACAAATTTAAGACTGTAATGCATTACTTTGAAAGTTGAGAGAACATTCTGTGACTTTTATATTATTTATACTACAACATATGTTGATAATGTTTACATTTTTTATCCTGACTACCAAAGTTTATAACTGTTGTAGGAATCAAGAAACTACTGAAGGATAATATTTAAACAGCAGCCTTGCAGAATGCTGATAAGATTCACTGTCTTCTTGGGTTAATTTTGCCAATAATTTGATTGGTCTGCTGTTTTTGAAAAATGTGTATGCAAGGTAACATTTGTAAGACTGTTTAAGGCTTCTTCAAATTCTCTTTCCCCCCCCCCCCCTCCAACCTTGCTGTAGTCTCTTTAACTATATCTGGTAGTTGCTCTTTTCCCAGACTAGATAATAAATGGCACCAGAAATTAAAGAGTCCTTTGCAATATGTTATATTGCAATGCTTAAAGATGTTATCTACATAATATTAATATTTATTTTTTTATTTATTTCTGTCCTGACTTTATTATTTTTATAAATAACATATAAATAGCTTACTAAGATACATAATATATAAATTTCTCTAATTTTTTATTACCAATAGATCAATTCAATGATTTTGTAAAATAATCATTACGGTGTATTAGGACTGTGGAAAGTTTTAATGGGCTGATTTGATTAGAAAATGTGTAGAGCAGAGCCTCAAAATCCAGATTCAGATCCACTGGAACAGAGCCTCATAGTGATCCAACATTGTGTGGAATGGATCAAAGTATATAAACCTCTTTCAGAGTTGCTTCTCTGACCCTTTAATGAATATATCACTTTATGCATGTGCAGAAGCCAGAGCTGGACTGCTCTGCCTTGAAGCTGCAAGGGGGCATCTGTTCCTCCCCCCCTCCCTGATTCTTGGCTTTGACCAAAGTGTCAAGAAAAATAACCCCATCATTGCACAAGCAATTTACAGTAACCAACCCGGTGCCATTCAGTTTATGTTGGATTTAAATTTCCAGAATTCTCAGCCAACATGGCTAGCCCCTACTTCTACTTTTATTTTCAAGGAAATAAAATTTAAATTTTATGGAAGTTTGTTCTGTAATTCTATACTTTGTATACCATACCGCCATGGTGGCGCAGTGGTTTAGAATGCAGTACTACAAGCTACTTTTGCTGACTGCCGCCTACCGTCTGCCAGCAGTTCAGCTTTTCAATTCCCACTGGCTCAAGGGTCACTCCATCCTCCTTCCATCCTTCTGAGGTTGGTAAAATGAGAACCCAGATTGTTGGCAGCAATATGTTGGCTCTGTAAACCACTGTGGTTTACAGAGAGGGCTGTAAACCACTGTGAAGCGGTATATAAGTCTAAGTGTTATTGCTGAGTTAATTTTTAAATTAACAGTAAGCATTGTTAGAATCAGCTTTGTGTCCCAAGCTGTACTTTATTTTGCTATGTTGTTTGATGGCTGGTCTACATTTGCTCCTATGATCACACAGTATGAATTCTGCTTTCTTGAGATTATGATAAAACCTGTTTATTTGTGCATATGAATAGTAAATCAGTGAGTAAATAAGGGCAAGATGATTGCAATATTAGCCCATAATCCATTGTAGATAAGTCAATAAAATTATTCAAAAGCTTTTCAATTACACACATACACACACACACACATACACACACATCATGGAAAAGATCAAAAGTTCATATATGGCTGTTGGGATCATTTCAGTCTTACTGGGTCATTAAGGTCTAATTAGTACTTAATTATCTAATAGATCTTGATTGTTCTAGGTAAATTACTCTCTACATAATTAATACTTTTTGAAGCATGTTTTTATAATATATTTTTATTAATAATTCAGTGCATAGCTGAAACATACAAGGATGCAGAAAAAAGATATTTCCTAAAGATACCTCTTTTACTTTAGCAGTTGTAAGCTTCGATAAAACAGATGTTTTGGAGGGATTACTCATGCAACTCCCTTATAAAACTACTCCCAAAATATCCTATAGAACCACACATAACAGTTAAACCTCACCCAGGCTGAACTTTCTGATATAGTCAGTGGCTATCAACCAAGGACATCTTACTCTTTCATAAGACCTTTTTCCAGCATGATTTTGGAAGTTCTCCTCATGCCATAAGTAACATAGGTAGAATATCGGTAGAGTTTTATGGCTATTAAGATATAATTGTCCAGAAGGAGAAGACCCATCCTTGTCCACCCAAGGACAAGGCAATTCTTGCCTCAGACATTTTTCTTCAATTTCTTCATCACAGTTTTTATTGGGTGAAAATAACACTAATTCATTGTTTGAATTGTCTGATTTATATCCTAAATCTAATAGTAGTTGCAATAATTTCTTTTCCACATGGAATTGTTTTCAAATATCAAATGATGTAATATTTTAGTTTGCCAAATATTGCCATATTTTGTAAACTACCTCCCCTGAAATCAATGGAATTTATCAATGAGAAAGAATATTTAGGCTTGGGAGAATGATTAAATGTATCAAATAGGAGAAGCGTAGCTTCCCTTACCATACAGCATAAGTCTATTTGACAATCTTCTCTCTAAATTCTTAGAAATTGAGCTCCATGACTTTCATCTAATTTCTAAGAATTTACATGAAAGTCATGAAATTCCAGGGCTACTGGCCCTAATGGCAATGTGGCTGCCTCTGAAGGCCGTCTTGCTGATTGATTAAAGTTGGTTGGTTCCTGTTGGAGAACCAACTGCTGGACTAGATGGATGAAGGGTCTGATCCAGCAGGAATCTGTTTATGTACTTATATAGAAATTATATCACTTGATTACATTAATTAGGCAGCATTGATTGGAGAGATCCCCTCATTTTATCTTCCTACCGGTAGTAACCATTATGTGAGATAGGCTGAGGTGAACATTAATAACAATTAAAGACACCCAATGAATTGCTAACTATTCAGAAAACAGTTTAAGTATGTTGTGTGAATACCATAATAGCTTATTTATGATAGATATCCTTTTTTAATGCAGGGAATTAAAAAACTGTGGTTCAATTTGGCTTTTTAACTAATACCCAAGCAGCCAAATAATTATTTACAGGTTTGTGGAAATTGTTTCTATCTGTGATATCATTCTAGGAGGTAGTTCTATATGAAATTAGCCTAGGTTCCCTATGTCATATGAGGACTTGAGATATGGGTATTTTTGTGTCTTTAAATAGAACTTCCCCAAGGTACATTTAGGGTAATTGTTGACAAACAGCCAGTAAGTAATATCTATAAATACCATTTACGGAAGGTTTTCCCCCAAATTATCTCTTAAAGTTAAACCTTGTGCTGCTATCAGTCTCCTGCTGACTTCTCTTAGATAACCAGCTGCTGTTTATCAGAAGAAATTACTAAAAGTACATTTTAAAACATGTGAACAGTTTTGCCTGACTGGTTCTAGAGGTCCTAAACTAGGAAATTCAGATAGCCATCCTGCCTGTAAGTTTCTGCTTGTGCTAATTCAGAACCAAATATTACCAAATATAGAAACTGTGCTTGTGAGAGATAGCATTTAAAAAAAAAATCCTCTCCCAAAATGACAATTTGCCCTGTTGGTAGACTGTTGGATAATGATTAGAATTCACCCTGATTGAACTCAATAATGGCCTGTGGGTAAGTGAATGACAAAACAGCCTAATCCTTTATAATCCTTACTAGTTTAACTCAGGTCAGCCGTAATACTGAATTTTTAAACATGAAATATTTTCTACTCCTGTATAATAATATATTTGTCATAACCCACATATATATCTAGGCCATCTGCCCTAGTTTTTGAAAAACTATAGGTGAACTGTATTCTACATAAATACTTTTACCTTGTGTTTTTGTAGATTTCTGTCTCTTTTCTTACTCTGTGATTGAAGAACACCAGGTAGCAAATCAAATTCTATTAGTAGTAGCCATTTGAAGGGAAATTATGTTTTTCAAACCACTGAAATGCTCTAAATCTTGTAGTTATGCAGGGCCAACTGAGAATTAGACTTGTCAAATGTCAAATATGTAATTGCTTTCTTAGCCTGCAGATGTTCCTATGAAATTAGCTCATATTAAGATTCAGGATTACAAAACGTGTTTTGCATATGCAGATTATGATCTTTAATAGATTTTTATTAGCTTTTAAATGTTTCCTCAACTGATATGCAGGAGCAATTCAATTTATCACAGCAAGATCACATTTGATCAATGTGCTATCTTAACATCATTGGGAAATTTGCTATGGGGACAAATGATTGTATCTTTATAATTTTCAACTCTTTGTTCTTATCATATTGCTTAACCTGGCAAAGACATTAGTGAAACTATATCCAAAACATTGATTCAAGGTAAGAAACTAATTCAGACTTTTTGTTATAAGGCACCAGGTCTCTTTTAGTCAGGAACCAGTTTATGGACAAAGTCTACAACAGCTATTTTTTATTTCAGTGCTGAAAGGTGGCCCAGTTGAAGGAATTTACAAATTGAAGCAGTTCCATATTCATTGGGGTTCCTGTGAAGGCCAGGGTTCTGAACACACTGTTAATGGGGTGAAATACGATGGAGAGGTAAGACCTTCATTAATTTCCAAGTGTCTATTTGTGTGCGTGTTCACTATTGAAAAATATACTGAAATATATAAGAAATGGATGTTGGGATGGGCCAAATTAATATTTGATGGCAGCTGGAATTCATTTCTAATCAATATTTATTTAGCAACCATTTAGTAAAATGGACCACACGAAACATTTTTGCATATTCTCTATCTACTAATATTATTAGCCTGAAGTCTATGTTAACCTAGTTTTTTTAAAGTATACTTTAATAGTGACCTACCAGGATAGGATGGGTGATAAAAACCACCCATCCTTTTCTTTTTATAGCAACAACATGAGAGGCATTGAAATGAAAATAATTGAATCTCATTACAACTAAGGGTTCTTAAAAAGGGATTGCTCTAATTTATGCTGATTCAAGTTCTGCATCATTATCAAAACTATACAGTATCTCATTCGGAATCTGTATTAGGTCATTAAAAGCATTGTGTCCCAGGTAAAAGAAGGGATCAAATATTCTTGATGAAATATTTTAAAACTAGTAATTTAGTTTCTGCACTGAGTAGGGGTCTTTCCAAATTTCTGTGTGATGCTTATAGTGGCCATATTTCTTTTTATCCTGAGACAAAATTGGTAATGGAATAAAGAATTCTGTCAATCAAGTCCAATAAAATAAAATGCAATTAGTATTGAAAGCTAAAAATGTTATCAGTTTTTGGAGTCTTAGAATTGTACAATTGGAAGGAACATTTAGTTTATCAAGTCCAACTTTGAAGGAATCCAAAATAAAATAACCCATAAATTGTGAATTTTTAGGAGGATTAAAGTGAAATCAAAAAAGGCTTTTCAGAAAGTAATTGAGAAATTCTAAGCTATTTGTGGCCTTCATGAGTATGTGCCAAAATTTTTGCTGCTAAAATTTGGTGGCAAAATGAGCAATCATTAGTAATGCAACACTATTTTTAAAGTGTTTATTAAAAATACATTTATTTTTCACGCTAACAAAAAGTTGCACTGTCAAAATTCAGCCATTTCCCTGCCAAATTTTGGTAGTACACCTTTGGACCATTTGGGAAGTTTTGAACCATTTTCAAAATCAACTCTCCAAATAATTTGTGCCTTTTCTTATTATATCGCTACCATTTCATCAATGTCACTGGTAACTCTCTAGAATGCAAAAAGTTATTATTTCTGATCCTCATAAAGTTGCCCACATTTGATCTAGCTAATATAGTTGTTCTATATTCATACTTACAGTCTAGGGTGAACTTATTTTACAGGCCTGTCGGTCACTACTCAAAAAATGATACGGAGCTATCATTTTGATGATAAATGCAATGGATACATTACCACTTCTAAGAGGAATTGCCCTGTCTTAGACACTTTAGGTCAGCCTTTTCCCGTCTGATATTCAGATACTCCTAGTTAGATTGAAATCCCAATGCAGAGTAACAGCTAGAAGGCCAACAGGTGGGAAAAGTTACTGTATGACACTTAATTCTGTAACTATCAGTTTGAATTTAGTCCAGGAGGAAATTAGCAGTCAATGGACATAGTAGAAAACCAGTGAGTAGTAAAAGCATTCAAAAATAATTTTTGGTACTGCATTTTGTACTGTTTTTTCATAGCTCTTGCAATTTTTTTTCGATCTACCTGATCCTTCTCAAATTTATATATAGTATAGTTCTTGCTTTCACAGAAATGTTTGCATAAAAGGATTGGCAGTCTGCTCACATATTAGTAATGATTTGAATGGCATGAGAAGACAGTGTGAGAAATATAGTTGTATTTGAATATTTTATTGCATGGGAAAAGGAACTAACAAACCAGTTCTTTCTTTTAATGTCTCTGAAATCAAGAGACTCTTTCAGGCTAAAGATTAATATATAATTTATTGAGTCCTCTGTTTAAAGGAAAGACTATTAATGGATGTTTTCTGTCTTCTGTATTTTTCTTGATTGCAGCTCCATTTAGTGCATTGGAATACAAAATATGGAACTTTTGAAGAAGCTGTGAAGCATCCTGATGGCCTGGCAGTTGTGGGAGTTTTTTTGAAGGTTAGTATCTTTCTATTTCCTTCTGTAATGTTTGTATGTTCAGAATATTTATTGAGCAAGGTGACTTTGTGCTTTACTCAGAAGTGAATTAACTGCCTACAGTCATTCCAGATGTTTCAATGATAACATTGTTCCCTTTATATTAATTTCTACGGAAGAGGTCAGTTAATTTTTTTTTAAAGAATCTTAAGTTTGGAAAGGGTCTAAAAGTCAGGTGGGCATATTTTCTGTTCCGCTACAGGATTATCAGAAATTGATTTAATTTATATGCAACAAGATTCCAAATAAGATGCACGGTTTGCAGAGAAAATAAGCCTTTATGATACAAGTGAGCAAACACATTGCAGAAAAACAGATACCAGTAAAGCTTCTTACCTAAAATTCACGAAGACCCAGTCTTAACTATATTTAACATATTCTTGCAACATATTGTATTCAAATATGAGGTACAAGTACAAAATTCATATGCACATGTACCTAATATAACAATCATATGAATTTGATGCATCTAATAGATTTTTAAATTTTTCCTTTTAAATATATCCGAAGAGTTGAGTTTAAATGGCTCTTCTGTATAAAATAATAAGCAACAAAAATTATGTATATTTGATCTGTAGTTATGCATATTTTTGTTATACTTCATTGTATATATATTCATGTCTACATTTTTATGTTACTCTATGTAGCGTTACATTCCATTGCAATTGGCAAGTTTGCTTTTCCAAATGTATTTCAGAAAAGTGGTAATAGAGGATAAACAAAGTCAATATTGTTTTAGGAGCTGAGTATTGATTTTCTTTTGGAATTAATATTAACTTTTTGGAAGGAGGTCAGAGGGCCAAATTTGTAAGGCTTCTTCAGTTGGTAAATTACACAAACATATGCACATGAGCAGAAGAAACTCAAGTTTCTCTTTATCCTTTTATTTCACAGGTTGGAAGTCCCTGTCCTGGACTACAAAAAGTTGTGGATACACTAGATTCCATTAAACACAAAGTAAGTGCTTATTTTTCTTGGTAGACAGTAATATCGGATCAGTTAATTTTATTATTCTTTGAAAAAATGTTACTGTACGTTGTGTGTGTGAAATAAAATTGATTTTTATTTGTATTTTAAATGGCAATGGTTGCTTAACTATATCTTGTTTTTAAATGCTATATTTAATCATAGCAGACATGTTTACTTTTCATTTCTACCTATATATATTAAAAGCTTTTGTTCATTTGGTATCCCTCAGGGAGGAGGTAAAATAGCATATACTCTTTATTACTATAGTTTAGGGATGGGTTCCGACAGTCACTACTTCTGGTTTGCTTGTGGGTGCGTAGTGCAATACGAATTGCTCTGCACATGTGCAGAAGCAAAAAACAAATGGTTGTTCGGGGGCATCGCAGGCCTGTGTCGCTGCCGCTTCCAGTGACCCAGGCCACCAAACAACTACTGGTTCGCCTGAACTGGTCTGAACCGGTAGGAACCCATCACTGCTATAGGTGCATTAAACCATATTTATAAAACAAAATCTTAGCATACATTTTATCATAGTCTTCTACTCCCAGAATTTCTGATTGGAAAATTCTGGGAATTGAATTGAAATCTATATATTTGTGTTGCCAAGATTGAGAAACACTATACTGAATTGTTTTATCAAACTTCTCTCTTCTAGGAGAAAGAAGCTAACTTTACCAGCTTTGATCCCACTGTTCTTCTACCTGCCTCTCTTGACTATTGGACTTACCCAGGATCACTGACCACACCACCTTTGCTTGAATGTGTCACCTGGATTGTTCTGAAGGAGCCTGTATCTGTGAGCAAAGAACAGGTAAATTCATTTGCTTCAAACATTTTTGCCACTAGGCAACTAGGAGTTACTAATCTCACCTCTAATATCTAAGTAGAGAGCATGAGCAAATGGTTTTTCCAATCGAATTTCACAATGCTAGACTAAGCAACATGAAGCTGCTTTTGCTCCTACTCCACATGGATATGGACATATGGACACACACACACGCACTCACACACACACACACACACAGAGTGTATGGCTATGTAGGCTTTCAATCTTGTGTACTTATTTTAGAAGTGCTTTCAGGTGTAGTTGGCTCAGTGTGATTTTGCATGATGGCATGGATATTAAGCGTTTTTATTTGCTGAAATGTTCATTTTTATTTGTTTGTTTATTTGTTTGTCAAACATGTACAAGATAACAAGTATAGGTATGAACATAAACATGAACAAAGGAAGTAAATACAGATAAATGGGGACAGTAAGACAGGGTCAGTAGACACACTGGTGCACTTATGCACACCCGCTTTACAGACCCTTAAGAATGGTCCACTTAAGGTGTAGACAGTTTGAGATTAAAGCTGTGAGGTTTGAGGCTGTAACAACAGAGCCGGGTAGAGCATTCCA
The DNA here is from genome assembly GCA_039707465.1 of Rhabdophis nuchalis. Lineage (NCBI taxonomy): Eukaryota > Metazoa > Chordata > Lepidosauria > Squamata > Natricidae > Rhabdophis > Rhabdophis nuchalis. The sequence continues at coordinate 191,016,844 of CM077645.1, forward strand.
GGCGTTGACCACTTGAAGGTTGAGAATTCAATCCTAGGCAATGGCAGATATTTCTCTCAGGGCACAAAGAAATAATAACAGCTGTGAACTCCATGTAGGAGTCAGGAAGGGTATCCAGTCAGTAATAACTCAGCTTCACCGAGTTGCCGAAAGACTACCCCAACTAGTCCCGAATTAAGGGTCTTTATTTTAACTGCTTTGTATTATTTTGTAACCTTTTATTATATTGGAAGCTACTCAGTCACTGTATCAGGTGGATGGGAGATATAAAAAAATTAATATATGCATACAGGTAGTCATCAACTTACGATCACAAAACAGAAAAAAATCTGTTGTTAAGTGAAACATTTGTAAGGTGAATTTTGCCCCATTCTATAACCTTTCTTGCTACAGTTGTTAAGAGAACCACTGTAGCTAATAAGTTAGTAACCTAGTTGTTAAGTGAATCTGACTTCCCCATTGACTTTGCTTGCCAAAAGGTGGCAAAAGGTACTCACATGACTATGGGACACAGCAATTTAGTCATAAGTACGAACCAGTTGCCAAGCATCTGAATTTTGATCACCTGATCACGAGGATTCTAAAAAGGTTGTAACTGTGAAAAAGCCCCTAAGTCACTTTTTTCACTGCTGTTGTAACTTTAAACAATCACTAAATGAACTGTTATAAGTCAAGAACTACCTGTACTTAATTCTCCTAAAGGGCAGGTGGGAATGTTGATTGAGCAGCAGCTGAAGATTGTGATCAGAGCCTTTGCTCAACTTTGCCTACTACTCAGTTGTGGACCTTTTTTGGCACAAAACACCAGTGGTGAAATTCAAATTTTTTTATTACTGGTTCTGTGGGTGTGGCTTGGTGGGCGTGGCAGGGGAAGGATACTGCAAAATCCCCACTCCAGGAGAAGGATACTGCAAAATCCCCATTCCCTCCCCACTCCTGGGACCAGCCAGAGGTGGTATTTGCCGATTCTCCGAATTATTCAAAATTTCCACTACTGGTTCTCCAGTACTGGTCAGAACCTGCTGAATTTCACCCCTGCAGAACACCCTTATGGCAGTAACTCATGCCCCTCATCATGAAGAGAAGGAGACTACTGGAAAACAGTTTACATGATTCTTCCTTGTAGACTTAGAAATTGTAACAGATCTTGATTACTGTTTCTACCAGATTCTACCATATTTTTGGAAAAGAGACATGGTCTTTTCTGGGCAGTGGAATCTAAGGGGCTTTTCTGACTAGAAATGTTATTAAAAGGCATAAGCTTTCATATAATGAAGCATTCTGTTTGCAAGTAGAAGCTGTTTTCATTCAGTTGGGGGAGTTCACAGACATAATACCTCTAGTCCAGGGGTGTCAACTCATGTCGTCATGTTATCGTCACATGATGTATCATGACTTTGCCCCCCTTTGCTTAAACAGGGTTGGGCATAGCCAGCACATGACACATCCAGTCCATGGGCCACGAGTTTGACACCCCTGCTTTAATAAGTTAAATGATATGAAGGTTGTGTTGACCAGCATAGTTCACTTCATTGTGTGTGCATCAACCATTTCACATGTATGAGTGCTTTGATATGGATGAATGTACAAAATAACATCTACGTACACATTTATGCTCTGGCAAATTAAAATTAGACATGAATTCTCCTCTTTATCATTTATTGGTCTGTATAATTCAGGCTCAAGCAGAAATATTAAAATACACAAAGATCCAACATGATAATGGAAGAGCTGTTACGTTATATGTAAAGAACATGGGAATCCAGGATATTCTTAAGTATATTTTCCTATAATTTAAACCCACGTATCTCTCTTATAACAGATTGAACCACTGAGGCCCAGTGCTCCAGTGCTTTTATGCTCCAGACTACCACAATCTAGAACCATGATTGGCATGCCTTTACAAAAAGGTTAGCCGTCACTGATCTAGAACATTCATGACATGTTGCATTTCAACTGGTACACTTGCCCAGAACAATTGAAGCCAATACCAGACTAGGAAGGGTAGGATGGAAGACCATTTGCTAATTTTTTGTATTTGTGACTACATATACACATTAGGAAAAATTGTTTTCCTAATAAGTCTTACATCACAACCCTAAGAATTCTGCTTGAAGTAGACGAATACTAATACCTTTTCTTTCCTCTAGATCAACAAAATCCGCTGCCTTTGCTTCAATAAGGAAAATGAACCTCAATGCAGCATGGTTGACAACTGGCGCCCTTGTCAGCCTCTGAAGAGCAGACAAGTTAGAGCCTCTTTCCAATAAGCTATTGCTATTAGTTCTTCCTGCTGAGCACAAATCAAAATGCAATACATGCACTTGCTTCATTCCTCCCCCTCTCTTTTCCTACTGTTCTTTTTTTCTTCCCATCTTTGTTTGTAGTGAAAAGGAAAAGGCCATCAGCAAAAAGGAAAAGCATAGTTATAGCAGTGTGGATGTGTATCTGCAGGATCTGATACTTGATAAGAATTGCTGTGGTGTTCATGTTGGCACTGCAACATGACATCATCTTTTGCAGCTTGCTAAGGGGCTGGTTAATAAGCCACAAAAATGAAGCCATTTCTTACAGAACAACTGTATAGAATAAAATCTTACATGCACTAAATAACTTGAATCTTTAATGGAAGCACATGAATGCATCTGAAGTAGACATTCTTCATCTGATTTAGGATATTTTGACTCAACCTAGTCATTGAAATGCAGCTATTGGTACTGAAGAATAAATGTCTTAGCTTTTAAATAGTTTGATGTGTAAATATTGTTTTGCATTTTAATCATGAATCTGAACCATAACTTAATGTTAGTATGCTTTTATTTTTCTAATTACAGATGTTAACGAATCTAAATGAAATGCTATTGTGTTTAAAGAAAAGAATGAAGGCAACATTTAAAAATAATGTCATAATTTAAATAAAAATATTGTATTTTAGATATATTCTCAAATCAATAAAGTTGTTTTTGGTCTCTAAACTGCAATGCAGATAAAAATTACAACTCGACATATGGTAACTCATAGATACTTTACTGCAGTATAAAAATATTTGTCAGCATCCAGCTTGAGTATCCAAATAAAAGTCCAGAACCATTTCTGTTCTGAAAAGCTTACTGTTTATTGAATACATAGCATGGTAATGGCGAAATAAAACTAACTCTGAATTTCTCAGGCAGCAGTTCACAGTATTAAACAATGAAGTTCCCCAGCCCAACTCCCAGCCTTCCATGTACACCATGTAAACAAGTGTTCTGTGTTATGGGAACCATCTGCCTCATTCCTCACACCTATTTATGTCCCTGAAAAGTTTCTAGGCTCTCACAAATTTCAATGGAACTGGAGAAGTTTTCTCCAACTAACCCAGAACAGAAGGATCTAGACAAACTTGAACATTGGGCACTGTCTAATAAAATGAAATTCAATTGTGAAAAAAGTAAGGTCCTACATATAGGCAAGAAAAACCAAATGCACAAGTACAGTATAGGTGGTACCTTGCTCAATAGTAGCAACTGTGAGAGGGATCTCGGAATCCTAGTGGACAACCATTTAAATATGAGCCAGCAGTGTGCAGCAGCTGCCAAAAAAGCCAACACAGTTCTAGGCTGCATCAACAGAGGGATAGAATCTAGATCGCGTGAAGTGTTAATGCCACTGTATAGTGCCTTGGTAAGGCCACACTTGGAATACTGCATACAGTTTTGGTCGCCACGATGTAGAAAAGACGTGGAGACTCTGGAAAGAGTGCAAAGAAGAGCAACCAAGATGATTAGAGGACTGGAGACTAAGACATATGAAGAACGGCTGCAGGAACTGGGTATGTCTAGTTTGATGAAGAGAAGGACCAGGGGAGACATGATAGCAGTGTTCCGATATCTCAGAGGGTGCCACAAAGAAGAGGGAGTCAAACTTTTCTCCAAGACACCTGGGGGCAGGACAAGGAGCAATGGGTGGAAACTAACCAAGGAGAGAAGCAACTTAGAACTAAGGAGAAATTTCCTAACAGTAAGAACAATTAACCTCTGGAACAGCTTGCCTCCAGCAGTTGTGAATGCCCCTACCCTGGAAGTCTTTAAAAAGATGTTAGACAGCCATTTGTCTGAAATGGTATAAGATTCCTGCCCATGCAGGGGGTTGGACTAGAAGACCTACAAGGTCCCTTCCAACTCTGCTATTGTATTGTATTGTATTCCGGCAGGCACTACTGCTGGTTTCCTCATGTGTGTGCTGTGTGTGTGCACACGCTTCACATGCTTGATATGCACTGCATGCACATGTGCAGTGCAATTAAAATTGTTCTGCGCATGCTCAGAACTCAAAAACAAGATGGCACTGCGTATGGCACCGCCCAGAGAACTGTCCTGAAAAGCTTACTGTTTATTGAATACATAGCATGGTAATGGCGAAGTAAAACTAACTCTGAATTTTTCAGGCAGCAGTTCAAGGTATTAAACAATGAAGTTTAAACTACTACTGCTGGTTTGCTCATGTGCGCACTTGATGTGCACGGTGTGATCATGTGCAGTGCAATTAAAATTGTTCTGCGCATGCGCAGAACTCAAAAACAAGATGGCGCCTGTGGCACTGCCCGGAGTACCGGTTCCCGGACGTGGCAGGCCTGGGTTGCTGCCAGTTCCAGCAACCCAGGCCGCCACACCACTATCTGAACTAACCCATTCGTAATCAACACCTCCCCCACTTTACTCTAATGTTGAAGAGGCAGGTAGCAGCCAATATTTTACTCTTGACAATATTTACATTTCTCATTTTTAAAAACGAACAGCTATCCATATAACACATTAAAACAAAATAATGCTTTTGAATTCTACAGCTTCTTGAGTATTTATTATTCATTCATTTATAAAAACCATGTACTGCCCAAGTCCCGGTAACTGAAGAACATCTAAGAGACACACCGCTGTTCCTTTTTCCTTCTCTGAACGAGGAGGAAGAGCTCTGAACTTGAAGAGAAAATTCAGCATTAAATCTACCCACCAAAATGAACTTGATATTCCCAAAGTGGGGATGTAAGGAAATAATTCTAATTTCTAGCAGGAAGCCATTGATTAAGCAGAATGGAATGCATGACTAGGTCACACCAGCTTGATTATCCATGAGTTACACAGTGATGTTGCAGAGCCTGCTTTACTATTGCAATAACATCAATATTTTGTGGATCATAAATAAGACACATTCTTTAGGAAGGAAGGCATTTCCACATGTATTTTACAAGCAAGCATAGATAAGCCAGTGCCTTTCTAAGCATAAGAATGTGCTACAAATATGATGCTGATGTCCATTTTTTCTACAAATTCATGGAGATCTAATACCCTAAGTGGATCCCCCCCAAAGAGATTTTCCCAAGTATTTTAAGGGGGAACGTAGATAAAGCCAGTTTGAAAACTCAGGGCCCTTCTAAGCATAACAGTGGGCTACAAATTTGTTAGTGATATCTATTTTACTGTCTGAATTCATGGACACCTAACCATAACCCTATGTGAATTTTCCCTCATATGAGATTTTCCCATGTATTTTACCAAGAAATGTAGTTACCGGTAACCATTAGCTAACATGGTTAGTCTGCACCCTCCTAAGTACATCAAATATGAACAAATATGAACGAATAAAATCAATGCACTATGAATCCATTGGCAATGCCTATTATACTCAGGCGCTCGTGACGTCCCGACTCGACTACTGTAATGCTCTCTACATGGGGCTTCCCTTGAGGTGCACTCGAAAGCTACAGTTAGTGCAGAACGCAGCCGCGCGGGTGATTACGGGAGCCCCTAGATGCTCCCATATAACACCAATCCTGCGTGAGCAGCACTGGCTTCCTGTGGTCTTTTGGGTGCGCTTCAAGGTCCTGACGACCATCTTCAAAGCGCTCCATGGCTCGGGACCTAGTTACATGCGAGATCGTCTCCTGCCCCATACATCCCTACGGCCGATTCGCTCCCACAGAGAGGGCCTTCTCAGGGTGCCGTCGGCCGGACAATGCCGACTGGCGACACCCAGGGGAAGGGCCTTCTCTGTGGCGGGCCCTGCCCTGTGGAACGACCTGCCCCCTGAACTCCGTACCATTACTGACCTCCACCTCTTCCGCCAGTGTTTAAAAACACATTTGTTTCATCAAGCCGGCCTTGCATAGCCTCCGCTGTTGACTAGTTTAGATAGTTTTAAAATTGGGGGGTCTTAATTGGTTTTTAGCACAGGATTTCATATTTAATAAGCTTTTAAAATTTTATATTTTTGTATTGTTTTGTATATTATTTTAATTTTCCTGTGCGCCGCCCTGGGTCCGTTTGGAGAAGGGCGGAATATAAATCGAATAAAATAAATAAATAAATAAAATACCTGGAAGAGAGAAATGTAATGAACAAACTTGGAATCCATGGGCATTTCTGGCAGTGGACATTGACATACTGTGAAAAATCTTTCTGATTCAGAAAACATTGTGTTATTAAAATACAAACATAACTCTAATTATTCTCTTACTATTAAAGGGTGATTCTTGATTGTCACATTTGGTTCATTAAGGAATTGTTCTTTGGCCACTTTCTTTGCTGCTTCATTTCCTGGAGTGGTCACAGCAGTCTCCTGACTATTTTGCAACAATGTGGGAAAGCACACTAATGGAACTCCACTGCATGGCACCTTTTGAGAGTTAAAATGGCTTTGAAGTACAAAACAAACAGATGGCAAGCTCCTTTTGGGAATGACTGAGAGTTTAGCAATTGCCATGTGGTGCATAAATGGGAAGTGAATTTACTAGATGTATTCCAAGTACATTTGTTAATTAAAGGATTCTTGAAATCAGTTAGGAGATAATTAAACATCTGTCTGTCTTTGTACTCTCCATCCATAAAAGAATCGTCATATTGAAGGATGCTATGATTAGCTATTTAAAAGTCAGTAGGATTTAATCATGAACAAAAAGATGATTAGGGGACTGGAGGATAAAACATATGAAGAACTGTTGCAGGAACTAGTTTAATGAAAAGCAGGACTAGGGGAGACATGATAGCAATGTTCCAATATCTCATGGGCTGCCACAAAGAAGAGGGATTTTAAAAAGCACCTGAGGGTAGAACAGGAAGCAATGGGTGGAAACTAATCAAGGAGAGAAGAAACTTAGAACTAAGGAGAAATTTTCTGACAGTTAAAATAATTAATCAGTGGAACAACTTGCCTCCGGAAGTTATGAAACGAAGTTTTAAAGAAGATGTTGGATAACTATTTGTCTGAAGTGGTGTAGGGTTTCCTGCTTAAGTAGGGGGTTGGACTAGAAGACCTCCAATTACTTAAATAAACCTAAGGAAGAGATCAGGGGGGACATTGACCTGGTTTACAGAATAAACTCAGCATATGCCAGAATAAATGAATTACCCAGAGAGATACATATTAAATTTGTTAGAAGGTCTACCAGGGAGGGAATATTGAGGGCGCAGAGAGAGGGTCCGTTAATGTACCAGCAAGAGGCTTTTTTGTTGTTGCAATGAATAGAAACATGGTTGAATTTTATTTCAATGAATTTCAAAATAGCCTGGCAATAGGACTTTCCTCCTCCTTTTTCTATAGCACTCTATAAACTATTTTTATTCTCTAACCTGAATAGTAAGACAACTGGCTGAGAATTCAACATTCAGGCTGTTTTCAAGGTTTGCTGTTTCTGTATTGACAATGTGGAAAGAGACAGGAGACCCTGTGAAGAGAAGGGCGACCACAAATACTGCCCACCTAAGTTCTAAAGTGAGAATCAGACACTGATTTGGTCAACATTAGAATTGCACATTTTCTGCTTAAAGGAAGAGAATGATTCCTCTCAATTTCTTTCTCACAAAGACTACCCTGAACTGCAGCCAAATTTTATTTTCAAGTTGCATGTTGTTAAACCTATGTAGAAAGAATAGGAACAAACATTTTTGAATTTGGCCCATTTATCTTGCAAAATTATTTTGGTGTATAATCTTTATCTTTATTTGGATTTGTATACCGCTTTGTATAATAGCTTAGGTGGCAAGTTTTATTTTATTTCCCCCCTTCAAGATTTGAGTTTTCTCAACTCAAGATTTCTGGGACTTAAAATGTTACAGGCAAACATAACTCAAGTAAATTCTGATGCAACCCACCTGGTCTAAAGGAACACTATATAGAAGAATTGCAGTGATTCATGCTGTCTGCTGGAATAACAGACAGCCCCCAATATGCATCTCTTCTTGGTAAATAAATTGAAAATAATAGCATATGTGTAAGGGAAGTATTGATACTTTTTAAAATATAACATAAATATTATTGCATAAGAACAAATGAGATCATATAAAGGCTCCTGGATTTGAAAAATACAATGTGTGTGTTTGTGTGTGTTGTAGCTATTCCATCAAATTATTTTGTGTGTGATAGGTTTATGCCCATAGCAAGCCTCCGGAACTCAACAATGCCAGTACCCACTAAAGAGAACTTGTAGGACAAGCAGATATTCATTCCTTAATAAACTTTGATATACACTCATGACAACCAAAGGATCAAAATAAAATAGTTGAGGAAGCAGAAGAGACAGCTTGGAAGGAAATGCTTTGCTGTAAAAAAAATTGATCTTGATAGAACATTAGAAGCAAAGGGTGGACCAATTGGAGATTGCTTTTAGAGGTAAATGAATATATAGACACCAGGTCAAAATGGTAATTGTTCAGAAATTTGAAAACAATGCTGAAAATAAAAAGGATTTTTCAGTGTGAGCTACTCTTTCTGAACTGGCAATACAACTTATAGGAAAGAAATGCTGATGGTAACAAAATATTTAATTTGTTCCTTTAAGCACCCACTATTCCACAATAAGGACAGTTGCCAACACTGCATGTTGCCATCTATTTTTTATTAAGTTCTCTGGAGTATTGAGAAGACTCTTGGAAGAGAGTAAGTGGTTGCCACCCAGCATTGCATTGTTTGAGGTGGGTGGCCATATCAATGATTTAAATAAGCCATCATTTAAAAAAAAAATAACAAGAGTAATAAGACAGCAGCAAAAACTCAAGCCATATATAAAATGCAAAATAAAGCAGAAACATAAATGAAATCTCAGAAAAGCTATCTCCTCTTTTGTAATTAAAATGAAAAGATTTAAAGCATGTATTTTTTTAAAGAGTAATACATTCCATTTCCATTTCCATTCTCTACAGTTGAGAAAAGGGTCGGCTCTTTGTATCTGTATATTCCTTTAGATAGCAAGGAAATGGGGATTTGTGAAATTGATTGGAATGTGTAGAAATGGAGTAGAACATGCAGCACTCTGCTTTTTAAGGCTTTTGAATTGTTCCCAGGAGCAAAGAAACAATGATAATTGGGGAAAAACTATTCTGAAGAAATTTGCTCAATGCTGACAGTTCCTGAAACACTTCTAAGTTAGCATTCTGGATGGCAATGCTAAAACTTCCAGATGCTTTTCAAGGGCAGGGTCACACAGAGAATTTGTTGCTCAAAGGTCTCTATTGCATGACTGTGGCAATAATAATTGCAATTAGTTTAAAACAAATTCACAATCAAGGTAAGACAAACATACCTCTCTGCTGCTCAGATACACTGCAATTCCAGCATATATGGATATATTAGTAGTGCACAGAAGTAGTTTAGCAAGGAAGAGTCAAAGGACATTTTTAATCAAATAAACATACTGATTTCCACTGAAATAGAGTAGAATAGAATAACAGAGTTGGAGGGGACCTTGGAGGTCTTCTAGTCCAACCCCCTGCTGAGGTAGAAAGCCCTACCCGATTTCAGACAAATGGTTATCCAATATCTTCTTAAAAACGTCCAGTGTTGGAGTAGTCACAACTTCTGGAGGCAGGTTGTTCCACTGATTAATTGTTCTAAGTGTCAGTTCATTTCTCCTCAGTTCTAAGTTGCTTCTCTCTTTGATTAGTTTCTACCCATTTCTTCTTGTTCTACCCTCAGTTGCTTTGGAGAATAGTTTGACTGTCTCTTCTTTGTGGCAGCCCCTGAGATATTGGAACACTGCTATCATGTCTCCCTTAATCCTTCTTTTCGTTAAACTAGTCATACTCAGTTCCTGCAACCGTTCTTCATGTTTTAGCCTTCAGTATCCTAATCATCTGTGTTGCTCTTCTCTGCACTCTTTGTAGAGTCTACACATCTTTTTTACACCGTGGCAACCAAAACTGAGTGCAGTATTCCAAGTGTGACCTTACCAAAGCATTATAAAGTAGTATTAACATTTCACGTGAACTTGATTCTATCCCTTTGTTTCTGCAGACTAGAACTGTGTTGGATTTTTTGGCAGTTGCTGTACACTGCTAGCTGATATTTAAATGATTCATAAATAAATGGGATTTATACATACTTAGCTCTAAAATGGGCAGACTGTGGAAGAGACCACATGGCTAGCCACTGAAGGAAGCAGTTGATTTGTAATGCAGATAGGAATACAAGTAAAGAATCTATTATAATTATTTCATCTTATATTTAAACATTAATGTCCTTCTGATGTAATAAATCTGATGTGGTTTGGTTTTGATTTAGCAAAAAATGCTAGCAAAGCTACTAATATATGTTATTATGTCTTCTTCAACAAATCACCTCAGTGCAATCCTGAGACATAAATACTCCATTCTTTCATTAGATTGCTAACTATTGCATTAAAACAGTTAAAAACACTATTTGTTCTTGAAAGAGCCAATTCAATGTGTTTAATAGAGCCATTTAGCAATGTAATCATGCACAAGAAGGCTTATCTTGTCTTTTTTCATGGGGTTTCCAGATGCACATCATGTAACCCTTACATAGCCCTGATATGTCTTTGATATTTTTTGAACATTTTTTTATTTACTGGGATGATCTTGATGCAGATAATGATGAACAAAACTAACTATGACACCAGTAAATGCTATCCTAATCTGGTATATAACTGCTGCAGAACAAGAATTTTTTTGCCAGTTAAATCAGCCAAAGGAGGTATTTTTTACTCTGACTTTCCCTTAAAATGTGCCTAGGCAGCTTTCATTGAGAAAACCTGTACATACAGCATCGGTTATATGGCCCATGGCAAAGCTGGCATTATGAGCTACTTCTAGGCCATCCTGTAGGTCTTGCTCATGCATAAGATAAAATAAAGGAACAGGAGAAGCAGGAGAAAAGGATTAGAGCACAAGTCCTATTATACTTGTCCTGAACCATTCAAATTAGGCTGCTGTACTAAGCTTCAGTGGATCCATTGTTGCTACTAGTTAAAATACTAATTTCCAGGCCAGTTTCCATATAGGAAATAAGAGGTGATGAGGCATGCTAGCTCTTATCCACTGCACACAATAAGTTGTTAGTTTGGCTTTAGTGGATTTCTTTTCTTCTGTATCAGATTGCTTTGGCAATCAGGACTGATAGATAGTCTCTGCCACTGCATTGCTCAGGAAATGATGCAGTTCTATGCAGTTTTATGCAGTGTTTCAGAAGGATAGATGTTGGTGGTTGCTCTGAATGACATTGACTGACCCCTTATGCACCCCCCCAAATGCCTTCTCCATTCCAAGAACATTTAAGAACAGCTCTCATAAAGCTAATAATTAATATGGTGCTTTATTGTGTCATGCATACACAATCTTATTCTCATTCACATACAGTTTGATTCTCATCCACACTTTAAAATTACAAAGTGCTTTTTGGAAACACATGTCTCGGGTTATTAAATACCCTTTCTCAGAAGTAATGTTTCTTTAGACATGAATCTCTTTCCCAGATGAATTACTATTTTCAATGGTAAGCCACAAATCACCTAAAGTAGAAGATAATGTGTGGTTATCACATTACACACTAAGATGCTGATTAGAATTCAGGGCAGGAATACATTTGTTTGATGGTGGTTGGCTCTTTCTCAAGTGCCCTACATGCATAGGAAACAAAGAAAAGGCCTCCAAATTTTGTAAACAAGTAGCAGGCTCATTCAAAGCTGCCACTCTTCATTTTGTCACTGATTCAGCAGTACATAATGTAGCTCTTAAATGAGAGTCTGACCTTGACTATGTACCATAATGTGTAAGAGTGTCAAGGAAGAGACAGTGGAACAGTTAACAAGCAGTGCTGTTCAAGGACAACGTTTCCTAAAGGAAAGGGTCAAAAGGAGAGAGCAAGATATACGAATGAATGAAAAAGGAGCAGATAAGATGCAGGACGGAAGCTCTCATGAAAACTAAAGCCACTGATTATCCGTTCTGTGCAGTATTTATTACTTTAAAAGTACAAATTAAACTTGCATACTAGGAACCATAATTGGAGCCAAAATGAAAATAAATGAACGAAAGTAATAGTAATCAGATGCCTGCCTGCCTGCCTACTGCCTCTCTCTCTCTCTCTCTCCCTCCCTCCCTCCCTCCCTCCCTCCCTCCCTCCCTCCCCCTCTCTCTCTCTCTCTCTCTCTCTCTCTCTCTCTCTCTCTTCCTAGCATTTTTCCACAAGTGCAGGGTTTGCTTTTTTCACCAGTGGATTCATTGGTTGCAATAGGAATTGACTACCCAGCTTGTCACCCAAGCCTGATATCATGGGCTGATACAGTGTGATTGGTTCAAAGTCACCCAACTAGCTTTCATGACTAAGGAGGGTCTAGAACCGACAACTTCTGAGTTTCTAGCATGGTGACTTAACTACTTGACCAAACCGGCAACAGTTAAGAAAGAATAAAATATAATTACAGCTGGCTCTCAACTTACAGTAGTTCACTTAGTGGCTATTTGAAGATACAATGGCACTGAAAAAAAGTGGCTTATGGTCATTTTTCACACTTATGACTGTTGCAGCATCATAATAATAAAATAAATAATAAATTTAATTTGTTGACCGCTCCCTCTCCCCGAAGGGACTTGGAGCGGTGCACAGGGCAAATAAAACAATAAATATACACACATAATAAAAACGAATTAAATAATATCCCTGCGCTAAAAATTCCCAGTTAAAAATTACTAGAATCCCCATCTAAAATTATTAACAACCCCATAGAAGGAAGACTACCCTAGGCCGGCCAAGCAGAACAAATATGTTTTTAGTTTTAGACAGAAGGAGCGGAGATCCGTGGTTGTTCTAATGTCGGGGGGAAGGTCGTTCCAGAGGGCTGGGCCCGCCACAGAGAGAGCCCTTCCCCTGGGTGTCGCCCGCTGACAAAGTCTAGTGGACGGCACCCGGAGAAGTCCCTCTCTGTGTGAGCGAATAGGCCGTGTGGATGTATGAGGCAGGATCCGATCCCGCAAATAGCTAGGTCCCGAGCCATGGAGCGCTTTAAAGATGATAACTAGAACCTTGAAGCGCACCCGGAAGACGACAGGCAGCCAGTGCAGCTTGCGCAAGAGCGGTGTTACATGGGTAAACCTTGAGGTTCCCATAATTGCTCGCACTGCTGCATTCTGGACTAGCTGAAGTCTCCGGGTGCACCTCAAGGGGAGCCCCATGTAGAGAGGGTTACAATAATCCAGTCGGGATGTCACGAGAGCATGAGTGACTGTGCGAAGGGCGTCCCGATCCAATAGGGGGCGCAACTGGCGAACCAGGCGAACCTGATAGAACGCCCTCCTGGCCACGGCTGTCACTTGATCTTCCATGGACAGCCGGGCATCCAGGAGGACACCCAAGTTGCGCACCCCATCCACTGGGGCAAGATGTTGGCCCCAATGGCCAGTGATGGAGTCAGCTGGTTGAATCAGGCTGCCGGAAACCACAGCCACTCGGTCTTGGTCGGGTTGAGCTTGAGTCCGTTTCCTCCCATCCAGATCCGTACGGCTTCCAGGCATTGGCACATCACCGCTACGGCATCGTTGGGGTGGTTTGGGGTAGATATATACAGCTGAGTATCATCAGCGTAGAGATGGTACTTACCCCAAAACCACGGATGATCTCACCCAGCGGCTTCATATATGTGTTAAACAGGAGAGGCGAGAGGACCGACCCCTGAGGCACCCCACATGTGAGGGGTCTCGAGGTCGACCTCTGCTCTCCTGTCAACACAAATTGCGATCGGCCAGAGAGGTAGGAGGAGAACCACCGTAAAACGGTGCCTCCCACCCCCAACCTCCCAGCTGATGCAATAGGATACCATGGTCGATGGTATCAAAAGCCGCCGAGAGGTCTAATAGGACCAGGATGGAGGAACAACCCCCATCTCTGGCCCTCCAGAGATCATCGACCAACGCGACCAATGCCGTCTCGGTGCTATGCCCGAGCCGAAAGCCGGACTGGCGCGGGTCTAGATAATCAACTGCCTCCAGGTGACGGGGAAACTGTTGTGCCACCACACTCTCAACAACCTTCGCCAAGAAGGGAAGGTTGGAGACCGGACGATAGTTGGTTAACAAAGCTGGATCCAAAGAGGGCTTCTTTAGGAGGGGCCTCACCATAGCCTCTTTTAGGGAAGCAGGCAAGGAACCGTCACTCAAGGATGCGTTGACAACCTCTTGGAGCCAGCCTTGTGTCACCTCCCAGGATGCCAGTACAAGCCAGGAGGGACACGGGTCCAATAAACATGTGGTGGCTCGCAGTCGCCCATGTAACCTGTCCATATCTTCGGAAGCAACGGAGTCAAACTCCTCCCAAACAAGATCTGTCACGTGGCATCCCACTGGACCATCAATGGGGGCTAGCTCGTTCTGTATCTGAGCGATTTTCTCCTGCAGAAAAATCACAAATTCCTCTGCTCTACCCTGTAGCGGGGCTTCCCGCACCCTCTGTTGAAGGAGGGAGCGGGTCACTCTAAACAGGGCGGCAGGGCGGTTTTCTGCGGATGCTATGAGAGTGGCACAATGATGACGTTTGGCCACTCTCAGCGCCACAACGTAAGTCCGTAAATGGGCTCTTACCTGTGTCCGGTCAGATTCAGATCGAGTAGACCTCCATCTTCTCTCTAGGCATCTCTTGTGGCGTTTCATCACCCTTAGCTCCTCGGAGAACCAAGGAGCCAGGGTGGCTCGCCGCCGCAAGAGAGGCCGCAAGGGCGCGACCCGATCCAAGGCTCCCGTGGTCGCAGTATTCCATGTGGCCACGAGGTCCTCCATCGGGGCGCGGGTCAGGGGTCCAGGAAGTGGCCCAAGCGCCGCCTGGAACCCATCAGGGTCCATCAGGCGCCTGGGGCAGAACCAGATTGGTGATTCAGGTTCCGCCTCCACGCGGAGGGGAGTAGCGGTCGGAAAGTCAATCATCTGATTGACATCTGGATGCTTGACAACTGATTCACATTTATGATGGTTGCAGTATCCTGGGGTCATGTGATCACATTTTGTGACCTTCTGACAAGCAAAGGGAAACCAGATTCACTTAATAACCATGTTACTAAGTTAACAACTTCAGTGATTCACTTAACAAATGTGGCAAGAAAAATCGTAAAATGGGGCAAACCTCACTTAACAACTTTCTCATTTAGCAACATAAATTTTGGGTTTAATTGTGGCTGTAAGTTGAGGACTATCTGTACTACATCCAAGTTCAATAAGGAAAAGACCAAAATAAATGAGTTTGTTATAATGCTCCAGTCTGTGAGTAGTATACACTTTATCTTATAGTTGATGAACTGGTGAACGTTAGAGGTTTGTTTAGAACAGCCATCTCTAGAACTGTGGAGAAGTTTTATATTCTAAAGAATATTCTAAACGTTAGAACAGATCAATCTGTTGTCTAGAGCAGGCGTCTCCAACCTTTGCAACTTTAAGTCTGGGAGCTGAAGTCCTTCAGACTTAAAGTTGCAAAGGTTGGAGACCCCTGGTCTAGAGAAACTGTGGAATTTATTTCTTTGGTGCCAGTTCACAGATACATTACTCTGACTGCTGTAACATGAGATGCAGAGGGCAGTTGCCTGAAACTTCGGATCTCAAAAAAAGTAAAAAATAAAATTCCAATGATCAGCTGTGCAACAATCAGCTGTGCCAAGCGATTGTTGGGATTTAAAAAAAACCTTTTTAAAGCATTTTTTTTACTACCAGTTAGAGTGAACTGGCCTGAACAGGTAACATTTCACCCCTGGATAAAATGTAGAGACATGATTATACTAAAACAATAATACACAGCTGTAATCAAACATATCAGCTCTGCTATTCTACTGGACTATTTCAGTGACGTGGAGAGGCGGGATCTGCTGCTTGGGTAACAGTCTATTCTCCATATTAATCTATCCAGGCCTTGTGCTGGAGAGGACACTTCAGCTTTGACCTTTTTCCAGAGCACGATTCCATAGTCTTTTGAGACTGAAGGATGCCAATGCAATGCACAGTATAGGCCCTACTAAATTATTGTAAATCTTATTTTAAAAGCCTATGAGCACATAAAACAACTCTACTCATATGTATATTATACATTGTATTATTCCCCACTGGAGAAATAGATTTAAATATTTGACTTCTCTATAGACTTCTCTCATTTGGTTGTTTTTTACTGGGAACTCTGGTATACTCCACAATGGTTATATAGAGATAATCAATACATTTTCAGTGGGATATTTGCTAGGGAACTAAAAGAAACAAGATGAAATCATTCAGCTGCTTTGGTCTCACTGGACCGTGCACTAATGCAAATGAACATATTGTTATAAGACCTCTCACTTTATGTTTTCAATGTTTTTTTTTTAAATTTCTGAGCAAGTTTTCATTGGACTACATTGTCTCATTCAGGATTTTTTTTCAGGAAATCCAAACAAGCTTTCATTTGTGGAGTGCTTGGTGATCTCTCAACTCTCAATCTCTCAAATTTCATTACCCAACTTCATTAATGGCAGCACCAATTCAGTCCTGGAGTATAGATATTCTCTTATACTGAAATCTTTCATTTCTATACATTCTGTACAGCGTCACTCTTCCTATTCACATTACTCTGTTTCATGTTAAAAATCAGTTATGAAAGAAAAAAAATATCTAGAAGCACTCTCTGTGAACCCATGCATGACTGGTCACTGTTACTGATTTTTTACACGTAGTGGCTTCCTTTATAGTGCAAAATAGATGATTCATTCTTACTTGTAGTTATAGCAACCTTAGTTCTATCACAGTGGAAGTTTGTTCTGAAATTAATGGGCCTACTTTGGAAAATTATCTTCAGAAAGTGCACATATTTTACCCAAGAATCAAAACCATGATTCTTTGTGTTCTTAAAAAAATGAATGGGGTGCAAACTTTATTATTTGACCGTAGTTATCATCAACTTTTCAAACATTGTACTTGGCTGAACACCTGGGTAAATCCTTCCAGAAAGATTGATAGTGATAAATAAAAATCTATTTATCGAAGCAAAGAATGAAAATCACATTTTCAAACTGGATCATCATTTTCTATGTGCACAATATACCAAAAGTCTGTAAATGAGTTTTGGTATATTGAATAGAGCAGGGGTCTCCAACCTTTGCAACTTTAAGTCTGAAGGACTTCAGCTCCCAGAATTCTCCAGCCAGCAAAGCTGTTTTCTATTGGCATATTGTTGCTTATTGGGATGAGTGAAGTAGAAACAGTATTCTATTTTTTCTGGAACGTGATCTGTTACCTTGTTACTAATGTTAATAATTACATTATTAAAAAAAGGATTTGGTGTACCAATATTGTATATTACAATATCTGAAGTTATTTCAAATATTCTTAACTAGAAACAAGTCATTGGACTGTACCAGGGTGTCAAACCTATGTCATCACAGCAGTGTCACGTGACATATCAGGAGTCCCCCCCCCCCTTTGCTAAACTGGGGATGGCCATGGCCAGTGTGTGATACATCTGGCCCATGAGCCAGGAATTTGGCAGCCCAGGGCTATACTATTATAGGTCACCTAACTTGGGAGGAAGCTACACTAAATACACTATTCAACCTTATTAAACTTTCAGAATACTAATACACAAGCCATTCTATTCAGGTTTAAACAGAAACAGATACCAAAGAATTCAGTAGGCTTTCTTTTGCACTAGTATCCAAAGATCAGCAGATTTAAGTGCTAACTCAGAGAATAGCAAGAATGTTAATGCTTTATTATGCCTCTTCCCTTAGGGCTGTTGAAGATGCTACAGGCAGGATCATAGCGTATTTGCAGTTGCTTCAAAATTTTTGAATATATGTACAAACAGAATAAAAGCTGCTAGAGGACACTAATACATTCAATATTCAGAGCAGCCTTTTTTACAATCAGTTTCAAGAACTGATCATTATATAAGGATGCTATTTAGAGACAAGGAATCTGTTTAATTGGATTTATTCTAAATGAAGCATATTTGAATAGAATGTTTTTTTACTATCCTCAATGCCACTTTTGAGCAAAAATATACACATTTTTTTGTATTTGCCGTGATTATTTACATTCGTTTTGAATATGCATCTGCCACTTGTTTATATTTCAATTCAAATTGAAAAGACTTTTCAAATTTTCTCTGAAGTAGGTACTATTATATGTTTTATTGTATTTGATAAACTTTAATATTTGATTTTGGCAATAAATTTCACATATAATTGTGTAACTGCCAAGGTGTGTCTCATTGTCCGATATATTCCCTTTATTGGTGTTTCCAAAATGCTAAGGTGTGTTTAATCAATAATTTTGAAAAGCCTTTGATTTAAAGCAACTTTAGAAGATGTTTCCATTTTCCATTTATGTTTTTAAACTATGGGAAACTGGATTATTTTGCCTGAAATAATGTGTGTGTGTGTGTATGTTACGTTTGTGCTGGATGGCTCCGAGGGTGAGCCAAAAGACAGAAAAGGAAAGCAGTTCTGGGCATAACAGGGTGTTGTGACACTATATATATATGCCATTATTATTTACATTCATTTTTAATATGCATGTGCTACTTGTTCTAATCCCAGTAAGGGTATGGCTAGCTGATGAGAGCTAAATAGCTTGAAATAGATCTATACTAGTTTCCCTTTATTTATTTAGTTATCAGCACACATGCAATATATATATAATTAATTAATTAATCTTAATTAATCTTAATCATCCCTTAAAAAATCTAACACACACACACACACACACACACACACATATATGCTGGCATAGCTGGCTTCGGGGATTTTCCTGTGTATAAGGCATAGAAAAGTTGTTGCAACGTTTCGACAAGATCTCACTTGTCATCATCAGGCAGGCTTGTGTCTGTGAGTGTGACTGCCTGATGATGACAAGTGAGATCTTGTCGAAACGTTGCAACAACTTTTCTATGCCTTATACACGGGAAAATCCCCGAAGCCAGCTATGCCAGCATACCTACACCCGTGAAAATCTACGAAAACATATATATATATATATATATATATATATATATATATATATATATATATATATATATATATATGGCATTATTTAAGGCAAAATAATATATATAATTTCATCTCAAATGCTGTAAAGGTTTTACAAAGGTTCATGTACATAGAATTTACCTTAATCATTTAGCTCAATTTTGGGTTGAGCAGAGGTGCATCCAAGTACATATTTAGCAGTTTTATTTCCCCAATGTTTCTCAGATTTGAGAAGGAATCTTGAGGAATACATGCTTGATATATTTCCCTAATGCTTTCCCAGGTTCTCCTTGACTATAGCATTTGGCAGGTAGAAGTTCAACAGGTCTGCAATTTCTGCTTGATGCTATGTGACATTTGTATGTACTAGGAAAGCAACCTAAAACTTTATCGCAGAGACTCACCTCTGATTACAACAGTCCTTGTTAGAACTGCAAACAGACAGTCCCAATTAGAAAAACAGACAAAAAGGCTTATCTGGATACAGTGGTTACTTATCTTATCCAGATATATTGGTTACCTATGAATCGAGACACCCATAATAATCACCTGACATATTACGTAGGCAGCACCCTTTCACTTTTTAAAAGGTGTCCTCTATTCAAAGCAGCCACAAGAAATGTGACTTTCAGTTGATCATTAACCTTTCTTTTGTTTAGGATGAAAATATTAGCTAAATGTAAACTAACTCCTCCTATGCAAGAATTACCTTTCTGATCTTGTAATAATTTATGATGATTGCTTCCACAGTTAGGAAAATTTTACAGCCTTCTCTCGCTTAATCTTACGCAGAACGGAAGCATGGGAAAAATTATCCTACTACAGTCAATATAGGAATCACCCAACAGACAAGGGCAAGTAATGAAGCGTGGAAACGCCCAAGCAGGAAGAGGATAAGCATCAGTAGCCTCTAAAGTACAAACACATCACTATAGAATTCAAGGTCAATGCAGCTTAAGAGAGAACTGGTTGAGATAAGGCTCTGGACTAGAGGCTGTGAGTTCTAATCACCATTTAGGCATGAGGTTAGCTGGATGACTTTGAGCCAGTCACTCTCTCAGTTCTGTGAAAGAGGCACTAGTTGTCAAACTCGTGTCATCATGGCAGCATCACATGACATATCACAATTTTTCCCCTTTCCTAAAATGTTTGTGGGTGTGGCCAGTGCTTGACTCATCCGCCCCGCGGATCGTGAGTTTGACAGCCCTGCACTAGCCAATCTCTTTTGCAAAACCTTGCCAAGCAAAGCAGAGGATTTTGTCCAGGCAGTGAAAAACTGACTTGAAGGCAGAAATAAACAAATAAGCAAGCAAGCTAGTAGTTCAGTAGGTACATACAATATGTTCTCAAAAGCTGAAAGAAAGCATTTATACAGAAAAAAATATTAGAATTTATGAGTGTCTCTCTCAGAAAGCATTTTTGAGCTAAAATTGGAGCAATTAGATGTCCCTAGGGACTTTCAGGCTGCAGACCACATAGGATGGGGAGACAGTGTGGTTTTTGTCTATAATGTACAATAACAGTAAAAGTTATACAATATTTTCAGCAATAGATTGGGCAAGGAAAATGACTCACCTGGATATTGAGCCATTCTTCTCATAGTTCAAGTTGGCAGAGTGCTTTGGTTATTGAAATACGTTATCCAACTAGCTAATTCTTCTCCACTGCTAAGATTGGTGTTCTGGAAGGCCCTCAAAACTAGGTTTTGTCATCAGGCCTAGGGATCCCATGGAAATATGCAGCCTGCTATAATGTGTGTAAGCTCAAAATGGAAGGTGAAGAATAATGAAACTGGACTAAGGTATTAAATATGTATTGTTTTGATCAGGTAATTAAATTCCACCACTATATTTCTTGTTAATCTCAAGGTGCTTCTGCAATATATCAGATTTGTTCTATTAACTCATGGGCAGCTTAAATTTTATGCCAGTAATATCTCCAAAAAATTTTTAAACCCAGGAAGACGGTTCAATGAGTCTCCAAACTCTTGACATTATAAACAAGACATATGTATAAACTATGATGTGCTAATGAAGAGAATCTAGCTGGCTACATAGCAAAGTCAAGAGATATACAGACATCTCCATAAACAGGGAAGAAGTTTCCATATATTGCAGAAAACAAAGCATGTTTAACTCAATTAACCCATTGATACATTAAACAATGCTTTATTAAATTAGATGTAGAAAAAAGGATAAGAAAGTGCTCAAATGGGGCTGAAGATATGAAAAATCTCTCAAATTGAACAGCATGAGTAATTTGTTCTTCGGTCTGTAATTTCTATTCTCTCTATAAATTCACCTTTTCCAAATTGGTGCCTTTTTCTCTTCATCTCCACATAGCAAAGGAATCAATAATTCAACTCCTTTGATTAGGTCACTATGGCTTTTTTTAACAAAACACAATTTGCTTGGTGCATGAAAGACGCCTATCAGTCTTTGTGCTACAGAAGTGCTCCTAAATTATCTGTGCGTGATGGAAGAAGAAGAAGACATAGATTTTCCTTTCTCTTTGGTAAGCATCAAATGCAATTTTTAGGTTTAAAAGTATCTATTTCAGCACAGTGGATACCAAGCAGCTACTTAGCTGATCATGGGCACCTATACCAGATCTAAGTCAGTTTACTCCAGGAAGTATGGCTGTTATTGAATAAAAAGAGTTGCGTCTTGAAGGTTAGGGTTATAATATGCTAAAGTAGATTAAAATTGGATTATTTTGTGGTTTAGTTTACTGTGGGAATTCAGCAATTTTCTTATTCTGTTGTGTGAATCAAGTCAACATTAAGTTTTGCTAAGGTTTGTTTCTTTGAGCACAGTTTGCTCTGTAAACACAGAAATGTTGTTGATGTTAACTTGGATTAATACATTGTGTATACTCAGCCAGTATAACAACAGGTTAGTGAATTTGCTAGTATCTTATTTGGAATTCACAGGCTTTTGAAGAGCAATACTAAAGTAAGAATCATCACCATTGCATGGTTTATTAAGAATGAGTTTTAATTACCCTTCCAATAATGTACAGAGCTTAGTAATATCACTATATTTAATGTTGGTAGCAGTGTCAACTCCTGCTAAATTAAATTTTGCTGACAAAGTCAAAGGGAAGAGTAAATTCGGAGTAACAGGTGTGAGAATTGATGGATTCTGCTGATGTGAGAAAAGTAAATGTCAGGTTTCCAAATGATGAAACCCATTCAAAAAAGAAATATGCAAAGTCCATCTTCCAAAACAAATTTCTTTTATTTAGGTAGGCATCAAATTGTCAAAGACTATAGTAATTCCGGATTTGACACAAACCGGAATTACACCACATAATATTGAAAATTAGAAACATCTCACAAAAGTCCCCAACAAAAGCAAAATCAACATTGCCCGATGTCATCAAATTCCACTTCAGCTCTCAGTAAGGACAGCCTCTGTTCCCACGGGAAAGAAGGTCTAGCCATAACAATGCTCAGTATCTATTCCTTCCTTCCACCTTAAGAATGTGGCGAGCTTGGAAAAAAAACCCTACAAAACAGAGAGAAAGAAAAGGAGTAAATGAGTATAATATAAAGCTAACTAAAATGGCTACACATACAGTATATCAATTTCGGGTTTGACAGTAACTAAAACAGAATAAAGTGCTCTAAAACCAAACCTTAAAAATGTAAAAGCAAAATAAAAAAAACTTTACTATTACTAAGAAAATTTGACAGATATAGTTGTAGTATTTAGAGAGGTTTAGTAGTGAAATGTTATGTGGGAATGAGCTTGACAGACCAAAGGGAGAGTCACAGACTGGACAACTGGTGTGTAAAAGAAAGTGTCCTACAATCAATCTCACAAACCATTATAGGTAGTAAGACAGTTTAGAAGAACCTCCTCAGAGAACACTGAATATGACTAAACAGATCTGAAGGTGAAATAAAGTGTGCCTAATGGTTCCATTTTAGGAATTAATGAAATTTCGTGGATTAGAATGGACTACTTTATGTCAGACAACTGTGTGAACACATTATTTAGTTCACAAGACCCTAAGGGAATAGAATAGTAGATATACTCACAAATATTTTTCTAAACATACAGTATAACCGAAGAAATGATATAATAGTACCACTGCATGATTGGAAAACCAAAGTTAGAGAAATAGAGGAATTTAGGAAAATTTGTATGAATAAAGGCAATAATATAAGAGATAGATTAATTAGAATTTTGTAAAGAGAAATCTTTGCACATTGGTGATACTTCCTTCAAACAACATAAATGGAAACTCAACACATGAACATCACAGACTTGAACACTGGAATTAAATCAACTTTGCCCTAGAAGAGAGATATGAGATACAGTCAATCAGGATGCTTCTAGGTGACAGAACAGTTTATAAATTATTGAAATAAAACACGTGAATTAATATAAAAACCTAAAGAGAGTAGGCAGCAAGATTTTTTTAGGAAATGGTGGTCAGAATGCAAAATCATCATAAGGGAATAGATTCAGTACACTTTAGTTATGCATAATAAAATATGAAAGGTACAAAAAGAGATGAGAGACATTGCAAAAGTCTAACTGGAAAAAAAAACATCCAAAAGTTTCAAAGGAGACCAAGTGGCTTTTAGAATTATCCATAATGATAGACAGGAAAGACAAGATGAAAGCTTTGAGCAACATGGAAGCACAATGATGAATGCCGACTTTCAGCATCAAGGACACAGAAATTACCTCAGCCAAGAATGTCAAGAAAAGGAGGAAAATAACAAAAAAAATATGGAGATGCTTTTAAGAAGATGATGTAAATCACAGGAAAATTGAGCACCAAGGTATGATTACTAAAGCATAATCAAAGAGAAGATATAATAGAAGCAAATGGAAATAAAAGACTAGGAAAACTATACAAAAACCTTTACAAATGGATTATAGAATGATAACAAATATTTGCAAAAAAGAAATGTACAACTACAAGAAATAGCGATAGCCATATGCTTTTAAAAATTAAAAAAGTTAAAACAAATGTTTCCAATAATAAGTAAGGCTTTAATAGACAGACATTGATAAAGAGAAAAAAGAGTCCATGGAATCATAAATTTAGAAGTTATATTCTAGAATGCAAGAATTGTTCAATCAGTCTTAAATGAAACAATGACTTGATTGTTTCCCTGAGGTTAATAGTAAGCAGAAATATACATACTTTAGGCCAGGGGTCCCCAATATTTTTGGCACCAGGGACAGGTTTCATGTAAAAAAAATTCTGCGGACCGGTGGGACCCTCCAGTGGGTGAGTCGAGTCATGTGGGTCGCGCGCGCATTCGGCGGTCATGTGCAACCAGGCGGGAAAGGTGAAGGATCCTCGGCTGTGGCAGGGAAGGACGGGCTGTGTTCCGGGCAGGAGGGCCTGGCAGCCCCTTCCCCCTGTGCAGGGCCGGGTGGTGCCCCGAACCCCCCTAATGCAGGCTGTTGCCCCCGTCCTGCCCCCGGGAGCGCCCTGGCCAGCCCCCAGGATAGCGGAGCATTTGCTACACTTTCCTAAGAGTTGCGCTACTCTCGCCCGGTTACTATCAAGCCAAGGACTGGCTCCAATCCACAGCCCAGGGGTTGGGGACCCGTGCTTTAGGCAATTGATATAACTACATGATCATCCAGGACCAAACGTATGCTTGCTAAAGTTGAGAGAAATAGAAAAAGAAAATAATGGAAAAGATAGATAAATGGAATCAGAGATATCACTAGAAGTTACAGTGTGGATTGTCACTGGTGAGAAGCTGAGATAAAGGGCATTTCTCCATAGAATTCATGTTGGATCAGTGGAACCTAAATTTTATTTATGCTTTTGATCAAGCAAATACCCTGTTTCCTTGAAAATAAGACTTCCCCTGATAATAAGCCCAATCATGCTTTTGAGCGCATGCACTAAAATAAGCCCTTCCCGAAACTATTTGCAACACAGAAGCAGCCATAAGGTGATCACACTCGCCGCCTCCTGCATCTCAAAAATAATAAGATCTCCCCAAAAATAAGGCCAAGCGCTTATTTCAGGGGTCAAAAGAAAATAAGACCCTGTCTTATTTTCAGGGAAACATGGTAGGAGCCCTGGCTTCTGCTTTTCATTATCTTCCTACTAAACGCTCCATTGCAATTCTCACCTGAATTAGGAACTAAATCTGAAGTGATGAAAAGAGTCAACACTAGCTTCTCAATAAAGCAGAAAAGGATATAAAGTTTAATTAATCAGAAAGCAGTTTCACCATGTTCAATGGGGCTTTCTTCAAGATATAATCTGACATGTAGGCATTATCAAAAGACTAACTTTTATAGTATTCCCAAATGAATACTATACTCGGAACAAACCCAGTAGATTTTAGAGATAAAATATTACATGTAAAGAACTCCAGTGAGTACTTTTAAAAATGTTGATTACCTTTTTGTTTTTTGACCGCACAATTTTATTTTTGATCAAAATGGTATTGTGTTCTTGTTGAGACTTATAGTAAATAAAATTCTATATTCATTATCTAGCTCTTCCTAATTTAGACAACAGTATCTTCAAAGGAAAAGCATTTAGGACACATCCTTTGAAAAAGCAGTTATCTTCCAAGTAATTTCACTCATGAAAAAAGGACATGTGGTCGATTCACTGCAATTTTTGGAAGTACTAATCTAGCTCAAGGATTCATAGGCTTGGAAACAGAGAGAAATCAATATTAGAGCAACATATGCTATTTATGTAACTAGAACTGTCAGAAAGTGTCACATTAGTTCAGAACAGCCATTATGAGCAATCCAAAAACAACTTAAAAGAAAATAATCATATTGGATTTCAATATTTTTCATCTACATTATATATATTAGAGATACCACTAGTAAAGATATGGGTTGATGACAAGGCCATCAATCTACATTCAAAGATTAGGTTAGGTTCTAATTGCATTCTGATTTGGAATGCAGGGATGTAAAGTCTTTTGGTTGCTAAAGATATAACACTTCATCATACTTTGCACTAGTGTCATCATATTTAATTTACACCAAATATAGATGACACAGAAAGCACTAAGTGTTGGGTAGACCTGAGCCACTTATCACACTCAACTGATTCTGGGTAGCTTAATAATAATAATAATAATAATAATTTTAATTTTATATCCCGCTCTCTCTCCCCAAAGGGACTCGAGGCGGGGCACAGGCAATTAAAAATACAGTTAAAACCACAGACAGAATACAAAATTAAAAATGAATTAAATTAGTCCTGCGCTAAAAACCCATAAACTAAAATTACCCCTAAAACCCCTAACCTTAAAAGAGACTACCCAAGACCCTTCCCCTGGGCGCCGCCCGCTGACAAAGTCTAGTGCAGGGGTCTGCAAAGTCGGCTCTTTTAAGACTGGTGGACTTCAACTCCCAGAATTCCCCAGCCAGCTATGCTGGCTGGGGAACTCTAGGAGTTGAAGTCCACCAGTCTTAAAAGAGCCGACTTTGCAGACCACTGGTCTAGTGGATGGCACCCGGAGAAGTCCCTCTCTGTGGGAGCGAATCGGCCGTGAGGATGTCTCTTTTTAGATTGGGGTTAGTTTTAATATGGGATTTTAGCGCAGGGTTAGTTAGTTTAATTTCATTTTATTATTGTATACTGTTTGTATTTTATATGTATTTTAAATTCCCTGTGCCCCGCCTCGAGTCCCTTCTGGGAGAGAGAGCGGGTTATAAATTAAATTATTATTATTATTATTATTATTATTATGGGGCAGGATCCGATCCCGCAGATAGCTAGGTCCCGAGCCATGGAGCGCTTTGAAGATGATGACTAGCACCTTGAAGCGCACCCGAAAGACGACAGGTAGCCAGTGCAGCTCACGCAAGAGCGGTGTTACGTGGGTAAACCTAGAGGTTCCCATTATTGCTCGCGCGGCTGCGTTCTGGACCAACTGAAGCCTCCGGGTGCACCTCAAGGGGAGCCCCATGTAGAGAGAGTTACAATAGTCCAGTCGGGATGTCACGAGAGCATGAGTGACTGTGCAAAGGGCGTCCCGATCTAATAGGGGGCGCAACTGGCGTACCAGGCGAACCTGGTAAAACGCCCTCCTGGCCACGGCTGTCACTTGATCTTCCATGGACAGCCGGGTATCCAGGAGGACACCCAAGTTGCGCGCCCCATCCACAGGGGCAAGATGTTCGCCCCCTATGGCCAGCGATGGAGTTAGCTGGTTGAATCGGGCAGCCGGAAACCACAGCCACTCGGTCTTGGTCGGGTTGAGTCTGAGTCCGTTACTTCCCATCCAGATCCGCACGGCTTCCAGGCACTGGCACATCACCGCTACGGCATCGTTGGGGTGGTTTGGGGTAGATATATACAGCTGAGTATCATCAGCGTAGAGATGATACTCTACCCCAAAGCCACGGATGATCTCGCCCAGCGGCTTCATATATGTGTTGAACAGGAGAGGCGAGAGGACCGACCCCTGAGGCACCCCACATGTGAGGGGTCTCGAGGTCGACCTCTGCTCTCCCGTCAATACAAATTGCGATCGGCCAGAGAGGTAGGAGGAGAACCACCGTAAAACGGTGCCTCCCACCCCCAACCCCCCCAGCCGATGCAATAAGATACCATGGTCGATGGTATCGAAAGCCGCCGAGAGGTCTAATAGAACCAGGATGGAGGAACAACCCCCATCTCTGGCCCTCCAGAGATCATCCACCAACGCGACCAATGCCGTCTCGGTGCTTGTAGAGTTAAATCAAAGAACTCCACAAAAACAGCTGCTGGTGTCCAAGGAATCCATTGACCTCATTCACCCCCAACAATAGTAGATAGTAGTGTACCAACTCTGATTGTGGCAGTCTACCCTAATGCAGAATTAAAGATGGAAAGTCCTTGGAACCTGGAGACCTTAAAACTCACAGCAACTCCATCTTGTTAAGGTTGAGCTGAAGCCCATTCTCTCCCACCCAGGCCTTCACATCCTCTGGCTGGCAGGATGGAAATCTTTAATTCAGTCTGAAGACAAGTATCCTAAGTGCTGCCCAGAGATGGAGGGACTTGTAATTCAACATTTCTGAAGCAGAAACTGAGAAAATATAATTTTGACTCAACACTTTTTTTCTTTTCTCTCTTCCCACTTTTCTTTCCCCTTCTCCTTCCCAGTGCCCTACTATTTGCTTTTGTATTTTTGTATTTTATTCTATAATCCAATAAAATGTTTTAAAATGAAAAAATTTAAATATAACTTTAAGCACAATCTAAAAATTGCATAAAGCATATTGGCAAATAACTTTAAGTATGACAGTTTTTTAATTCCTTCAAGACTATCTTGTGGAGTTGGCATTTGTTACAGTTCTGTTGATAAGAACAATCCAATTTTTGCTTTTCCTTTCCATTAATGCCAGATATATTACAATTAGTCCTTCTCAGTCTTCTACCTTCCAACAGATCTTTACAAAGCAAATAAAAAACAAGTAGGAAATGAGAGGAATATTATGGAAATTTTAAGACAGTCCTCCCCCATATATCTAATTTAATTTTAATTTTAATTTTATTAGACTTATAAACCGCAACCTATCTCCCCGAAGGAACTCAGGGCGTTGTACAGGAAGTTAAAACAATATAAATATAAATAGATATATACAACCATACAAAATATACCACAATAAAACTAATTAAATTTAATAAGCCCTGTGCTAAAAAAATTAATAAATAAAACCTCACCCAATTTAACACAGTCTATATACAATGGGCCCAAGGACTAGGCCAGGCCAGCTAGATGGAATAGGTGCGTCTTCCGCCGCTGGTGAAAGAGGCAGAGGTCCGAGATGGTCCGGAGTTCGGGGGGGAAGGTCATTCCAGAGGGCTAGGCCCGCCACCAAGAAGGCCCTTCCCCTGGGGGTCGCCAACCGGCATTGCCCGGCTGACAGCACCCGGAGAAGGCCCTCTCTGTGGGAGCGAACCAGTCGAAGGGATGTATGAGTCAGGAGACGGTCTCGCACATAACTAGGTCCTGTGCCATGGAGCGGTTTGAAGATGGTTATCAACACCTTGAAGCGCACCTGAAAGGCCAATATTTGTATATTTGTATTTGAGCAAAATAAGGCAAATAGGTTGGCAGGGATATAGACTCTAAAAAGACATGGGTGGGGGATGGGGTGAGGAATGCCTAGATTATAGAAAAACCTCTGCTTGACAGCCATTACTTGACTTTGACATATTGTGTTCACCACTGACTGTATTTGAAAAAATGGATAATTTTTTAAAGCTGGAGATATAGTAAATTTGAGGGCTCCCTTATCCATACGACACAGTTATATGACCATTTAGTATCCTTTGAAGTTTGCATATGAATGTATATAAGCAGATTCGTGGATATTAAATCTTAAATGTTATAGATGTTTATGTAATGTTGACTAGAATACCATAGATTTGGAATCTGCCTGTTTTCATAAATTGTGATTGAATTGAATCCAGGAGATGACAAAATGAATTATATTAAAAAATTGGAAAAGTGACATTATGCTGATGTCAATGAATATGTCTCAGAAATGTGTGATCTATCTGTTTTGGGAATGTCACATTTTCTACTAATCAAAGGACGCAGCAATAAATGGCAGAGATTCTGTGATCTCTTACAATGATATCATGCAGTGGTCATATTATAGTAGTTCATTGGTAAACCAGTGACTATTGAGTAGTAAAAAATATAAGATAGATTTTTCTCCTTAATTTGTGTTTTTGGTTTGTTCTTTTATTTTATTTTATTTTTTTAAATTAAAAATGTGTATACAGACACAAACACACACCAATCATATGTGCATTTTTGGTATCCAAAGGATGGTTAAAATAAATAAATAAATTAAGGTCACATTTGATTTAAGTTCCTATAGTTAACAATGTCAGAGAGATCGTCCCTCAACCTGAGCCACAGTGGCGCAGTGGTTAGAGTGCAGTACTACAGGCTACTTCTGCTGACTGCCGATTGCCTGCAATTTGGCAGATCGAATCTCACCAGGCTCAAGATTGACTCAGCCTTCCATCCTTCCCAGGTCGGTAAAATGAGGACCCAGATTGTTTGGGGCAATATGCGGACTCTGTAAACCGCTTAGAGAGGGTTGTAAAAAAGCATTGTGAAGTGGTATATAAATCTAAGTGCAATTGCTATTGCTATCTGCAATGAGCATAAACAGCAACCAGTTGATTTGCTTCTATTGGGCAAATTTTATAGCCCTTGTTGTTTCCTTTTTCCACCTAATTCCTCTCTGGAATTTCTTAAAAGTCAGAAAAGAGTTGCATAACTTAGGATTCAGCAAGGGAAGGCTACATATTAGCAGGGATGAACCAGTGGTTAAGTTGTGATTAATGCAAAAGGGGGAAGTTATTGCCTAATGGAGTCAGGCTAAGGAGCTTGTTAGTTTGTGGTTCACACTTAGCAAACAAGAAAAGCAAGTAAGAGCTTCCCCTTTTTAAGCAGACTATCCCCTCCCCCCCATTAATTAAAAATGTGTAGCAACCATTGTTAGTACTTGGATGTGAAACCATCAGGAAATATCAGCTAGACTAGGAAGTAAAAACAAAAATCATGTTGGAAGAAGACAGTGTCAAACAGCTCCTACATTTCTCCCAAGGAAACTACACAGATGTGCTCCTAGAATCATTGGGAGTTGAGCTTGACCTGAATGACTTTTTACTTATACCACAGGGATGGTAAACTTTCCTAACTGCAGGATGAAGTTTTGGGGAGGAGGAAATATGGTGGCACAAAGCAGGCAAGGCAATTTAGCATCTGGACTTGAAACATGATTTTAAAAAAAATCTTCTTGCTGTTGTTCTCCGGTCTCTCACCCCCCAGGCTTTTGAGATAAATGGGGCTTGGAATGTGGTAGCAGTTGGTTTTGCTTTGTTAATTTTGCACTGTTCATCCTATTTTGGAGACATAGGTTACAATTTTGCAAATTTCCTGCATCAGTAGGATGTTGATTCAGAGCAATTATTGCTGGTGTGTGTGTGTGTGTGTGTGTGTGTGTGTATTGTTTATGGCCCTGGAATTTCAGATTCCCACACCTGCTACCTAGTCCTGTTGATACACTGCCTGCATTCAATTTACTGGCTGGCATTTCTGTAGGTGTTTTGGAATTATGACACATTTGGAAAGGCCAGAATGCAATGAAAAAGAAATAACACATCAATATAAAATACACTTCTCTGTCTGAAGTCTGCAAGGACAGCTGCCACAGCATGTTTTCATGTGAAATTTGTCCTTAATTGACTTTCCCTTTAGCTGGGTCATTTCAAAACCAGCACAATCTATATAGTTCTTTGGTTGGTTGGTTGACTTGTCTGCCTAGGTTAACTGCCCCAAGCCATTTGTAGATTTGTAAATAATTAATAAAAGAGTCAACACAGAGAGCAAATAATCTTATTGACAAGGATACAATCCAGGAAGGATTTTCTATGGGAGAATCTGCTAACTTCTGAGTTTTTCATTTTTCATCAACTTTAATTTTTTGTAAGTGTTCTTAAAGAACAGGCACACATTTTAATGGTTAAAAATTGAATAGTGGGGGAAAATAGTAACTTTCAGATAGGTGTAGAAAAACTCAAGTCATTTCATATTTCAGGCTCTCAAAATAGGCTCCTTATCAGCTGAACCAACTGGGTGGTTCTCCCTGTTTGCAGCAACTGATAAGAAGAAACTGTAAGTGCTCCAACTTAGTTTCTGAGCTATATGTAACTCAGGGTGTTTTAAGGTCTTCCATCTCAAAAAGCTTTGCGCCCAGGCATTTAAAAAAAGGCCAAAGAATGACTCCATATGAGTCTACTTTAGGAACCTTTCTTGCCTTTTTGTTTTAGTTTGCTTATCATATCATACACTCTTCTAGTTATATGCGAGACCGTCTCCTGCCCCATACATCCCTCAGACCATACATCCCTCAGACCGATATGCTCCCACAGAGAGTGCCTTCTCAGGGTGCCGTCAGCCAGACAATGCCGACTGGCGACACCCAGGGGAAGGGCCTTCTCTGTGGCGGGCCCTGCCCTATGGAACGACCTACCCCCAGAACTCTGTACCATCACTGACCTCCGTCTCTGCCAGTGTTTAAAAACACACTTTTTTCATCAAGCCGGCCTAACATAACCTCCGCTGGGACTAATGTAGATAATTTTAATTGGGGATTTTAATTGGTTTTAGCACAGGGCTGATATTTAATAGGTTTTTAAATTTTTTGTATTATTTTGTATGTATTTTAAATTCCTGTGTGCCGCCCTGGATCCTTCTGGAGAAGGGCGGGATATAAATCAAATAAATAAATAAATAAAATAAATAAAATAAATAAATTCTTCCAGGCTAAACCTAAAATAGTTGAATCAGCTTGATCAGGCCTTAATATGACAAATTTAAATTATCCTCTTTTTTAAAAAAAATTATGCACATTTACCTTCCAATGATAAATGAAGCCATGCCAAGGAGAAAGCAGAATCGGCAGAAATCTTAACACGAGGTTGTGAAATAATATTGTGCAAGATATATTTATGAAATTTATCTTACCAGAACATCTATTTAACAGACTCCATATATCTTAAAGGAAGGTAGAGGTTAGAAAATCATTGCTGATATATCAAATAGATAAATAAATAAATGGAAGATAATACTGCAATTTATGAGGGAAAACATAGAAGTATGAAGCTTCAAAAGGAATGATTACTTTCAAATAATAGTTAACCAAATTTATTTATTTATTTATTTATTTATTTCATCAAGCATGTATTAGACAACATGTATATTTATAAACATGATTTGGGATACATGAAATGGATACAAATAAAAAGAAACATTAGGACAGGGACGGTAGGCATGTTGGTGTGCTTATGCACACTCCTTACAGATCTCTTAGGAATGAGGTGAGGTTGACAGTGGACAGTCTAAGGTTAAAGTTTTGGGGGTTTGGGGAAGAAACCACAGAGTCATGTAGTGCATTCCAGGCATTGACCACTTTGTTGCAGAAGTCATATTTTCTGTGGTTGGAGTGGTTTACCTTAAGTCTGTATCTATTGTGTGCTTGTATATTGTTGTGGTTGAAGTTGAAGTTGTCATTGACAGGTAAGACATTGTAGTGGATAATTTAATATACTACGTAGTTCTAAGTTGTCTAAGCCCAAAATTTCAAGTCAAGTGGCATAAGGTATTCTGCTGTGAGCAGAGGAGCGAAGGACTCTTCTCGTGAAGTATCTTCGGACTCTCTCAATTGTATTAATGCCTGATATGCAGTGCGGGTTCCAGACAGATGAGCTGTATTCAAGAATTGGTCTAGAAAATGTTTTGTATGCTATGGTTAGCAGTATTATATTACCGAGAAGCAGCTCCTCAAGATTAGGTTAACAACTCTTAATGATTTGGGTGTTGGACTGAATCTAGATACCTTTTAGGCTTTCTGGAAAGATGAAAGGTAATCCAGACATTGGACAGCTTGCAAAATCTCACACTGAGCTCATCTACAACATACTGCTTGTCACCATATGAAGACATTTCATTAAATGTTTCCTTAAAACAGAACCTCCATCTTGTGGTCAGCCCATTCCTGAGGCAGGATGCAGCAGCAGGCTAAAGATATTCTACACTAAAAATATTATTTCACATCTCCTGGAGAAGAAGACAATGCAGAGGTTCTGGAGAACATCTGCATGGTCTTCTTCAAAGGTTGACAATATTCTAGAATCAGAGTGGTTCACTGCAAGATTTCATCTCCTATTTGGTTTCTAATTTCTGTGCACCATTATCACACTGGCTTCTAAATTTTTATTGTTCAGACATGGGAATACAGATCTTATGGAAGAGTATATTCCTTTTGGTTCCCAAAAGTACCAAAGACTTATATGGGATTTCCCCTCTTCCAATATGTAAAACTCCTGATTTCAAATGAGGAAGTGAAGACCAGAGGTTTGGGGCAGCTGTGGCCTTACAGGGATCATTGGGTAGGAGTCTAAATGAGGTGATGGAGGAGCTGAATGACTACAGGGTGAGTGAGTTGTTGAAAGTGGAAAACCATGGCAAACTAGTTGGTGGCTGCTAAAACACAGTCATGAAAGCAGGTGTGAGAAGAGGTGAAGCCATAGGACAGTGATGGCGAACCTTTTCAGCACCAAGTGCCCTAACTAGAATGCACGTGCACGCGCATGCACCAGAGCACCAGAAACCCAAAGATCAATTGGCACATGCATGACAATTTTTGGGCTGTTTTGGGGGCTGTTTTCAAGTCATTTTTGAGGCCATTTTCAGGCCATTTTTGGGTCATTTCCCAGCACTCCGGCACCTATGAAGAGCAGCTGGAGTTGGCATGCATGCCCACAGAGAGAGCTCTGCATGCCACCTCTGGCACATGTGCCATAGGTTCGCCATCATGGCCATAGGGTGACTTGGCAAGGTGCATTCTATTAACCATGTAAATCCTTCTCCCACCACAACATTGCAGTAAACCACAGATGGAAGGACAAGGAACGTTCTGGGTCCCCCAATCCCTGCCACAAGCAAGCAGTTTGTCTTCCTACCAGTAGATGAAGCTAAAGGAGAAAAAAGACAGGAACCCCTGTTCTGAAAAAACCACTGTGGGCAGGTAGCAATATTGACTGGCCCCATTACAACAGATGAACAAGACAGATTGTGGGGCAGGGCATGTCACATCAGTATAGCTTTTTCCCAACTCAAGACCAGAGGAAAGTACTTGTTACAGACTTGAGAATGAATCTATAGTTACAGCTTTCCTTCGGTACATAGACAAAGTGGAATGTGTGGTGGCATGTTCATTGATTGATGCTGGTATGATATTAAAGTCTTTCAAAGTTTGAGGGGAGTACTGTTTTTTGTTTTTTGTTTTGTTTCCCACGCTTATATGTTGGTTTAGTTTTCTCCTTCATTCTTATCATTTCCACAAATATATTTAATCTTTTTTTGCTGTCACTTGTCTGTTGCAGTCATGTCTCATGCTGTGGGAGTGAGTCTTCACTATATTAGTAGGTCTAAGTTACTATGTTTTATCATTAGATTATTAAGTACGCCACACCCTGTTTTTTTATACAACACCGTATATTACATGCAACAGTGTTAACAAACTTTTGAGGTTTAAAAAAGAACTCCTGAATAAGCAGCACATACCATAAATGCTTTTTTTTTTTTTTTTGCAGAAGAAACTTACTTTACTTTCTTAGTCCAGAAAAGCAAGTGGGTCAGTGGGTGAGATTCTTTGGACATTTAAAGTGTGTGTGTGTGTGTGGGGGGGGTGTTTAGATAGATAGATGATATATAAATAGATAGATAGATAGATAGATAGATACATAGATAGATAGATAGATACATAGATAGATAGATAGATAGATAGATAGAAGACAGATTAGGATATTTCCTGCATTGTCTTGGCGTATCTTCTCAAAAGGCTTGCTGCTGAGTTACTGTCTTGTTTTGTTTCTTTGTCTTTGCTGTCGCTTTCTTAGAAGAGATTAAGAGGTAACAGTTCAAAAGATGAGTCTGTGATAAAACTGGTAAAACTCTTGTGCTACAAGTTTGCAAAACAAAAAACACAAAAAAACCTAATATATCTGAATTGGAAGTCATTGCAGCCAGTAGTCTATTAAACCAAATTTTATTGCCACTGATTCTCAAGTTTTAAATGTAGAATGGAATGCCACCTTTTCATCTCAAATTCAGATGGGATCTTATTAATCTCGAAAATCCATCTCCAGAAAGGACCCAGGCACTGTAAGTTGCTAATACCAAACCAGGATTAAAATGTGAAAGAAGGCAGTTAATAGAAGAAGAGGACTAAAAGGAGATGATACTGTTCATTTAAGCATTTTAAAATCTTGAACAAATGGACATTGGATGGGTGGGTAGATAATTCATTCTTGTTCTTAAGCTTACATCTAGGAAATCTTGTAAAAGGGAAAACAAAGATAAAGTGGAGGTAACGAGAGTGGTAAGAAGTTGTAGCGCAGAGGTGGTATTCAGCCATTTCTGGCATAGCTGATATAGCTATTTTATTATTTTAGTTGGGTTTTAATTAATGTTCTTAGCACGGGCCAAATTTATTTAATTCTGGTTTTAACCATTGTGACTGTTTGTATTTATTTGTATTTTATATTTTATATTTCATAGTTCCTGTGCACCGCCCTGAGTCCCATCTTGGGAGATAGGGTGGTATAGAAATGAAATGAAATTTCTGACAGGTTCTGGAGAACTGGTAGCAGAAATTTTGAGTAGTTTGGAGAACCGGCAAATAGGCTGGCCCTGCCTCCTTTGCCTCCCAGCTGATCTTCTTGTGTTACCCTAAAAGAGGAGAATGGACCTGGAAAGTAGTTAAGTGGGTTGGGGAGGCAATAGGGATTTTGCAGTATCCTTCCCCTGCCATGTCACAAAGCCATGCCCACAAAGCCATGCCACACCCATCAAGCCATGCTCACAGAACCAGTAGTAAAAAAAAATGAATCCCACCACTGTTATAGTGGTATTTGAGAATGACCTTGGGAATCAGAGGGAAGAACCACAGCAATGATTGGATAAGAGGTGGCTTGGCTAACAGAAAGAAGGCAAACATCTCAGAAGGAACCCTCCCTAGTTTCTTGGGCTGTAAAGGAAAAGGGGAGAAATATGCTTTCTGATTTGCAAGATTCTGATAATGTAACCATACAATAAAGCAGAAGTAGTTCATCTGGGAATGCTTTCTATCTGGTAAACTCACCAGGCTGGCAGAAGACATGCACAACTAATCCTAGAAAGTTTGTATTTCTGTTATATTTTCCTCAGAGGAATAGGAAATTGAATGGTAAAATGTATTAAACATTAGCCTAAAACAAGGACATATATATTTAGTTTTAGAAGAAAGGTAGCACTTTGCAATTGTCACCTGCAGACTTTTGCTTCAATCCTGTGAAATTCTCTTGGCCATAATCTTCAATGAATGCATAACAAACGTCCCATGTTGCCGGCTTGCTAAATATTCAAGTGTTAGCAACTATAAGTATCAAATTCCACAGTTAAGATAGAACTAGTGGATTAATATGCCTCAAAGCCTCTTAAAACAAGTATTAATTAGGAACACTGTAATTCAAGATACTATCATTTTGTTAAAATGCTTTATGGTCAAGCGGTTGCTAAGCAATAAAAGCTGTTCTAAAGCCAGTACTTGAAGTACAGACTGTACCCTAAGATGCATGCCTTGCAAATGCCAGCCAGCTAGCAGAAAGCACTATCTAGCCTCAGCAATTTGTTGTGCAACTGGTATAATGTATAAATAATATATATATATATAATAAAACATGTGGCATAGACATACACACACATAGATATCATAATCTGTGCTATGACAAGGTCTCTTGTGGGGAAATAAAGAGTCTGCCAAATACAACTTGTGTGAAGGAACTGAAAAAGATTTTCTCCCTATGAGACCTTCTAAATTTGTAATTGTTGCAACTCCCATAATTGTGAAGGCATGGCATCCAACTGGCCAGGGATTCTGAAATTAGAATCCCAATATGTTTGCAATGTACACCTTGGAGAAGAGTGTTATAAGACAGGGGTTCCCAACCTTTCTTGCACCAGGGACCGGTTTCATTTTAAAGAAAATTCTGCGGACCGACTGGCATAGAGGAGGAGCGCAGGGGGAGGGGGGAACAGGAGGCACATGCGCATGCGGGGAGGGGGAAGTCGGCTCACTCGGCCCTCTAGGGCCTCCAACGGTGCAAACGGCCGCACCTGCGCATGCGCATGCAGGGGGGAGTCAGCTCACTCGGCCCTCTAGGGCCTCCAATGGTGCGAACGGCCGCACCTGTGCATGCGCATGCAGGGGGGAGTCAGCTCAGTCGGCCCTCTAGCGCCTCCAACGGTGCGAACGGCCGCACCTGCGCATGCGCATGAAGGGGGGAGTCAGCTCACTCGGCCCTCTAGGGCCTCCAACGGTGTGAACAGCCGTGCCTGCGCTCTCCCACATCCGGCGCGTGCTCTACCCAGGGGGCTGCCCCCTCCTCCCTCCTCCTCCTCTCCAGCCCTGCGGCCTGGTTCCGATCAAGCCACGGACCAGCACCGGTCCGCGGCCCGGGGGTTGGGGACCCCTGTTATAAGAGATTAATACTAGAGGTATTTTGCTTAGAAAACCACCAGTGACTTAAGTTAAAACTGGAAATGGGTTTAAATGGAATCTTCAAACTTCATAAGTATTCATGAGTGCCTGTGGGTATAGGTGATATAATTTCATAATGCAATCTTGTAGTTTGTTTGATGGTGTGAGATATGCAGTGTCACCAAGGCTTGTTCTGGACACCTATGTGAACTTTGAAAGCTGGTGGAAAAGAAAAGTTTCTCTCTAAGCCAGTGGTTCTCAACCTGTGGTTGCAACCCCTTTGGGGGGTTGAGCGACCCTTTCACAGGGGTCGCCTAAAACCATTGGAAAACACATGGTCTTAGGAACTGAGACACCAATTTTATGGTTGGTGGTCACCACAACATGAGAAACTGTATTAAAGGGTCGCGACATTGGGAAGGTTGAGAACCACTGCTAGTAATAATGATCCTAGTAATAATGATCTTTTGAGATCTGGTCAATATTTTGTACAGTGTAAATAATAGCAATAGCACTTAGACTTATATACTGTTTCATAGTGCTTTTGCAGCCCCCTCCAAGTAGTTTACAGTGTCGGCATATTGCCCCCAACAATTTTGGCCCTCTTTTATCAACCTCAGTAGGATGGAAAGCTGAGCCAACCTTGAGCTGGTGTGACTGGAATTGCCAAACTGTTGGCAGCTGGCAATCAGCAGAAGTAGCCTGCAATATTGCATTCTAATCACTGAGCCAGCACTGCTCTTACATGTTATGTAAGTATTGCTCTTACATGTTACATAATACATATTGTATTGTAATATGACTGAATGACCTCAAGATACTTTCACAACTTTGTTCAAAAGATTGTTCCAATGCAATGGTTTTCTAATAGAAAAAGTCTTATCTAGATATCAAAGGGAAAATTAGCAGCAAAACTAGGGAGGAAGTCAGAATATTGGGGGTGGATTTGCACACACAGTTACAGCTGATCTTAAGGCATTTCTGTAAAGTTCTTGCCATTCATGGTAATTCGTGACATAAATGATATTAATATCCTGGCATTTACAATGAACATGTTCCTGACTCATGTAACTTAGTGCTCTGTGTCATGCTGAAAGCATTGTGCTTGAACTGCATCTTGCACACCCAAAACAGAGCTAATTTAGTCTTTTGTTCAAACAGCTCAGCTGAGAACTGTATGATCTGTACAGATACATAAACCTATTCTAAGTAATGAAAGGCCTGGCTGAACTAGCTGAATCTTACTGAATCCCAAGCTCAGAAGATAAATGAATGAGATTGATTAAAGTTTTCTGCAAATTCAACTCCTCCTATCCCTGTTTTTCTTGGATTCATAATCTGCCTTCTTCTGTTTTTGTGTCATTTTTTTTTTTACTTCTCAGTCTGGTTTATGTAGTTAGAACTTTTTGATATACAGTGATCCCTCGTTTTTCGTGGTTAATGGGGACCGGAACCTTCCGCGAAAACTGAAAAACCGCAAAGTAGGATTCGCAATACACTATACCGGAAACTTGAGTTGGTGGACATCGTTTAAAGCAAGCACTAGGGGGCGCTTGCCTCCTACCAATGCATTTTTTTTCTATTCTGTATTTTTGAAAAACCCGCGACGCACTGAAGCCGCGAAACATGAAGCCGCGAAAAACGAGGGATCACTGTAGTCCAAGCCAGTGGTGGGATTCAGCCAGTTTGGACCAGTTTGGACAAACCAGTTGGTATGATTTTGCGCAATTTGGAGAACCGGTAAAATCAACCACCAACTAGCCTTCCCTTGCTCTATATATTAGCTTCCCTTCGCCAAGTGGTTCAGACCATCCAACTAATCTTTGTGCCTCGCCTACTCAGGTCACCAAAGGTAAGCATGCCACCCACTCACCCTTCGTCTCAGGTTGGGGCCCAGGGAAAGCTATGCACGTGCATGCGCACCCACTCACATTTTTGGCTAACTGGTTGTTAAGTGGGTTGAATCTCACCACTGCTCCCATCCAACTACTAACCACATCTGATCTTTTCTATCTTTAGATATTTGAGAATAGCCTATAGGTTTCAATATGTTGGAAAGTACTGTCAGCCTTATGAGGTAGTTCAGACAGGAAGCATGCCTAGATGAACTAATTCTACTTCATTGCAAGTTACGTTAACAGAATCTTGCAAGCCTGAAAAGACATTTCTTCCCCATTGCCTTTACAGCCCAAGAAAATAGGAAGTGTTTCTTCTGAGACATTTATCATGCCCCTATTCCTTGTGTGAACTAAGCTGCTTCTTATCCTACCATTCTCTTGGCTGAGTCTCTTCCTCTATCTCTCATGGTCCTTTGCATTTACCATTAGGTCTATTTAGGATTATCCTCAATCTGGCCTAATTTTGTATTTTGAAATTGCTACTCTTACCTACCTTGCTTCCACGCTGCCTGTGAATCAGTCTTGATCCCTGATGTTTATAAGGACAAGTCCATGTCATTTCCTTAGCACCACTTTCATAAATGGTTTAGAGCGGTGCAGTGGCCTAAAGGTGGAGCTCTCATCTCATAATCAGGAGGCTATGAGTTTGATCCTAGGTAGAAGCAGATGTTTCTCTCTCTGAGCACAATGAGAATGTATCTGCTGAATATAACTCCACCTTGGCAACAGGAAGGGCATCTGGCCAGTAAACAATGAACTCCATTCAGTTGCCCAGACTTCACTCTGCAAGGGATTATGGGGTCATTAAAAGGAGATGAGTGGTTTGCCACTGTCTTCTTCCTAGGGCTAACAGAAAATGATTGGCCAAGATCGCGCAGCTGGACTTCATCATGCATAATAAGGCTGGAATTTAGATGTCCAATTTGTAGTCCTTAACCATAAGATAAAACTGTCTGTCTATCTTGCCTGATGTTATATAGTTTGGTTCCTTCTTTGCCTTTAAATCTTTTGGTTCTGCTAGCAAATTTCACTGTGAGACCTTGGAGACAGCTGGCAGCTGCAGAGTGTATTTTCAGATGGTAGAAGACAATTTCAATGACAGAAATGAGTCATGTCTTATCTTAATAGTTTTCAGGCAAAATTAGAATTATAAGAACATCCTCAATGTCCAGATCAAACCATAATATCCCAAAGTTAAAAAAAAAGACATTACCTACGCATGTGCTTCTGGAAAAAAACCCTCAACTATAGAAATTTATAAATGACATAAAATGAAGGTAATTTCTGGTTCCTCATGCTAGAACACTGTCTCTGAAGATTAGGTAGTCTATTATATGAAATGATTGTTCTTATTTTTAATTAAAATATGAGAAAGAATAACAGATCTTTGAGGTTTAACCTTCTGCATTAGTTTGTCCTCAGTTTATAAATAAAACAGATAAATAATCACAACACTAAGCTTAGGAAAGACTTTCTGCATCTTTTTGCTACATTTCTTGAGTAAGCAGGCACTTGTATATGCAGACAAATGAAAAGATGACTCACCTGTAGAGATCAAATTAAATCAAATCACTGTATCAAACAAATCCTCCTAATAAACAGCAAATGAACAAGAAGGAACAAGAAAGGAATATTACTACATTCAAAACTGCAATTCAATGCAGAAAATTTAATTCTTCGCCAAGCTATGATTCAGTGAAAATGAATCCTAAGAGGCATATTCGGATGACATTAATGAAAACTTCCATATATTGTCTGTCTGTCTGTCTTCTGTCTGTCTGTCTGTCTGTCTCTAGCATCAGTTTTAGGGACAATTTTCTCTGGACTTGCAGTATAAAGAATGAATGCTCGACACAGTTTCATCTAAAATATATATCCAACTTTATCATTTAATTTGGTCTTTGGACTTCATATTTTTTGGTGGTAGCTAACCTTACTTGAATTGGTTCTGTTCATTTACTTTTCATCCCTCTTGTGAAAGCTGGGAGCAATTATGTATTTATGATCAGTCAAAAATGTACATTTTTGCAATTATAATAAAAATGTTAGCAACCCCTGTTCTGAAACTTCAATTAATATCCAAATTTCATCCTTATAGATAGGTAAAACAATTATGGAATTACATATGTGGAATTATATAGAGCACTATTTTTATCTATAATGTAAATAAATTATGTTGCAGTTATGTTGCAATGTATGGCTGTGAAAGTTGGACTATAAGAAAGGCTGAGCACCAAACAATTGAGGCCTTTGAACTATGGTGCTAAACTATGGTGCTTGGACTGCAAGACGATCAAACCAGTCAGTACAAGACGAGATCAACCCTGACTGCTCCTAAGATCCTGAAGATGAAACTCAAATACTTTTTCCACTTAATAAGAAGGAAGGACTCCCTGGAGAAGAGCCTAATGCTGGGAATGATTGAGGGCAAAAGAAGAATGGGATGAAAGAGAATGTGGTGGCTGGATGGAGTCACTGAAGCAGTAGGTGTGAGCTTAAATGGACTCCAGAGGATGGTAGAGGACAGGAAGGCCTGGAGGAATGTTGTCCATGGGTCAGACATGACTTTGCAACTAACAACAACAACCAAATTATCTTATTTTTAAATAACTAAATCAAAATACAGTACTTTCAGATAGCTGCTCTAATCGTCTGATAAAAAGTTAAATTTACTTGTTTCAGTCGCTTTCCACATGGACTTTAAATATCAATGTTTGAGTCACCTCAGAAGGACTTCAATCCTTTTGTTAAATTTTTTAGCTACAGACAATAAGAATTTTGCAAGCAAAAAACCCCCCAGATGGTCATATCTTTAAAAAACCAATTTAGAGGATTATAAAATGCTCAGAGGAAATGCAAGGGAACTGATTACTTTGTAGTATGAACAGACAAATCAAATATGGAAAGTGTAAGTCAAAATTGAATGTGCAGAGACTTCCTTTAATGGTGATTAAAACATCAGGAGATTTCTCTCACCGAATTCTGTAACTTTGGTTGATCACGTGAAATAGGCAACATGCAACTGTTTTATTGAGTGCTTAGGTTTATATTAAGATTTTGAAGATAAGGAAAAATGGAAATAGATGGTCTCATTATTCTATAACAACTCGGAGTTCAAAAGAAACTGGCGCATTATATTATCTCAAAGATTTCAACGGCTCAGAATGATCAGGTAATGATCATAATAACATCAATAAAAGCTTCTGTATTCCAAATGTTGAACATTACCTCTTGTCTATTGCCCAATACTTAGATTGGTATTATCATATAACAAAACAAGTACCTTGAAGATTCTGCAAACTGTTTCACTGTTATCTCTGCCACAGTTAGGCAAATCCAGCAAATAAATTGAAAGCAGCATGATACATTTTCTTGTCTGTTGCATCAGAAACACAAGTTAATTTGTAGGAAGAAAAATGCACAGGCATATCACTAACCTTATCACAGCTTTTTTTTTTTAGTATCCTCAAATGTGGCCTTTAACTGATAATACACACCTATACAAATGGATGGAAATGTGAAAGAAAAATGTGGAAGAAAAATTGATGGGAAATATGTAAATCCCCTCCCCAATCCATTTATATGCAAAATACATGAGCTGCTAAATATGGAGCCACATCCTTTGATAAGGTGCATTGAAAACAGCAACAAAAAGAGAAATAGACCAATATTTTTTACTGCAATTAAAACATCTATCAAAAGTAATGAAAGAAAAGAATGAGCCACTTAAAACCTTTGGGATGAAATAGCTGAAGAAATGTGCACTTCATTCTCTTAGTCACTGAACATTGAAATACATCCCTTTGTGGTGTGAACCTGTGACCTCCTTCCATTCAGTTGTGTATCATGCCAATCCTTCTTCTTCCCCTTTGAGACACTAAACATAAAAGTGAAATCAAAAGGCTTGCAGAGATGATTTCAGAGCAATCTTTTCAAAGACGGCATGTTTCATAATTGCGAGTGGGTAGGAGTGTGCTATTAAGATTTTCACTTCTCTTTCATTGGATAGGTAATTGTATTCTTTTTCAAAAGTAGTCATCCATTAGTCTGGCTCAGAATAATTAGCTGGGTCCTGCTCTTCATCATAATTGTATGTTTTGCAAGATCCTCTCTCTTAAACTGAAAGTCCTTAACTTGTCAAACAAAACAATCTAGCAAAAATAAAGTCCACAATCATTTCACTGACTTTTGCTGTAATATACAGTAGCAACATTGAAAAACAGGGTAAGGTCAGGGGTGAAATTCAGCAGGTTCTGGAGAACTGGTAGTGAAAATTTTGAGTAGTTCGGAGAACTGGCAAATACCATCTCTGACTGGCTCGAGAGTGAGGTGGGAATGGAGATTTTGCAATATCCTTCTTCCAGGAGTAGGGAGGGCATAGAGATTTTGCAGTATCCTTCCTCTGCCACACCCACCAAGCCACGCCCACAGAACCGGTAATAAGCATTTTTGAATTTCATAACTGGGTAAGGTTTTTTCTCCAATGGAATTAATAGAAATCTGTAGGTCAAGATAGTTATAGATATGTACCACTATCTCTTTTGCCCTCAACAAGTTATTA
This sequence comes from Rhabdophis nuchalis, assembly GCA_039707465.1. NCBI lineage: Eukaryota > Metazoa > Chordata > Lepidosauria > Squamata > Natricidae > Rhabdophis > Rhabdophis nuchalis. The sequence goes on from CM077645.1 coordinate 191,061,595, forward strand.
ATTGTTGGATGGTGTCTCATTTCAAGACTTGTGCCATGTCTTTAATGCTAAACTGTCCCTGTATAATTGCACCCTTCAGGACTTAGATGTAAGCAATAGATGGTTGTGGCATACATTTAAAACCAGAAAAGACAGGTTTATAATGCATATTAGCTACTAAAGTTTCCAATACCCCACATTTCACCTTTATTTTAGCCTTACAAAAATAAAACTGTTTCTTGGTCAAATGGAAGGAAGAACTGTTCTAGATGTCTGTAACCACAGCTTCCATTTTTGTTAAAAAGTAGAAACTTTTCAAATACACCTTTCTGAATTTTGTGAATAGGAATGAAAAGAAGTGAGGTGCAGTACAACACAACACTTACAACATTGTTATGTAATATTTTCTGATTACAGTATTCTTTATAATGGAACAATAAATTAGTTTATTATTAATAATTTTAAGCTAATATTTACCACCATCATATGCATAACTACTCAGAAGTCAGCAGTATTAGTTTCTATAGAATGACTCTTGAGGAAGTACGTACAGAATTTCAGCCTAAATTGTTGTCACCAATCAGTGGCTTGACTTTATTCCTAGCATTAATATTACATCACAATGTCTTTTGCTTTCGATTATCATGTATGAGCCAACCCATACATTGTAAGTGCACATTCTATTACTGATTTATTCAGTAAATCATAGGTAAACATTTTTCTGGCTTTTATATGTGAATACAGTCACTTCTTCTCATCTTAATCTTATTTCATAGTAGGGAAGGAATTCTCTTAAATGAAGAGAAGAAATATAGCAGCATAAATATTTAATTACAATTATTGTAAAGTATCTTTTCATTTCATTTCTAATAGCAGCTGAGACTATGTCTCTGATATATTTTTTATTATATACAAAAGTCCAGGAAATATTACCCACTTTAAAGACAGTATCTATTCTTTAAAACATTATAGAATGTATTCACTTTTTTTGTCTTTTTATCACCTTGCTAATTTTTGCAACATTTAATTACTGCACTGCTACTTTTTCTCTATCACCATTTTGTTTTCTATCATCATTAACACCACATCTATTATTATTCAAAGAAATGAGGAGGATAATAGACCCCATGCAAAAATGCAGATGAAAAGCATTTTACAATATGGAATGGTGCTATACACATGATGTCTTGCTTGTTCTTTCATTGGGTCAGAAGATTATTTTACATTGAGTATAATGTAACAGAATGGGTGAAGTGTGTATGTGTGTGCTGGGGGGGGGGGTGTTATTAACAGACCAATATGATGAACATGGCTTCAGATAGTGAAATAACAAGATTTTCAAAGATCTCAATTTTAAAAGAAATTCAGTTCCACGTGAAAATGATTTGAGATCTCTGCAGAAGATGCAGGATTTCTCTGGCTTCATTAAATAAAGAAATTCATCATATCTTTATTTTAACACTGGACATATTGAAGGATATTTTTGAACAATGGATTCAGAAATTAATTTCAAGAGCATCTGTCTTTATAGATAGACTGTGTGCAAAAAATGTTATGAAAGAGAAACAAGTTATAACTGATAAGACAGACTGATTTGAAAATGGATTATAATAGGCCAAAAGAATGATACAGAAAAAAAAATGCTTCATTGGACACATAAAGGAAGCTAGCTGACATCTTAATTATTAAAAGAGAACTACATATAAGAAACCAAATGGGTGACCTCGATAATTTCCCCATGTTGGATTTTAGAAAGAGGCTTGTTAAAGCTTTAAAGAATATGATGAAAAAGACAAAGAAAAAAAATGTAAAGAAACCAAGCTGAAGGGACAAAAGATTAAGTTGCTTAAAAGTAAAAGGAAGGAATATGAGATTGGTTGGTTTGATCAAGATTAAAATAGATATGTTGTTGACTCTGGTAGCCTTTAGTAGACTTTTGTATGGCTTTAAAGATTTGTTTATAGAGATGATAAATGGGAGGAAGGGATAATTTGTTTTATTTTAAGAGAAAGTGGTCTGTTTTTAAAATTGTTTATATTTGTGATCATTTCTTTATATATTTCTTTGTTTTTATTATAGTTTTATTTTATTTTTTTATTTATTATTCTTTTATTTTCTTATATATTTATTTATATTTTTATCTTCTTCATTGTATTTTAATTAAATTGCTATTAACAACAGAATGACACACCTACAACTTGAGGGCCTGGTAATTTATTATCTTATTAATAAATAATTAGAGGATTTGTAAGATGTGGGTTAGCTTTATCCAGACCTATTAGCCTACTTGTGTCTTTGCCTACTAGAAGGAAAAACTTCTCTAACAGATCTAGAGGAATCCACCACAAACACTCCATGGGATGACAACAAAGGTTTCTTATATAGACTAATTGTCACTTTGACTTTGACTCTCAGCTCAGATACCTTGCAAGTTAGGGGTGAAATTCAGCAGGTTCTGACAGGTTCTGGAGAACCAGTAGCAGTAATTTTGAGTAGTTTGGAGAACTGGCAAATACCACCTCTAGCTGGACCCTGAGTGGAGTGGGAATGGAGATTTTGCAATATCCTTTTCCCAGGAGTGGGGACGGAATGGGGATTTTTCAGTATCCTTCTCCTGCCACGTCCACTAAGCCACAGAACCAGTAGTAAAAAAATTTAAATTTCACCACTGTTGCTAGTGAACCCATTATTCAAATCAAGGAAGGTTATGGGATATTTAGCTTAAGCTGTGGTTAGAGTTGTCTGGACCAGGGTGCGGATGTAATCAACATTTATCCTAGGAATAAACACACCCAGAGGTTGTCAACTTGTATTATAATGAATTAGAATGAAATAATTAATGGGATGGCTTAATAATTAATAATTAGTGGCTTAATAATTAATAATTAGTGGGATGGCTTGGCTTTGTGCACATTTTGACCATTGTGTAACTTTATAACTGATTAGTTATTCTTTTACTTTTGCTTCCTGTACTAAATTGTATAAAAATGACCTTGCCTCATTTTTTGTGTGCTCCTTGGGTAGAAGCCCAGAAGCACCCTCTTCTGTTTCTACACAGAACTAAAAGATTTTTTCATTTCCTTGATCCTGTGGGGACATTGACTTCTTCATACAGGCTTCCTGTGCCTTACCTGTCTTCAGGACAGCAGTTCCCTTTCCTTATCCAGCAGTTTATCATTTTGATGGTGGGAAAAGAGATTCATGGATTCATCTTGTTTAGAGGAAAATTCCCACAGAGGCCAGTGAGAGAAGGGTGAAGGCTGAGAGAGAGAAATGTTATTGTGTCAACAGAATAAACTGCTCTCCTTTGAGACACTATGTTATGTTATCACTTCACTGATGTGAGCAACTGACCTCACACCCAGAAGAAAAACCGGGAAGAAGCAAATTTTGGGGAAAGAGAAAGGCAGAGAAGAGATAGTAAAAGCAATAAACATGGAACAGATAAGCTGTAGAGTAATAAAGGAGTTAACTATTAAAAGAGATATACAATCAAGAAAAATGTACATAGGAAAGATGAAGAATTACTGTATGTAGAAGTGCAAAAAATGTTGTTGAGCACAGAGAAAATCCCAAAATTAAAAACCAAACCCTGACTAAAAAATAATTAAAATAGAAAAAGGAGCAAAATCTTAGAAATATAAAGGGAAAACATTTAAAAGCAACCTAGATAAGAAACTACACCCTAATATTTAAGTATGCATTATATTTTGTATAAAATTTTACAACAAATCACTTTGTGTAACAAAAGACTTATTTCTTCCTAATAGTAATTGTCCCTTATAAAAGAAACCTTCTCTAGTTTCTTAAAAATGACTACGTCATACTGGTTTTTGGTTTCAAATATGTTACTTCCTCAACACAAATAAGTATATTATTTCCAACTCATTTGATGTCTAATCACATAATATTCCTCTCACACATATCAGAAGGCTGGGAAAGAAAGAAAGAAAGAAAGAAAGAAAGAAAGAAAGAAAGAAAGAAAGAAAGAAAGAAAGAAAGAAGGAGGGAGGGAGGGAGGGAGGGAGGGAGGGAAGGAAGGAAGGAAGGCAGACAGGAAGGTAGGAAAGAAATAAAGGAAAGGAAGGAAGGAAAGGAAAGGAAAGGAAGGAAGGAAGGAAGGAAGGAAGGAAGGAAGGAAGGAAGGATGGATAGATAGATAGATAGATAGATAGATAGATAGATAGATAGATAGATAGATAGATAGATAGATAGATAGATAGATAGATAGATAGATACTGGCAGCACCCAAGCCATAAAATGAACTGGATTAGCCTTTCTGGTGTGACTCAAGAAGGGATCTGTTTGCTCTCTGACAAGGAGAGCTGAAAGAATCTGTGCAGCCCAGGACAGCTAATAAAGTGGTCCCACAAGATTAGAAATTTTGAATGTGATTGTGATTTTTATATACATTAACTATATTACTTATTTTATATGCAGCACAAGATAATTCCTCTTCACTCAATATGACCCAGGCAAACTAACTGGACAACCATGGTCTAGTTCAGGGATGGCTAACCTTTTCGGTGCAGAATGCCAAAAGCGGTTACACGTGTGGACCCATAATGCAATGTGCGCACAACACCCCCCCCATGTGCCCACATGCATGTGTGTGCATCCCCATGCATGCACACATGACACCCACACATGCACCGCCTCCCACATGTATCTCCCGCATGCGCCCTTCCTCCAGTTCTCTGCCACATGTGGGGCAGAGACCCAAAAACCAGCTGGCTGGTGGTTTCGTGTACATGCGTGGTGGAGCTGAGCTGGGGTGACGGCTGGGTGCCCACAGAGAGGGCTCTGCGTGCCACCTGGCACACGTGCCCTAGGTTCACCATCATGGGTCTAGTTAGTGCCCCAAAATCTGTCTGTTTATCATTCCTCAATCCTATTTATTACTACAATTATCTACTGCCAAGCTATAAAGTTTTAAGTCCTCCAGCCTAACATCCTGTTCTAGTATTCATTCTACACCAACCATTTACAATTTGATATGATACTTTATAAAAATATAGTCTTTGACTTACGATCACAACTAAGCCTGAAATTTCTGTTGCTGAATGAGAGTTGTTAAGTGAATTTTGCCCCATTTTATTATCTTTCTTGCCACAGTTTTCAAATGAATCACTACAATTTTTAAGTTAGTAATGCAATTGTTAAGTGAATCTGACTTCCCATTGAATTTGCTTGTCCAAAGATCACAAAAGGTGATCACATGGGGATTGCAACCATTATAAATATGAGTCAGCTGCCAGGCATCTGAATTTTGAGCATATGACCATGGGGATGCTGCAACCATCATAAGTATAAAAAATGGTCATAAATTACTTTTTTCAGTGCTGTTGTAACTTCGAAAGGTCACTAAATGAATTGTTGTAGGACAAGAGCTTCCTGTAAAGTATTGGATGCAGTTTTTGGTCTGTTATTACCAAAAGGAGTAAATCAGAACTGCAAAATATTTTTTTCTTCGAAGCAGGATTTTTGTTCTATCATCAGCAACAGTGCTCTCATAATGTATGGTGATAATTAGGGCCATTCTTATTTTCTTATGTATTTTCTTTTCTTTTGACTGTGTCTTCTGAGAGCTCAGATACATGAGTTCTCCCATGTTCTTTCATGTCTCAAACAACTCAGTGAGGCAGGTTGGATTAAAAGAACAACCCACTCTTCTTAAAAGCTTCCAGTGATGGAGCACCCATAACTTCTGAAGCAAATTGTTCCACTGATGGATTGCTTTCTCTGTCAGAAAATTTCTCCTTAGTTTTTGTTTGTATCTCTCTTTGATTAGTTTCCATCCATTTTTTTCTTGTCTTGCTTTGGAAAATAGTTTGACCCTCTCTTCTTTGTGGCAGTCCCTCAAAAATCCATCCATCAGATAAGTAGCAGAAAAAAGGCAAACCAGCATCTACAATCACACACTGAAGCCATTTTCATTTGTCTTCATCTTATTGTTGGAATACTACAAGGCTCATAAATTAAAGGAATTCTAAAAAAAAATCTTTTGTTCATGTGTTTTTATTTGTGGCATTTGTCTCTTTGTCTATTGCTCTCTTCCCAACATTCTGCTTTTTTTCTGTTCCTGCTTTTACTAGGGCCTTCTCTAGGCAAGCATCTGGAAATAAATTTTAGCTATAAGAGTTTTCAGAGATGATGAAGGGTGCAGTAAAATCTGTGTCTTTGATCAGAAGGTCAAAGGGTCTCTTTAATTCTGTACAGTTAATCTGACATTTTATTTGTGAAATGCCATCACAAATCCCACCAATGTAATATAGTTCTATTGGCCACCTCCTATAAATGGGTTATCTCCTTTTTATGATTTAATGTCAAGATTATCTTTTACAGCACTTATCATTTAAAGCAAGTTTGTATAGATTCCTATCATAGGCAGTAATCATGAAATGTTGAATTTAAGCATATATTATGTCTCTTCCTGATCAAAGTCCACAATATTATTTCCTTCCTCAATCCATTTATTTGTGTTAAAGCTGGCCTTTATACCTCTGTTTTAATCTGTATAGCTGCTGCCAAACCTTTATTTTGTAAGCAATTCTTTTCTGAGGAAAATTGTCCTCTTCACCTGCAAATAGCATCTTGTGTGAAGTATATTCTATTAATGCGAAAGGAAGAAATGTCAAGTGACTATGTAGCCAGCATTTAGTGTTATTTCTGTATGTGACCTAGTTGTCCAAGTCCATTTATAAACCTGTCAGGACTAGAAAAATAATTGTAGAAATGTTTTTCTTTGGTCTGTCACAACTATGAAGAACCATTCAGAAGGTTTTTTCGCTGATGGTAAAAGATTATAATGTAGAACCTGTTTTTTGAAAGACCCAGTGAGAAAGCCTCAGTTGAAATAGTAAACTAAATCATGGCAAAGTGTACAATTTTCCTGGCCTATTCTATGCATGTTTTATAATGTATTAATTTTAAATGAAATACAAAAATCCAAGATAAAAAGCTCCTGCAAATATATACCCCATTTATATTAAACAGAAAGCCTTCCAGACATATTTGTATGGCTATGAAATTAAATTAATATATAAGCCATTCACTTATATGAAGTAGATAAGGAAATATGAACACATTAAGCAAAGTAAGTGTTAAGTTGTCAAGAAGGGTCCAGAACCCGGCAGATCCAACGGCTCTTTATTCAACAGAAGAACAGAAGAACAGTAACTGTAAGTATACAGAGAACAAAAAGCGCGTGCCTTCGCTCTGACAGCTCTTATATATCGAGCTGTCAGAACGCTGGCCAATCGGCGCGTCTCCCGCTTTGGCTGCAGCCAGTCGCGTCTTAGCCAATCAGACGCGACTGGCTGTTGCCGGGGAATTCAAGCGGGTGTCGTATGCAACACTCCTTCCCCCCCAGCGAGTACGCATGCGGGCCCATTAGCATACGTACTTGCCGAGGTAGGCGGGGCTGCGTCGGCTCCGCCCCGAGCGCCTCAGAATGTCTTCAGGAGGCGATGGAGGAGGACGTGTCCGTGCGAGCTCCTCCCTGCCGGGGGTGTAGCTCCGGACTGCGTCATCGTGGCCTGGCAAAGTCCCGGAAGCCTCCGATTCAGGTAGGATGGGGCGAGGGGGCGTGCCGTGCGGAATTGAGTTGGAGTCAAGCCCCTGGCGTGCAGGGGACGGGTAGGCCGGGCCTGAGAGGTCTTGGGCGGTGCTTGGTGGAGTACTTAATGATTGCTTTGGAGTGTATTCGGTGGGCCTGGGCCTCCCCAGGCAGGGCTGTTCCTGCGCCGTCAGCCCCGGGGAGAGTCCGGCAACGGGGAAGGTTCCTGCAGTGGGCCAGGGTTCGGCCGGCGATTCCAGGTCGCTGAGCGGGATGTCGGTCGCCCTTTCAGCAGTAGTCGGCAGGAGAAGTGGATCGTCCGGTGCTGGGTGGCGACGCCTTAGTTGATCCACATGGCGCCGCCACTCGGATCCGTCAGGTCTTCGAACCCTATAAGAGCACGGCCCTGTTAGTGCGGTAATGGTTGCGGAGACCCATCGGGGGTCACCGGAGAAGTTCCGGGCGTAGACGGCTTCGCCTACGGAGAAGAGGCGGGGAGGGGGAACCCCCAGGTTGCACGGCTGCACCTCGTTGTAGAGCGGGTGCAGTCGGTCCAATTCGGTTCTCAGGCGGCGGCCCATCAGCAGTTCTGCGGGGCTTTTCCCTGACGCCGGGCAAGGCGTAGAATGCTGACCTAAGAGGTAAGCATCTACCCTTGCCTGGCGTCAGGGAAAAGCCCCGCGGAACTGCTGATGGGCCGCCGCCTGAGAACCGAACCCGGCAGATCCAACGGCTCTTTATTCAACAGAATAACAGAAGAACAGTAACTGTAATTATACAGAGAACAAAAAGCGCGCGCCTTCGCTCTGACAGCTCTTATATATCGAGCTGTCAGAACGCCGGCCAATCGGCGCGTCTCCCGCTTCGGCTGCAGCCAGTCGCGTCTTAGCCAATCAGACGCGACTGGCTGTTGCCGGGGAATTCAAGCGGGTGTCGTATGCAACAGTAAGCATATAGGCACATAAACTAGCTATTAAATTTCCCTTACCAGATTTTAGCCTTTTGCTTTCTTAATCATGCTTAGTCCCTGGATTAGTCTAGATCAGGGGTGTCAAACTCAAGATCCACAGGCTAGATCCAGCCCATGAGGTGCTTAGATCTGGCCTACAGGGCCACTCTGGAAACAGTGAAGGATCAGCCCATAGTGCCTCTGCCAGTGAAAACGGGTTCCCAATCTCCATTTTCAGCAGGGACAGCCTCCTGCAACCCTCTGCCAGTGGAAACAGAGATACAGCCCTCCCGAGCTCCATTTTTGCTGGCAGAGGGTTACAGGAGGCCATTCCAGCTGAAAAGGGAGATTGAGAGACCGTTTTCACTGGCAGAGAACTCAGGCTGCCACAGTCACCCCAACATGAGTGACGTCACGCTGGCTTCACCCACCCTGTTCATGGCTACCCCAACCCCTTGAGGTCAAACACAACCCTGATCCAGCCCTTAATGAAATCGAGTTTGACACCCTGATCTAGATGTTGAAATGAGTTAGATAAAAAAGGCTAGGAGTACAGTAACATCTTGTTTACTCCAGTTTATAGCGCAGCACAATTTATTGTTTATTCCAGTGTATAGCTTAGCACAATTTATTAATTCCAATTTATTAATGCTGTTTGTTGAACCAAATAGTGAAAGTCTTTGCAAGTGGTCAATCCAGCCGACCATAGTAGCGCCAGCAAATTACAGTTAATCAGAACATGGCTGGGCACTGCCTGTGAACCCAGCCAAAGCATTTACCCACAATGTAAACAGTGCCTCAATTTTTCAAGGAAATAAAAAATCAGATAAGTTTTAAAAGAAACAGTTTTGAGAATGTAAGAACCTTTCATTTTCAGAGTTTATTAAAAACAGTAATATTGACAGTAACAAGGTAACAGCACTAGCAAATGCTCCAAATAATGTTTTAAATAATCCTCTCAATAATGTTAATCCTTCCTGCATTCCTTAGACAGGGCACTAGTACTAACATTATTATTGCAATTTTATGCATGGGAAAACTCTGGCAAAATGAGACAGAAGCCATGGGTTTTTTTATATGCTTGCTTTTCATCTGTCTGATGGATTATGGCAGATCCTAATAATAAATTTATTTAGACTAGAAAAAGATCAACAGGAAATGGATTGATGCAACAACAGCAATCCTTAGCCCTAGAAGTTCATAGTCCATTCAACTCTGACATCTTCCAATGGGCATTCATTTGGTTTTATGTGATATTTTTTATATTTTTATTTTTATAAACAACTCAGAGGAGCAACCATCCCCAAAGCTCTTTCCTCATCCTATTTCCCCCACAAGAACAACCTTGCTGGCTTTCATGCCAAAAGTGAGAGTAGAAATTCACAATCTCCTGGTTGCTAGCCTTAACCGGCTAGAAGTAGTTCTCAAAAATGATACCAAGTTGTATTTGAGCCAAATATTGGCCTTCTCCTAACAGTAGAACTGCAGGTTGCAAATGCCCATCCATACATGCATTTTGCCCAACCTGGTTGAGATAGGTTGCTTCCCCAAATCTCTTTCCGTGACTCTGCAAAGTTTCGCTTTCCTTACAGCAGTGGTTCTCAACCTGTGGGTCAGGACCCCTTTGGGGGTCAAATGACCCTTTCAAAGGGGTTGCCTAAGACCATCAGAAAACACATATATCTGATGGTCTTAGGTACCGAGACACCAATATTATGGTTGAGGGTCACCACAACATGAGGAACTGTATTAAAGGGTCGCGACATTTGGAAGGTTGAGACCCACTGCCTTACAGTGTCAGAAAGCTGAACTATCAGTTCTTTGCTTCAAAGTTCACAAGAACGTAGGTTGAAAAGAATAACTTTTTCGCTTATTTTAGATTTAGAGTCACACTGGTGTCCTAAGAGAGAGGAGAAAAAGGGTTGGTATTAGTGTCAGAGGAGATAATATAGAAAGAGGGGGAGCTGGAAGGCATCCCTGAGCAAATCTGAGAAAGCCAAGGAATGGCATAGAAATTGGTGAGGAGAACAACATCCCAGAAGGAAAAGGCCAGCATTGGTAGATTGGACCATACAGAAGCCAACTGAAGAGGCTTGCATTCTCTGCATAAATGGAAAGAATAGGAAGCTGGGGAACAACCGGTGAGGTCTTGCAGTGGCCAGAATGAAGACCAACCTAGCCCCATTGCCAACCCACTACAATTTCTGAAATTGTATTAAGACTGCACTGTAGAATTCTCCCGTCTCCTCAAACGGCTGTAATATTTTCACCCTGCTCACTCCACGGCCACAAAATGAATGCTGATTGGTTGCTTGCAGGTTTCCCACAGCCAGAGCTTCAAAGACAGATAATTATAGACCATGAAGGTTAATGAGAAACCATAGAATTCTATTTCATGCTATGAATCAGATGTATCTGTAGCAATTGTACAATCTTAATACTTTCAAGTGGTCAGGCAACAGCTGAGGATTAGCAATTTCAAATTGCGATGCGCTGATTCCATAGATGTGCAACAAAGGCCAAAATAGGGCCATGGGTACTTCAACAATGATTCAGAAGTACTTCACACCTACGGTGAACACAACAGGTCTCTGCTGTAACTTAAAGCAATCACTTGTTATTGTTTATTTATTTTGAAAAAAGAGCTGCTGTTTTAAAGACTCAACCTATTAAAGCAATTCTTTTTTCCATTAACATTTTTATTAAGTTATAAGATAAAATAATACAAAATACAAAATACAAAAGAAAATAGGAAAGCAATGGGGAGGAGGGGAGGGAAGAAAAAGGAGGAAGGATTAGGAAAAAGAAAAAGAAGCATTGACTTCCAACTCTTCTCTCTTGCAGTAAAATAAGGCATTAACATCAAATCACAACTTTTGGTTTATTCATAATAATATAAACTAGCCATTAAAGCAATTCTTAGAGCGATAGCATCTTTTTTCTAGGCTTGTGCACAAGTGAGAAGAACAACACTTGAATTGCAGAGAGACATTATACAAAATCTGAGACATTTCTTCAAAATTATGTTTGAGATATGCCTTTTATGTTACAAAATATAAAATTGAGTGAAAGAAAAATAAGGAAAGAATCATGAAGAGAAATAAGCCCCATTAGCTTATTAAGCTTTAATAAGCCATTTTAAAGTTTTGGTTTATAAACTTTAGTGTGTGACAATTTGTTCTAATCATCAAGCTATAAAAAAAAGTTTGATTTGCCAGCTTGCAAACACTAGCCTGGCAGTTTATCTGGGAAAAAACCACCCCTTTTTAGTTCTTGTTTACTATAGCTGCCCATATATTTATAAAGATAGATCAGACTGATTTCCTCCAGGCTAGGAGCCATTTTAAAATAAACACTGTGTTTCCCTGAAAATAAGACAGGGTCTTATTTTCTTTTGACCCTGAAATAAGCGTTTGGCCTTATTTTAGGAGAGGTCTTATTATTTTTGATATGCGGGAGGTAGCAAGCGTGGTCAACTCATGTCTGCTGGCTTGTTGCAATATTTTCAGGGAGGGCTTATTTTCAGGGAAACAGGGTAGTGCTTTACATTGTACCTATCACCAAACCCTCTTCTATCTCTATCAAGGGATTAGCAAATGGGATGTGCTTACAGTTTGAGAAAAACTGAAGAAAGTGATTGGTGGAATTCCTCAATTTAATTTCCTCTTCCAATACAATTCTTTATGTTGGCAGAGAAACAACTCCTCCCTAATGTGGGTGAGGGTTGGGCAAAAGCAGTTGGTGCTTGAGATGGAGAGATTTGCCACTGGGATAGGTCACAGGTATCTGATCTTCCACCGCTATCAATCAATCAATCAATCATTTAATACTTATAAACCGCACCCTCTCCCCATGGGGACTCGGGGCGGTGCACAGGTAGAATAAAAACAGTAAAAAAACATACAAACATCAATAAATATACAAACAATTAAAAGCAAATTAAACACAGCCTGTGCTAAAATCCCATTTAACTAACTAAACTAAAATTTACCCAATAAAAACCCTAGACAGGGGGACTATCCCAGGCCGGCCAGACGGAAAAAGTAAGTTTTTAATTTAAGACGGAAGGAGCGGAGGTCCGTGGTCGTCCTAATATCGGGGGGAAGGTCGTTCCAGAGGGCCGGGCCCGCCACAGAGAGAGCCCTTCCCCTGGGTGTCGCCCGCTGACACTGTCTAGTGGACGGCACCCGGAGAAGTCCCTCTCTGTGGGAGCGAATCGGCCGTGAGGATGTATGAGGCAGGATCCGATCCCGCAGATAGCTAGGTCCCGAGCCATGGAGCGCTTTAAAGATGATAATTAACACCTTGAAGCGCACCCGGAAGACGACAGGTAGCCAGTGCAGCTCGCGCAAGAGCGGTGTTACATGGGTGGACCTTGCGGTCCCCATAATTGCTCGCGCGGCTGCATTCTGGACCAGCTGAAGTCTCCGGGTGCACCTCAAGGGAAGCCCCATGTAGAGAGAGTTGCAATAGTCCAGTCGGGATGTCACGAGCGCATGAGTGACTGTGCGAAGGGCGTCCCGATCCAATAGGGGGCGCAATTGGCGAACCAGGCGAACCTGGTAAAACGCCCTCCTGGCCACGGCCGTCACTTGATCTTCCATGGACAGCCGGGCATCCAGGAGGACACCCAAATTGCGCGCCCCATCCACAGGGGCAAGATGTTCGCCCCCTATGGCCAGCGATGGAGTGAGCTGGTTGAATCGGGCGGCCGGAAACCACAGCCACTCGGTCTTGGTCGGGTTGAGCCTGAGTCCGTTACTTCCCATCCAGATCCGCACGGCTTCCAGGCACTGGCACATCACCGCTACGGCAATCAGGCTACTTTAGGAAAATGGGTCTAGCACATCTGAGCATTAGACCTGCACCAAAAGATAGCTCAAAAGACAAGCTGCTGTCACAAATAATAATAATAATACCCA